>OX493401.1:25311876-25911876 GCA_950371165.1 Lacanobia oleracea | reverse complement strand
AATTTGACCTACCTGAAAAATAATTTTTCAGTTCCAGTGCTTGTGAATTTTTTACAAAATTTTTATACTTACCTATTTTTATTAGCACAACCCTACATCCGAATTTAATTCTGTCTGCGGAATCGAGTTTCCACCTGTCCAGCCCCGGATTCTCGGCGCTTTGCGCGAACTGAAAATCCGATCGGTCGCTGAAAACTCGATTTTTGCCTGAAAAAACTGGTTTTTTGACAACCCTGCACATTTTTGTTCTTTTCAAAATTCTGGAAACGGTCTAGCTAGCTCGCCCGCGCCGAGACACGTCTTCCGACACCTCAAACGTGCGGCTGGCTCGCACAGAACTGCTAGAAATTTTCAAATTTCTCTAAATTAATTCGCCAGTACTTACCTCAAAATCCACCTAAGGGAGCCCTGCTCAGACAAAAGTTGCAATATTTTTGTAACCAGAACAGCTATTTTGACACGGTTTTCTGCGGGAACGTTGTCCGGTGGGCTATTACTAGCATCCCGAAACGTTAAAACTGACCTACCTGAAAAATAATTTTTCAGTTCCAGTGCTTGTGAATTTTTTACAAAATTTTTATACTTACCTATTTTTATTAGCACAACCCTACATACGAATTTAATTCTGTCTGCGGAATCGAGTTTCCACCTGTCCAGCCCCGGATTCTCGGCGCTTTGCGCGAACTGAAAATCGGATCGGTCGCTGAAAACTCGATTTTTGCCTGAAAAAACTGGTTTTTTGACAACCCTGCACATTTTTGTCCTTTTCAAAATTCTGAAAATGGTCTAGCTAGCTCGCCCGCACCGAGACGCGTCTTCCGACACCTCAAACGTGCGGCTGGCTCGCATAGAACTGTTCTTTTCAAAATTCTGAAAATGGTCTAGCTAGCTCGCCCGCGCCGAGACGCGTCTTCCGACACCTCAAACGTGCGGCTGGCTCGCATAGAACTGCTAAAAATTTTCAAATTTCTCTAAATTAATTCGCCAGTACTTACCTCAAAATCCACCTAAGGGAGCCCTGCTCAGACAAAAGTTGCAATATTTTTGTAACCAGAACAGCTATTTTGACACGGTTTTCTGCGGGAACGTTGTCCGGTGGGCTATTACTAGCATCCCGAAACGTTAAAACTGACCTACCTGAAAAATAAATTTCAGTTCCAGTGCTTGTGAATTTTTTACAAAATTTTTATACTTACCTATTTTTATTAGCACAACCCTACATCCGAATTTAATTCTGTCTGCGGAATCGAGTTTCCACCTGTCCAGCCCCGGATTCTCGGCGCTTTGCGCGAACTGAAAATCCGATCGGTCGCTGAAAACTCGATGTTTGCCTGAAAAAACTGGTTTCTTGACAACCCTGCACATTTTTGTTCTTTTCAAAATTCTGAAAACGGTCTAGCTAGCTCGCCCGCGCCGAGACGCGTCTTCCGACACCTCAAACGTGCGGCTGGCTTGCATAGAACTGCTAAAAATTTTCAAATTTCTCTAAATTAATTCGCCAGTACTTACCTCAAAATCCACCTAAGGGAGCCCTGCTCAGACAAAAGTTGCAATATTTTTGTAACCAGAACAGGTATTTTGACACGGTTTTCTGCAGGAACGTTGTCCGGTGGGCTATTACTAGCATCCCGAAACGTTAAATTTGACCTACCTGAAAAATAATTTTTCAGTTCCAGTGCTTGTGAATTTTTTACAAAATTTTTATACTTACCTATTTTTATTAGCACAACCCTACATCCGAATTTAATTCTGTCTGCGGAATCGAGTTTCCACCTGTCCAGCCCCGGATTCTCGGCGCTTTGCGCGAACTGAAAATCCGATCGGTCGCTGAAAACTCGATTTTTGCCTGAAAAAACTGGTTTTTTGACAACCCTGCACATTTTTGTTCTTTTCAAAATTCTGGAAACGGTCTAGCTAGCTCGCCCGCGCCGAGACGCGTCTTCCGACACCTCAAACGTGCGGCTGGCTCGCACAGAACTGCTAGAAATTTTCAAATTTCTCTAAATTAATTCGCCAGTACTTACCTCAAAATCCACCTAAGGGAGCCCTGCTCAGACAAAAGTTGCAATATTTTTGTAACCAGAACAGCTATTTTGACACGGTTTTCTGCGGGAACGTTGTCCGGTGGGCTATTACTAGCATCCCAAAACGTTAAAACTGACCTACCTGAAAAATAATTTTTCAGTTCCAGTGCTTGTGAATTTTTTACAAAATTTTTATACTTACCTATTTTTATTAGCACAACCCTACATCCGAATTTAATTCTGTCTGCGGAATCGAGTTTCCACCTGTCCAGCCCCGGATTCTCGGCGCTTTGCGCGAACTGAAAATCCGATCGGTCGCTGAAAACTCGATTTTTGCCTGAAAAAACTGGTTTTTTGACAACCCTGCACATTTTTGTTCTTTTTAAAATTCTGAAAACGGACTCGCTAGCTCCCCCGCGCCGAGACGCGTCTTCCGACACCTCAAACGTGCGGCTGACTCGCATAGAACTGTTCTTTTCAAAATTCTGAAAACGGTCTAGCTAGCTCGCCCGCGCCGAGACGCGTCTTCCGACACCTCAAACGTGCGGCTGGCTCGCATAGAACTGCTAAAAATTTTCAAATTTCTCTAAATTAATTCGCCAGTACTTACCTCAAAATCCACCTAAGGGAGCCCTGCTCAGACAAAAGTTGCAATATTTTTGTAACCAGAACAGTTATTTTGACACGGTTTTCTGCGGGAACGTTGTCCGGTAACTATTACTAGCATCCCGAAACGTTAAAACTGACCTTCCTGAAAAATAATTTTTCAGTTCCAGTACTTGTGAATTTTTTACAAAATTTTTATACTTACCTATTTTTATCAGCACAACCCTACATCCGAATTTAATTCTGTCTGCGGAATCGAGTTTCCACCTGTCCAGCCCCGGATTCTCGGCGCTTTGCGCGAACTGAAAATCCGATCGGTCGCTGAAAACTCGATTTTTGCCTGAAAAAACTGGTTTTTTGACAACCCTGCACATTTTTGTTCTTTTCAAAATTCTGAAAACGGTCTAGCTAGCTCGCCCGCGCCGAGACGCGTCTTCCGACACCTCAAACGTGCGGCTGGCTCGCATAGAACTGCTAAAAATTTTCAAATTTCTCTAAATTAATTCGCCAGTACTTACCTCAAAATCCACCTAAGGGAGCCCTGCTCAGACAAAAGTTGCAATATTTTTGTAACCAGAACAGCTATTTTGACACAGTTTTCTGCGGGAACGTTGTCCGGTGGGCTATTACTAGCATCCCGAAACGTTAAAACTGACCTACCTGAAAAATAATTTTTCAGTTCCAGTGCTTGTGAATTTTTTACAAAATTTTTATACTTACCTATTTTATTAGCACAACCCTACATCCGAATTTAATTCTGTCTGCGGAATCGAGTTTCCACCTGTCCAGCCCCAGATTGTCGGCGCTTTGCGCGAACTGAAAATCCGATCGGTCGCTGAAAACTCGATTTTTGCCTGAAAAAACTGGTTTTTTGACAACCCTGCACATTTTTGTTCTTTTTAAAATTCTGAAAACGGTCTCGCTAGCTCCCCCGCGCCGAGACGCGTCTTCCGACACCTCAAACGTGCGGCTGACTCGCATAGAACTGTTCTTTTCAAAATTCTGAAAACGGTCTAGCTAGCTCGCCCGCGCCGAGACGCGTCTTCCGACACCTCAAACGTGCGGCTGGCTCGCATAGAACTGCTAAAAATATTCAAATTTCTCTAAATTAATTCGCCAGTACTTACCTCAAAATCCACCTAAGGGAGCCCTGCTCAGACAAAAGTTGCAATATTTTTGTAACCAGAACAGTTATTTTGACACGGTTTTCTGCGGGAACGTTGTCCGGTAACTATTACTAGCATCCCGAAACGTTAAAACTGACCTTCCTGAAAAATAATTTTTCAGTTCCAGTACTTGTGAATTTTTTACAAAATTTTTATACTTACCTATTTTTATCAGCACAACCCTACATCCGAATTTAATTCTGTCTGCGGAATCGAGTTTCCACCTGTCCAGCCCCGGATTCTCGGCGCTTTGCGCGAACTGAAAATCCGATCGGTCGCTGAAAACTCGATTTTTGCTTGAAAAAACTGTTTTTTTGACAACCCTGCACATTTTTGTTCTTTTCAAAATTCTGAAAACGGTCTAGCTAGCTCGCCCGCGCCGAGACGCGTCTTCCGACACCTCAAACGTGCGGCTGACTCGCATAGAACTGTTCTTTTCAAAATTCTGAAAACGGTCTAGCTAGCTCGCCCGCGCCGAGACGCGTCTTCCGACACCTCAAACGTGCGGCTGGCTCGCATAGAACTGCTAAAAATTTTCAAATTTCTCTAAATTAATTCGCCAGTACTTACCTCAAAATCCACCTAAGGGAGCCCTGCTCAGACAAAAGTTGCAATATTTTTGTAACCAGAACAGCTATTTTGACACGGTTTTCTGCGGGAACGTTGTCCGGTGGGCTATTACTAGCATCCCGAAACGTTAAAACTGACCTACCTGAAAAATAATTTTTCAGTTCCAGTGCTTGTGAATTTTTTACAAAATTTTTATACTTACCTATTTTTATTAGCACAACCCTACATCCGAATTTAATTCTGTCTGCGGAATCGAGTTTCCACCTGTCCAGCCCCGGATTCTCGGCGCTTTGCGCGAACTGAAAATCCGATCGGTCGCTGAAAACTCGATTTTTGCCTGAAAAAACTGGTTTTTTGACAACCCTGCACATTTTTGTTCTTTTCAAAATTCTGAAAACGGTCTAGCTAGCTCGCTCGCGCCGAGACGCGTCTTCCGACACCTCAAACGTGCGGCTGACTCGCATAGAACTGTTCTTTTCAAAATTCTGAAAACGGTCTAGCTAGCTCGCCCGCGCCGAGACGCGTCTTCCGACACCTCAAACGTGCGGCTGGCTCGCATAGAACTGCTAAAAATTTTCAAATTTCTCTAAATTAATTCGCCAGTACTTACCTCAAAATCCACCTAAGGGAGCCCTGCTCAGACAAAAGTTGCAATATTTTTGTAACCAGAACAGCTATTTTGACACGGTTTTCTGCGGGAACGTTGTCCGGTGGGCTATTACTAGCATCCCGAAACGTTAAAACTGACCTACCTGAAAAATAATTTTTCAGTTCCAGTGCTTGTGAATTTTTTACAAAAATTTTATACTTACCTATTTTTATTAGCACAACCCTACATCCGAATTTAATTCTGTCTGTGGAATCGAGTTTCCACCTGTCCAGCCCCGGATTCTCGGCGCTTTGCGCGAACTGAAAATCCGATCGGTCGCTGAAAACTCGATTTTTGCCTGAAAAAACTGGTTTTTTGACAACCCTGCACATTTTTGTCCTTTTCAAAATTCTGAAAATGATCTAGCTAGCTCGCCCGCGTCGAGACGCGTCTTCCGACACCTCAAACGTGCGGTTGGCTCGCATAGAACTGTTCTTTTCAAAATTCTGAAAACGGTCTAGCTAGCTCGCCCGCGCCGAGAAGCGTCTTCCGACACCTCAAACGTGCGGCTGACTCGCATAGAACTGTTCTTTTCAAAATTCTGAAAACGGTCTAGCTAGCTCGCCCGCGCCGAGACGCGTCTTCCGACACCTCAAACGTGCGGCTGGCTCGCATAGAACTGCTAAAAATTTTCAAATTTCTCTAAATTAATTCGCCAGTACTTACCTCAAAATCCACCTAAGGGAGCCCTGCTCAGACAAAAGTTGCAATATTTTTGTAACCAGAACAGCTATTTTGACACGGTTTTCTGCGGGAACGTTGTCCGGTGGGCTATTACTAGCATCCCGAAACGTTAAAACTGACCTACCTGAAAAATAATTTTTCAGTTCCAGTGCTTGTGAATTTTTTACAAAATTTTTATACTTACCTATTTTTATTAGCACAACCCTACATCCGAATTTAATTCTGTCTGCGGAATCGAGTTTCCACTTGTCCAGCCCCGGATTCTCGGCGCTTTGCGCGAACTGAAAATCCGATCGGTCGCTGAAAACTCGATTTTTGCCTGAAAAAACTGGTTTTTTGACAGCCCTGCACATTTTTGTTCTTTTTAAAATTCTGAAAACGGTCTAGCTAGCTCCCCCGCGCCGAGACGCGTCTTCCGACACCTCAAACGTGCGGCTGGCTCGCATAGAACTGTTCTTTTCAAAATTCTGAAAACGGTCTAGCTAGCTCGCCCGCGCCGAGACGCGTCTTCCGACACCTCAAACGTGCGGCTGGCTCGCATAGAACTGCTAAAAATTTTCAAATTTCTCTAAATTAATTCGCCAGTACTTACCTCAAAATCCACCTAAGGGAGCCCTGCTCAGACAAAAGTTGCAATATTTTTGTAACCAGAACAGCTATTTTGACACGGTTTTCTGCGGGAACGTTGTCCGGTGGGCTATTACTAGCATCCCGAAACGTTAAAACTGACCTACCTGAAAAATAATTTTTCAGTTCCAGTGCTTGTGAATTTTTTACAAAAATTTTATACTTACCTATTTTTATTGGCACAACCCTACATCCGAATTTATTTCTGTCTGCGGAATCGAGTTTCCACCTGTCCAGCCCCGGATTCTCGGCGCTTTGCGCGAACTGAAAATCCGATCGGTCGCTGAAAACTCGATTTTTGCCTGAAAAAACTGGTTTTTTGACAACCCTGCACATTTTTGTCCTTTTCAAAATTCTGAAAATCGTCTAGCTAGCTCGCCCGCGCCGAGACGCGTCTTCCGACACCTCAAACGTGCGGCTGGCTCGCATAGAACTGTTCTTTTTAAAATTCTGAAAACGGTCTAGCTAGCTCGCCCGCGCCGAGACGCGTCTTCCGACACCTCAAACGTGCGGCTGGCTCGCATAGAACTGCTAAAAATTTTCAAATTTCTCTAAATTAATTCGCCAGTACTTACCTCAAAATCCACCTAAGGGAGCCCTGCTCAGACAAAAGTTGCAATATTTTTGTAACCAGAACAGTTATTTTGACACGGTTTTCTGCGGGAACGTTGTCCGGTAACTATTACTAGCATCCCGAAACGTTAAAACTGACCTACCTGAAAAATAATTTTTCAGTTCCAGTGCTTGTGAATTTTTTACAAAATTTTTATACTTACCTATTTTTATTAGCACAACCCTACATCCGAATTTCATTCTGTCTACGGAATCGAGTTTCCACCTGCCCAGCCCCGGATTCTCGGCGCTTTGCGCGAACTGAAAATCCGATCGATCGCTGAAAACTCGATTTTTGCCTGAAAAAACTGGTTTTTAGACAACCCTGCACATTTTTGTTCTTTTCAAAATTCTGAAAACGGTCTAGCTAGCTCGCCCGCGCCGAGACGCGTCTTCCGACACCTCAAACGTGCGGCTGGCTCGCATAGAACTGTTCTTTTCAAAATTCTGAAAACGGTCTAGCTAGCTCGCCCGCGCCGAGACGCCACTTCCGACACCTCAAACGTGCGGCTGGCTCGCATAGAACTGCTAAAAATTTTCAAATTTCTCTAAATGAATTCGCCAGTACTTACCTCAAAATCCACCTAAGGGAGCCCTGCTCAGACAAAAGTTGCAATATTTTTGTAACCAGAACAGCTATTTTGACACGGTTTTCTGCGGGAACGTTGTCCGGTGGGCTATTACTAGCATCCCGAAACGTTAAAACTGACCTACCTGAAAAATAATTTTTCAGTTCCAGTGCTTGTGAATTTTTTACAAAATTTTTATACTTACCTATTTTTATTAGCACAACCCTACATCCGAATTTAATTCTGTCTGCGGAATCGAGTTTCCACCTGTCCAGCCCCGGATTCTCGGCGCTTTGCGCGAACTGAAAATCCGATCGGTCGCTGAAAACTCGATTTTTGCCTGAAAAACTGGTTTTTTGACAACCCTGCACATTTTTGTTCTTTTCAAAATTCTGAAAATGGTCTAGCTAGCTCGCCCGCGCCAAGACGCGTCTTCCGACACCTCAAACGTGCGGTTTTCTCGCATAGAACTGTTCTTTTCAAAATTCTGAAAACGGTCTAGCTAGCTCGCCCGCGCCGAGACGCGTCTTCCGACACCTCAAACGTGCGGCTGGCTCGCATAGAAATGCTAAAAATTTTCAAATTTCTCTAAATTAATTCGCCAGTACTTACCTCAAAATCCACCTAAGGGAGCCCTGCTCAGACAAAAGTTGCAATATTTTTGTAACCAGAACAGTTATTTTGACACGGTTTTCTGCGGGAACGTTGTCCGGTTACTATTACTAGCATCCCAAAACTTTAAAACTGACCTACCTGAAAAATAATTTTTCAGTTCCAGTACTTGTGAATTTTTTACCAAATTTTTATACTTACCTATTTTTATTAGCACAACCCTACATCCGAATTTCATTCTGTCTGCGGAATCGAGTTTCCACCTGTCCAGCCCCGGATTCTCGGCGCTTTGCGCGAACTGAAAATCCGATCGGTCGCTGAAAACTCGATTTTTGCCTGAAAAAACTGGTTTTTTGACAACCCTGCACATTTTTGTTCTCTTCAAAATTCTGAATACGGTCTAGCTAGCTCGTCCGCGCCGAGACGCGTCTTCCGACACCTCATACGTGCGGCTGACTCGCATGGAACTGTTCTTTTCAAAATTCTGAAAACGGTCTAGCTAGCTCGCCCGCGCCGAGACGCGTCTTCCGACACCTCAAACGTGCGGCTGACTCGCATAGAACTGCTAAAAATTTTCAAATTTCTCTTAATTAATTCGCCAGTACTTACCTCAAAATCCACCTAAGGGAGCCCTGCTCAGACAAAAGTTGCAATATTTTTGTAACCAGAACAGCTATTTTGACACGGTTTTCTGCGGGAACGTTGTCCGGTGGGCTATTACTAGCATCCCGAAACGTTAAAACTGACCTACCTGAAAAATAATTTTTCAGTTCCAGTGCTTGTGAATTTTTTACAAAATTTTTATACTTACCTATTTTTATTAGCACAACCCTACATCCGAATTTAATTCTGTCTGCGGAATCGAGTTTTCACCTGTCCAGCCCCGGATTCTCGGCGCTTTGCGCGAACTGAAAATCCGATCGGTCGCTGAAAACTCGATTTTTGCCTGAAAAAACTGGTTTTTTGACAACCCTGCACATTTTTGTTCTTTTCAAAATTCTGAAAACGGTCTAGCTAGCTTGCCCGCGCCGAGACGCGTCTTCCGACACCTCAAACGTGCGGCTGACTCGCATAGAACTGTTCTTTTCAAAATTCTGAAAACGGTCTAGCTAGCTCGCCCGCGCCGAGACGCGTCTTCCGACACCTCAAACGTGCGGCTGGCTCGCATAGAACTGCTAAAAATTTTCAAATTTCTCTAAATTAATTCGCCAGTACTTACCTCAAAATCCACCAAAGGGAGCCCTGCTCAGACAAAAGTTGCAATATTTTTGTAACCAGAACAGCTATTTTGACACGGTTTTCTGCGGGAACGTTGTCCGGTAACTATTACTAGCATCCCGAAACGTTAAAACTGACCTACCTGAAAAATAATTTTTCAGTTCCAGTACTTGTGAATTTTTTACAAAATTTTTATACTTACCTATTTTTATTAGCACAACCCTATATCCGAATTTAATTCTGTCTGCGGAATCGAGTTTCCACCTGTCCAGCCCCGGATTCTCGGCGCTTTGCGCGAACTGAAAATCCGATCGGTCGCTGAAAACTCGATTTTTGCCTGAAAAAACTGGTTTTTTGACAACCCTGCACATTTTTGTTCTTTTCAAAATTCTGAAAACGGTCTAGCTAGCTTGCCCGCGCCGAGACGCGTCTTCCGACACCTCAAACGTGCGGCTGACTCACATAGAACTGTTCTTTTCAAAATTCTGAAAACGGTCTAGCTAGCTCGCCCGCGCCGAGACGCGTCTTCCGACACCTCAAACGTGCGGCTGGCTCGCATAGAACTGCTAAAAATTTTCAAATTTCTCTAAATTAATTCGCCAGTACTTACCTCAAAATCCACCTAAGGGAGCCCTGCTCAGACAAAAGTTGCAATATTTTTGTAACCAGAACAGTTATTTTGACACGGTTTTCTGCGGGAACGTTGTCCGGTAACTATTACTAGCATCCCGAAACGTTAAAACTGACCTACCTGAAAAATAATTTTTCAGTTCCAGTACTTGTGAATTTTTTACAAAATTTTTATACTTACCTATTTTTATTAGCACAACCCTACATCCGAATTTAATTCTGTCTGCGGAATCGAGTTTCCACCTGTCCAGCCCCGGATTCTCGGCGCTTTGCGCGAACTGAAAATCCGATCGGTCGCTGAAAACTCGATTTTTGCCTGAAAAAACTGGTTTTTTGACAACCCTGCACATTTTTGTTCTTTTCAAAATTCTGAAAACGGTCTAGCTAGCTTGCCCGCGCCGAGACGCGTCTTCCGACACCTCAAACGTGCGGCTGGCTCGCATAGAACTGTTCTTTTCAAAATTCTGAAAACGGTCTAGCTAGCTCGCCCGCGCCGAGACGCGTCTTCCGACACCTCAAACGTGCGGCTGGCTCGCATAGAACTTCAAAAAAATTTCAAATTTCTCTAAATTAATTCGCCAGTACTTACCTCAAAATCCACCTAAGGGAGCCCTGCTCAGACAAAAGTTGCAATATTTTTGTAACCAGAACAGCTATTTTGACACGGTTTTCTGCGGGAACGTTGTCCGGTAACTATTACTAGCATCCCGAAACGTTAAAACTGACCTACCTGAAAAATAATTTTTCAGTTCCAGTACTTGTGAATTTTTTACAAAATTTTTATACTTACCTATTTTTATTAGCACAACCCTACATCCGAATTTAATTCTGTCTGCGGAATCGAGTTTCCACCTGTCCTGCCCCGGATTCTCGGCGCTTTGCGCGAACTGAAAATCCGATCGGTCGCTGAAAACTCGATTTTTGCCTGAAAAAACTGGTTTTTTGACAACCCTGCACATTTTTGTGTTTTTCAAAATTCTGAAAACGGTCTAGCTAGCTCGCCCGCGCCGAGACGCGTCTTCCGACACCTCAAACGTGCGGCTGGCTCGCATAGAACTGCTAAAAAATTTCAAATTTCTCTAAATTAATTCGCCAGTACTTACCTCAAAATCCACCTAAGGGAGCCCTGCTCAGACAAAAGTTGCAATATTTTTGTAACCAGAACAGCTATTTTGACACGGTTTTCTGCGGGAACGTTGTCCGGTGGGCTATTACTAGCATCCCGAAACGTTAAAACTGACCTACCTGAAAAATAATTTTTCAGTTCCAGTGCTTGTGAATTTTTTACAAAATTTTTATACTTACCTATTTTTATTAGCACAACCCTACATCCGAATTTAATTCTGTCTGCGGAATCGAGTTTCCACCTGTCCAGCCCCGGATTCTCGGCGCTTTGCGCGAACTGAAAATCCGATCGGTCGCTGAAAACTCGATTTTTGCCTGAAAAAACTGGTTTTTTGACAACCCTGCACATTTTTGTTCTTTTCAAAATTCTGAAAACGGTCTAGCTAGCTTGCCCGCGCCGAGACGCGTCTTCCGACACCTCATACGTGCGGCTGACTCGCATAGAACTGTTCTTTTCAAAATTCTGAAAACGGTCTAGCTAGCTCGCCCGCGCCGAGACGCGTCTTCCGACACCTCAAACGTGCGGCTGGCTCGCATAGAACTGCTAAAAAATTTTCAAATTTCTCTAAATTAATTCGCCAGTACTTACCTCAAAATCCACCTAAGGGAGCCCTGCTCAGACAAAAGTTGCAATATTTTTGTAACCAGAACAGCTATTTTGACACGGTTTTCTGCGGGAACGTTGTCCGGTGGGCTATTACTAGCATCCCGAAACGTTAAAACTGACCTACCTGAAAAATAATTTTTCAGTTCCAGTGCTTGTGAATTTTTTACAAAATTTTTATACTTACCTATTTTTATTAGCACAACCCTACATCCGAATTTAATTCTGTCTGCGGAATCGAGTTTCCACCTGTCCTGCCCCGGATTCTCGGCGCTTTGCGCGAACTGAAAATCCGATCGGTCGCTGAAAACTCGATTTTTGCCTGAAAAAACTGGTTTTTTGACAACCCTGCACATTTTTGTGTTTTTCAAAATTCTGAAAACGGTCTAGCTAGCTCGCCCGCGCCGAGACGCGTCTTCCGACACCTCAAACGTGCGGCTGGCTCGCATAGAACTGCTAAAAAATTTCAAATTTCTCTAAATTAATTCGCCAGTACTTACCTCAAAATCCACCTAAGGGAGCCCTGCTCAGACAAAAGTTGCAATATTTTTGTAACCAGAACAGCTATTTTGACACGGTTTTCTGCGGGAACGTTGTCCGGTGGGCTATTACTAGCATCCCGAAACGTTAAAACTGACCTACCTGAAAAATAATTTTTCAGTTCCAGTGCTTGTGAATTTTTTACAAAATTTTTATACTTACCTATTTTTATTAGCACAACCCTACATCCGAATTTAATTCTGTCTGCGGAATCGAGTTTCCACCTGTCCAGCCCCGGATTCTCGGCGCTTTGCGCGAACTGAAAATCCGATCGGTCGCTGAAAACTCGATTTTTGCCTGAAAAAACTGGTTTTTTGACAACCCTGCACATTTTTGTTCTTTTCAAAATTCTGAAAACGGTCTAGCTAGCTTGCCCGCGCCGAGACGCGTCTTCCGACACCTCATACGTGCGGCTGACTCGCATAGAACTGTTCTTTTCAAAATTCTGAAAACGGTCTAGCTAGCTCGCCCGCGCCGAGACGCGTCTTCCGACACCTCAAACGTGCGGCTGGCTCGCATAGAACTGCTAAAAAATTTTCAAATTTCTCTAAATTAATTCGCCAGTACTTACCTCAAAATCCACCTAAGGGAGCCCTGCTCAGACAAAAGTTGCAATATTTTTGTAACCAGAACAGCTATTTTGACACGGTTTTCTGCGGGAACGTTGTCCGGTGGGCTATTACTAGCATCCCGAAACGTTAAAACTGACCTACCTGAAAAATAATTTTTCAGTTCCAGTGCTTGTGAATTTTTTACAAAATTTTTATACTTACCTATTTTTATTAGCACAACCCTACATCCGAATTTAATTCTGTCTGCGGAATCGAGTTTCCACCTGTCCTGCCCCGGATTCTCGGCGCTTTGCGCGAACTGAAAATCCGATCGGTCGCTGAAAACTCGATTTTTGCCTGAAAAAACTGGTTTTTTGACAACCCTGCACATTTTTGTGTTTTTCAAAATTCTGAAAACGGTCTAGCTAGCTCGCCCGCGCCGAGACGCGTCTTCCGACACCTCAAACGTGCGGCTGGCTCGCATAGAACTGCTAAAAAATTTCAAATTTCTCTAAATTAATTCGCCAGTACTTACCTCAAAATCCACCTAAGGGAGCCCTGCTCAGACAAAAGTTGCAATATTTTTGTAACCAGAACAGCTATTTTGACACGGTTTTCTGCGGGAACGTTGTCCGGTGGGCTATTACTAGCATCCCGAAACGTTAAAACTGACCTACCTGAAAAATAATTTTTCAGTTCCAGTGCTTGTGAATTTTTTACAAAATTTTTATACTTACCTATTTTTATTAGCACAACCCTACATCCGAATTTAATTCTGTCTGCGGAATCGAGTTTCCACCTGTCCAGCCCCGGATTCTCGGCGCTTTGCGCGAACTGAAAATCCGATCGGTCGCTGAAAACTCGATTTTTGCCTGAAAAAACTGGTTTTTTGACAACCCTGCACATTTTTGTTCTTTTCAAAATTCTGAAAACGGTCTAGCTAGCTTGCCCGCGCCGAGACGCGTCTTCCGACACCTCATACGTGCGGCTGACTCGCATAGAACTGTTCTTTTCAAAATTCTGAAAACGGTCTAGCTAGCTCGCCCGCGCCGAGACGCGTCTTCCGACACCTCAAACGTGCGGCTGGCTCGCATAGAACTGCTAAAAAATTTTCAAATTTCTCTAAATTAATTCGCCAGTACTTACCTCAAAATCCACCTAAGGGAGCCCTGCTCAGACAAAAGTTGCAATATTTTTGTAACCAGAACAGCTATTTTGACACGGTTTTCTGCGGGAACGTTGTCCGGTGGGCTATTACTAGCATCCCGAAACGTTAAAACTGACCTACCTGAAAAATAATTTTTCAGTTCCAGTGCTTGTGAATTTTTTACAAAATTTTTATACTTACCTATTTTTATTAGCACAACCCTACATCCGAATTTAATTCTGTCTGCGGAATCGAGTTTCCACCTGTCCAGCCCCGGATTCTCGGCGTTTTGCGCGAACTGAAAATCCAATCGGTCGCTGAAAACTCGATTTTTGCCTGAAAAAACTGATTTTTTGACAACCCTGCACATTTTTGTTCTTTTCAAAATTCTGAAAACGGTCTAGCTAGCTCGCCCGCGCCGAGACGCGTCTTCCGACACCTCAAACGTGCGGCTGGCTCGCATAGAACTGTTCTTTTCAAAATTCTGAAAACGGTCTAGCTAGCTCGCCCGCGCCGAGACGCCACTTCCGACACCTCAAACGTGCGGCTGGCTCGCATAGAACTGCTAAAAATTTTCAAATTTCTCTAAATTAATTCGCCAGTACTTACCTCAAAATCCACCTAAGGGAGCACTGCTCAGACAAAAGTTGCAATATTTTTGTAACCAGAACAGCTATTTTGACACGGTTTTCTGCGGGAACGTTGTCCGGTGGGCTATTACTAGCATCCCGAAACGTTAAAACTGACCTACCTGAAAAATAATTTTTCAGTTCCAGTGCTTGTGAATTTTTTACAAAATTTTTATACTTACCTATTTTTATTAGCACAACCCTACATCCGAATTAAATTCTGTCTGCGGAATCGAGTTTTCACCTGTCCAGCCCCGGATTCTCGGCGCTTTGCGCGAACTGAAAATCCGATCGGTCGCTGAAAACTCGATTTTTGCCTGGTTTTTTGACAACCCTGCACATTTTTGTTCTTTTCAAAATTCTGATTTTTTTTTTTTTTTTTTTTTTTTACTATTGATAGGCACGCGTTTGACCACTATCTCACCTGATGGTAAGCGAGGATGTGGTCGAAGATGGAGCACGCTTGCCTAGAAATAACCTATTCACTCTTGATTTAAAGACTCCCATGTTGTAGCTATCAGGAAACACAGACTCCGGCAGGGAATTCCACTCCTTAGCTGTACGCACTATGAATGTGTTCCCAAAACGTTTTGTGCGTATGGGTGGGATGTCCACCATGTACCGGTGGCGCATCGCCGTTCGTCTTGTGGTCCGATGATGGAACGGGCTTGGCGGAATTAAATTATGCAATTCCGTCGCACATTCCCCAAAATGCAACCGGTAAAAAACCGACAGGCTAGCAACTCGTCGTCGATGTTCAAGACTTTGGAGCTTCGATGCGACGAGCCTCTCATTGCCGATGATCCTCTTGGCTCGTTTCTCAATTGACTCAAGGGCATCAAGCTGGTATCTGGCAGATCCATCCCAAAGATGAGAGCAGTATTCCATACATGATCGAACTTGCGCTTGATAGAGTTTGAGCAGCTGTTCCGGCGTGAAGTACCGTCTCACCTTAGCCAGAATCCCCAACTTCTTTGCAGCCACTTGAGCTTTTGCCTCTATGTAAGGGCCAAAATTGAGAGTAGATGTTAATGTAACCCCAAGAAGCTCAAGATGGTCGGTTATCGGCACGGTTTCACCGCGGAAAGATGGAGCTGGGCGGAATTGGCTCCTTTTGGCGGAAAATAGACACGCTTGGGTCTTAGCAGCATTGAACTTGACCAGATTGGCATCGCCCCAATCAGAGACCGCCTGTAGGGACACGTTCAAGCGCTCAACCATTGCCTCCCGGAGAGACCGGATCTGCGCCCCACCAGCTCGTGCGTCGGACACGTATCTTTCAGCAACAGTGCTGTCGTCTGCATACCCAAAGGTACCGGGTTTAAGCAGATCATTAATATGCAGCAAGAACAGTGTTGCCGAAAGCACCGACCCCTGAGGAACCCCGGCATTAATATCCAGCAGTCCAGACGAGCAGCCATCTATGACCACTCGGATAGACCGATCCCTCAGGAAATCTGCGATCCAATCACACAAACCGGCGGGCAGACCGAAGGAAGGAAGCTTACTAATAAGGCCATCGTGCCAGACCCTGTCGAAGGCCTTCGAGATGTCAAGGGAGACCGCCAGTGCCTCCCCGTGCTTCTCTATGGCCTCACTCCAGATGTGAATGGCATACGCTAGAAGATCCCCAGTTGACCGATTTCGGCGAAACCCGTATTGCCGGTCACTAAGGATATCATTCGCTTCTAGGTACGCCAGGAGCTTATGATTCAGCACGCGTTCCATAGTCTTACAGAGTATGGACGTTACCGAGATGGGTCTATAATTCGACGGGTCAGCTCGACTACCCTTCTTGGGCACGGGCTGCACGTTAGCTTGCTTCCAAGCCTTCGGCACTTTTCCAGTCTCAAACGAAAGGCGAAATAGGCGTGTCAAGATCGGAGACAACTCAGGCGCACAAGTCTTCAGAACAATTGCCGGTATCCCGTCGGGACCACTAGCCTTGTTCACGTCTAGGTTACGCAGTACCCTACGGACGTCCTTCTGATGAATGCGAATGTTCGACATACTGGACTCGCATTCACCAGGAGAGGCGGAGGGCGTCGCGCCGCCAGTATCCAGACGTGAAGATTCCGCAAACAAAGAAGCAAACAAGTTCGCTTTCTCCTCAGCGGAGTGGGCCAGCGTCCCGTCGGGTCTCAGCAGTGGTGGTAGTGAGGGGCGGCAGAAGTTCGATTCGACCGACTTAGCCAGGGACCAAAAAGCCTTACTACCTGCTGGGTATGAAGCAAGTTTGTTCCCTATTCGGCTAATGTGGTCAAACCGAGCCCTCCGCAACACCTTCTTGCAGGACTTAGCAGCCCTGTTGAAGGCTCTCTTCCTCCGACTCACGTCATTTGCTTTGCGCGTACGAGCGTCGACCCATGCTAGGTACGCCGCGTGCTTAAGCGCATCGGCGCGATTGCACTCGGCACCAAACCAAGGACGAGCTTCGCCAGATATTGCTATGTTAGAGAACGGAATGTAGTACTCCATTCCCCTCCGCAACACATCCGTCACGGCGTCCGCGCACGACGAAGCATCAGTGGAAGAAAAGCAAGTAGGCTGCCAAGGGTAACATGCGAAGAAAGATCGCATGCCATCCCAATCTGCTGACTTGTATCGCCATACCCGCCGGGTGCCTCTTGGGCTAGGATCGGGCGGAGAGTAGACAGACACAGACTTCACCAGACAGTGGTCGGAACTACCCAGTGGTGATGAAATCGACACCGAATAGCGGTCTGGATCTGTTGTCAGCAGAAGGTCCAAGCAATTGGCAGTGTGCGAATCAACATCCGGCACCCTCGTTGCCCCCTGGACCAGCTGGGTAAGATTTAACGCAAGCGCTAGCTTTCGCGTCTCTCGTCCAGCATGGTCTGTGCACTGGTATGGGAAGAGCCACTCCTGATGGTGGGCATTGAAGTCCCCCAGTAACACCAATTGGGCAGAAGGGTACCGCTGCTGAGCCGCATCCGCCGCCTCACTCAGGTGCTGTGTGAGCCCAGTTGTCTCCAAATCACCGCTGTGCGAACGGTAGACGCATGCGTAGACAATTTTGTCTAGACCTGTGTCCACCATAGCCCACAGCGTTGAGAACCTGGAGTCTTCAAGGTAGCGGAGACGCCGATAGCAGATGTCGTCCCGGGCGTACATGCATACGCCCGCGCGGGGTCTAAAGTGGTGCTCCAGGGTAAACCCAGGGTAAGACAGGTATGACACGTCCGACGGACATCCGATCTGCGTCTCCGACAGGAACAAGAGCGCTGGTTTCTCGGTCTCAAGATGGTGATGGACTGCGGCGAGATTTGAGTGCAGACCTCGTATATTAGAGAGGTGCACTTTATGCGAAAGGACGTGCTGCCGCTGTACAGCTTTTCTCTTTTTATTCCTGTTCATTAAAGTGATGGAGGTTGAGGAGAAGGAAGTGAAATGAGGTTCCAAGCTGCTAACCTTCAGGCACGCCCTGACAGGACGACATCTTTGGGGGACTAGTCTGGAGACTGCGGGGACGCCCGAGCCCCCCCGGGAATGTCCATCGGGCCCTTTCATCTGGTCGCCAACCAGCACGATGGTGCATTCCGGGATTTTTCGTCAGATGGCGGGGCAGCCTTTCATGTGTGGCTAGCACACTACTTGGGCCCCCAACTATCTGCGGTCGGCCAGCGGTGCACCGTGCCTCGGATCCCGCTACCCTCCAAGACTAGTCTCCCGATACGCCCATGCCAGGGCTAGCCTGGCTGGTCTGCCTGCATTGGAACAACTATTTCGACCCAACTCCTCTGAAATTGGCTACACTGAGCATCGTACCGGAACACAGCTAAGCCGCTTGGCGGTACGTCTTTGCCCAGTGGGTGGTCACAAGCCATCGGCCGAAGCCTACCACCAGAAAATGGTCTAGCTAGCTCGCCCGCGCCAAGACGCGTCTTCCGACACCTCAAACGTGCGGCTGGCTCGCATAGAACTGTTCTTTTCAAAATTCTGAAAACGGTCTAGCTAGCTCGCCCGCGCCGAGACGCGTCTTCCGACACCTCAAACGTGCGGCTGGCTCGCATAGAACTGCTAAAAATTTTCAAATTTCTCTAAATTAATTCGCCAGTACTTACCTCAAAATCCACCTAAGGGAGCCCTGCTCAGACAAAAGTTGCAATATTTTTGTAACCAGAACAGTTATTTTGACACGGTTTTCTGCGGGAACGTTGTCCGGTAACTATTACTAGCATCCCGAAACGTTAAAACTGACCTACCTGAAAAATAATTTTTCAGTTCCAGTACTTGTGAATTTTTTACCAAATTTTTATACTTACCTATTTTTATTAGCACAACCCTACATCCGAATTTCATTCTGTCTGCGGAATCGAGTTTCCACCTGTCCAGCCCCGGATTCTCGGCGCTTTGCGCGAACTGAAAATCCGATCGGTCGCTGAAAACTCGATTTTTGCCTGAAAAAACTGGTTTTTTGACAACCCTGCACATTTTTGTTCTTTTCAAAATTCTGAAAACGGTCTAGCTAGCTCGCCCGCGCCGAGACGCGTCTTCCGACACCTCATACGTGCGGCTGACTCGCATGGAACTGTTCTTTTCAAAATTCTGAAAACGGTCTAGCTAGCTCGCCCGCGCCGAGACGCGTCTTCCGACACCTCAAACGTGCGGCTGGCTCGCATAGAACTGCTAAAAATTTTCAAATTTCTCTAAATTAATTCGCCAGTACTTACCTCAAAATCCACCTAAGGGAGCCCTGCTCAGACAAAAGTTGCAATATTTTTGTAACCAGAACAGCTATTTTGACACGGTTTTCTGCGGGAACGTTGTCCGGTGGGCTATTACTAGCATCCCGAAACGTTAAAACTGACCTACCTGAAAAATAATTTTTCAGTTCCAGTGCTTGTGAATTTTTTACAAAATTTTTATACTTACCTATTTTTATTAGCACAACCCTACATCCGAATTTAATTCTGTCTGCGGAATCGAGTTTCCACCTGTCCAGCCCAGGATTCTCGGCGCTTTGCGCGAACTGAAAATCCGATCGGTCGCTGAAAACTCGATTTTTGCCTGAAAAAACTGGTTTTTTGACAACCCTGCACATTTTTGTTCTTTTTAAAATTCTGAAAACGGTCTAGCTCGCTCGCCCGCGCCGAGACGCGTCATCCGACACCTCAAACGTGCGGCTGGCTCGCATAGAACTGTTCTTTTCAAAATTCTGAAAACGGTCTAGCTAGCTCGCCCGCGCCGAGACGCCACTTCCGACACCTCAAACGTGCGGCTGGCTCGCATAGAACTGCTAAAAATTTTCAAATTTCTCTAAATTAATTCGCCAGTACTTACCTCAAAATCCACCTAAGGGAGCCCTGCTCAGACAAAAGTTGCAATATTTTTGTAACCAGAACAGCTATTTTGACACGGTTTTCTGCGGGAACGTTGTCCGGTGGGCTATTACTAGCATCCTGAAACGTTAAAACTGACCTACCTGAAAAATAATTTTTCAGTTCCAGTGCTTGTGAATTTTTTAGAAAATTTTTATACTTACCTATTTTTATTAGCACAACCCTACATCCGAATTTAATTCTGTCTGCGGAATCGAGTTTCCACCTGTCCAGCCCCGGATTCTCGGCGCTTTGCGCGAACTGAAAATCCGATCGGTCGCTGAAAACTCGATTTTTGCCTGAAAAAACTGGTTTTTTGACAACCCTGCACATTTTTGTTCTTTTCAAAATTCTGAAAACGGTCTAGCTAGCTCGCCCGCGCCGAGACGCGTCTTCCGACACCTTAAACGTGCGGCTGGCTCGCATAGAACTGTTCTTTTCAAAATTCTGAAAACGATCTAGCTAGCTCGCCCGCGCCGAGACGCGTCTTCCGACACCTCAAACGTGCGGCTGACTCGCATAGAACTGCTAAAAATTTTCAAATTTCTCTTAATTAATTCGCCAGTACTTACCTCAAAATCCACCTAAGGGAGCCCTGCTCAGACAAAAGTTGCAATATTTTTGTAACCAGAACAGCTATTTTGACACGGTTTTCTGCGGGAACGTTGTCCGGTGGGCTATTACTAGCATCCCGAAACGTTAAAACTGACCTACCTGAAAAATAATTTTTCAGTTCCAGTGCTTGTGAATTTTTTACAAAATTTTTATACTTACCTATTTTTATTAGCACAACCCTACATCCGAATTTAATTCTGTCTGCGGAATCGAGTTTCCACCTGTCCAGCCCCGGATTCTCGGCGCTTTGCGCGAACTGAAAATCCGATCGGTCGCTGAAAACTCGATTTTTGCCTGAAAAAACTGGTTTTTTGACAACCCTGCACATTTTTATCTTTTCAAAATTCTGAAAACGGTCTAGCTAGTTCGCCCGCGCCAAGACGCGTCTTCCGACACCTCAAACGTGCGGCTGGCTCGCATAGAACTGTTCTTTTCAAAATTCTGAAAACGGTCTAGCTAGCTCGCCCGCGCCGAGACGCGTCTTCCGACACCTCAAACGTGCGGCTGGCTCGCATAGAACTGCTAAAAATTTTCAAATTTCTCTAAATTAATTCGCCAGTACTTACCTCAAAATCCACCTAAGGGAGCCCTGCTCAGACAAAAGTTGCAATATTTTTGTAACCAGAACAGTTATTTTGACACGGTTTTCTGCGGGAACGTTGTCCGGTAACTATTACTAGCATCCCGAAACGTTAAAACTGACCTACCTGAAAAATAAATTTTTCAGTTCCAGTACTTGTGAATTTTTTACCAAATTTTTATACTTACCTATTTTTATTAGCACAACCCTACATCCGAATTTAATTCTGTCTGCGGAATCGAGTTTCCACCTGTCCAGACCCGGATTCTCGGCGCTTTGCGCGAACTGAAAATCCGATCGGTCGCTGAAAACTCGATTTTTGCCTGAAAAAACTGGTTTTTTGACAACCCTGCACATTTTTGTTCTTTTCAAAATTCTGAAAACGGTCTAGCTAGCTCGCCCGCGCCGAGACGCGTCTTCCGACACCTCATACGTGCGGCTGACTCGCATGGAACTGTTCTTTTCAAAATTCTGAAAACGGTCTAGCTAGCTCGCCCGCGCCGAGACGCGTCTTCCGACACCTCAAACGTGCGGCTGGCTCGCATAGAACTGCTAAAAATTTTCAAATTTCTCTAAATTAATTCGCCAGTACTTACCTCAAAATCCACCTAAGGGAGCCCTGCTCAGACTAAAGTTGCAATATTTTTGTAACCAGAACAGCTATTTTGACACGGTTTTCTGCGGGAACGTTGTCCGGTGGGCTATTACTAGCATCCCGAAACGTTAAAACTGACCTGCCTTAAAAATAATTTTTCAGTTCCAGTGCTTGTGAATTTTTTACAAAATTTTTATACTTACCTATTTTTATTAGCACAACCCTACATCCGAATTTAATTCTGTCTGCGGAATCGAGTTTCCACCTGTCCAGCCCCGGATTCTCGGCGCTTTGCGCGAACTAAAAATCCGATCGGTCGCTGAAAACTCGATTTTTGCCTGAAAAAACTGGTTTTTTGACAACCCTGCACATTTTTGTTCTTTTCAAAATTCTGAAAACGGTCTAGCTAGCTCGCCCGCGCCGAGACGCGTCTTCCGACACCTTAAACGTGCGGCTGGCTCGCATAGAACTGTTCTTTTCAAAATTCTGAAAACGGTCTAGCTAGCTCGCCCGCGCCGAGACGCGTCTTCCGACACCTCAAACGTGCGGCTGACTCGCATAGAACTGCTAAAAATTTTCAAATTTCTCTTAATTAATTCGCCAGTACTTACCTCAAAATCCACCTAAGGGAGCCCTGCTCAGACAAAAGTTGCAATATTTTTGTAACCAGAACAGCTATTTTGACACGGTTTTCTGCGGGAACGTTGTCCGGTGGGCTATTACTAGCATCCCGAAACGTTAAAACTGACCTACCTGAAAAATAATTTTTCAGTTCCAGTGCTTGTGAATTTTTTACAAAATTTTTATACTTACCTATTTTTATTAGCACAACCCTACATCCGAATTTAATTCTGTCTGCGGAATCGAGTTTCCACCTGTCCAGCCCCGGATTCTCGGCGCTTTGCGCGAACTGAAAATCCGATCGGTCGCTGAAAACTCGATTTTTGCCTGAAAAAACTGGTTTTTTGACAACCCTGCACATTTTTATCTTTTCAAAATTCTGAAAACGGTCTAGCTAGTTCGCCCGCGCCAAGACGCGTCTTCCGACACCTCAAACGTGCGGCTGGCTCGCATAGAACTGTTCTTTTCAAAATTCTGAAAACGGTCTAGCTAGCTCGCCCGCGCCGAGACGCGTCTTCCGACACCTCAAACGTGCGGCTGGCTCGCATAGAACTGCTAAAAATTTTCAAATTTCTCTAAATTAATTCGCCAGTACTTACCTCAAAATCCACCTAAGGGAGCCCTGCTCAGACAAAAGTAGCAATATTTTTGTAACCAGAACAGTTATTTTGACACGGTTTTCTGCGGGAACGTTGTCCGGTAACTATTACTAGCATCCCGAAACGTTAAAACTGACCTACCTGAAAAATAAATTTTTCAGTTCCAGTACTTGTGAATTTTTTACCAAATTTTTATACTTACCTATTTTTATTAGCACAACCCTACATCCGAATTTAATTCTGTCTGCGGAATCGAGTTTCCACCTGTCCAGACCCGGATTCTCGGCGCTTTGCGCGAACTGAAAATCCGATCGGTCGCTGAAAACTCGATTTTTGCCTGAAAAAACTGGTTTTTTGACAACCCTGCACATTTTTGTTCTTTTCAAAATTCTGAAAACGGTCTAGCTAGCTCGCCCGCGCCGAGACGCGTCTTCCGACACCTCATACGTGCGGCTGACTCGCATGGAACTGTTCTTTTCAAAATTCTGAAAACGGTCTAGCTAGCTCGCCCGCGCCGAGACGCGTCTTCCGACACCTCAAACGTGCGGCTGGCTCGCATAGAACTGCTAAAAATTTTCAAATTTCTCTAAATTAATTCGCCAGTACTTACCTCAAAATCCACCTAAGGGAGCCCTGCTCAGACTAAAGTTGCAATATTTTTGTAACCAGAACAGCTATTTTGACACGGTTTTCTGCGGGAACGTTGTCCGGTGGGCTATTACTAGCATCCCGAAACGTTAAAACTGACCTGCCTTAAAAATAATTTTTCAGTTCCAGTGCTTGTGAATTTTTTACAAAATTTTTATACTTACCTATTTTTATTAGCACAACCCTACATCCGAATTTAATTCTGTCTGCGGAATCGAGTTTCCACCTGTCCAGCCCCGGATTCTCGGCGCTTTGCGCGAACTAAAAATCCGATCGGTCGCTGAAAACTCGATTTTTGCCTGAAAAAACTGGTTTTTTGACAACCCTGCACATTTTTGTTCTTTTCCAAATTCTGAAAACGGTCTAGCTAGCTCGCCCGCGCCGAGACGCGTCTTCCGACACCTCAAACGTGCGGCTGGCTCGCATAGAACTGCTAAAAATTTTCAAATTTTTCTAAATTAATTCGCCAGTACTTACCTCAAAATCCACCTAAGGGAGCCCTGCTCAGACAAAAGTTGCAATATTTTTGTAACCAGAACAGCTATTTTGACACGGTTTTCTGCGGGAACGTTGTCCGGTGGGCTATTACTAGCAACCCGAAACGTTAAAACTGACCTGCCTGAAAAATAATTTTTCAGTTCCAGTGCTTGTGAATTTTTTACAAAATTTTTATACTTACCTATTTTTATTAGCACAACCCTACATCCGAATTTAATTCTGTCTACGGAATCGAGTTTCCACCTGTCCAGCCCCGGATTCTCGGCGCTTTGCGCGAACTGAAAATCCGATCGGTCGCTGAAAACTCGATTTTTGCCTGAAAAAACTGGTTTTTTGACAACCCTGCACATTTTTGTTCTTTTCAAAATTCTGAAAACGGTCTAGCTAGCTCGCCCGCGCCGAGACGCGTCTTCCGACACCTCAAACGTGCGGCTGGCTCGCATAGAACTGTTCTTTTCAAAATTCTGAAAACGGTCTAGCTAGCTCGCCCGCGCCGAGACGCGTCTTCCGACACCTCAAACGTGCGGCTGGCTCGCATAGAACTGCTAAAAATTTTCCAATTTCTCTAAATTAATTCGCCAGTACTTACCTCAAAATCCACCTAAGGGAGCCCGGCTCAGACAAAAGTTGCAATATTTTTGTAACCAGAACAGCTATTTTGACACGGTTTTCTGCGGGAACGTTGTCCGGTGGGCTATTACTAGCATCCCGAAACGTTAAAACTGACCTACCTGAAAAATAATTTTTCAGTTCCAGTACTTGTGAATTTTTTACCAAATTTTTATACTTACCTATTTTTATTAGCACAACCCTACATCCGAATTTCATTCTGTCTGCGGAATCGAGTTTCCACCTGTCCAGCCCCGGATTCTCGGCGCTTTGCGCGAACTGAAAATCCGATCGGTCGCTGAAAACTCGATTTTTGCCTGAAAAAACTGGTTTTTTGACAACCCTGCACATTTTTGTTCTTTTCAAAATTCTGAAAACGGTCTAGCTAGCTCGCCCGCGCCGAGACGCGTCTTCCAACACCTCATACGTGCGGCTGACTCGCATGGAACTGTTCTTTTCAAAATTCTGAAAACGGTCTAGCTAGCTCGCCCGCGCCGAGACGCGTCTTCCGACACCTCAAACGTGCGGCTGGCTCGCATAGAACTGCTAAAAATTTTCAAATTTCTCTAAATTAATTCGCCAGTACTTACCTCAAAATCCACCTAAGGGAGCCCTGCTCAGACAAAAGTTGCAATATTTTTGTAACCAGAACAGCTATTTTGACACGGTTTTCTGCGGGAACGTTGTCCGGTGGGCTATTACTAGCATCCCGAAACGTTAAAACTGACCTACCTGAAAAATAATTTTTCAGTTCCAGTGCTTGTGAATTTTTTACAAAATTTTTATACTTACCTATTTTTATTAGCACAACCCTACATCCGAATTTAATTCTGTCTGCGGAATCGAGTTTCCACCTGTCCAGCCCCGGATTCTCGGCGCTTTGCGCGAACTGAAAATCCGATCGGTCGCTGAAAACTCGATTTTTGCCTGAAAAAACTGGTTTTTTGACAACCCTGCACATTTTTGTTCTTTTTAAAATTCTGAAAACGGTCTAGCTCGCTCGCCCGCGCCGAGACGCGTCATCCGACACCTCAAACGTGCGGCTGGCTCGCATAGAACTGTTCTTTTCAAAATTCTGAAAACGGTCTAGCTAGCTCGCCCGCGCCGAGACGCCACTTCCGACACCTCAAACGTGCGGCTGGCTCGCATAGAACTGCTAAAAATTTTCAAATTTCTCTAAATTAATTCGCCAGTACTTACCTCAAAATCCACCTAAGGGAGCCCTGCTCAGACAAAAGTTGCAATATTTTTGTAACCAGAACAGCTATTTTGACACGGTTTTCTGCGGGAACGTTGTCCGGTGGGCTATTACTAGCATCCTGAAACGTTAAAACTGACCTACCTGAAAAATAATTTTTCAGTTCCAGTGCTTGTGAATTTTTTAGAAAATTTTTATACTTACCTATTTTTATTAGCACAACCCTACATCCGAATTTAATTCTGTCTGCGGAATCGAGTTTCCACCTGTCCAGCCCCGGATTCTCGGCGCTTTGCGCGAACTGAAAATCCGATCGGTCGCTGAAAACTCGATTTTTGCCTGAAAAAACTGGTTTTTTGACAACCCTGCACATTTTTGTTCTTTTCAAAATTCTGAAAACGGTCTAGCTAGCTCGCCCGCGCCGAGACGCGTCTTCCGACACCTTAAACGTGCGGCTGGCTCGCATAGAACTGTTCTTTTCAAAATTCTAAAAACGGTCTAGCTAGCTCGCCCGCGCCGAGACGCGTCTTCCGACACCTCAAACGTGCGGCTGACTCGCATAGAACTGCTAAAAATTTTCAAATTTCTCTTAATTAATTCGCCAGTACTTACCTCAAAATCCACCTAAGGGAGCCCTGCTCAGACAAAAGTTGCAATATTTTTGTAACCAGAACAGCTATTTTGACACGGTTTTCTGCGGGAACGTTGTCCGGTGGGCTATTACTAGCATCCCGAAACGTTAAAACTGACCTACCTGAAAAATAATTTTTCAGTTCCAGTGCTTGTGAATTTTTTACAAAATTTTTATACTTACCTATTTTTATTAGCACAACCCTACATCCGAATTTAATTCTGTCTGCGGAATCGAGTTTCCACCTGTCCAGCCCCGGATTCTCGGCGCTTTGCGCGAACTGAAAATCCGATCGGTCGCTGAAAACTCGATTTTTGCCTGAAAAAACTGGTTTTTTGACAACCCTGCACATTTTTATCTTTTCAAAATTCTGAAAACGGTCTAGCTAGTTCGCCCGCGCCAAGACGCGTCTTCCGACACCTCAAACGTGCGGCTGGCTCGCATAGAACTGTTCTTTTCAAAATTCTGAAAACGGTCTAGCTAGCTCGCCCGCGCCGAGACGCGTCTTCCGACACCTCAAACGTGCGGCTGGCTCGCATAGAACTGCTAAAAATTTTCAAATTTCTCTAAATTAATTCGCCAGTACTTACCTCAAAATCCACCTAAGGGAGCCCTGCTCAGACAAAAGTTGCAATATTTTTGTAACCAGAACAGCTATTTTGACACGGTTTTCTGCGGGAACGTTGTCCGGTGGGCTATTACTAGCATCCCGAAACGTTAAAACTGACCTACCTGAAAAATAATTTTTCAGTTCCAGTGCTTGTGAATTTTTTAGAAAATTTTTATACTTACCTATTTTTATTAGCACAACCCTACATCCGAATTTAATTCTGTCTGCGGAATCGAGTTTCCACCTGTCCAGCCCAGGATTCTCGGCGCTTTGCGCGAACTGAAAATCCGATCGGTCGCTGAAAACTCGATTTTTGCCTGAAAAAACTGGTTTTTTGACAACCCTGCACATTTTTGTTCTTTTCAAAATTCTGAAAACGGTCTAGCTAGCTCGCCCGCGCCGAGACGCGTCTTCCGACACCTTAAACGTGCGGCTGGCTCGCATAGAACTGTTCTTTTCAAAATTCTGAAAACCGTCTAGCTAGCTCGCCCGCGCCGAGACGCGTCTTCCGACACCTCAAACGTGCGGCTGACTCGCATAGAACTGCTAAAAATTTTCAAATTTCTCTTAATTAATTCGCCAGTACTTACCTCAAAATCCACCTAAGGGAGCCCTGCTCAGACAAAAGTTGCAATATTTTTGTAACCAGAACAGCTATTTTGGCACGGTTTTCTGCGGGAACGTTGTCCGGTGGGCTATTACTAGCATCCCGAAACGTTAAAACTGACCTACCTGAAAAATAATTTTTCAGTTCCAGTGCTTGTGAATTTTTTACAAAATTTTTATACTTACCTATTTTTATTAGCACAACCCTACATCCGAATTTAATTCTGTCTGCGGAATCGAGTTTCCACCTGTCCAGCCCCGGATTCTCGGCGCTTTGCGCGAACTGAAAATCCGATCGGTCGCTGAAAACTCGATTTTTGCCTGAAAAAACTGGTTTTTTGACAACCCTGCACATTTTTATCTTTTCAAAATTCTGAAAACGGTCTAGCTAGTTCGCCCGCGCCAAGACGCGTCTTCCGACACCTCAAACGTGCGGCTGGCTCGCATAGAACTGTTCTTTTCAAAATTCTGAAAACGGTCTAGCTAGCTCGCCCGCGCCGAGACGCGTCTTCCGACACCTCAAACGTGCGGCTGGCTCGCATAGAACTGCTAAAAATTTTCAATTTTCTCTAAATTAATTCGCCAGTACTTACCTCAAAATCCACCTAAGGGAGCCCTGCTCAGACAAAAGTTGCAATATTTTTGTAACCAGAACAGTTATTTTGACACGGTTTTCTGCGGGAACGTTGTCCGGTAACTATTACTAGCATCCCGAAACGTTAAAACTGACCTACCTGAAAAATAAACTTTTCAGTTCCAGTACTTGTGAATTTTTTACCAAATTTTTATACTTACCTATTTTTATTAGCACAACCCTACATCCGAATTTAATTCTGTCTGCGGAATCGAGTTTCCACCTGTCCAGCCCCGGATTCTCGGCGCTTTGCGCGAACTGAAAATCCGATCGGTCGCTGAAAACTCGATTTTTGCCTGAAAAAACTGGTTTTTTGACAACCCTGCACATTTTTGTTCTTTTCAAAATTCTGAAAACGGTCTAGCTAGCTCGCCCGCGCCGAGACGCGTCTTCCGACACCTCATACGTGCGGCTGACTCGCATGGAACTGTTCTTTTCAAAATTCTGAAAACGGTCTAGCTAGCTCGCCCGCGCCGAGACGCGTCTTCCGACACCTCAAACGTGCGGCTGGCTCGCATAGAACTGTTCTTTTCAAAATTCTGAAAACGGTCTAGCTAGCTCGCCCGCGCCGAGACGCCACTTCCGACACCTCAAACGTGCGGCTGGCTCGCATAGAACTGCTAAAAATTTTCAAATTTCTCTAAATTAATTCGCCAGTACTTACCTCAAAATCCACCTAAGGGAGCCCTGCTCAGACAAAAGTTGCAATATTTTTGTAACCAGAACAGCTATTTTGACACGGTTTTCTGCGGGAACGTTGTCCGGTGGGCTATTACTAGCATCCTGAAACGTTAAAACTGACCTACCTGAAAAATAATTTTTCAGTTCCAGTGCTTGTGAATTTTTTACAAAATTTTTATACTTACCTATTTTTATTAGCACAACCCTACATCCGAATTTAATTCTGTCTGCGGAATCGAGTTTCCACCTGTCCAGCCCCGGATTCTCGGCGCTTTGCGCGAACTGAAAATCCGATCGGTCGCTGAAAACTCGATTTTTGCCTGAAAAAACTGGTTTTTTGACAACCCTGCACATTTTTGTTCTTTTTAAAATTCTGAAAACGGTCTAGCTAGTTCGCCCGCGCCGAGACGCGTCTTCCGACACCTTAAACGTGCGGCTGGCTCGCATAGAACTGTTCTTTTCAAAATTCTGAAAACGGTCTAGCTAGCTCGCCCGCGCCGAGACGCGTCTTCCGACACCTCAAACGTGCGGCTGGCTCGCATAGAACTGCTAAAAATTTTCAAATTTCTCTAAATTAATTCGCCAGTACTTACCTCAAAATCCACCTAAGGGAGCCCTGCTCAGACAAAAGTTGCAATATTTTTGTAACCAGAACAGCTATTTTGACACGGTTTTCTGCGGGAACGTTGTCCGGTGGGCTATTACTAGCATCCCGAAACGTTAAAACTGACCTACCTGAAAAATAATTTTTCAGTTCCAGTGCTTGTGAATTTTTTACAAAATTTTTATACTTACCTATTTTTATTAGCACAACCCTACATCCGAATTTAATTCTGTCTGCGGAATCGAGTTTCCACCTGTCCAGCCCCGGATTCTCGGCGCTTTGCGCGAACTGAAAATCCGATCGGTCGCTGAAAACTCGATTTTTGCCTGAAAAAACTGGTTTTTTGACAACCCTGCACATTTTTATCTTTTCAAAATTCTGAAAACGGTCTAGCTAGTTCGCCCGCGCCAAGACGCGTCTTCCGACACCTCAAACGTGCGGCTGGCTCGCATAGAACTGTTCTTTTCAAAATTCTGAAAACGGTCTAGCTAGCTCGCCCGCGCCGAGACGCGTCTTCCGACACCTCAAACGTGCGGCTGGCTCGCATAGAACTGCTAAAAATTTTCAATTTTCTCTAAATTAATTCGCCAGTACTTACCTCAAAATCCACCTAAGGGAGCCCTGCTCAGACAAAAGTTGCAATATTTTTGTAACCAGAACAGTTATTTTGACACGGTTTTCTGCGGGAACGTTGTCCGGTAACTATTACTAGCATCCCGAAACGTTAAAACTGACCTACCTGAAAAATAAATTTTTCAGTTCCAGTTCTTCGGGGGAGGGTAGATGGCGGTGTATCGCTTGACACCTAAATAAACGAGCTCCGTATTTACATCTGATTTAAAAATATTTAGAATCTCGCTTTTTTGCCAAAAATCAGTGAAATATAAGTATAAACATCTAAATTAGCAGTGGAAACGTTATTAAAGTTATACGTTCAACAATAAACAAAATAATTAGTGTTAAAATAATAACCAGGACAATCTGTAATAAAACACGAAAGTGACAATTACAAGCAATAATAACAGTGATATCATCCAAATGAATATAAACAATCGACCAAACTGTATCAAAAGTGAACATTTGAAACATAAAAAGTGCTCGCATTAGTGTCTTAGACTAAAACGTACTTGAAGTGAAGTGAAAAAAATCCTAACATATTAGTCATAACAACCGCTTTGCAAAATTTAAATTTTTCCACCTATAACATACGGCACTTAAATTCAACACTATTGAACAGTCGGCGTTTGGTTAAGACAACTTTTCGGCTACCTGTGACGCAAGAGTGCCCAAGTTCAAATCCGGGTCACACATTCGAAGACTTTTTGTGAGATTTCAACTTCATCAGTTTTAAATAAATTCACCTATAAATTAAAGGTAAGAACGTTTCACGGAGTGCGCTTCAGTGATATAAACAGCACCACATAACTATAAATAATATGGATACCGACAATATCACACTTCGCAGGCAGAAAACTGGATCATTAACCAACTTATCTTTTTTAACAAATGACGATGAAAAAACAATACTTGACACGACGATGATGAGCATACCTGACAGCCTGCATGATTATAATAATGACGACACTATGAACAACTTGACCGAACAAATAAATACACTAAAGATGCAACTTTTGAGTGCTCATCAGGAAATAGACGACCTCAACAGCGAAAACTTCCGATTGAAATCCGATTTGCAAAAAGCCCTTAAAACCGTCGAAACATATAAAAAGATCTGCACAACACCTAGTAGAAAAAATGGTACACCATCATCATCAAGCAAACATAAATCCAATCGAGAAAAACTTCAACCAATAGCTACAAATAATGACCCCAATACTGCCATCAATTCAAATTCCAAGGATATAAAAGTCGACACACAAAGCAAAGAAACTCAGACTTCCGAATATGATATATTGACACAAAACAAAAACCTGACATTATCTTCACACCTGGGTAATGTTGCTCCAAAAAAACCAGTAGGCGTATCACGACCGAAAAATAAAATCGCTTTAATGAGCAGTAGCTGTACTAAAGGAACGCTACCATTAATCGAGGAAGTCTTCTCCGAAAAATTTGACTACTGTCATTATTTGATAAATAACGCTACCACAGAAGAGTTGTTACACACCGTCGAAGACAGCTTACAAGACTTCACAATACAAGACTATTGCTTTATCTTCATTGGAGAAAACGATATAAAACATAGCGATTATCAAGATATCCTCGAAAATTTGAAAAAATCTCTGAAAGACTGTAAACACACAAATATTGTTATATGCGCACCGACTTATATAAGAGGTGCGCTAATACATAACTATAAAGTCGAGTTATTTAACAATCTCTTGAGTTTGGACATAAAAAACCACAAATATGCATACTTTTTTGACAGTAATCGCACACTAACCCTTGACATGTTTTCTTATAATACAGGAAAATTGACCAAATACGGATGGAGACACATTTTTGACCATATCAAATCAAATATATTAATTGACTACGATCAATATTATTCTAAAATTAGTGACGATAACCTTAGTGGTACTGACAATACATTGAACATAACTATAAATGATAAATCTAATGACAACTCTGATTTTTTTCTTTGATAATAACATGTACATTGTAAACGACGATCTACCATTTAAATTACTGTTCCAAAATTTTCAAAGCCTTAATAATAAACAAGATATACTTGAAGCATTTATTGACGAAAACTCACAATATAAGGCAATATGTATTTCAGAAACTTGGCTAACTCAGGAAAAACCAGCTTTGATTAAATTTAGTGGATATAAATGTGCATCCTCATACTGCCGCAGCACTAGAACAGGTGGCGGTGTATGTATATTTTTACAAGAAGATATTGAAAGCATCCATAGAAACGATATTTCAGACATGTCTATTGAGTATGTGATAGAACTTTGCGCCACGGAATTGCCAAAAGAAAATGTATTAATTGTAACTATGTACTGGAATAGAAGAGAGGAGGAAGTATTTTATCAGCAATTAAAACAAATCCTAAAATATATAAACAATAAATACCACAAATTAAATATAATTATAGGGGGCGATTTTAACGTTGATGTATTATCAGACAATTTAAAAACTACTCAATTTCTAAACGTGATGCAAGAATATAATTTTACTCAACATGTAAAAAGCCCTACACGTGTTACATCAAACACTGCGACATGTCTAGACCTAATATTTACTAACTTTAACCACAAAGATATGTACGCAACTACAGAAGAATTGGGCTTTTCAGACCACCATAGCACAATTTTACATTTAAAAATACCCGAAAAATCAGAAAAAATAATCTGGTACTCCATGAAAAGGCTATATAATGATTCAAATATACTAAAATTTAAAGAAAAAATACAAAATCTTAATTGGAACAATATTCTTACCACTGATAATGATATTAATGTTAATTATAAAAAATTCAATGACATACTTATTTCTATTCTTAATAAATGTATACCATTACGTAAAATTAAATTAAAAACAAAACATAAAAAATATTGGCTCACTACTGGAATAAAAAAATCTTGCACAAATAAAAGACTATTAAAAATATTGACGTTAAAAGCAAAAAATCCTACATTAACAAAATATTACAAAAAATACGAAAAAATATTGAAGAATACTGTCACGGCTGCAAAAAAGCTTCACTATAAAAATAAAATGATGCAATCTAACAATAAAGTTAAAACAATGTGGGGAATTATTAATGAACGTACAAATAAGATAACAAAAAGTGAAAAACGCAATATAACACTACAAATAAATAATAGATTAATTTCCAAACCCGAAGATGTAGTAAACACATTCAATCGCTTCTTTGCTTCTATAGGTGGGGATAGCACTACAAAACCTACCGGCAATAAACCAAAAGGACTACCGATAAGCTCAGCTACACAAAATACATTGTATCTTAGCCCAGTAGATCCCTATGAAGTAAATAGAATAATAAAAAATCTTAAAAATAAAAGAAGCCACGGAATTGACGAACTTCCACCAACTCTGTTAAGACAATGCGCCGACGAATTAACTTTACCTTTTTATTTACTCATCAATCAATCTTTTGAAGAAGGCGTATTTCCCGACTTGTTAAAAAAAGCACTTATAAAACCGATCCATAAAAAAAATTCAAAAACCGACCCAAACAACTACCGTCCAATTGCTTTGTTACCAACGGCCTCGAAAATATTTGAAAAAGCTATGTGCGACCGCGTCTATGCATTTTGTGAAAAATATAATATATTCAACGACAGTCAGAATGGTTTTCGCAAAAACCGATCAACGACTTTGGCTGTTTACAAATATATCCAAGAGGCCCTTAACACAATTAATAACAAAAAATATGCTATAGGATTGCTGTTAGATATGACGAAAGCATATGATAAAGTTCAGTTTGATATATTACTAAATAAGCTATATAAAATCGGCATCCGCGGAAAAAGTCATGATTTGTTCACCTCGTACCTAAAGAACAGAGAACAAGTCGTAGAAATTGAATATTACAATAACAAAACAAGAGAAATTAAATTAATTCGATCTCAAAACATACCCGTAAATGCATCAATACCACAAGGAACAGTGATAGGATGTCTACTGTTCCTTATTTACATCAACGATCTCCCTAACCACATAAATGAGCCATGCGTGTTGTTCGCCGACGATATTTCTATTTTAACACCATGTGAGAATAATATTGATTTAAACCAAAAACTGACTTCCATACTTGACACTACAACACACTGGATGAACGAACACAACCTTGAAATTAACTTTACTAAGACAAAAATTATAACTTTCTACCCTCGACAAAAGAAACCCTTAAATATAATTTTCAATTACAACGGACAAAACTTAGAAGTTGTAAATAAATTCACCCTTTTAGGCCTAGACGTAGATTCACACATAGATTGGAAACCCCACATTCAAAAAATAAGAGCTAAACTATCTAAGTTTACATACGCCCTCAGAGAAATAAAAAAAACCACAGACCTCAAAACAGCATTAGTTACCTATTACTCATACGCGTTTGCATGGCTCAAATATGGAATTATCTTATGGGGAAATAGCACAGACGCACCTACACTATTCACTTTACAGAAAAAAATGATAAGAATATTAATGAATATCCAAGATTCCGACTCCTGTAAACCCTACTTCAAAGAGCTAAAAATATTAACTGTACCCTGTCTTTATATACTGGAAATTTGCAAATTTGTTCGAAAATATTCACAATTCTATACAAAAAGAGAGGACATTCAAACTAAAATCACACTTAGACATAAAAATAGGCTTAACATACCCACTTCACGATTGAAAATGCACTCTTCTAGTGCATTTGTTATGTCTATTAAAATATATAATAAGTTACCAGAATTCATCAAAAATGCAGACAGTAATAATATGTTTATCAATAAACTAAAACAATTTCTAATAGACAAATCCTACTATACTATAGATGAATACTATAACGATAAATATAAACTACAATAAAAACTATTAATTATATACTGTTTCACTGTAAAAATGTATCTACTTACAATAGTGAATAACATATAAATTAAATTTACACAAAATTAATTTGAATAAATACATAATTTAAAACTGATGACGATACAAATACTTGACATTTAATTTATTATACAAAGACATTACATACATAAATTAATTTAAATAATAACATAATTTCATAATAATGATGACAAATGAAATAACTGATATAATTTAATAATAATGATGACAGAAACAAATTGAAATATCTGACATCATTTATCAAGACTACACACAGACATAATTATAATATTTATACAAAATTAAGTTAAATAAATACATAATTTAATAATGGTGACGATAAAAATAAATAAAAATAACTCAATATTAATAAAATTTAAAATAACGATGACAAAAATAAATTAAAGTATGGAACATAATTCACCACACAATAATATACATATAAATCTATTAACATTTAACCATCTAATTACCTGTAATAATAATTAATGAATTCCATGAATTGTTACTTAGTCTTCGTCCTCTCTCCTAACTTTGCTGTGCCCGACAGGGTCCATATTGATCTTGACAATATTTATACCACCTATATGTACATAATATGGAATGCAATAAAATATTGAGTATTGAGTATTGAGTATTGAGTACTTGTGAATTTTTTACCAAATTTTTATACTTACCTATTTTTATTAGCACAACCCTACATCCGAATTTAATTCTGTCTGCGGAATCGAGTTTCCACCTGTCCAGCCCCGGATTCTCGGCGCTTTGCGCGAACTGAAAATCCGATCGGTCGCTGAAAACTCGATTTTTGCCTGAAAAAACTGGTTTTTTGACAACCCTGCACATTTTTGTTCTTTTCAAAATTCTGAAAACGGTCTAGCCAGCTCGCTCGCGCCGAGACGCGTCTTCCGACACCTCATACGTGCGGCTGACTCGCATGGAACTGTTCTTTTCAAAATTCTGAAAACGGTCTAGCTAGCTCGCCCGCGCCGAGACGCGTCTTCCGACACCTCAAACGTGCGGCTGGCTCGCATAGAACTGCTAAAAATTTTCAAATTTCTCTAAATTAATTCGCCAGTACTTACCTCAAAATCCACCTAAGGGAGCCCTGCTCAGACAAAAGTTGCAATATTTTTGTAACCAGAACAGCTATTTTGACACGGTTTTCTGCGGGAACGTTGTCCGGTGGGCTATTACTAGCATCCCGAAACGTTAAAACTGACCTACCTGAAAAATAATTTTTCAGTTCCAGTGCTTGTGAATTTTTTACAAAATTTTTATACTTACCTATTTTTATTAGCACAACCCTACATCCGAATTTAATTCTGTCTGCGGAATCGAGTTTCCACCTGTCCAGCCCCGGATTCTCGGCGCTTTGCGCGAACTGAAAATCCGATCGGTCGCTGAAAACTCGATTTTTGCCTGAAAAAACTGGTTTTTTGACAACCCTGCACATTTTTGTTCTTTTCAAAATTCTGATAACGGTCTAGCTAGCTCGCCCGCGCCGAGACGCGTCTTCCGACACCTCAAACGTGCGGCTGACTCACAAAGAACTGTTCTTTTCAAAATTCTGAAAACGGTCTAGCTAGCTCGCCCGCGCCGAGACGCGTCTTTCGACACCTCAAACGTGCGGCTAGCTCGCATAGAGCTGCTTAAAATTTTCAAATTTCTCTAAATTAATTCGCCAGTACTTACCTCAAAATCCACCTAAGGGAGCCCTGCTCAGACAAAAGTTGCAATATTTTTGTAACCAGAACAGCTATTTTGACACGGTTTTCTGCGGGAACGTTGTCCGGTGGGCTATTACTAGCATCCCGAAACGTTAAAACTGACCTACCTGAAAAATAATTTTTCAGTTCCAGTGCTTGTGAATTTTTTACAAAATTTTTATACTTACCTATTTTTATTAGCACAACCCTACATCCGAATTTAATTCTGTCTGCGGAATCGAGTTTCCACCTGTCCAGCCCCGGATTCTCGGCGCTTTGCGCGAACTGAAAATCCGATCGGTCGCTGAAAACTCGATTTTTGCCTGAAAAAACTGGTTTTTTGACAACCCTGCACATTTTTATCTTTTCAAAATTCTGAAAACGGTCTAGCTAGTTCGCCCGCGCCGAGACGCGTCTTCCGACACCTCAAACGTGCGGCTGGCTCGCATAGAACTGTTCTTTTCAAAATTCTGAAAACGGTCTAGCTAGCTCGCCCGCGCCGAGACGCGTCTTCCGACACCTCAAACGTGCGGCTGGCTCGCATAGAACTGCTAAAAATTTTCAATTTTCTCTAAATTAATTCGCCAGTACTTGCCTCAAAATCCACCTAAGGGAGCCCTGCTCAGACAAAAGTTGCAATATTTTTGTAACCAGAACAGCTATTTTGACACGGTTTTCTGCGGGAACGTTGTCCGGTGGGCTATTACTAGCATCCCGAAACGTTAAAACTGACCTACCTGAAAAATAATTTTTCAGTTCCAGTGCTTGTGAATTTTTTACAAAATTTTTATACTTACCTATTTTTATTAGCACAACCCTACATCCGAATTTAATTCTGTCTGCGGAATCGAGTTTCCACCTGTCCAGCCCCGGATTCTCGGCGCTTTGCGCGAACTGAAAATCCGATCGGTCGCTGAAAACTCGATTTTTGCCTGAAAAAACTGGTTTTTTGACAACCCTGCACATTTTTATCTTTTCAAAATTCTGAAAACGGTCTAGCTAGTTCGCCCGCGCCAAGACGCGTCTTCCGACACCTCAAACGTGCGGCTGGCTCGCATAGAACTGTTCTTTTCAAAATTCTGAAAACGGTCTAGCTAGCTCGCCCGCGCCGAGACGCGTCTTCCGACACCTCAAACGTGCGGCTGGCTCGCATAGAACTGCTAAAAATTTTCAATTTTCTCTAAATTAATTCGCCAGTACTTACCTCAAAATCCACCTAAGGGAGCCCTGCTCAGACAAAAGTTGCAATATTTTTGTAACCAGAACAGTTATTTTGACACGGTTTTCTGCGGGAACGTTGTCCGGTAACTATTACTAGCATCCCGAAACGTTAAAACTGACCTACCTGAAAAATAAATTTTTCAGTTCCAGTTCTTCGGGGGAGGGTAGATGGCGGTGTATCGCTTGACACCTAAATAAACGAGCTCCGTATTTACATCTGATTTAAAAATATTTAGAATCTCGCTTTTTTGCCAAAAATCAGTGAAATATAAGTATAAACATCTAAATTAGCAGTGGAAACGTTATTAAAGTTATACGTTCAACAATAAACAAAATAATTAGTGTTAAAATAATAACCAGGACAATCTGTAATAAAACACGAAAGTGACAATTACAAGCAATAATAACAGTGATATCATCCAAATGAATATAAACAATCGACCAAACTGTATCAAAAGTGAACATTTGAAACATAAAAAGTGCTCGCATTAGTGTCTTAGACTAAAACGTACTTGAAGTGAACTGAAAAAAATCCTAACATATTAGTCATAACAACCGCTTTGCAAAATTTAAATTTTTCCACCTATAACATACGGCACTTAAATTCAACACTATTGAACAGTCGGCGTTTGGTTAAGACAACTTTTCGGCTACCTGTGACGCAAGAGTGCCCAAGTTCAAATCCGGGTCACACATTCGAAGACTTTTTGTGAGATTTCAACTTCATCAGTTTTAAATAAATTCACCTATAAATTAAAGGTAAGAACGTTTCACGGAGTGCGCTTCAGTGATATAAACAGCACCACATAACTATAAATAATATGGATACCGACAATATCACACTTCGCAGGCAGAAAACTGGATCATTAACCAACTTATCTTTTTTAACAAATGACGATGAAAAAACAATACTTGACACGACGATGATGAGCATACCTGACAGCCTGCATGATTATAATAATGACGACACTATGAACAACTTGACCGAACAAATAAATACACTAAAGATGCAACTTTTGAGTGCTCATCAGGAAATAGACGACCTCAACAGCGAAAACTTCCGATTGAAATCCGATTTGCAAAAAGCCCTTAAAACCGTCGAAACATATAAAAAGATCTGCACAACACCTAGTAGAAAAAATGGTACACCATCATCATCAAGCAAACATAAATCCAATCGAGAAAAACTTCAACCAATAGCTACAAATAATGACCCCAATACTGCCATCAATTCAAATTCCAAGGATATAAAAGTCGACACACAAAGCAAAGAAACTCAGACTTCCGAATATGATATATTGACACAAAACAAAAACCTGACATTATCTTCACACCTGGGTAATGTTGCTCCAAAAAAACCAGTAGGCGTATCACGACCGAAAAATAAAATCGCTTTAATGAGCAGTAGCTGTACTAAAGGAACGCTACCATTAATCGAGGAAGTCTTCTCCGAAAAATTTGACTACTGTCATTATTTGATAAATAACGCTACCACAGAAGAGTTGTTACACACCGTCGAAGACAGCTTACAAGACTTCACAATACAAGACTATTGCTTTATCTTCATTGGAGAAAACGATATAAAACATAGCGATTATCAAGATATCCTTGAAAATTTGAAAAAATCTCTGAAAGACTGTAAACACACAAATATTGTTATATGCGCACCGACTTATATAAGAGGTGCGCTAATACATAACTATAAAGTCGAGTTATTTAACAATCTCTTGAGTTTGGACATAAAAAACCACAAATATGCATACTTTTTTGACAGTAATCGCACACTAACCCTTGACATGTTTTCTTATAATACAGGAAAATTGACCAAATACGGATGGAGACACATTTTTGACCATATCAAATCAAATATATTAATTGACTACGATCAATATTATTCTAAAATTAGTGACGATAACCTTAGTGGTACTGACAATACATTGAACATAACTATAAATGATAAATCTAATGACAACTCTGATTTTTTTCTTTGATAATAACATGTACATTGTAAACGACGATCTACCATTTAAATTACTGTTCCAAAATTTTCAAAGCCTTAATAATAAACAAGATATACTTGAAGCATTTATTGACGAAAACTCACAATATAAGGCAATATGTATTTCAGAAACTTGGCTAACTCAGGAAAAACCAGCTTTGATTAAATTTAGTGGATATAAATGTGCATCCTCATACTGCCGCAGCACTAGAACAGGTGGCGGTGTATGTATATTTTTACAAGAAGATATTGAAAGCATCCATAGAAACGATATTTCAGACATGTCTATTGAGTATGTGATAGAACTTTGCGCCACGGAATTGCCAAAAGAAAATGTATTAATTGTAACTATGTACTGGAATAGAAGAGAGGAGGAAGTATTTTATCAGCAATTAAAACAAATCCTAAAATATATAAACAATAAATACCACAAATTAAATATAATTATAGGGGGCGATTTTAACGTTGATGTATTATCAGACAATTTAAAAACTACTCAATTTCTAAACGTGATGCAAGAATATAATTTTACTCAACATGTAAAAAGCCCTACACGTGTTACATCAAACACTGCGACATGTCTAGACCTAATATTTACTAACTTTAACCACAAAGATATGTACGCAACTACAGAAGAATTGGGCTTTTCAGACCACCATAGCACAATTTTACATTTAAAAATACCCGAAAAATCAGAAAAAATAATCTGGTACTCCATGAAAAGGCTATATAATGATTCAAATATACTAAAATTTAAAGAAAAAATACAAAATCTTAATTGGAACAATATTCTTACCACTGATAATGATATTAATGTTAATTATAAAAAATTCAATGACATACTTATTTCTATTCTTAATAAATGTATACCATTACGTAAAATTAAATTAAAAACAAAACATAAAAAATATTGGCTCACTACTGGAATAAAAAAATCTTGCACAAATAAAAGACTATTAAAAATATTGACGTTAAAAGCAAAAAATCCTACATTAACAAAATATTACAAAAAATACGAAAAAATATTGAAGAATACTGTCACGGCTGCAAAAAAGCTTCACTATAAAAATAAAATGATGCAATCTAACAATAAAGTTAAAACAATGTGGGGAATTATTAATGAACGTACAAATAAGATAACAAAAAGTGAAAAACGCAATATAACACTACAAATAAATAATAGATTAATTTCCAAACCCGAAGATGTAGTAAACACATTCAATCGCTTCTTTGCTTCTATAGGTGGGGATAGCACTACAAAACCTACCGGCAATAAACCAAAAGGACTACCGATAAGCTCAGCTACACAAAATACATTGTATCTTAGCCCAGTAGATCCCTATGAAGTAAATAGAATAATAAAAAATCTTAAAAATAAAAGAAGCCACGGAATTGACGAACTTCCACCAACTCTGTTAAGACAATGCGCCGACGAATTAACTTTACCTTTTTATTTACTCATCAATCAATCTTTTGAAGAAGGCGTATTTCCCGACTTGTTAAAAAAAGCACTTATAAAACCGATCCATAAAAAAAATTCAAAAACCGACCCAAACAACTACCGTCCAATTGCTTTGTTACCAACGGCCTCGAAAATATTTGAAAAAGCTATGTGCGACCGCGTCTATGCATTTTGTGAAAAATATAATATATTCAACGACAGTCAGAATGGTTTTCGCAAAAACCGATCAACGACTTTGGCTGTTTACAAATATATCCAAGAGGCCCTTAACACAATTAATAACAAAAAATATGCTATAGGATTGCTGTTAGATATGACGAAAGCATATGATAAAGTTCAGTTTGATATATTACTAAATAAGCTATATAAAATCGGCATCCGCGGAAAAAGTCATGATTTGTTCACCTCGTACCTAAAGAACAGAGAACAAGTCGTAGAAATTGAATATTACAATAACAAAACAAGAGAAATTAAATTAATTCGATCTCAAAACATACCCGTAAATGCATCAATACCACAAGGAACAGTGATAGGATGTCTACTGTTCCTTATTTACATCAACGATCTCCCTAACCACATAAATGAGCCATGCGTGTTGTTCGCCGACGATATTTCTATTTTAACACCATGTGAGAATAATATTGATTTAAACCAAAAACTGACTTCCATACTTGACACTACAACACACTGGATGAACGAACACAACCTTGAAATTAACTTTACTAAGACAAAAATTATAACTTTCTACCCTCGACAAAAGAAACCCTTAAATATAATTTTCAATTACAACGGACAAAACTTAGAAGTTGTAAATAAATTCACCCTTTTAGGCCTAGACGTAGATTCACACATAGATTGGAAACCCCACATTCAAAAAATAAGAGCTAAACTATCTAAGTTTACATACGCCCTCAGAGAAATAAAAAAAACCACAGACCTCAAAACAGCATTAGTTACCTATTACTCATACGCGTTTGCATGGCTCAAATATGGAATTATCTTATGGGGAAATAGCACAGACGCACCTACACTATTCACTTTACAGAAAAAAATGATAAGAATATTAATGAATATCCAAGATTCCGACTCCTGTAAACCCTACTTCAAAGAGCTAAAAATATTAACTGTACCCTGTCTTTATATACTGGAAATTTGCAAATTTGTTCGAAAATATTCACAATTCTATACAAAAAGAGAGGACATTCAAACTAAAATCACACTTAGACATAAAAATAGGCTTAACATACCCACTTCACGATTGAAAATGCACTCTTCTAGTGCATTTGTTATGTCTATTAAAATATATAATAAGTTACCAGAATTCATCAAAAATGCAGACAGTAATAATATGTTTATCAATAAACTAAAACAATTTCTAATAGACAAATCCTACTATACTATAGATGAATACTATAACGATAAATATAAACTACAATAAAAACTATTAATTATATACTGTTTCACTGTAAAAATGTATCTACTTACAATAGTGAATAACATATAAATTAAATTTACACAAAATTAATTTGAATAAATACATAATTTAAAACTGATGACGATACAAATACTTGACATTTAATTTATTATACAAAGACATTACATACATAAATTAATTTAAATAATAACATAATTTCATAATAATGATGACAAATGAAATAACTGATATAATTTAATAATAATGATGACAGAAACAAATTGAAATATCTGACATCATTTATCAAGACTACACACAGACATAATTATAATATTTATACAAAATTAAGTTAAATAAATACATAATTTAATAATGGTGACGATAAAAATAAATAAAAATAACTCAATATTAATAAAATTTAAAATAACGATGACAAAAATAAATTAAAGTATGGAACATAATTCACCACACAATAATATACATATAAATCTATTAACATTTAACCATCTAATTACCTGTAATAATAATTAATGAATTCCATGAATTGTTACTTAGTCTTCGTCCTCTCTCCTAACTTTGCTGTGCCCGACAGGGTCCATATTGATCTTGACAATATTTATACCACCTATATGTACATAATATGGAATGCAATAAAATATTGAGTATTGAGTATTGAGTATTGAGTACTTGTGAATTTTTTACAAAATTTTTATACTTACCTATTTTTATTAGCACAACCCTACATCCGAATTTAATTCTGTCTGCGGAATCGAGTTTCCACCTGTCCAGCCCCGGATTCTCGGCGCTTTGCGCGAACTGAAAATCCGATCGGTCGCTGAAAACTCGATTTTTGCCTGAAAAAACTGGTTTTTTGACAACCCTGCACATTTTTATCTTTTCAAAATTCTGAAAACGGTCTAGCTAGTTCGCCCGCGCCGAGACGCGTCTTCCGACACCTCAAACGTGCGGCTGACTCACAAAGAACTGTTCTTTTCAAAATTCTGAAAACGGTCTAGCTAGCTCGCCCGCGCCGAGACGCGTCTTTCGACACCTCAAACGTGCGGCTAGCTCGCATAGAGCTGCTTAAAATTTTCAAATTTCTCTAAATTAATTCGCCAGTACTTACCTCAAAATCCACCTAAGGGAGCCCTGCTCAGACAAAAGTTGCAATATTTTTGTAACCAGAACAGCTATTTTGACACGGTTTTCTGCGGGAACGTTGTCCGGTGGGCTATTACTAGCATCCCGAAACGTTAAAACTGACCTACCTGAAAAATAATTTTTCAGTTCCAGTGCTTGTGAATTTTTTACAAAATTTTTATACTTACCTATTTTTATTAGCACAACCCTACATCCGAATTTAATTCTGTCTGCGGAATCGAGTTTCCACCTGTCCAGCCCCGGATTCTCGGCGCTTTGCGCGAACTGAAAATCCGATCGGTCGCTGAAAACTCGATTTTTGCCTGAAAAAACTGGTTTTTTTGACAACCCTGCACATTTTTGTTCTTTTCAAAATTCTGAAAACGGTCTAGCTAGCTCGCCCGCGCCGAGACGCGTCTTCCGACACCTCATACGTGCGGCTGACTCGCATGGAACTGTTCTTTTCAAAATTCTGAAAACGGTCTAGCTAGCTCGCCCGCGCCGAGACGCGTCTTCCGACACCTCAAACGTGCGGCTGGCTCGCATAGAACTGCTAAAAATTTTCAAATTTCTCTAAATTAATTCGCCAGTACTTACCTCAAAATCCACCTAAGGGAGCCCTGCTCAGACTAAAGTTGCAATATTTTTGTAACCAGAACAGTTATTTTGACACGGTTTTCTGCGGGAACGTTGTCCGGTGGGCTATTACTAGCATCCCGAAACGTTAAAACTGACCTACCTTAAAAATAATTTTTCAGTTCCAGTGCTTGTGAATTTTTTACAAAATTTTTATACTTACCTATTTTTATTAGCACAACCCTACATCCGAATTTAATTCTGTCTGCGGAATCGAGTTTCCACCTGTCCAGCCCCGGATTCTCGGCGCTTTGCGCGAACTGAAAATCCGATCGGTCGCTGAAAACTCGATTTTTGCCTGAAAAAACTGGTTTTTTGACAACCCTGCACATTTTTGTTCTTTTCAAAATTCTGAAAACGGTCTAGCTAGCTCGCCCGCGCCGAGACGCGTCTTCCGACACCTCATACGTGCGGCTGACTCGCATGGAACTGTTCTTTTCAAAATTCTGAAAACGGTCTAGCTAGCTCGCCCGCGCCGAGACGCGTCTTCCGACACCTCAAACGTGCGGCTGGCTCGCATAGAACTGCTAAAAATTTTCAAATTTCTCTAAATTAATTCGCCAGTACTTACCTCAAAATCCACCTAAGGGAGCCCTGCTCAGACTAAAGTTGCAATATTTTTGTAACCAGAACAGTTATTTTGACACGGTTTTCTGCGGGAACGTTGTCCGGTGGGCTATTACTAGCATCCCGAAACGTTAAAACTGACCTACCTGAAAAATAATTTTTCAGTTCCAGTGCTTGTGAATTTTTTACAAAATTTTTATACTTACCTATTTTTATTAGCACAACCCTACATCCGAATTTAATTCTGTCTGCGGAATCGAGTTTCCACCTGTCCAGCCCCGGATTCTCGGCGCTTTGCGCGAACTGAAAATCCGATCGGTCGCTGAAAACTCGATTTTTGCCTGAAAAAACTGGTTTTTTGACAACCCTGCACATTTTTGTTCTTTTCAAAATTCTGAAAACGGTCTAGCTCGCTCGCCCGCGCCGAGACGCGTCATCCGACACCTCAAACGTGCGGCTGGCTCGCATAGAACTGTTCTTTTCAAAATTCTGAAAACGGTCTAGCTAGCTCGCCCGCGCCGAGACGCCACTTCCGACACCTCAAACGTGCGGCTGGCTCGCATAGAACTGCTAAAAATTTTCAAATTTCTCTAAATTAATTCGCCAGTACTTACCTCAAAATCCACCTAAGGGAGCCCTGCTCAGACAAAAGTTGCAATATTTTTGTAACCAGAACAGCTATTTTGACACGGTTTTCTGCGGGAACGTTGTCCGGTGGGCTATTACTAGCATCCTGAAACGTTAAAACTGACCTACCTGAAAAATAATTTTTCAGTTCCAGTGCTTGTGAATTTTTTACAAAATTTTTATACTTACCTATTTTTATTAGCACAACCCTACATCCGAATTTAATTCTGTCTGCGGAATCGAGTTTCCACCTGTCCAGCCCCGGATTCTCGGCGCTTTGCGCGAACTGAAAATCCGATCGGTCGCTGAAAACTCGATTTTTGCCTGAAAAAACTGGTTTTTTGACAACCCTGCACATTTTTGTTCTTTTCAAAATTCTGAAAACGGTCTAGCTAGCTCGCCCGCGTCGAGACGCGTCTTCCGACACCTTAAACGTGCGGCTGGCTCGCATAGAACTGTTCTTTTCAAAATTCTGAAAACGGTCTAGCTAGCTCGCCCGCGCCGAGACGCGTCTTCCGACACCTCAAACGTGCGGCTGGCTCGCATAGAACTGCTAAAAATTTTCAAATTTCTCTAAATTAATTCGCCAGTACTTACCTCAAAATCCACCTAAGGGAGCCCTGCTCAGACAAAAGTTGCAATATTTTTGTAACCAGAACAGTTATTTTGACACGGTTTTCTGCGGGAACGTTGTCCGGTGGGCTATTACTAGCATCCCGAAACGTTAAAACTGACCTACCTGAAAAATAATTTTTCAGTTCCAGTACTTGTGAATTTTTTACCAAATTTTTATACTTACCTATTTTTATTAGCACAACCCTACATCCGAATTTAATTCTGTCTGCGGAATCGAGTTTCCACCTGTCCAGCCCCGGATTCTCGGCGCTTTGCGCGAACTGAAAATCCGATCGGTCGCTGAAAACTCGATTTTTGCCTGAAAAAACTGGTTTTTTGACAACCCTGCACATTTTTGTTCTTTTCAAAATTCTGAAAACGGTCTAGCCAGCTCGCTCGCGCCGAGACGCGTCTTCCGACACCTCATACGTGCGGCTGACTCGCATGGAACTGTTCTTTTCAAAATTCTGAAAACGGTCTAGCTAGCTCGCCCGCGCCGAGACGCGTCTTCCGACACCTCAAACGTGCGGCTGGCTCGCATAGAACTGCTTAAAATTTTCAAATTTCTCTAAATTAATTCGCCAGTACTTACCTCAAAATCCACCTAAGGGAGCCCTGCTCAGACAAAAGTTGCAATATTTTTGTAACCAGAACAGCTATTTTGACACGGTTTTCTGCGGGAACGTTGTCCGGTGGGCTATTACTAGCATCCCGAAACGTTAAAACTGACCTACCTGAAAAATAATTTTTCAGTTCCAGTGCTTGTGAATTTTTTACAAAATTTTTATACTTACCTATTTTTATTAGCACAACCCTACATCCGAATTTAATTCTGTCTGCGGAATCGAGTTTCCACCTGTCCAGCCCCGGATTCTCGGTGCTTTGCGCGAACTGAAAATCCGATCGGTCGCTGAAAACTCGATTTTTGCCTGAAAAAACTGGTTTTTTGACAACCCTGCACATTTTTGTTCTTTTCAAAATTCTGAAAACGGTCTAGCTAGCTCGCCCGCGCCGAGACGCGTCTTCCGACACCTCATACGTGCGGCTGACTCGCATGGAACTGTTCTTTTCAAAATTCTGAAAACGGTCTAGCTAGCTCGCCCGCGCCGAGACGCGTCTTCCGACACCTCAAACGTGCGGCTGGCTCGCATAGAACTGCTAAAAATTTTCAAATTTCTCTAAATAAATTCGCCAGTACTTACCTCAAAATCCACCTAAGGGAGCCCTGCTCAGACTAAAGTTGCAATATTTTTGTAACCAGAACAGCTATTTTGACACGGTTTTTTGCGGGAACGTTGTCCGGTGGGCTATTACTAGCATCCCGAAACGTTAAAACTGACCTACCTTAAAAATAATTTTTCAGTTCCAGTGCTTGTGAATTTTTTACAAAATTTTTATACTTACCTATTTTTATTAGCACAACCCTACATCCGAATTTAATTCTGTCTGCGGAATCGAGTTTCCACCTGTCCAGCCCCGGATTCTCGGTGCTTTGCGCGAACTGAAAATCCGATCGGTCGCTGAAAACTCGATTTTTGCCTGAAAAAACTGGTTTTTTGACAACCCTGCACATTTTTGTTCTTTTCAAAATTCTGAAAACGGTCTAGCTAGCTCGCCCGCGCCGAGACGCGTCTTCCGACACCTCATACGTGCGGCTGACTCGCATGGAACTGTTCTTTTCAAAATTCTGAAAACGGTCTAGCTAGCTCGCCCGCGCCGAGACGCGTCTTCCGACACCTCAAACGTGCGGCTGGCTCGCATAGAACTGCTAAAAATTTTCAAATTTCTCTAAATTAATTCGCCAGTACTTACCTCAAAATCCACCTAAGGGAGCCCTGCTCAGACTAAAGTTGCAATATTTTTGTAACCAGAACAGCTATTTTGACACGGTTTTCTGCGGGAACGTTGTCCGGTGGGCTATTACTAGCATCCCGAAACGTTAAAACTGACCTACCTTAAAAATAATTTTTCAGTTCCAGTGCTTGTGAATTTTTTACAAAATTTTTATACTTACCTATTTTTATTAGCACAACCCTACATCCGAATTTAATTCTGTCTGCGGAATCGAGTTTCCACCTGTCCAGCCCCGGATTCTCGGCGCTTTGCGCGAACTGAAAATCCGATCGGTCGCTGAAAACTCGATTTTTGCCTGAAAAAACTGGTTTTTTGACAACCCTGCACATTTTTGTTCTTTTCAAAATTCTGAAAACGGTCTAGCTCGCTCGCCCGCGCCGAGACGCGTCATCCGACACCTCAAACGTGCGGCTGGCTCGCATAGAACTGTTCTTTTCAAAATTCTGAAAACGGTCTAGCTAGCTCGCCCGCGCCGAGACGCCACTTCCGACACCTCAAACGTGCGGCTGGCTCGCATAGAACTGCTAAAAATTTTCAAATTTCTCTAAATTAATTCGCCAGTACTTACCTCAAAATCCACCTAAGGGAGCCCTGCTCAGACAAAAGTTGCAATATTTTTGTAACCAGAACAGCTATTTTGACACGGTTTTCTGCGGGAACGTTGTCCGGTGGGCTATTACTAGCATCCTGAAACGTTAAAACTGACCTACCTGAAAAATAATTTTTCAGTTCCAGTGCTTGTGAATTTTTTACAAAATTTTTATACTTACCTATTTTTATTAGCACAACCCTACATCCGAATTTAATTCTGTCTGCGGAATCGAGTTTCCACCTGTCCAGCCCCGGATTCTCGGCGCTTTGCGCGAACTGAAAATCCGATCGGTAGCTGAAAACTCGATTTTTGCCTGAAAAAACTGGTTTTTTGACAACCCTGCACATTTTTGTTCTTTTCAAAATTCTGAAAACGGTCTAGCTAGCTCGCCCGCGCCGAGACGCGTCTTCCGACACCTCATACGTGCGGCTGACTCGCATGGAACTGTTCTTTTCAAAATTCTGAAAACGGTCTAGCTAGCTCGCCCGCGCCGAGACGCGTCTTCCGACACCTCAAACGTGCGGCTGGCTCGCATAGAACTGCTAAAAATTTTCAAATTTCTCTAAATTAATTCGCCAGTACTTACCTCAAAATCCACCTAAGGGAGCCCTGCTCAGACAAAAGTTGCAATATTTTTGTAACCAGAACAGCTATTTTGACACGGTTTTCTGCGGGAACGTTGTCCGGTGGGCTATTACTAGCATCCCGAAACGTTAAAACTGACCTACCTGAAAAATAATTTTTCAGTTCCAGTGCTTGTGAATTTTTTACAAAATTTTTATACTTACCTATTTTTATTAGCACAACCCTACATCCGAATTTAATTCTGTCTGCGGAATCGAGTTTCCACCTGTCCAGCCCCGGATTCTCGGCGCTTTGCGCGAACTGAAAATCCGATCGGTCGCTGAAAACTCGATTTTTGCCTGAAAAAACTGGTTTTTTGACAACCCTGCACATTTTTGTTCTTTTCAAAATTCTGAAAATGGTCTAGCTAGCTCGCCCGCGCCAAGACGCGTCTTCCGACACCTCAAACGTGCGGCTGGCTCGCATAGAACTGTTCTTTTCAAAATTCTGAAAACGGTCTAGCTAGCTCGCCCGCGCCGAGACGCGTCTTCCGACACCTCAAACGTGCGGCTGGCTCGCATAGAACTGCTAAAAATTTTCAAATTTCTCTAAATTAATTCGCCAGTACTTACCTCAAAATCCACCTAAGGGAGCCCTGCTCAGACAAAAGTTGCAATATTTTTGTAACCAGAACAGTTATTTTGACACGGTTTTCTGCGGGAACGTTGTCCGGTAACTATTACTAGCATCCCGAAACGTTAAAACTGACCTACCTGAAAAATAATTTTTCAGTTCCAGTACTTGTGAATTTTTTACCAAATTTTTATACTTACCTATTTTTATTAGCACAACCCTACATCCGAATTTAATTCTGTCTGCGGAATCGAGTTTCCACCTGTCCAGCCCCGGATTCTCGGCGCTTTGCGCGAACTGAAAATCCGATCGGTCGCTGAAAACTCGATTTTTGCCTGAAAAAACTGGTTTTCTGACAACCCTGCACATTTTTGTTCTTTTCAAAATTCTGAAAACGGTCTAGCTCGCTCGCCCGCGCCGAGACGCGTCATCCGACACCTCAAACGTGCGGCTGGCTCGCATAGAACTGTTCTTTTCAAAATTCTGAAAACGGTCTAGCTAGCTCGCCCGCGCCGAGACGCCACTTCCGACACCTCAAACGTGCGGCTGGCTCGCATAGAACTGCTAAAATTTTTCAAATTTCTCTAAATTAATTCGCCAGTACTTACCTCAAAATCCACCTAAGGGAGCCCTGCTCAGACAAAAGTTGCAATATTTTTGTAACCAGAACAGCTATTTTGACACGGTTTTCTGCGGGAACGTTGTCCGGTGGGCTATTACTAGCATCCTGAAACGTTAAACTTGACCTACCTGAAAAATAATTTTTCAGTTCCAGTGCTTGTGAATTTTTTACAAAATTTTTATACTTACCTATTTTTATTAGCACAACCCTACATCCGAATTTAATTCTGTCTGCGGAATCGAGTTTCCACCTGTCCAGCCCCGGATTCTCGGCGCTTTGCGCGAACTGAAAATCCGATCGGTCGCTGAAAACTCGATTTTTGCCTGAAAAAACTGGTTTTTTGACAACCCTGCACATTTTTGTTCTTTTCAAAATTCTGAAAACGGTCTAGCTAGCTCGCCCGCGCCGAGACGCGTCTTCCGACACCTTAAACGTGCGGCTGGCTCGCATAGAACTGTTCTTTTCAAAATTCTGAAAACGGTCTAGCTAGCTCGCCCGCGCCGAGACGCGTCTTCCGACACCTCAAACGTGCGGCTGGCTCGCATAGAACTGCTAAAAATTTTCAAATTTCTCTAAATTAATTCGCCAGTACTTACCTCAAAATCCACCTAAGGGAGCCCTGCTCAGACAAAAGTTGCAATATTTTTGTAACCAGAACAGTTATTTTGACACGGTTTTCTGCGGGAACGTTGTCCGGTGGGCTATTACTAGCATCCCGAAACGTTAAAACTGACCTACCTGAAAAATAATTTTTCAGTTCCAGTACTTGTGAATTTTTTACCAAATTTTTATACTTACCTATTTTTATTAGCACAACCCTACATCCGAATTTAATTCTGTCTGCGGAATCGAGTTTCCACCTGTCCAGCCCCGGATTCTCGGCGCTTTGCGCGAACTGAAAATCCGATCGGTCGCTGAAAACTCGATTTTTGCCTGAAAAAACTGGTTTTTTGACAACCCTGCACATTTTTGTTCTTTTCAAAATTCTGAAAACGGTCTAGCCAGCTCGCTCGCGCCGAGACGCGTCTTCCGACACCTCATACGTGCAGCTGACTCGCATGGAACTGTTCTTTTCAAAATTCTGAAAACGGTCTAGCTAGCTCGCCCGCGCCGAGACGCGTCTTCCGACACCTCAAACGTGCGGCTGGCTCGCATAGAACTGCTAAAAATTTTCAAATTTCTCTAAATTAATTCGCCAGTACTTACCTCAAAATCCACCTAAGGGAGCCCTGCTCAGACAAAAGTTGCAATATTTTTGTAACCAGAACAGCTATTTTGACACGGTTTTCTGCGGGAACGTTGTCCGGTGGGCTATTACTAGCATCCCGAAACGTTAAAACTGACCTACCTGAAAAATAATTTTTCAGTTCCAGTGCTTGTGAATTTTTTACAAAATTTTTATACTTACCTATTTTTATTAGCACAACCCTACATCCGAATTTAATTCTGTCTGCGGAATCGAGTTTCCACCTGTCCAGCCCCGGATTCTCGGCGCTTTGCGCGAACTGAAAATCCGATCGGTCGCTGAAAACTCGATTTTTGCCTGAAAAAACTGGTTTTTTGACAACCCTGCACATTTTTGTTCTTTTCAAAATTCTGAAAACGGTCTAGCTAGCTCGCCCGCGCCGAGACGCGTCTTCCGACACCTCATACGTGCGGCTGACTCACAAAGAACTGTTCTTTTCAAAATTCTGAAAACGGTCTAGCTAGCTCGCCCGCGCCGAGACGCGTCTTCCGACACCTCAAACGTGCGGCTGGCTCGCATAGAACTGCTAAAAATTTTCAAATTTCTCTAAATTAATTCGCCAGTACTTACCTCAAAATCCACCTAAGGGAGCCCTGCTCAGACTAAAGTTGCAATATTTTTGTAACCAGAACAGCTATTTTGACACGGTTTTCTGCGGGAACGTTGTCCGATGGGCTATTACTAGCATCCCGAAACGTTAAAACTGACCTACCTTAAAAATAATTTTTCAGTTCCAGTGCTTGTGAATTTTTTACAAAATTTTTATACTTACCTATTTTTATTAGCACAACCCTACATCCGAATTTAATTCTGTCTGCGGAATCGAGTTTCCACCTGTCCAGCCCCGGATTCTCGGCGCTTTGCGCGAACTGAAAATCCGATCGGTCGCTGAAAACTCGATTTTTGCCTGAAAAAACTGGTTTTTTGACAACCCTGCACATTTTTGTTCTTTTCAAAATTCTGAAAACGGTCTAGCTCGCTCGCCCGCGCCGAGACGCGTCATCCGACACCTCAAACGTGCGGCTGGCTCGCATAGAACTGTTCTTTTCAAAATTCTGAAAACGGTCTAGCTAGCTCGCCCGCGCCGAGACGCCACTTCCGACACCTCAAACGTGCGGCTGGCTCGCATAGAACTGCTAAAAATTTTCAAATTTCTCTAAATTAATTCGCCAGTACTTACCTCAAAATCCACCTAAGGGAGCCCTGCTCAGACAAAAGTTGCAATATTTTTGTAACCAGAACAGCTATTTTGACACGGTTTTCTGCGGGAACGTTGTCCGGTGGGCTATTACTAGCATCCCGAAACGTTAAATTTGACCTACCTGAAAAATAATTTTTCAGTTCCAGTGCTTGTGAATTTTTTACAAAATTTTTATACTTACCTATTTTTATTAGCACAACCCTACATCCGAATTTAATTCTGTCTGCGGAATCGAGTTTCCACCTGTCCAGCCCCGGATTCTCGGCGCTTTGCGCGAACTGAAAATCCGATCGGTCGCTGAAAACTCGATTTTTGCCTGAAAAAACTGGTTTTTTGACAACCCTGCACATTTTTGTTCTTTTCAAAATTCTGAAAATGGTCTAACTAGCTCGCCCGCGCCAAGACGCGTCTTCCGACACCTCAAACGTGCGGCTGGCTCGCATAGAACTGTTCTTTTCAAAATTCTGAAAACGGTCTAGCTAGCTCGCCCGCGCCGAGACGCGTCTTCCGACACCTCAAACGTGCGGCTGGCTCGCATAGAACTGCTAAAAATTTTCAAATTTCTCTAAATTAATTCGCCAGTACTTACCTCAAAATCCACCTAAGGGAGCCCTGCTCAGACAAAAGTTGCAATATTTTTGTAACCAGAACAGTTATTTTGACACGGTTTTCTGCGGGAACGTTGTCCGGTAACTATTACTAGCATCCCGAAACGTTAAAACTGACCTACCTGAAAAATAATTTTTCAGTTCCAGTACTTGTGAATTTTTTACCAAATTTTTATACTTACCTATTTTTATTAGCACAACCCTACATCCGAATTTAATTCTGTCTGCGGAATCGAGTTTCCACCTGTCCAGCCCCGGATTCTCGGCGCTTTGCGCGAACTGAAAATCCGATCGGTCGCTGAAAACTCGATTTTTGCCTGAAAAAACTGGTTTTCTGACAACCCTGCACATTTTTGTTCTTTTCAAAATTCTGAAAACGGTCTAGCTCGCTTGCCCGCGCCGAGACGCGTCATCCGACACCTCAAACGTGCGGCTGGCTCGCATAGAACTGTTCTTTTGAAAATTCTGAAAACGGTCTAGCTAGCTCGCCCGCGCCGAGACGCCACTTCCGACACCTCAAACGTGCGGCTGGCTCGCATAGAACTGCTAAAAATTTTCAAATTTCTCTAAATTAATTCGCCAGTACTTACCTCAAAATCCACCTAAGGGAGCCCTGCTCAGACAAAAGTTGCAATATTTTTGTAACCAGAACAGCTATTTTGACACGGTTTTCTGCGGGAACGTTGTCCGGTGGGCTATTACTAGCATCCTGAAACGTTAAAACTGACCTACCTGAAAAATAATTTTTCAGTTCCAGTGCTTGTGAATTTTTTACAAAATTTTTATACTTACCTATTTTTATTAGCACAACCCTACATCCGAATTTAATTCTGTCTGCGGAATCGAGTTTCCACCTGTCCAGCCCCGGATTCTCGGCGCTTTGCGCGAACTGAAAATCCGATCGGTCGCTGAAAACTCGATTTTTGCCTGAAAAAACTGGTTTTTTGACAACCCTGCACATTTTTGTTCTTTTCAAAATTCTGAAAACGGTCTAGCCAGCTCGCTCGCGCCGAGACGCGTCTTCCGACACCTCATACGTGCGGCTGACTCGCATGGAACTGTTCTTTTCAAAATTCTGAAAACGGTCTAGCTAGCTCGCCCGCGCCGAGACGCGTCTTCCGACACCTCAAACGTGCGGCTGGCTCGCATAGAACTGCTAAAAATTTTCAAATTTCTCTAAATTAATTCGCCAGTACTTACCTCAAAATCCACCTAAGGGAGCCCTGCTCAGACAAAAGTTGCAATATTTTTGTAACCAGAACAGCTATTTTGACACGGTTTTCTGCGGGAACGTTGTCCGGTGGGCTATTACTAGCATCCCGAAACGTTAAAACTGACCTACCTGAAAAATAATTTTTCAGTTCCAGTGCTTGTGAATTTTTTACAAAATTTTTATACTTACCTATTTTTATTAGCACAACCCTACATCCGAATTTAATTCTGTCTGCGGAATCGAGTTTCCACCTGTCCAGCCCCGGATTCTCGGCGCTTTGCGCGAACTGAAAATCCGATCGGTCGCTGAAAACTCGATTTTTGCCTGAAAAAACTGGTTTTTTGACAACCCTGCACATTTTTGTTCTTTTCAAAATTCTGAAAACGGTCTAGCTAGCTCGCTCGCGCCGAGACGCGTCTTCCGACACCTCAAACGTGCGGCTGACTCACAAAGAACTGTTCTTTTCAAAATTCTGAAAACGGTCTAGCTAGCTCGCCCGCGCCGAGACGCGTCTTCCGACACCTCAAACGTGCGGCTAGCTCGCATAGAGCTGCTTAAAATTTTCAAATTTCTCTAAATTAATTCGCCAGTACTTACCTCAAAATCCACCTAAGGGAGCCCTGCTCAGACAAAAGTTGCAATATTTTTGTAACCAGAACAGCTATTTTGACACGGTTTTCTGCGGGAACGTTGTCCGGTGGGCTATTACTAGCATCCCGAAACGTTAAAACTGACCTACCTGAAAAATAATTTTTCAGTTCCAGTGCTTGTGAATTTTTTACAAAATTTTTATACTTACCTATTTTTATTAGCACAACCCTACATCCGAATTTAATTCTGTCTGCGGAATCGAGTTTCCACCTGTCCAGCCCCGGATTCTCGGTGCTTTGCGCGAACTGAAAATCCGATCGGTCGCTGAAAACTCGATTTTTGCCTGAAAAAACTGGTTTTTTGACAACCCTGCACATTTTTGTTCTTTTCAAAATTCTGAAAACGGTCTAGCTAGCTCGCCCGCACCGAGACGCGTCTTCCGACACCTCATACGTGCGGCTGACTCGCATGGAACTGTTCTTTTCAAAATTCTGAAAACGGTCTAGCTAGCTCGCCCGCGCCGAGACGCCACTTCCGACACCTCAAACGTGCGGCTGGCTCGCATAGAACTGCTAAAAATTTTCAAATTTCTCTAAATTAATTCGCCAGTACTTACCTCAAAATCCACCTAAGGGAGCCCTGCTCAGACTAAAGTTGCAATATTTTTGTAACCAGAACAGCTATTTTGACACGGTTTTCTGCGGGAACGTTGTCCGGTGGGCTATTACTAGCATCCCGAAACGTTAAAACTGACCTACCTTAAAAATAATTTTTCAGTTCCAGTGCTTGTGAATTTTTTACAAAATTTTTATACTTACCTATTTTTATTAGCACAACCCTACATCCGAATTTAATTCTGTCTGCGGAATCGAGTTTCCACCTGTCCAGCCCCGGATTCTCGGCGCTTTGCGCGAACTGAAAATCCGATCGGTCGCTGAAAACTCGATTTTTGCCTGAAAAAACTGGTTTTTTGACAACCCTGCACATTTTTGTTCTTTTCAAAATTCTGAAAACGGTCTAGCTCGCTCGCCCGCGCCGAGACGCGTCATCCGACACCTCAAACGTGCGGCTGGCTCGCATAGAACTGTTCTTTTGAAAATTCTGAAAACGGTCTAGCTAGCTCGCCCGCGCCGAGACGCCACTTCCGACACCTCAAACGTGCGGCTGGCTCGCATAGAACTGCTAAAAATTTTCAAATTTCTCTAAATTAATTCGCCAGTACTTACCTCAAAATCCACCTAAGGGAGCCCTGCTCAGACAAAAGTTGCAATATTTTTGTAACCAGAACAGCTATTTTGACACGGTTTTCTGCGGGAACGTTGTCCGGTGGGCTATTACTAGCATCCTGAAACGTTAAAACTGACCTACCTGAAAAATAATTTTTCAGTTCCAGTGCTTGTGAATTTTTTACAAAATTTTTATACTTACCTATTTTTATTAGCACAACCCTACATCCGAATTTAATTCTGTCTGCGGAATCGAGTTTCCACCTGTCCAGCCCCGGATTCTCGGCGCTTTGCGCGAACTGAAAATCCGATCGGTCGCTGAAAACTCGATTTTTGCCTGAAAAAACTGGTTTTTTGACAACCCTGCACATTTTTGTTCTTTTCAAAATTCTGAAAACGGTCTAGCTAGCTCGCTCGCGCCGAGACGCGTCTTCCGACACCTCAAACGTGCGGCTGACTCACAAAGAACTGTTCTTTTCAAAATTCTGAAAACGGTCTAGCTAGCTCGCCCGCGCCGAGACGCGTCTTCCGACACCTCAAACGTGCGGCTAGCTCGCATAGAGCTGCTTAAAATTTTCAAATTTCTCTAAATTAATTCGCCAGTACTTACCTCAAAATCCACCTAAGGGAGCCCTGCTCAGACAAAAGTTGCAATATTTTTGTAACCAGAACAGCTATTTTGACACGGTTTTCTGCGGGAACGTTGTCCGGTGGGCTATTACTAGCATCCCGAAACGTTAAAACTGACCTACCTGAAAAATAATTTTTCAGTTCCAGTGCTTGTGAATTTTTTACAAAATTTTTATACTTACCTATTTTTATTAGCACAACCCTACATCCGAATTTAATTCTGTCTGCGGAATCGAGTTTCCACCTGTCCAGCCCCGGATTCTCGGTGCTTTGCGCGAACTGAAAATCCGATCGGTCGCTGAAAACTCGATTTTTGCCTGAAAAAACTGGTTTTTTGACAACCCTGCACATTTTTGTTCTTTTCAAAATTCTGAAAACGGTCTAGCTAGCTCGCCCGCACCGAGACGCGTCTTCCGACACCTCATACGTGCGGCTGACTCGCATGGAACTGTTCTTTTCAAAATTCTGAAAACGGTCTAGCTAGCTCGCCCGCGCCGAGACGCCACTTCCGACACCTCAAACGTGCGGCTGGCTCGCATAGAACTGCTAAAAATTTTCAAATTTCTCTAAATTAATTCGCCAGTACTTACCTCAAAATCCACCTAAGGGAGCCCTGCTCAGACTAAAGTTGCAATATTTTTGTAACCAGAACAGCTATTTTGACACGGTTTTCTGCGGGAACGTTGTCCGGTGGGCTATTACTAGCATCCCGAAACGTTAAAACTGACCTACCTTAAAAATAATTTTTCAGTTCCAGTGCTTGTGAATTTTTTACAAAATTTTTATACTTACCTATTTTTATTAGCACAACCCTACATCCGAATTTAATTCTGTCTGCGGAATCGAGTTTCCACCTGTCCAGCCCCGGATTCTCGGCGCTTTGCGCGAACTGAAAATCCGATCGGTCGCTGAAAACTCGATTTTTGCCTGAAAAAACTGGTTTTTTGACAACCCTGCACATTTTTGTTCTTTTCAAAATTCTGAAAACGGTCTAGCTCGCTCGCCCGCGCCGAGACGCGTCATCCGACACCTCAAACGTGCGGCTGGCTCGCATAGAACTGTTCTTTTGAAAATTCTGAAAACGGTCTAGCTAGCTCGCCCGCGCCGAGACGCCACTTCCGACACCTCAAACGTGCGGCTGGCTCGCATAGAACTGCTAAAAATTTTCAAATTTCTCTAAATTAATTCGCCAGTACTTACCTCAAAATCCACCTAAGGGAGCCCTGCTCAGACAAAAGTTGCAATATTTTTGTAACCAGAACAGCTATTTTGACACGGTTTTCTGCGGGAACGTTGTCCGGTGGGCTATTACTAGCATCCTGAAACGTTAAAACTGACCTACCTGAAAAATAATTTTTCAGTTCCAGTGCTTGTGAATTTTTTACAAAATTTTTATACTTACCTATTTTTATTAGCACAACCCTACATCCGAATTTAATTCTGTCTGCGGAATCGAGTTTCCACCTGTCCAGCCCCGGATTCTCGGCGCTTTGCGCGAACTGAAAATCCGATCGGTCGCTGAAAACTCGATTTTTGCCTGAAAAAACTGGTTTTTTGACAACCCTGCACATTTTTGTTCTTTTCAAAATTCTGAAAACGGTCTAGCCAGCTCGCTCGCGCCGAGACGCGTCTTCCGACACCTCATACGTGCGGCTGACTCGCATGGAACTGTTCTTTTCAAAATTCTGAAAACGGTCTAGCTAGCTCGCCCGCGCCGAGACGCGTCTTCCGACACCTCAAACGTGCGGCTAGCTCGCATAGAGCTGCTTAAAATTTTCAAATTTCTCTAAATTAATTCGCCAGTACTTACCTCAAAATCCACCTAAGGGAGCCCTGCTCAGACAAAAGTTGCAATATTTTTGTAACCAGAACAGCTATTTTGACACGGTTTTCTGCGGGAACGTTGTCCGGTGGGCTATTACTAGCATCCCGAAACGTTAAAACTGACCTACCTGAAAAATAATTTTTCAGTTCCAGTGCTTGTGAATTTTTTACAAAATTTTTATACTTACCTATTTTTATTAGCACAACCCTACATCCGAATTTAATTCTGTCTGCGGAATCGAGTTTCCACCTGTCCAGCCCCGGATTCTCGGTGCTTTGCGCGAACTGAAAATCCGATCGGTCGCTGAAAACTCGATTTTTGCCTGAAAAAACTGGTTTTTTGACAACCCTGCACATTTTTGTTCTTTTCAAAATTCTGAAAACGGTCTAGCTAGCTCGCCCGCACCGAGACGCGTCTTCCGACACCTCATACGTGCGGCTGACTCGCATGGAACTGTTCTTTTCAAAATTCTGAAAACGGTCTAGCTAGCTCGCCCGCGCCGAGACGCCACTTCCGACACCTCAAACGTGCGGCTGGCTCGCATAGAACTGCTAAAAATTTTCAAATTTCTCTAAATTAATTCGCCAGTACTTACCTCAAAATCCACCTAAGGGAGCCCTGCTCAGACTAAAGTTGCAATATTTTTGTAACCAGAACAGCTATTTTGACACGGTTTTCTGCGGGAACGTTGTCCGGTGGGCTATTACTAGCATCCCGAAACGTTAAAACTGACCTACCTTAAAAATAATTTTTCAGTTCCAGTGCTTGTGAATTTTTTACAAAATTTTTATACTTACCTATTTTTATTAGCACAACCCTACATCCGAATTTAATTCTGTCTGCGGAATCGAGTTTCCACCTGTCCAGCCCCGGATTCTCGGCGCTTTGCGCGAACTGAAAATCCGATCGGTCGCTGAAAACTCGATTTTTGCCTGAAAAAACTGGTTTTTTGACAACCCTGCACATTTTTGTTCTTTTCAAAATTCTGAAAACGGTCTAGCTCGCTCGCCCGCGCCGAGACGCGTCATCCGACACCTCAAACGTGCGGCTGGCTCGCATAGAACTGTTCTTTTGAAAATTCTGAAAACGGTCTAGCTAGCTCGCCCGCGCCGAGACGCCACTTCCGACACCTCAAACGTGCGGCTGGCTCGCATAGAACTGCTAAAAATTTTCAAATTTCTCTAAATTAATTCGCCAGTACTTACCTCAAAATCCACCTAAGGGAGCCCTGCTCAGACAAAAGTTGCAATATTTTTGTAACCAGAACAGCTATTTTGACACGGTTTTCTGCGGGAACGTTGTCCGGTGGGCTATTACTAGCATCCTGAAACGTTAAAACTGACCTACCTGAAAAATAATTTTTCAGTTCCAGTGCTTGTGAATTTTTTACAAAATTTTTATACTTACCTATTTTTATTAGCACAACCCTACATCCGAATTTAATTCTGTCTGCGGAATCGAGTTTCCACCTGTCCAGCCCCGGATTCTCGGCGCTTTGCGCGAACTGAAAATCCGATCGGTCGCTGAAAACTCGATTTTTGCCTGAAAAAACTGGTTTTTTGACAACCCTGCACATTTTTGTTCTTTTCAAAATTCTGAAAACGGTCTAGCCAGCTCGCTCGCGCCGAGACGCGTCTTCCGACACCTCATACGTGCGGCTGACTCGCATGGAACTGTTCTTTTCAAAATTCTGAAAACGGTCTAGCTAGCTCGCCCGCGCCGAGACGCGTCTTCCGACACCTCAAACGTGCGGCTAGCTCGCATAGAGCTGCTTAAAATTTTCAAATTTCTCTAAATTAATTCGCCAGTACTTACCTCAAAATCCACCTAAGGGAGCCCTGCTCAGACAAAAGTTGCAATATTTTTGTAACCAGAACAGCTATTTTGACACGGTTTTCTGCGGGAACGTTGTCCGGTGGGCTATTACTAGCATCCCGAAACGTTAAAACTGACCTACCTGAAAAATAATTTTTCAGTTCCAGTGCTTGTGAATTTTTTACAAAATTTTTATACTTACCTATTTTTATTAGCACAACCCTACATCCGAATTTAATTCTGTCTGCGGAATCGAGTTTCCACCTGTCCAGCCCCGGATTCTCGGTGCTTTGCGCGAACTGAAAATCCGATCGGTCGCTGAAAACTCGATTTTTGCCTGAAAAAACTGGTTTTTTGACAACCCTGCACATTTTTGTTCTTTTCAAAATTCTGAAAACGGTCTAGCTAGCTCGCCCGCACCGAGACGCGTCTTCCGACACCTCATACGTGCGGCTGACTCGCATGGAACTGTTCTTTTCAAAATTCTGAAAACGGTCTAGCTAGCTCGCCCGCGCCGAGACGCCACTTCCGACACCTCAAACGTGCGGCTGGCTCGCATAGAACTGCTAAAAATTTTCAAATTTCTCTAAATTAATTCGCCAGTACTTACCTCAAAATCCACCTAAGGGAGCCCTGCTCAGACAAAAGTTGCAATATTTTTGTAACCAGAACAGTTATTTTGACACGGTTTTCTGCGGGAACGTTGTCCGGTAACTATTACTAGCATCCCGAAACGTTAAAACTGACCTACCTGAAAAATAATTTTTCAGTTCCAGTACTTGTGAATTTTTTACCAAATTTTTATACTTACCTATTTTTATTAGCACAACCCTACATCCGAATTTAATTCTGTCTGCGGAATCGAGTTTCCACCTGTCCAGCCCCGGATTCTCGGCGCTTTGCGCGAACTGAAAATCCGATCGGTCGCTGAAAACTCGATTTTTGCCTGAAAAAACTGGTTTTCTGACAACCCTGCACATTTTTGTTCTTTTCAAAATTCTGAAAACGGTCTAGCTCGCTCGCCCGCGCCGAGACGCGTCATCCGACACCTCAAACGTGCGGCTGGCTCGCATAGAACTGTTCTTTTGAAAATTCTGAAAACGGTCTAGCTAGCTCGCCCGCGCCGAGACGCCACTTCCGACACCTCAAACGTGCGGCTGGCTCGCATAGAACTGCTAAAAATTTTCAAATTTCTCTAAATTAATTCGCCAGTACTTACCTCAAAATCCACCTAAGGGAGCCCTGCTCAGACAAAAGTTGCAATATTTTTGTAACCAGAACAGCTATTTTGACACGGTTTTCTGCGGGAACGTTGTCCGGTGGGCTATTACTAGCATCCTGAAACGTTAAAACTGACCTACCTGAAAAATAATTTTTCAGTTCCAGTGCTTGTGAATTTTTTACAAAATTTTTATACTTACCTATTTTTATTAGCACAACCCTACATCCGAATTTAATTCTGTCTGCGGAATCGAGTTTCCACCTGTCCAGCCCCGGATTCTCGGCGCTTTGCGCGAACTGAAAATCCGATCGGTCGCTGAAAACTCGATTTTTGCCTGAAAAAACTGGTTTTTTGACAACCCTGCACATTTTTGTTCTTTTCAAAATTCTGAAAACGGTCTAGCCAGCTCGCTCGCGCCGAGACGCGTCTTCCGACACCTCATACGTGCGGCTGACTCGCATGGAACTGTTCTTTTCAAAATTCTGAAAACGGTCTAGCTAGCTCGCCCGCGCCGAGACGCGTCTTCCGACACCTCAAACGTGCGGCTGGCTCGCATAGAACTGCTAAAAATTTTCAAATTTCTCTAAATTAATTCGCCAGTACTTACCTCAAAATCCACCTAAGGGAGCCCTGCTCAGACAAAAGTTGCAATATTTTTGTAACCAGAACAGCTATTTTGACACGGTTTTCTGCGGGAACGTTGTCCGGTGGGCTATTACTAGCATCCCGAAACGTTAAAACTGACCTTCCTGAAAAATAATTTTTCAGTTCCAGTGCTTGTGAATTTTTTACAAAATTTTTATACTTACCTATTTTTATTAGCACAACCCTACATCCGAATTTAATTCTGTCTGCGGAATCGAGTTTCCACCTGTCCAGCCCCGGATTCTCGGCGCTTTGCGCGAACTGAAAATCCGATCGGTCGCTGAAAACTCGATTTTTGCCTGAAAAAACTGGTTTTTTGACAACCCTGCACATTTTTGTTCTTTTCAAAATTCTGAAAACGGTCTAGCTAGCTCGCCCGAGCCAAGACGCGTCTTCCGACACCTCAAACGTGCGGCTGGCTCGCATAGAACTGTTCTTTTCAAAATTCTGAAAACGGTCTAGCTAGCTCGCCCGCGCCGAGACGCGTCTTCCGACACCTCAAACGTGCGGCTGGCTCGCATAGAACTGCTAAAAATTTTCAATTTTCTCTAAATTAATTCGCCAGTACTTACCTCAAAATCCACCTAAGGGAGCCCTGCTCAGACAAAAGTTGCAATATTTTTGTAACCAGAACAGTTATTTTGACACGGTTTTCTGCGGGAACGTTGTCCGGTAACTATTACTAGCATCCCGAAACGTTAAAACTGACCTACCTGAAAAATAATTTTTCAGTTCCAGTACTTGTGAATTTTTTACCAAATTTTTATACTTACCTATTTTTATTAGCACAACCCTACATCCGAATTTAATTCTGTCTGCGGAATCGAGTTTCCACCTGTCCAGCCCCGGATTCTCGGCGCTTTGCGCGAACTGAAAATCCGATCGGTCGCTGAAAACTCGATTTCTGCCTGAAAAAACTGGTTTTTTGACAACCCTGCACATTTTTGTTCTTTTTAAAATTCTGAAAACGGTCTAGCCAGCTCGCTCGCGCCGAGACGCGTCTTCCGACACCTCATACTTGCGGCTGACTCGCATGGAACTGTTCTTTTCAAAATTCTGAAAACGGTCTAGCTAGCTCGCCCGCGCCGAGACGCGTCTTCCGACACCTCAAACGTGCGGCTGGCTCGCATAGAACTGCTAAAAATTTTCAAATTTCTCTAAATTAATTCGCCAGTACTTACCTCAAAATCCACCTAAGGGAGCCCTGCTCAGACAAAAGTTGCAATATTTTTGTAACCAGAACAGCTATTTTGACACGGTTTTCTGCGGGAACGTTGTCCGGTGGGCTATTACTAGCATCCCGAAACGTTAAAACTGACCTACCTGAAAAATAATTTTTCAGTTCCAGTGCTTGTGAATTTTTTACAAAATTTTTATACTTACCTATTTTTATTAGCACAACCCTACATCCGAATTTAATTCTGTCTGCGGAATCGAGTTTCCACCTGTCCAGCCCCGGATTCTCGGCGCTTTGCGCGAACTGAAAATCCGATCGGTCGCTGAAAACTCGATTTTTGCCTGAAAAAACTGGTTTTTTGACAACCCTGCACATTTTTGTTCTTTTCAAAATTCTGAAAACGGTCTAGCCAGCTCGCTCGCGCCGAGACGCGTCTTCCGACACCTCATACGTGCGGCTGACTCGCATGGAACTGTTCTTTTCAAAATTCTGAAAACGGTCTAGCTAGCTCGCCCGCGCCGAGACGCGTCTTCCGACACCTCAAACGTGCGGCTGGCTCGCATAGAACTGCTAAAAATTTTCAAATTTCTCTAAATTAATTCGCCAGTACTTACCTCAAAATCCACCTAAGGGAGCCCTGCTCAGACAAAAGTTGCAATATTTTTGTAACCAGAACAGCTATTTTGACACGGTTTTCTGCGGGAACGTTGTCCGGTGGGCTATTACTAGCATCCTGAAACGTTAAAACTGACCTACCTGAAAAATAATTTTTCAGTTCCAGTGCTTGTGAATTTTTTACAAAATTTTTATACTTACCTATTTTTATTAGCACAACCCTACATCCGAATTTAATTCTGTCTGCGGAATCGAGTTTCCACCTGTCCAGCCCCGGATTCTCGGCGCTTTGCGCGAACTGAAAATCCGATCGGTCGCTGAAAACTCGATTTTTGCCTGAAAAAACTGGTTTTTTGACAACCCTGCACATTTTTGTTCTTTTCAAAATTCTGAAAACGGTCTAGCCAGCTCGCTCGCGCCGAGACGCGTCTTCCGACACCTCATACGTGCGGCTGACTCGCATGGAACTGTTCTTTTCAAAATTCTGAAAACGGTCTAGCTAGCTCGCCCGCGCCGAGACGCGTCTTCCGACACCTCAAACGTGCGGCTGGCTCGCATAGAACTGCTAAAAATTTTCAAATTTCTCTAAATTAATTCGCCAGTACTTACCTCAAAATCCACCTAAGGGAGCCCTGCTCAGACAAAAGTTGCAATATTTTTGTAACCAGAACAGCTATTTTGACACGGTTTTCTGCGGGAACGTTGTCCGGTGGGCTATTACTAGCATCCCGAAACGTTAAAACTGACCTACCTGAAAAATAATTTTTCAGTTCCAGTGCTTGTGAATTTTTTACAAAATTTTTATACTTACCTATTTTTATTAGCACAACCCTACATCCGAATTTAATTCTGTCTGCGGAATCGAGTTTCCACCTGTCCAGCCCCGGATTCTCGGCGCTTTGCGCGAACTGAAAATCCGATCGGTCGCTGAAAACTCGATTTTTGCCTGAAAAAACTGGTTTTTTGACAACCCTGCACATTTTTGTTCTTTTCAAAATTCTGAAAACGGTCTAGCTAGCTCGCCCGAGCCAAGACGCGTCTTCCGACACCTCAAACGTGCGGCTGGCTCGCATAGAACTGTTCTTTTCAAAATTCTGAAAACGGTCTAGCTAGCTCGCCCGCGCCGAGACGCGTCTTCCGACACCTCAAACGTGCGGCTGGCTCGCATAGAACTGCTAAAAATTTTCAATTTTCTCTAAATTAATTCGCCAGTACTTACCTCAAAATCCACCTAAGGGAGCCCTGCTCAGACAAAAGTTGCAATATTTTTGTAACCAGAACAGTTATTTTGACACGGTTTTCTGCGGGAACGTTGTCCGGTAACTATTACTAGCATCCCGAAACGTTAAAACTGACCTACCTGAAAAATAATTTTTCAGTTCCAGTACTTGTGAATTTTTTACCAAATTTTTATACTTACCTATTTTTATTAGCACAACCCTACATCCGAATTTAATTCTGTCTGCGGAATCGAGTTTCCACCTGTCCAGCCCCGGATTCTCGGCGCTTTGCGCGAACTGAAAATCCGATCGGTCGCTGAAAACTCGATTTCTGCCTGAAAAAACTGGTTTTTTGACAACCCTGCACATTTTTGTTCTTTTTAAAATTCTGAAAACGGTCTAGCCAGCTCGCTCGCGCCGAGACGCGTCTTCCGACACCTCATACTTGCGGCTGACTCGCATGGAACTGTTCTTTTCAAAATTCTGAAAACGGTCTAGCTAGCTCGCCCGCGCCGAGACGCGTCTTCCGACACCTCAAACGTGCGGCTGGCTCGCATAGAACTGCTAAAAATTTTCAAATTTCTCTAAATTAATTCGCCAGTACTTACCTCAAAATCCACCTAAGGGAGCCCTGCTCAGACAAAAGTTGCAATATTTTTGTAACCAGAACAGCTATTTTGACACGGTTTTCTGCGGGAACGTTGTCCGGTGGGCTATTACTAGCATCCCGAAACGTTAAAACTGACCTACCTGAAAAATAATTTTTCAGTTCCAGTGCTTGTGAATTTTTTACAAAATTTTTATACTTACCTATTTTTATTAGCACAACCCTACATCCGAATTTAATTCTGTCTGCGGAATCGAGTTTCCACCTGTCCAGCCCCGGATTCTCGGCGCTTTGCGCGAACTGAAAATCCGATCGGTCGCTGAAAACTCGATTTTTGCCTGAAAAAACTGGTTTTTTGACAACCCTGCACATTTTTGTTCTTTTCAAAATTCTGAAAACGGTCTAGCTAGCTCGCCCGCGCCGAGACGCGTCTTCCGACACCTCAAACGTGCGGCTGGCTCGCATAGAACTGCTAAAAATTTTCAAATTTCTCTAAATTAATTCGCCAGTACTTACCTCAAAATCCACCTAAGGGAGCCCTGCTCAGACAAAAGTTGCAATATTTTTGTAACCAGAACAGCTATTTTGACACGGTTTTCTGCGGGAACGTTGTCCGGTGGGCTATTACTAGCATCCCGAAACGTTAAAACTGACCTACCTGAAAAATAATTTTTCAGTTCCAGTGCTTGTGAATTTTTTACAAAATTTTTATACTTACCTATTTTTATTAGCACAACCCTACATCCGAATTTAATTCTGTCTGCGGAATCGAGTTTCCACCTGTCCAGCCCCGGATTCTCGGCGCTTTGCGCGAACTGAAAATCCGATCGGTCGCTGAAAACTCGATTTTTGCCTGAAAAAACTGGTTTTTTGACAACCCTGCACATTTTTGTCCTTTTCAAAATTCTGAAAACGGTCTAGCTGGCTCGCCCGCGTCGAGACGCGTCTTCCGACACCTCAAACGTGCGGCTGGCTCGCATAGAACTGTTCTTTTCAAAATTCTGAAAACGGTCTAGCTAGCTCGCCCGCGCCGAGACGCGTCTTCCGACACCTCAAACGTGCGGCTGGCTCACATAGAACTGCTAAAAATTTTCAAATTTCTCTAAATTAATTCGCCAGTACTTACCTCAAAATCCACCTAAGGGAGCCCTGCTCAGACAAAAGTTGCAATATTTTTGTAACCAGAACAGCTATTTTGACACGGTTTTCTGCGGGAACGTTGTCCGGTGGGCTATTACTAGCATCCTGAAACGTTAAAACTGACCTACCTGAAAAATAATTTTTCAGTTCCAGTGCTTGTGAATTTTTTACAAAATTTTTATACTTACCTATTTTTATTAGCACAACCCTACATCCGAATTTAATTCTGTCTGCGGAATCGAGTTTCCACCTGTCCAGCCCCGGATTCTCGGCGCTTTGCGCGAACTGAAAATCCGATCGGTCGCTGAAAACTCGATTTTTGCCTGAAAAAACTGGTTTTTTGACAACCCTGCACATTTTTGTTCTTTTAAAAATTCTGAAAACGGTCTAGCTAGCTCGCCCGCGCCGAGACGCGTCTTCCGACATCTTAAACGTGCGGCTGGCTCGCATAGAACTGTTCTTTTCAAAATTCTGAAAACGGTCTAGCTAGCTCGCCCGCGCCGAGACGCGTCTTCCGACACCTCAAACGTGCGGCTGGCTCGCATAGAACTGCTAAAAATTTTCAAATTTCTCTAAATTAATTCGCCAGTACTTACCTCAAAATCCACCTAAGGGAGCCCTGCTCAGACAAAAGTTGCAATATTTTTGTAACCAGAACAGCTATTTTGACACGGTTTTCTGCGGGAACGTTGTCCGGTGGGCTATTACTAGCATCCCGAAACGTTAAAACTGACCTACCTGAAAAATAATTTTTCAGTTCCAGTGCTTGTGAATTTTTTACAAAATTTTTATACTTACCTATTTTTATTAGCACAACCCTACATCCGAATTTAATTCTGTCTGCGGAATCGAGTTTCCACCTGTCCAGCCCCGGATTCTCGGCGCTTTGCGCGAACTGAAAATCCGATCGGTCGCTGAAAACTCGATTTTTGCCTGAAAAAACTGGTTTTTTGACAACCCTGCACATTTTTGTTCTTTTCAAAATTCTGAAAACGGTCTAGCTAGCTCGCCCGCGCCGAGACGCGTCTTCCGACACCTCAACCGTGCGGCTGGCTCGCATAGAACTGCTAAAAATTTTCAAATTTCTCTAAATTAATTCGCCAGTACTTACCTCAAAATCCACCTAAGGGAGCCCTGCTCAGACAAAAGTTGCAATATTTTTGTAACCAGAACAGCTATTTTGACACGGTTTTCTGCGGGAACGTTGTCCGGTGGGCTATTACTAGCATCCCGAAACGTTAAAACTGACCTACCTGAAAAATAATTTTTCAGTTCCAGTGCTTGTGAATTTTTTACAAAAATTTTATACTTACCTATTTTTATTAGCACAACCCTACATCCGAATTTAATTCTGTCTGCGGATTCGAGTTTCCACCTGTCCAGCCCCGGATTCTCGGCGCTTTGCGCGAACTGAAAATCCGATCGGTCGCTGAAAACTCGATTTTTGCCTGAAAAAACTGGTTTTTTGACAACCCTGCACATTTTTGTTCTTTTCAAAATTCTGAAAACGATCTAGCTAGCTCGCCTGCGCCGAGACGCGTCTTCCGACACCTCAAACGTGCGGCTGGCTCGCATAGAACTGTTCTTTTCAAAATTCTGAAGACGGTCTAGCTAGCTCGCCCGCGCCGAGACGCGTCTTCCGACACCTCAAACGTGCGGCTGGCTCGCATAGAACTGCTAAAAATTTTCAAATTTCTCTAAATTAATTCGCCAGTACTTACCTCAAAATCCACCTAAGGGAGCCCTGCTCAGACAAAAGTTGCAATATTTTTGTAACCAGGACAGCTATTTTGACACGGTTTTCTGCGGGAACGTTGTCCGGTGGGCTATTACTAGCATCCCGAAACGTTAAAACTGACCTACCTGAAAAATAATTTTTCAGTTCCAGTGCTTGTGAATTTTTTACAAAAATTTTATACTTACCTATTTTTATTAGCACAACCCTACATCCGAATTTAATTCTGTCTGCGGAATCGAGTTTCCACCTGTCCAGCCCCGGATTCTCGGCGCTTTGCGCGAACTGAAAATCCGATCGGTCGCTGAAAACTCGATTTTTGCCTGAAAAAACTGGTTTTTTGACAAAACTGCACATTTTTAATCTTTTCAAAATTCTGAAAACGATCTAGCTAGCTCGCCCGCGCTGAGACGCGTCTTCCGACTCCTCAAACTTGCGGCTGGCTCGCATAGAACTGTTCTTTTCAAAATTCTGAAAACGGTCTAGCTAGCTCGCCCGCGCCGAGACGCGTCTTCCGACACCTCAAACGTGCGGCTGGCTCGCATAGAACTGCTAAAAATTTTCAAATTTCTCTAAATTAATTCGCCAGTACTTACCTCAAAATCCACCTAAGGGAGCCCTGCTCAGACAAAAGTTGCAATATTTTTGTAACCAGAACAGCTATTTTGACACGGTTTTCTGCGGGAACGTTGTCCGGTGGGCTATTACTAGCATCCCGAAACGTTAAAACTGACCTACCTGAAAAATAATTTTTCAGTTCCAGTGCTTGTGAATTTTTTACAAAAATTTTATACTTACCTATTTTTATTAGCACAACCCTACATCCGAATTTAATTCTGTCTGCGGATTCGAGTTTCCACCTGTCCAGCCCCGGATTCTCGGCGCTTTGCGCGAACTGAAAATCCGATCGGTCGCTGAAAACTCGATTTTTGCCTGAAAAAACTGGTTTTTTGACAACCCTGCACATTTTTAGTCTTTTCAAAATTCTGAAAACGGTCTAGCTGGCTCGCCCGCGCCGAGACGCGTCTTCCGACACCTCAAACGTGCGGCTGGCTCGCATAGAACTGTTCTTTTCAAAATTCTGAAAACGGTCTAGCTAGCTCGCCCGCGCCGAGACGCGTCTTCCGACACCTCAAACGTGCGGCTGGCTCACATAGAACTGCTAAAAATTTTCAAATTTCTCTAAATTAATTCGCCAGTACTTACCTCAAAATCCACCTAAGGGAGCCCTGCTCAGACAAACGTTGCAATATTTTTGTAACCAGAACAGCTATTTTGACACGGTTTTCTGCGGGAACGTTGTCCGGTGGGCTATTACTAGCATCCCGAAACGTTAAAACTGACCTACCTGAAAAATAATTTTTCAGTTCCAGTGCTTGTGAATTTTTTACAAAATTTTTATACTTACCTATTTTTATTAGCACAACCCTACATCCGAATTTAATTCTGTCTGCGGAATCGAGTTTCCACCTGTCCAGCCCCGGATTCTCGGCGCTTTGCGCGAACTGAAAATCCGATCGGTCGCTGAAAACTCGATTTTTGCCTGAAAAAACTGGTTTTTTGACAACCCTGCACATTTTTGTTCTTTTCAAAATTCTGAAAACGGTCTAGCTAGCTCGCCCGCGCCGAGACGCGTCTTCCGACACCTCAAACGTGCGGCTGGCTCGCATAGAACTGCTAAAAATTTTCAAATTTCTCTAAATTAATTCGCCAGTACTTACCTCAAAATCCACCTAAGGGAGCCCTGCTCAGACAAAAGTTGCAATATTTTTGTAACCAGAACAGTTATTTTGACACGGTTTTCTGCGGGAACGTTGTCCGGTGGGCTATTACTAGCATCCCGAAACGTTAAAACTGACCTACCTGAAAAATAATTTTTCAGTTCCAGTGCTTGTGAATTTTTTACAAAAATTTTATACTTACCTATTTTTATTAGCACAACCCTACATCCGAATTTAATTCTGTCTGCGGATTCGAGTTTCCACCTGTCCAGCCCCGGATTCTCGGCGCTTTGCGCGAACTGAAAATCCGATCGGTCGCTGAAAACTCGATTTTTGCCTGATAAAACTGGTTTTTTGACAACCCTGCACAATTTTGTTCTTTTCAAAATTCTGAAAACGATCTAGCTAGCTCGCCTGCGCCGAGACGCGTCTTCCGACACCTCAAACGTGCGGCTGGCGCGCATAGAACTGTTCTTTTCAAAATTCTGAAGACGGTCTAGCTAGCTCGCCCGCGCCGAGACGCGTCTTCCGACACCTCAAACGTGCGGCTGGCTCGCATAGAACTGCTAAAAATTTTCAAATTTCTCTAAATTAATTCGCCAGTACTTACCTCAAAATCCACCTAAGGGAGCCCTGCTCAGACAAAAGTTGCAATATTTTTGTAACCAGGACAGCTATTTTGACACGGTTTTCTGCGGGAACGTTGTCCGGTGGGCTATTACTAGCATCCCGAAACGTTAAAACTGACCTACCTGAAAAATAATTTTTCAGTTCCAGTGCTTGTGAATTTTTTACAAAAATTTTATACTTACCTATTTTTATTAGCACAACCCTACATCCGAATTTAATTCTGTCTGCGGAATCGAGTTTCCACCTGTCCAGCCCCGGATTCTCGGCGCTTTGCGCGAACTGAAAATCCGATCGGTCGCTGAAAACTCGATTTTTGCCTGAAAAAACTGGTTTTTTGACAAAACTGCACATTTTTAATCTTTTCAAAATTCTGAAAACGATCTAGCTAGCTCGCCCGCGCTGAGACGCGTCTTCCGACTCCTCAAACTTGCGGCTGGCTCGCATAGAACTGTTCTTTTCAAAATTCTGAAAACGGTCTAGCTAGCTCGCCCGCGCCGAGACGCGTCTTCCGACACCTCAAACGTGCGGCTGGCTCGCATAGAACTGCTAAAAATTTTCAAATTTCTCTAAATTAATTCGCCAGTACTTACCTCAAAATCCACCTAAGGGAGCCCTGCTCAGACAAAAGTTGCAATATTTTTGTAACCAGAACAGCTATTTTGACACGGTTTTCTGCGGGAACGTTGTCCGGTGGGCTATTACTAGCATCCCGAAACGTTAAAACTGACCTACCTGAAAAATAATTTTTCAGTTCCAGTGCTTGTGAATTTTTTACAAAAATTTTATACTTACCTATTTTTATTAGCACAACCCTACATCCGAATTTAATTCTGTCTGCGGATTCGAGTTTCCACCTGTCCAGCCCCGGATTCTCGGCGCTTTGCGCGAACTGAAAATCCGATCGGTCGCTGAAAACTCGATTTTTGCCTGAAAAAACTGGTTTTTTGACAACCCTGCACATTTTTAGTCTTTTCAAAATTCTGAAAACGGTCTAGCTGGCTCGCCCGCGCCGAGACGCGTCTTCCGACACCTCAAACGTGCGGCTGGCTCGCATAGAACTGTTCTTTTCAAAATTCTGAAAACGGTCTAGCTAGCTCGCCCGCGCCGAGACGCGTCTTCCGACACCTCAAACGTGCGGCTGGCTCACATAGAACTGCTAAAAATTTTCAAATTTCTCTAAATTAATTCGCCAGTACTTACCTCAAAATCCACCTAAGGGAGCCCTGCTCAGACAAACGTTGCAATATTTTTGTAACCAGAACAGCTATTTTGACACGGTTTTCTGCGGGAACGTTGTCCGGTGGGCTATTACTAGCATCCCGAAACGTTAAAACTGACCTACCTGAAAAATAATTTTTCAGTTCCAGTGCTTGTGAATTTTTTACAAAAATTTTATACTTACCTATTTTTATTAGCACAACCCTACATCCGAATTTAATTCTGTCTGCGGAATCGAGTTTCCACCTGTCCAGCCCCGGATTCTCGGCGCTTTGCGCGAACTGAAAATCCGATCGGTCGCTGAAAACTCGATTTTTGCCTGAAAAAACTGGTTTTTTGACAACCCTGCACATTTTTGTTCTTTTCAAAATTCTGAAAACGGTCTAGCTGGCTTGCCCGCGCCGCGACGCGTCATCCGACACCTCAAACGTGCGGCTGGCTCGCATAGAACTGTTCTTTTCAAAATTCTGAAAACGGTCTAGCTAGCTCGCCCGCGCCGAGACGCGTCTTCCGACACCTCAAACGTGCGGCTGACTCGCATAGAACTGCTAAAATTTTTCAAATTTCTCTAAATTAATTCGCCAGTACTTACCTCAAAATCCACCTAAGGGAGCCCTGCTCAGACAAAAGTTGCAATATTTTTGTAACCAGAACAGCTATTTTGACACGGTTTTCTGCGGCAACGTTGTCCGGTGGGCTATTACTAGCATCCGGAAACGTTAAAACTGACCTACCTGAAAAATAATTTTTCAGTTCCAGTGCTTGTGAATTTTTTACAAAAATTTTATACTTACCTATTTTTAGTAGCACAACCCTACATCCGAATTTAATTCTGTCTGCGGAATCGAGTTTCCACCTGTCCAGCCCCGGACTCTCGGCGCTTTGCGCGAACTGAAAATACGATCGGTCGCTGAAAACTCGATTTTTGCCTGAAAAAACTGGTTTTTGACAACCCTGCACATTTTTGTCCTTTTCAAAATTCTGAAAATGGTCTAGCTAGCTCGCCCGCGCCGAGACGCGACTTCCGACACCTCAAACGTGCGGCTGGCTCGCATAGAACTGTTCTTTTCAAAATTCTGAAAACGGTCTAGCTAGCTCGCCCGCGCCGAGACGCGTCATCCGACACCTCAAACGTGCGGCTGACTCGCATAGAACTGTTCTTTTCAAAATTCTGAAAACGGTCTAGCTAGCTCGCCCGCGCCGAGACGCGTCTTCCGACACCTCAAACGTGCGGCTGGCTCGCATAGAACTGCTAAAAATTTTCAAATTTCTCTAAATTAATTCGCCAGTACTTACCTCAAAATCCACCTAAGGGAGCCCTGCTCAGACAAAAGTTGCAATATTTTTGTAACCAGAACAGCTATTTTGACACGGTTTTCTGCGGGAACGTTGTCCGGTGGGCTATTACTAGCATCCCGAAACGTTAAAACTGACCTACCTGAAAAATAATTTTTCAGTTCCAGTGCTTGTGAATTTTTTACAAAAATTTTATACTTACCTATTTTTATTAGCACAACCCTACATCCGAATTTAATTCTGTCTGCGGAATCGAGTTTCCACCTGTCCAGCCCCGGATTCTCGGCGCTTTGCGCGAACTGAAAATCCGATCGGTCGCTGAAAACTCGATTTTTGCCTGAAAAAACTGGTTTTTTGACAACCCTGCACATTTTTGTTCTTTTCAAAATTCTGAAAACGGTCTAGCTGGCTTGCACGCGCCGAGACGCGTCTTCCGACACCTCAAACGTGCGGCTGGCTCGCATAGAACTGTTCTTTTCAAAATTCTGAAAACGGTCTAGCTAGCTCGCCCGCGCCGAGACGCGTCTTCCGACACCTCAAACGTGCGGCTGGCTCGCATAGAACTGCTAAAAATTTTCAAATTTCTCTAAATTAATTCGCCAGTACTTACCTCAAAATCCACCTAAGGGAGCCCTGCTCAGACAAAAGTTGCAATATTTTTGTAACCAGAACAGCTATTTTGACACGGTTTTCTGCGGGAACGTTGTCCGGTGGGCTATTACTAGCATCCCGAAACGTTAAAACTGACCTACCTGAAAAATAATTTTTCAGTTCCAGTGCTTGTGAATTTTTTACAAAATTTTTATACTTACCTATTTTTATTAGCACAACCCTACATCCGAATTTAATTCTGTCTGCGGAATCGAGTTTCCACCTGTCCAGCCCCGGATTCTCGGCGCTTTGCGCGAACTGAAAATCCGATCGGTCGCTGAAAACTCGATTTTTGCCTGAAAAAACTGGTTTTTTGACAACCCTGCACATTTTTGTCCTTTTCAAAATTCTGAAAATGGTCTAGCCAGCTCGCCCGCACCGAGACGCGACTTCCAAAACCTCAAACGTGCGGCTGGCTCGCATAGAACTGTTCTTTTCAAAATTCTGAAAACGGTCTAGCTAGCTCGCCCGCGCCGAGACGCGTCTTTCGACACCTCAAACGTGCGGCTGACTCGCATAGAACTGTTCTTTTCAAAATTCTGAAAACGGTCTAGCTAGCTCGCCCGCGCCGAGACGCGTCTTCCGACACCTCAAACGTGCGGCTGGCTCGCATAGAACTGCTAAAAATTTTCAAATTTCTCTAAATTAATTCGCCAGTACTTACCTCAAAATCCACCTAAGGGAGCCCTGCTCAGACAAAAGTTGCAATATTTTTGTAACCAGAACAGCTATTTTGACACGGTTTTCTGCGGGAACGTTGTCCGGTGGGCTATTACTAGCATCCCGAAACGTTAAAACTGACCTACCTGAAAAATTATTTTTCAGTTCCAGTGCTTGTGAATTTTTTACAAAATTTTTATACTTACCTATTTTTATTAGCACAACCCTACATCCGAATTTAATTCTGTCTGCGGAATCGAGTTTCCACCTGTCCAGCCCCGGATTCTCGGCGCTTTGCGCTAACTGAAAATCCGATCGGTCGCTGAAAACTCGATTTTTGCCTGAAAAAACTGGTTTTTTGACAATCCTGCACATTTTTGTCCTTTTCAAAATTCTGAAAATGGTCTAGCTAGCTCGCCCGCGCCGAAACGCGACTTCCGACACCTGAAACGTGCGGCTGGCTCGCATAGAACTGTTCTTTTCAAAATTCTGAAAACCGTCTAGCTAGCTCGCCCGCGCCGAGACGCGTCTTCCGACACCTCAAACGTGCGGCTGACTCGCATAGAACTGTTCTTTTCAAAATTCTGAAAACGGTCTAGCTAGCTCGCCCGCGCCGAGACGCGTCTTCCGACACCTCAAACGTGCGGCTGGCTCGCATAGAACTGCTAAAATTTTTCAAATTTCTCTAAATTAATTCGCCAGTACTTACCTCAAAATCCACCTAAGGGAGCCCTGCTCAGACAAAAGTTGCAATATTTTTGTAACCAGAACAGCTATTTTAACACGGTTTTCTGCGGGAACGTTGTCCGGTGGGCTATTACTAGCATCCGGAAACGTTAAAACTGACCTACCTGAAAAATAATTTTTCAGTTCCAGTGCTTGTGAATTTTTTACAAAAATTTTATACTTACCTATTTTTATTAGCACAACCCTACATCCGAATTTAATTCTGTCTGCGGAATCGAGTTTCCACCTGTCCAGCCCCGGACTCTCGGCGCTTTGCGCGAACTGAAAATCCGATCGGACGCTGAAAACTCGATTTTTGCCTGAAAAAACTGGTTTTTTGACAACCCTGCACATTTTTGTCCTTTTCAAAATTCTGAAAATGGTCTAGCTAGCTTGCTCGCGTCGAGACGCGTCTTCCGACACCTCAAACGTGCGGCTGGCTCGCATAGAACTGTTCTTTTCAAAATTCTGAAAACGGTCTAGCTAGCTCGCCCGCGCCGAGACGCGTCTTCCGACACCTCAAACGTGCGGCTGACTCGCATAGAACTGTTTTTTTCAAAATTCTGAAAACGGTCTAGCTAGCTCGCCCGCGCCGAGACGCGTCTTCCGACACCTCAAACGTGCGGCTGGCTCGCATAGAACTGCTAAAAATTTTCAAATTTCTCTAAATTAATTCGCCAGTACTTACTCCAAAATCCACCTAAGGGAGCCCTGCTCAGACAAAAGTTGCAATATTTTTGTAACCAGAACAGCTATTTTGACACGGTTTTCTGCGGGAACGTTGTCCGGTGGGCTATTACTAGCATGCCGAAACGTTAAAACTGACCTACCTGAAAAATAATTTTTCAGTTCCAGTGCTTGTGAATTTTTTACAAAATTTTTATACTTACCTATTTTTATTAGCACAACCCTACATCCGAATTTAATTCTGTCTGCGGAATCGAACTTCCACCTGTCCAGCCCCGGATTCTCGGCGCTTTGCGCGAACTGAAAATCCGATCGGTCGCTGAAAACTCGATTTTTGCCTGAAAAAACTGGTTTTTTGACAACCCTGCACATTTTTGTCCTTTTCAAAATTCTGAAAATGGTCTAGCTAGCTCGCCCGCGCCGAGACGCGACTTCCGACACCTCAAACGTGCGGCTTGCTCGCATAGAACTGTTCTTTTCAAAATTCTGAAAACGGTCTAGCTAGCTCGCCCGCGCCGAGACGCGTCATCCGACACCTCAAACGTGCGGCTGACTCGCATAGAACTGTTCTTTTCAAAATTCTGAAAACGGTCTAGCTAGCTCGCCCGCGCCGAGACGCGTCTTCCGACACCTCAAACGTGCGGCTGGCTCGCATAGAACTGCTAAAAATTTTCAAATTTCTCTAAATTAATTCGCCAGTACTTACCTCAAAATCCACCTAAGGGAGCCCTGCTCAGACAAAAGTTGCAATATTTTTGTAACCAGAACAGCTATTTTGACACGGTTTTCTGCGGGAACGTTGTCCGGTGGGCTATTACTAGCATCCCGAAACGTTAAAACTGACCTAACTGAAAAATAATTTTTCAGTTCCAGTGCTTGTGAATTTTTTACAAAATTTTTATACTTACCTATTTTTATTAGCACAACCCTACATCCGAATTTAATTCTGTCTGCGGATTCGAGTTTCCACCTGTCCAGCCCCGGATTCTCGGCGCTTTGCGCGAACTGAAAATCCGATCGGTCGCTGAAAACTCGATTTTTGCCTGAAAAAACTGGTTTTTTTGACAACCCTGCACATTTTTGTTCTTTTCAAAATTCTGAAAACGGTCTAGCTGGCTCGCCCGCGCCGAGACGCGTCTTCCGACACCTCAAACGTGCGGCTGGCTCGCATAGAATTGTTCTTTTCAAAATTCTGAAAACGGTCTAGCTAGGTCGCCCGCGCCGAGACGCGTCTTCCGACACCTCAAACGTGCGGCTGGCTCACATAGAACTGCTAAAAATTTTCAAATTTCTCTAAATTAATTCGCCAGTACTTACCTCAAAATCCACCTAAGGGAGCCCTGCTCAGACAAAAGTTGCAATATTTTTGTAACCAGAACAGCTATTTTGACACGGTTTTCTGCGGGAACGTTGTCCGGTGGGCTATTACTAACATCCCGAAACGTTAAAACTGACCTACCTGAAAAATATTTTTTCAGTTCCAGTGCTTGTGAATTTTTTACAAAAATTTTATACTATCCTATTTTTATTAGCACAACCCTACATCCGAATTTAATTCTGTCTGCGGAATCGAGTTTCCACCTGTCCAGCCCCGGATTCTCGGCGCTTTGCGCGAACTGAAAATCCGATCGGTCGCTGAAAACTCGATTTTTGCCTGAAAAAACTGGTTTTTTGACAACCCTGCACATTTTTGTTCTTTTCAAAATTCTGAAAACGGTCTAGCTGGCTCGCCCGCGCCGAGACGCGTCTTCCGACACCTCAAACGTGCGGCTGGCTCGCATAGAACTGTTCTTTTCAAAATTCTGAAAACGGTCTAGCTAGCTCGCCCGCGCCGAGACGCGTCTTCCGACACCTCAAACGTGCGGCTGGCTCGCATAGAACTGCTAAAAATTTTCAAATTTCTCAGTTAATTCGCCAGTACTTACCTCAAAATCCACCTAAGGGAGCCCTGCTCAGACAAAAGTTGCAATATTTTTGTAACCAGAACAGCTATTTTGACACGGTTTTCTGCGGGAACGTTGTCTGGTGGGCTATTACTAGCATCCCGAAACGTTAAAACTGACCTACCTGAAAAATAATTTTTCAGTTCCAGTGCTTGTGAATTTTTTACAAAATTTTTATACTTACCTATTTTTATTAGCACAACCCTACATCCGAATTTAATTCTGTCTGCGGAATCGAGTTTCCACCTGTCCAGCCCCGGATTCTCGGCGCTTTGCGCGAACTGAAAATCCGATCGGTCGCTGAAAACTCGATTTTTGCCTGAAAAAACTGGTTTTTTGACAACCCTGCACATTTTTGTCCTTTTCAAAATTCTGAAAATGGTCTAGCCAGCTCGCCCGCGCCGAGACGCGACTTCCAAAACCTCAAACGTGCGGCTGGCTCGCATAGAACTGTTCTTTTCAAAATTCTGAAAACGGTCTAGCTAGCTCGCCCGCGCCGAGACGCGTCTTTCGACACCTCAAACGTGCGGCTGACTCGCATAGAACTGTTCTTTTCAAAATTCTGAAAACGTCCTAGCTAGCTCGCCCGCGCCGAGACGCGTCTTCCGACACCTCAAACGTGCGGCTGGCTCGCATAGAACTGTTCTTTTCAAAATTCTGAAAACGGTCTAGCTAGCTCGCCCGCGCCGAGACGCGTCTTCCGACACCTCAAACGTGCGGCTGGCTCGCATAAAACTGCTAAAAATTTTCAAATTTCTCTAAATTAATTCGCCAGTACTTACCTCAAAATCCACCTAAGGGAGCCCTGCTCAGACAAAAGTTGCAATATTTTTGTAACCAGAACAGCTATTTTGACACGGTTTTCTGCGGGAACGTTGTCCGGTGGGCTATTACTAGCATGCCGAAACGTTAAAACTGACCTACCTGAAAAATTATTTTTCAGTTCCAGTACTTGTGAATTTTTTACAAAATTTTTATACTTACCTATTTTTATTAGCACAACCCTACATCCGAATTTAATTCTGTCTGCGGAATCGAGTTTCCACCTGTCCAGCCCCGGATTCTCGGCGCTTTGCGCGAACTGAAAATCCGATCGGTCGCTGAAAACTCGACTTTGCCTGAAAAAACTGGTTTTTTGACAACCCTGCACATTTTTGTCCTTTTCAAAATTCTGAAAATGGTCTTGCTAGCTCGCCCGCGCCGAGACGCGACTTCCGACACCTCAAACGTGCGGCTGTCTTGCATAGAACTGTTCTTTTCAAAATTCTGAAAACGGTCTAGCTAGCTCGCCCGCGCCGAGACGCGTCTTCCGACACCTCAAACGTGCGGCTGACTCGCATAGAACTGCTCTTTTCAAAATTCTGAAAACGGTCTAGCTAGCTCGCCCGCGCCGAGACGCGTCTTCCGACACCTCAAACGTGCGGCTGACTCGCATAGAACTGCTAAAAATTTTCAAATTTCTCTAAATTAATTCGCCAGTACTTACCTCAAAATCCACCTAAGGGAGCCCTGCTCAGACAAAAGTTGCAATATTTTTGTAACCAGAACAGCTATTTTGACACGGTTTTCTGCGGGAACGTTGTCCGGTGGGCTATTACTAGCATCCCGAAACGTTAAAACTGACCTACCTGAAAAATTATTTTTCAGTTCCAGTACTTGTGAATTTTTTACAAAATTTTTATACTTACCTATTTTTATTAGCACAACCCTACATCCGAATTTAATTCTGTCTGCGGAATCGAGTTTCCACCTGTCCAGCCCCGGATTCTCGGCGCTTTGCGCGAACTGAAAATCCGATCGGTCGCTGAAAACTCGACTTTGCCTGAAAAAACTGGTTTTTTGACAACCCTGCACATTTTTGTCCTTTTCAAAATTCTGAAAATGGTCTAGCTAGCTCGCCCGCGCCGAGACGCGACTTCCGACACCTCAAACGTGCGGCTGGCTCGCATAGAACTGTTCTTTTCAAAATTCTGAAAACGGTCTAGCTAGCTCGCCCGCGCCGAGACGCGTCATCCGACACCTCAAACGTGCGGCTGACTCGCATAGAACTGTTCTTTTCAAAATTCTGAAAACGGTCTAGCTAGCTCGCCCGCGCCGAGACGCGTCTTCCGACACCTCAAACGTGCGGCTGGCTCGCATAGAACTGCTAAAAATTTTCAAATTTCTCTAAATTAATTCGCCAGTACTTACCTCAAAATCCACCTAAGGGAGCCCTGCTCAGACAAAAGTTGCAATATTTTTGTAACCAGAACAGCTATTTTGACACGGTTTTCTGCGGGAACGTTGTCCGGTGGGCTATTACTAGCATCCCGAAACGTTAAAACTGACCTACCTGAAAAATAATTTTTCAGTTCTAGTACTTGTGAATTTTTTACAAAATTTTTATACTTACCTATTTTTATTAGCACAACCCTACATCCGAATTTAATTCTGTCTGCGGAATCGAGTTTCCACCTGTCCAGCCCCGGATTCTCGGCGCTTTGCGCGAACTGAAAATCCGATCGGTCGCTGAAAACTCGATTTTTGCCTGAAAAAACTGGTTTTTTGACAACCCTGCACATTTTTGTTCTTTTCAAAATTCTGAAAACGGTCTAGCTAGCTCGCCCGCGCCAAGACGCGTCTTCCGACACCTCAAACGTGCGGCTGGCTCGCATAGAACTGTTCTTTTCAAAATTCTGAAAACGGTCTAGCTAGCTCGCCCGCGCCGAGACGCGTCTTCCGACACCTCAAACGTGCGGCTGGCTCGCATAGAACTGCTAAAAATTTTCAAATTTCTCTAAATTAATTCGCCAGTACTTACCTCAAAATCCACCTAAGGGAGCCCTGCTCAGACAAAAGTTGCAATATTTTTGTAACCAGAACAGCTATTTTGACACGGTTTTCTGCGGGAACGTTGTCCGGTGGGCTATTACTAGCATCCCGAAACGTTAAAACTGACCTACCTGAAAAATAATTTTTCAGTTCCAGTGCTTGTGAATTTTTTACAAAATTTTTATACTTACCTATTTTTATTAGCACAACCCTACATCCGAATTTAATTCTGTCTGCGGAATCGAGTTTCCACCTGTCCAGCCCCGGATTCTCGGCGCTTTGCGCGAACTGAAAATCCGATCGGTCGCTGAAAACTCGACTTTGCCTGAAAAAACTGGTTTTTTGACAACCCTGCACATTTTTGTCCTTTTCAAAATTCTGAAAATGGTCTAGCTAGCTCGCCCGCGCCGAGACGCGACTTCCCACACCTCAAACGTGCGGCTGGCTCGCATAGAACTGTTCTTTTCAAAATTCTGAAAACGGTCTAGCTAGCTCGCCCGCGCCGAGACGCGTCTTCCGACACCTCAAACGTGCGGCTGACTCGCATAGAACTGTTCTTTTCAAAATTCTGAAAACGGTCTAGCTAGCTCGCCCGCGCCGAGACGCGTCTTCCGACACCTCAAACGTGCGGCTGGCTCGCATAGAACTGCTAAAAATTTTCAAATTTCTCTAAATTAATTCGCCAGTACTTACCTCAAAATCCACCTAAGGGAGCCCTGCTCAGACAAAAGTTGCAATATTTTTGTAACCAGAACAGCTATTTTGACATGGTTTTCTGCGGGAACGTTGTCCGGTGGGCTATTACTAGCATCCTGAAACGTTAAAACTGACCTACCTGAAAAATAATTTTTCAGTTCCAGTGCTTGTGAATTTTTTACAAAAATTTTATACTTACCTATTTTTATTAGCACAACCCTACATCCGAATTTAATTCTGTCTGCGGAATTGAGTTTCCACCTGTCCAGCCCCGGATTCTCGGCGCTTTGCGCGAACTGAAAATCCGATCGGTCGCTGAAAACTCGATTTTTGCCTGAAAAAACAGGTTTTTTGACAACCTTGCACATTTTTGTTCTTTTCAAAATTCTGAAAACGGTCTAGCTAGCTCGCCCGCGCCGAGACGCGTCTTCCGACACCTCAAACGTGCGGCTGGCTCGCATAGAACTGCTAAAAATTTTCAAATTTCTCTAAATTAATTCGCCAGTACTTACCTCAAAATCCACCTAAGGGAGCCCTGCTCAGACAAAAGTTGCAATATTTTTGTAACCAGAACAGCTATTTTGACACGGTTTTCTGCGGGAACGTTGTCCGGTGGGCTATTACTAGCATCCCGAAACGTTAAAACTGACCTACCTGAAAAATTATTTTTCAGTTCCAGTGCTTGTGAATTTTTTACAAAATTTTTATACTTACCTATTTTTATTAGCACAACCTTACATCCGAATTTAATTCTGTCTGCGGAATCGAGTTTCCACCTGTCCAGCCCCGGATTCTCGGCGCTTTGCGCGAACTGAAAATCCGATCGGTCGCTGAAAACTCGATTTTTGCCTGAAAAAACTGGTTTTTTGACAATCCTGCACATTTTTGTCCTTTTCAAAATTCTGAAAATGGTCTAGCTAGCTCGCCCGCGCCGAAACGCGACTTCCGACACCTGAAACGTGCGGCTGGCTCGCATAGAACTGTTCTTTTCAAAATTCTGAAAACGGTCTAGCTAGCTCGCCCGCGCCGAGACGCGTCTTCCGACACCTCAAACGTGCGGCTGACTCGCATAGAACTGTTCTTTTCAAAATTCTGAAAACGGTCTAGCTAGCTCGCCCGCGCCGAGACGCGTCTTCCGACACCTCAAACGTGCGGCTGGCTCGCATAGAACTGCTAAAATTTTTCAAATTTCTCTAAATTAATTCGCCAGTACTTACCTCAAAATCCACCTAAGGGAGCCCTGCTCAGACAAAAGTTGCAATATTTTTGTAACCAGAACAGCTATTTTAACACGGTTTTCTGCGGGAACGTTGTCCGGTGGGCTATTACTAGCATCCGGAAACGTTAAAACTGACCTACCTGAAAAATAATTTTTCAGTTCCAGTGCTTGTGAATTTTTTACAAAAATTTTATACTTACCTATTTTTATTAGCACAACCCTACATCCGAATTTAATTCTGTCTGCGGAATCGAGTTTCCACCTGTCCAGCCCCGGACTCTCGGCGCTTTGCGCGAACTGAAAATCCGATCGGTCGCTGAAAACTCGATTTTTGCCTGAAAAAACTGGTTTTTTGACAACCCTGCACATTTTTGTTCTTTTCAAAATTCTGAAAACGGTCTAGCTAGCTCGCCCGCGCCAAGACGCGTCTTCCGACACCTCAAACGTGCGGCTGGCTCGCATAGAACTGTTCTTTTCAAAATTCTGAAAACGGTCTAGCTAGCTCGCCCGCGCCGAGACGCGTCTTCCGACACCTCAAACGTGCGGCTGGCTCGCATAGAACTGCTAAAAATTTTCAAATTTCTCTAAATTAATTCGCCAGTACTTACCTCAAAATCCACCTAAGGGAGCCCTGCTCAGACAAAAGTTGCAATATTTTTGTAACCAGAACAGCTATTTTGACACGGTTTTCTGCGGGAACGTTGTCCGGTGGGCTATTACTAGCATCCCGAAACGTTAAAACTGACCTACCTGAAAAATAATTTTTCAGTTCCAGTGCTTGTGAATTTTTTACAAAATTTTTATACTTACCTATTTTTATTAGCACAACCCTACATCCGAATTTAATTCTGTCTGCGGAATCGAGTTTCCACCTGTCCAGCCCCGGATTCTCGGCGCTTTGCGCGAACTGAAAATCCGATCGGTCGCTGAAAACTCGATTTTTGCCTGAAAAAACTGGTTTTTTGACAACCCTGCACATTTTTGTCCTTTTCAAAATTCTGAAAACGGTCTAGCTGGCTCGCCCGCGCCGAGACGCGTCTTTCGACACCTCAAACGTGCGGCTGGCTCGCATAGAACTGTTCTTTTCAAAATTCTGAAAACGGTCTAGCTAGCTCGCCCGCGCCGAGACGCGTCTTCCGACACCTCAAACGTGCGGCTGACTCGCATAGAACTGTTTTTTTCAAAATTCTGAAAACGGTCTAGCTAGCTCGCCCGCGCCGAGACGCGTCATCCGACACCTCAAACTTGCGGCTGGCTCGCATAGAACTGCTAAAAATTTTCAAATTTCTCTAAATTAATTCGCCAGTACTTACTCCAAAATCCACCTAAGGGAGCCCTGCTCAGACAAAAGTTGCAATATTTTTGTAACCAGAACAGCTATTTTGACACGGTTTTCTGCGGGAACGTTGTCCGGTGGGCTATTACTAGCATGCCGAAACGTTAAAACTGACCTACCTGAAAAATAATTTTTCAGTTCCAGTGCTTGTGAATTTTTTACAAAATTTTTATACTTACCTATTTTTATTAGCACAACCCTACATCCGAATTTAATTCTGTCTGCGGAATCGAGTTTCCACCTGTCCAGCCCCAGATTCTCGGCGCTTTGCGCGAACTGAAAATCCGATCGGTCGCTGAAAACTCGATTTTTGCCTGAAAAAACTGGTTTTTTGACAACCCTGCACATTTTTGTTCTTTTCAAAATTCTGAAAACGGTCTAGCTAGCTCGCCCGCGCCGAGACGCGTCTTCCGACACCTCAAACGTGCGGCTGGCTCGCATAGAACTGCTAAAAATTTTCAAATTTCTCTAAATTAATTCGCCAGTACTTACCTCAAAATCCACCTAAGGGAGCCCTGCTCAGACAAAAGTTGCAATATTTTTGTAACCAGAACAGCTATTTTGACACGGTTTTCTGCGGGAACGTTGTCCGGTGGGCTATTACTAGCATCCCGAAACGTTAAAACTGACCTACCTGAAAAATTATTTTTCAGTTCCAGTGCTTGTGAATTTTTTACAAAATTTTTATACTTACCTATTTTTATTAGCACAACCCTACATCCGAATTTAATTCTGTCTGCGGAATCGAGTTTCCACCTGTCCAGCCCCGGATTCTCGGCGCTTTGCGCGAACTGAAAATCCGATCGGTCGCTGAAAACTCGATTTTTGCCTGAAAAAACTGGTTTTTTGACAATCCTGCACATTTTTGTCCTTTTCAAAATTCTGAAAATGGTCTAGCTAGCTCGCCCGCGCCGAAACGCGACTTCCGACACCTGAAACGTGCGGCTGGCTCGCATAGAACTGTTCTTTTCAAAATTCTGAAAACGGTCTAGCTAGCTCGCCCGCGCCGAGACGCGTCTTCCGACACCTCAAACGTGCGGCTGACACGCATAGAACTGTTCTTTTCAAAATTCTGAAAACGGTCTAGCTAGCTCGCCCGCGCCGAGACGCGTCTTCCGACACCTCAAACGTGCGGCTGGCTCGCATAGAACTGCTAAAATTTTTCAAATTTCTCTAAATTAATTCGCCAGTACTTACCTCAAAATCCACCTAAGGGAGCCCTGCTCAGACAAAAGTTGCAATATTTTTGTAACCAGAACAGCTATTTTAACACGGTTTTCTGCGGGAACGTTGTCCGGTGGGCTATTACTAGCATCCGGAAACGTTAAAACTGACCTACCTGAAAAATAATTTTTCAGTTCCAGTGCTTGTGAATTTTTTACAAAAATTTTATACTTACCTATTTTTATTAGCACAACCCTACATCCGAATTTAATTCTGTCTGCGGAATCGAGTTTCCACCTGTCCAGCCCCGGACTCTCGGCGCTTTGCGCGAACTGAAAATCCGATCGGTCGCTGAAAACTCGATTTTTGCCTGAAAAAACTGGTTTTTTGACAACCCTGCACATTTTTGTTCTTTTCAAAATTCTGAAAACGGTCTAGCTAGCTCGCCCGCGCCAAGACGCGTCTTCCGACACCTCAAACGTGCGGCTGGCTCGCATAGAACTGTTCTTTTCAAAATTCTGAAAACGGTCTAGCTAGCTCGCCCGCGCCGAGACGCGTCTTCCGACACCTCAAACGTGCGGCTGGCTCGCATAGAACTGCTAAAAATTTTCAAATTTCTCTAAATTAATTCGCCAGTACTTACCTCAAAATCCACCTAAGGGAGCCCTGCTCAGACAAAAGTTGCAATATTTTTGTAACCAGAACAGCTATTTTGACACGGTTTTCTGCGGGAACGTTGTCCGGTGGGCTATTACTAGCATCCCGAAACGTTAAAACTGACCTACCTGAAAAATAATTTTTCAGTTCCAGTGCTTGTGAATTTTTTACAAAATTTTTATACTTACCTATTTTTATTAGCACAACCCTACATCCGAATTTAATTCTGTCTGCGGAATCGAGTTTCCACCTGTCCAGCCCCGGATTCTCGGCGCTTTGCGCGAACTGAAAATCCGATCGGTCGCTGAAAACTCGATTTTTGCCTGAAAAAACTGGTTTTTTGACAACCCTGCACATTTTTGTCCTTTTCAAAATTCTGAAAACGGTCTAGCTGGCTCGCCCGCGCCGAGACGCGTCTTTCGACACCTCAAACGTGCGGCTGGCTCGCATAGAACTGTTCTTTTCAAAATTCTGAAAACGGTCTAGCTAGCTCGCCCGCGCCGAGACGCGTCTTCCGACACCTCAAACGTGCGGCTGACTCGCATAGAACTGTTTTTTTCAAAATTCTGAAAACGGTCTAGCTAGCTCGCCCGCGCCGAGACGCGTCATCCGACACCTCAAACGTGCGGCTGGCTCGCATAGAACTGCTAAAAATTTTCAAATTTCTCTAAATTAATTCGCCAGTACTTACTCCAAAATCCACCTAAGGGAGCCCTGCTCAGACAAAAGTTGCAATATTTTTGTAACCAGAACAGCTATTTTGACACGGTTTTCTGCGGGAACGTTGTCCGGTGGGCTATTACTAGCATGCCGAAACGTTAAAACTGACCTACCTGAAAAATAATTTTTCAGTTCCAGTGCTTGTGAATTTTTTACAAAATTTTTATACTTACCTATTTTTATTAGCACAACCCTACATCCGAATTTAATTCTGTCTGCGGAATCGAACTTCCACCTGTCCAGCCCCGGATTCTCGGCGCTTTGCGCGAACTGAAAATCCGATCGGTCGCTGAAAACTCGATTTTTGCCTGAAAAAACTGGTTTTTTGACAACCCTGCACATTTTTGTCCTTTTCAAAATTCTGAAAATGGTCTAGCTAGCTCGCCCGCGCCGAGACGCGACTTCCGACACCTCAAACGTGCGGCTTGCTCGCATAGAACTGTTCTTTTCAAAATTCTGAAAACGGTCTAGCTGGCTCGCCCGCGCCGAGACGCGTCTTCCGACACCTCAAACGTGCGGCTGGCTCGCATAGAACTGTTCTTTTCAAAATTCTGAAAACGGTCTAGCTAGCTCGCCCGCGCCGAGACGCGTCTTCCGACACCTCAAACGTGCGGCTGGCTCACATAGAACTGCTAAAAATTTTCAAATTTCTCTAAATTAATTCGCCAGTACTTACCTCAAAATCCACCTAAGGGAGCCCTGCTCAGACAAAAGTTGCAATATTTTTGTAACCAGAACAGCTATTTTGACACGGCTTTCTGCGGGAACGTTGTCCGGTGGGCTATTACTAACATCCCGAAACGTTAAAACTGACCTACCTGAAAAATAATTTTTCAGTTCCAGTGCTTGTGAATTTTTTACAAAAATTTTATACTTACCTATTTTTATTAGCACAACCCTACATCCGAATTTAATTCTGTCTGCGGAATCGAGTTTCCACCTGTCCAGCCCCGGATTCTCGGCGCTTTGCGCGAACTGAAAATCCGATCGGTCGCTGAAAACTCGATTTTTGCCTGAAAAAACTGGTTTTTTGACAACCCTGCACATTTTTGTTCTTTTCAAAATTCTGAAAACGTTCTAGCTGGCTCGCCCGCGCCGAGACGCGTCTTCCGACACCTCAAACGTGCGGCTGGCTCGCATAGAACTGTTCTTTTCAAAATTCTGAAAACGGTCTAGCTAGCTCGCCCGCGCCGAGACGCGTCTTCCGACACCTCAAACGTGCGGCTGGCTCGCATAGAACTGCTTAAAATTTTCAAATTTCTCAGTTAATTCGCCAGTACTTACCTCAAAATCCACCTAAGGGAGCCCTGCTCAGACAAAAGTTGCAATATTTTTGTAACCAGAACAGCTATTTTGACACGGTTTTCTGCGGGAACGTTGTCCGGTGGGCTATTACTAGCATCCCGAAACGTTAAAACTGACCTACCTGAAAAATTATTTTTCAGTTCCAGTGCTTGTGAATTTTTTACAAAATTTTTATACTTACCTATTTTTATTAGCACAACCCTACATCCGAATTTAATTCTGTCTGCGGAATCGAGTTTCCACCTGTCCAGCCCCGGATTCTCGGCGCTATGCGCGAACTGAAAATCCGATCGGTCGCTGAAAACTCGATTTTTGCCTGAAAAAACTGGTTTTTTGACAACCCTGCACATTTTTGTTCTTTTCAAAATTCTGAAAACGGTCTAGCTAGCTCGCCCGCGCCAAGACGCGTCTTCCGACACCTCAAACGTGCGGCTGGCTTGCATAGAACTGTTCTTTTCAAAATTCTGAAAATGGTCTAGCTAGCTCGCCCGCGCCGAGACGCGTCTTCCGACACCTCAAACGTGCGGCTGGCTCGCATAGAACTGCTAAAAATTTTCAAATTTCTCTAAATTAATTCGCCAGTACTTACCTCAAAATCCACCTAAGGGAGCCCTGCTCAGACAAAAGTTGCAATATTTTTGTAACCAGAACAGCTATTTTGACACGGTTTTCTGCGGAAACGTTGTTCGGTGGGCTATTACTAGCATCCCGAAACGTTAAAACTGACCTACCTGAAAAATAATTTTTCAGTTCCAGTGCTTGTGAATTTTTTACAAAATTTTTATACTTACCTATTTTTATTAGCACAACCCTACATCCGAATTTAATTCTGTCTGCGGAATCGAGTTTCCACCTGTCCAGCCCCGGATTCTCGGCGCTTTGCGCGAACTGAAAATCCGATCGGTCGCTGAAAACTCGATTTTTGCCTGAAAAAACTGGTTTTTTGACAACCCTGCACATTTTTGTCCTTTTCAAAATTCTGAAAACGGTCTAGCTGGCTCGCCCGCGTTGAGACGCGTCTTCCGACACCTCAAACGTGCGGCTGGCTCGCATAGAACTGTTCTTTTCAAAATTCTGAAAACGGTCTAGCTAGCTCGCCCGCGCCGAGACGCGTCTTCCGACACCTCAAACGTGCGGCTGGCTCACATAGAACTGCTAAAAATTTTCAAATTTCTCTAAATTAATTCGCCAGTACTTACCTCAAAATCCACCTAAGGGAGCCCTGCTCAGACAAAAGTTGCAATATTTTTGTAACCAGAACAGCTATTTTGACACGGTTTTCTGCGGGAACGTTGTCCGGTGGGCTATTACTAACATCCCGAAACGTTAAAACTGACCTACCTGAAAAATAATTTTTCAGTTCCAGTGCTTGTGAATTTTTTACAAAAATTTTATACTTACCTATTTTTATTAGCACAACCCTACATCCGAATTTAATTCTGTCTGCGGATTCGAGTTTCCACCTGTCCAGCCCCGGATTCTCGGTGCTTTGCGCGAACTGAAAATCCGATCGGTCGCTGAAAACTCGATTTTTGCCTGAAAAAACTGGTTTTTTGACAACCCTGCACATTTTTGTTCTTTCCAAAATTCTGAAAACGGTCTAGCTGGCTCGCCCGCGCCGAGACGCGTCTTCCGACACCTCAAACGTGCGGCTGGCTCGCATAGAACTGTTCTTTTCAAAATTCTGAAAACGGTCTAGCTAGCTCGCCCGCGCCGAGACGCGTCTTCCGACACCTCAAACGTGCGGCTGGCTCACATAGAACTGCTAAAAATTTTCAAATTTCTCTAAATTAATTCGCCAGTACTTACCTCAAAATCCACCTAAGGGAGCCCTGCTCAGACAAAAGTTGCAATATTTTTGTAACCAGAACAGCTATTTTGACACGGTTTTCTGCGGGAACGTTGTCCGGTGGGCTATTACTAACATCCCGAAACGTTAAAACTGACCTACCTGAAAAATAATTTTTCAGTTCCAGTGCTTGTGAATTTTTTACAAAAATTTTAAACTTACCTATTTTTATTAGCACAACCCTACATCCGAATTTAATTCTGTCTGCATAATCGAGTTTCCACCTGTCCAGCCCCGGATTCTCGGCGCTTTGCGCGAACTGAAAATCCGATCGGTCGCTGAAAACTCGATTTTTGCCTGAAAAAACTGGTTTTTTGACAACCCTGCACATTTTTGTTCTTTTCAAAATTCTGAAAACGGTCTAGCTGGCTCGCCCGCGCCGAGACGCGTCTTCCGACACCTCAAACGTGCGGCTGGCTCGCATAGAACTGTTCTTTTCAAAATTCTGAAAACGGTCTAGCTAGCTCGCCCGCGCCGAGACGCGTCTTCCGACACCTCAAACGTGCGGCTGGCTCGCATAGAACTGCTAAAAATTTTCAAATTTCTCTAAATTAATTCGCCAGTACTTACCTCAAAATCCACCTAAGGGAGCCCTGCTCAGACAAAAGTTGCAATATTTTTGTAACCAGAACAGCTATTTTGACACGGTTTTCTGCGGGAACGTTGTCCGGTGGGCTATTACTAGCATCCCGAAACGTTAAAACTGACCTACCTGAAAAATAATTTTTCAGTTCCAGTGCTTGTGAATTTTTTACAAAATTTTTATACTTACCTATTTTTATTAGCACAACCCTACATCCGAATTTAATTCTGTCTGCGGAATCGAGTTTCCACCTGTCCAGCCCCGGATTCTCGGCGCTTTGCGCGAACTGAAAATCCGATCGGTCGCTGAAAACTCGATTTTTGCCTGAAAAAACTGGTTTTTTGACAACCCTGCACATTTTTGTCCTTTTCAAAATTCTGAAAATGGTCTAGCCAGCTCGCCCGCGCTGAGACGCGACTTCCAAAACCTCAAACGTGCGGCTGGCTCGCATAGAACTGTTCTTTTCAAAATTCTGAAAACGGTCTAGCTAGCTCGCCCGCGCCGAGACGCGTCTTTCGACACCTCAAACGTGCGGCTGACTCGAATAGAACTGTTCTTTTCAAAATTCTGAAAACGGTCTAGCTAGCTCGCCCGCGCCGAGACGCGTCTTCCGACACCTCAAACGTGCGGCTGGCTCGCATAGAACTGCTAAAAAATTTCAAATTTCTCTAAATTAATTCGCCAGTACTTACCTCAAAATCCACCTAAGGGAGCCCTGCTCAGACAAAAGTTGCAATATTTTGTAACCAGAACAGCTATTTTGACACGGTTTTCTGCGGGAACGTTGTCCGGTGGGCTATTACTAGCATCCCGAAACGTTAAAACTGACCTACCTGAAAAATATTTTTTCAGTTCCAGTGCTTGTGAATTTTTTACAAAATTTTTATACTTACCTATTTTTATTAGCACAACCCTACATCCGAATTTAATTCTGTCTGCGGAATCGAGTTTCCACCTGTCCAGCCCCGGATTCTCGGCGCTTTGCGCGAACTGAAAATCCGATCGGTCGCTGAAAACTCGATTTTTGCCTGAAAAAACTGATTTTTTGACAACCCTGCACATTTTCGTACTTTTCAAAATTCTGAAAACGGTCTAGCTAGCTTGCTCGCGCCGAGACGCGTCTTCCGACACCTCAAACGTGCGGCTGGCTCGCATAGAACTGTTCTTTTCAAAATTCTGAAAACGGTCTAGCTAGCTCGCCCGCGCCGAGACGCGTCTTCCGACACCTCAAACGTGCGGCTGGCTCGCATAAAACTGCTAAAAATTTTCAAATTTCTCTAAATTAATTCGCCAATACTTACCTCAAAATCCACCTAAGGGAGCCCTGCTCAGACAAAAGTTGCAATATTTTTGTAACCAGTACAGCTATTTTGACACGGTTTTCTGCGGGAACGTTGTCCGGTGGGCTATTACTAGCATGCCGAAACGTTAAAACTGACCTACCTGAAAAATTATTTTTCAGTTCCAGTACTTGTGAATTTTTTACAAAATTTTTATACTTACCTATTTTTATTAGCACAACCCTACATCCGAATTTAATTCTGTCTGCGGAATCGAGTTTCCACCTGTCCAGCCCCGGATTCTCGGCGCTTTGCGCGAACTGAAAATCCGATCGGTCGCTGAAAACTCGATTTTTGCCTGAAAAAACTAGTTTTTTGACAACCCTGCACATTTTTGTCCTTTTCAAAATTCTGAAAACGTTCTAGCTGGCTCGCCCGCGCCGAGACGCGTCTTCCGACACCTCAAACGTGCGGCTGGCTCGCATAGAACTGTTCTTTTCAAAATTCTGAAAACGGTCTAGCTAGCTCGCCCGCGCCGAGACGCGTCTTCCGACACCTCAAACGTGCGGCTGGCTCGCATAGAACTGCTAAAAATTTTCAAATTTCTCTAAATTAATTCGCCAGTACTTACCTCAAAATCCACCTAAGGGAGCCCTGCTCAGACAAAAGTTGCAATATTTTTGTAACCATAACAGCTATTTTGACACGGTTTTCTGCGGGAACGTTGTCCGGTGGGCTATTACTAGCATCCCGAAACGTTAAAACTGACCTACCTGAAAAATAATTTTTCAGTTCCAGTGCTTGTGAATTTTTTACAAAAATTTTATACTTACCTATTTTTATTAGCACAACCCTACATCCGAATTTAATTCTGTCTGCGGATTCGAGTTTCCACCTGTCCAGCCCCGGATTCTCGGCGCTTTGCGCGAACTGAAAATCCGATCGGTCGCTGAAAACTCGATTTTTGCCTGAAAAAACTGGTTTTTTGACAACCCTGCACATTTTTGTTCTTTTCAAAATTCTGAAAACGGTCTAGCTGGCTCGCCCGCGCCGAGACGCGTCTTCCGACACCTCAAACGTGCGGCTGGCTCGCATAGAACTGTTCTTTTCAAAATTCTGAAAACGGTCTAGCTAGCTCGCCCGCGCCGAGACGCGTCTTCCGACACCTCAAACGTGCGGCTGGCTCACATAGAACTGCTAAAAATTTTCAAATTTCTCTAAATTAATTCGCCAGTACTTACCTCAAAATCCACCTAAGGGAGCCCTGCTCAGACAAAAGTTGCAATATTTTTGTAACCAGAACAGCTATTTTGACACGGTTTTCTGCGGGAACGTTGTCCGGTGGGCTATTACTAACATCCCGAAACGTTAAAACTGACCTACCTGAAAAATAATTTTTCAGTTCCAGTGCTTGTGAATTTTTTACAAAAATTTTATACTTACCTATTTTTATTAGCACAACCCTACATCCGAATTTAATTCTGTCTGCATAATCGAGTTTCCACCTGTCCAGCCCCGGATTCTCGGCGCTTTGCGCGAACTGAAAATCCGATCGGTCGCTGAAAACTCGATTTTTGCCTGAAAAAACTGGTTTTTTGACAACCCTGCACATTTTTGTTCTTTTCAAAATTCTGAAAACGGTCTAGCTGGCTCGCCCGCGCCGAGACGCGTCTTCCGACACCTCAAACGTGCGGCTGGCTCGCATAGAACTGTTCTTTTCAAAATTCTGAAAACGGTCTAGCTAGCTCGCCCGCGCCGAGACGCGTCTTCCGACACCTCAAACGTGCGGCTGGCTCGCATAGAACTGCTAAAAATTTTCAAATTTCTCTAAATTAATTCGCCAGTACTTACCTCAAAATCCACCTAAGGGAGCCCTGCTCAGACAAAAGTTGCAATATTTTTGTAACCAGAACAGCTATTTTGACACGGTTTTCTGCGGGAACGTTGTCCGGTGGGCTATTACTAGCATCCCGAAACGTTAAAACTGACCTACCTGAAAAATAATTTTTCAGTTCCAGTGCTTGTGAATTTTTTACAAAATTTTTATACTTACCTATTTTTATTAGCACAACCCTACATCCGAATTTAATTCTGTCTGCGGAATCGAGTTTCCACCTGTCCAGCCCCGGATTCTCGGCGCTTTGCGCGAACTGAAAATCCGATCGGTCGCTGAAAACTCGATTTTTGCCTGAAAAAACTGGTTTTTTGACAACCCTGCACATTTTTGTCCTTTTCAAAATTCTGAAAATGGTCTAGCCAGCTCGCCCGCGCTGAGACGCGACTTCCAAAACCTCAAACGTGCGGCTGGCTCGCATAGAACTGTTCTTTTCAAAATTCTGAAAACGGTCTAGCTAGCTCGCCCGCGCCGAGACGCGTCTTTCGACACCTCAAACGTGCGGCTGACTCGAATAGAACTGTTCTTTTCAAAATTCTGAAAACGGTCTAGCTAGCTCGCCCGCGCCGAGACGCGTCTTCCGACACCTCAAACGTGCGGCTGGCTCGCATAGAACTGCTAAAAATTTTCAAATTTCTCTAAATTAATTCGCCAGTACTTACCTCAAAATCCACCTAAGGGAGCCCTGCTCAGACAAAAGTTGCAATATTTTTGTAACCAGAACAGCTATTTTGACACGGTTTTCTGCGGGAACGTTGTCCGGTGGGCTATTACTAGCATCCCGAAACGTTAAAACTGACCTACCTGAAAAATAATTTTTCAGTTCCAGTGCTTGTGAATTTTTTACAAAATTTTTATACTTACCTATTTTTATTAGCACAACCCTACATCCGAATTTAATTCTGTCTGCGGAATCGAGTTTCCACCTGTCCAGCCCCGGATTCTCGGCGCTTTGCGCGAACTGAAAATCCGATCGGTCGCTGAAAACTCGATTTTTGCCTGAAAAAACTGGTTTTTTGACAACCCTGCACATTTTTGTCCTTTTCAAAATTCTGAAAATGGTCTAGCCAGCTCGCCCGCGCTGAGACGCGACTTCCAAAACCTCAAACGTGCGGCTGGCTCGCATAGAACTGTTCTTTTCAAAATTCTGAAAACGGTCTAGCTAGCTCGCCCGCGCCGAGACGCGTCTTTCGACACCTCAAACGTGCGGCTGACTCGAATAGAACTGTTCTTTTCAAAATTCTGAAAACGGTCTAGCTAGCTCGCCCGCGCCGAGACGCGTCTTCCGACACCTCAAACGTGCGGCTGGCTCGCATAGAACTGCTAAAAATTTTCAAATTTCTCTAAATTAATTCGCCAGTACTTACCTCAAAATCCACCTAAGGGAGCCCTGCTCAGACAAAAGTTGCAATATTTTTGTAACCAGAACAGCTATTTTGACACGGTTTTCTGCGGGAACGTTGTCCGGTGGGCTATTACTAGCATCCCGAAACGTTAAAACTGACCTACCTGAAAAATATTTTTTCAGTTCCAGTGCTTGTGAATTTTTTACAAAATTTTTATACTTACCTATTTTTATTAGCATTACCCTACATCCGAATTTAATTCTGTCTGCGGAATCGAGTTTCCACCTGTCCAGCCCCGGATTCTCGGCGCTTTGCGCGAACTGAAAATCCGATCGGTCGCTGAAAACTCGATTTTTGCCTGAAAAAACTGATTTTTTGACAACCCTGCACATTTTCGTACTTTTCAAAATTCTGAAAACGGTCTAGCTAGCTTGCTCGCGCCGAGACGCGTCTTTCGACACCTCAAACGTGCGGCTGGCTCGCATAGAACTGTTCTTTTCAAAATTCTGAAAACGGTCTAGCTAGCTCGCCCGCGCCGAGACGCGTCTTCCGACACCTCAAACGTGCGGCTGGCTCGCATAAAACTGCTAAAAATTTTCAAATTTCTCTAAATTAATTCGCCAATACTTACCTCAAAATCCACCTAAGGGAGCCCTGCTCAGACAAAAGTTGCAATATTTTTGTAACCAGTACAGCTATTTTGACACGGTTTTCTGCGGGAACGTTGTCCGGTGGGCTATTACTAGCATGCCGAAACGTTAAAACTGACCTACCTGAAAAATTATTTTTCAGTTCCAGTACTTGTGAATTTTTTACAAAATTTTTATACTTACCTATTTTTATTAGCACAACCCTACATCCGAATTTAATTCTGTCTGCGGAATCGAGTTTCCACCTGTCCAGCCCCGGATTCTCGGCGCTTTGCGCGAACTGAAAATCCGATCGGTCGCTGAAAACTCGACTTTGCCTGAAAAAACTGGTTTTTTGACCACCCTGCACATTTTTGTCCTTTTCAAAATTCTGAAAATGGTCTTGCTAGCTTGCCCGCGCCGAGACGCGACTTCCGACACCTCAAACGTGCGGCTGTCTTGCATAGAACTGTTCTTTTCAAAATTCTGAAAACGGTCTAGCTAGCTCGCCCGCGCCGAGACGCGTCTTCTGACACCTCAAACGTGCGGCTGACTCGCATAGAACTGCTCTTTTCAAAATTCTGAAAACGGTCTAGCTAGCTCGCCCGCGCCGAGACGCGTCTTCCGACACCTCAAACGTGCGGCTGACTCGCATAGAACTGCTAAAAATTTTCAAATTTCTCTAAATTAATTCGCCAGTACTTACCTCAAAATCCACCTAAGGGAGCCCTGCTCAGACAAAAGTTGCAATATTTTTGTAACCAGAACAGCTATTTTGACACGGTTTTCTGCGGGAACGTTGTCCGGTGGGCTATTACTAGCATCCCGAAACGTTAAAACTGACCTACCTGAAAAATTATTTTTCAGTTCCAGTACTTGTGAATTTTTTACAAAATTTTTATACTTACCTATTTTTATTAGCACAACCCTACATCCGAATTTAATTCTGTCTGCGGAATCGAGTTTCCACCTGTCCAGCCCCGGATTCTCGGCGCTTTGCGCGAACTGAAAATCCGATCGGTCGCTGAAAACTCGACTTTGCCTGAAAAAACTGGTTTTTTGACAACCCTGCACATTTTTGTCCTTTTCAAAATTCTGAAAATGGTCTAGCTAGCTCGCCCGCGCCGAGACGCGACTTCCGACACCTCAAACGTGCGGCTGGCTCGCATAGAACTGTTCTTTTCAAAATTCTGAAAACGGTCTAGCTAGCTCGCCCGCGCCGAGACGCGTCATCCGACACCTCAAACGTGCGGCTGACTCGCATAGAACTGTTCTTTTCAAAATTCTGAAAACGGTCTAGCTAGCTCGCCCGCGCCGAGACGCGTCTTCCGACACCTCAAACGTGCGGCTGGCTCGCATAGAACTGCTAAAAATTTTCAAATTTCTCTAAATTAATTCGCCAGTACTTACCTCAAAATCCACCTAAGGGAGCCCTGCTCAGACAAAAGTTGCAATATTTTTGTAACCAGAACAGCTATTTTGACACGGTTTTCTGCGGGAACGTTGTCCGGTGGGCTATTACTAGCATCCCGAAACGTTAAAACTGACCTACCTGAAAAATAATTTTTCAGTTCTAGTACTTGTGAATTTTTTACAAAATTTTTATACTTACCTATTTTTATTAGCACAACCCTACATCCGAATTTAATTCTGTCTGCGGAATCGAGTTTCCACCTGTCCAGCCCCGGATTCTCGGCGCTTTGCGCGAACTGAAAATCCGATCGGTCGCTGAAAACTCGATTTTTGCCTGAAAAAACTGGTTTTTTGACAACCCTGCACATTTTTGTTCTTTTCAAAATTCTGAAAACGGTCTAGCTAGCTCGCCCGCGCCAAGACGCGTCTTCCGACACCTCAAACGTGCGGCTGGCTCGCATAGAACTGTTCTTTTCAAAATTCTGAAAACGGTCTAGCTAGCTCGCCCGCGCCGAGACGCGTCTTCCGACACCTCAAACGTGCGGCTGGCTCGCATAGAACTGCTAAAAATTTTCAAATTTCTCTAAATTAATTCGCCAGTACTTACCTCAAAATCCACCTAAGGGAGCCCTGCTCAGACAAAAGTTGCAATATTTTTGTAACCAGAACAGCTATTTTGACACGGTTTTCTGCGGGAACGTTGTCCGGTGGGCTATTACTAGCATCCCGAAACGTTAAAACTGACCTACCTGAAAAATAATTTTTCAGTTCCAGTGCTTGTGAATTTTTTACAAAATTTTTATACTTACCTATTTTTATTAGCACAACCCTACATCCGAATTTAATTCTGTCTGCGGAATCGAGTTTCCACCTGTCCAGCCCCGGATTCTCGGCGCTTTGCGCGAACTGAAAATCCGATCGGTCGCTGAAAACTCGACTTTGCCTGAAAAAACTGGTTTTTTGACAACCCTGCACATTTTTGTCCTTTTCAAAATTCTGAAAATGGTCTAGCTAGCTCGCCCGCGCCGAGACGCGACTTCCGACACCTCAAACGTGCGGCTGGCTCGCATAGAACTGTTCTTTTCAAAATTCTGAAAACGGTCTAGCTAGCTCGCCCGCGCCGAGACGCGTCTTCCGACACCTCAAACGTGCGGCTGACTCGCATAGAACTGTTCTTTTCAAAATTCTGAAAACGGTCTAGCTAGCTCGCCCGCGCCGAGACGCGTCTTCCGACACCTCAAACGTGCGGCTGGCTCGCATAGAACTGCTATAAATTTTCAAATTTCTCTAAATTAATTCAAAATCCACCTAAGGGAGCCCTGCTCAGACAAAAGTTGCAATATTTTTGTAACCAGAACAGCTATTTTGACACGGTTTTCTGCGGGAACGTTGTCCGGTGGGCTATTACTAGCATCCCGAAACGTTAAAACTGACCTACCTGAAAAATAATTTTTCAGTTCCAGTGCTTGTGAATTTTTTACAAAAATTTTATACTTACCTATTTTTATTAGCACAACCCTACATCCGAATTTAATTCTGTCTGCGGAATCGAGTTTCCACCTGTCCAGCCCCGGATTCTCGGCGCTTTGCGCGAACTGAAAATCCGATCGGTCGCTGAAAACTCGATTTTTGCCTGAAAAAACTGGTTTTTTGACAACCCTGCACATTTTTGTTCTTTTCAAAATTCTGAAAACGGTCTAGCTAGCTCGCCCGCGCCGAGACGCGTCTTCCGACACCTTAAACGTGCGGCTGGCTCGCATGGAACTGTTCCTTTCAAAATTCTGAAAACGGTCTAGCTAGCTCGCCCGCGCCGAGACGCGTCTTCCGACACCTCAAACGTGCGGCTGGCTCGCATAGAACTGCTAAAAATTTTCAAATTTCTCTAAATTAATTCGCCAGTACTTACCTCAAAATCCACCTAAGGGGGCCCTGCTCAGACAAAAGTTGCAATATTTTTGTAACCAGAACAGCTATTTTGACACGGTTTTCTGCGGGAACGTTGTCCGGTGGGCTATTACTAGCATCCCGAAACGTTAAAACTGACCTACCTGAAAAATAATTTTTCAGTTCCAGTGCTTGTGAATTTCTTACAAAATTTTTATACTTACCTATTTTTATTAGCACAACCCTACATCCGAATTTAATTCTGTCTGCGGAATCGAGTTTCCACCTGTCCAGCCCCGGATTCTCGGCGCTTTGCGCGAACTGAAAATCCGATCGGTCGCTGAAAACTCGATTTTTGCCTGAAAAAACTGGTTTTTTGACAACCCTGCACATTTTTGTTCTTTTCAAAATTCTGAAAACGGTCTGGCTGGCTCGCCCGCGCCGAGACGCGTCATCCGACACCTCAAACGTGCGGCTGGCTCGCATAGAACTGTTCTTTTCAAAATTCTGAAAACGGTCTAGCTAGCTCGCCCGCGCCGAGACGCGTCTTCCGACACCTCAAACGTGCGGCTGGCTCGCATAGAACTGCTAAAAATATTCAAATTTCTCTCAATTAATTCGCCAGTACTTACCTCAAAATCCACCTAAGGGAGCCCTGCTCAGACAAAAGTTGCAATATTTTTGTAACCAGAACAGCTATTTTGACACGGTTTTCTGCGGGAACGTTGTCCGGTGGGCTATTACTAGCATCCCGAAACGTTAAAACTGACCTACCTGAAAAATAATTTTTCAGTTCTAGTACTTGTGAATTTTTTACAAAATTTTTATACTTACCTATTTTTATTAGCACAACCCTACATCCGAATTTAATTCTGTCTGCGGAATCGAGTTTCCACCTGTCCAGCCCCGGATTCTCGGCACTTTGCGCGAACTGAAAATCCGATCGGTCGCTGAAAACTCGATTTTTGCCTGGAAAAACTGGTTTTTTGAGAACCCTGCACATTTTTGTTCTTTTCAAAATTCTGAAAACGGTCTAGCTAGCTCGCCCGCGCCAAGACGCGTCGTCCGACACCTCAAACGTGCGGCTGGCTCGCATAGAACTGTTCTTTTCAAAATTCTGAAAACGGTCTAGCTAGCTCGCCCGCGCCGAGACGCGTCTTCCGACACCTCAAACGTGCGGCTGGCTCGCATAGAACTGCTAAAAATTTTCAAATTTCTCTAAATTAATTCGCCAGTACTTACCTCAAAATCCACCTAAGGGAGCCCTGCTCAGACAAAAGTTGCAATATTTTTGTAACCAGAACAGCTATTTTGACATGGTTTTCTGCGGGAACGTTGTCCGGTGGGCTATTACTAGCATCCCGAAACGTTAAAACTGACCTACCTGAAAAATAATTTTTCAGTTCCAGTGCTTGTGAATTTTTTACAAAATTTTTATACTTACCTATTTTTATTAGCACATTTCTACATCCGAATTTAATTCTGTCTGCGGAATCGAGTTTCCACCTGTCCAGCCCCGGATTCTCGGCGCTTTGCGCGAACTGAAAATCCGATCGGTCGCTGAAAACTCGATTTTTGCCTGAAAAAACTGGTTTTTTGACAACCCTGCACATTTTTGTCCTTTTCAAAATTCTGAAAATGGTCTAGCTAGCTCGTCCGCGCCGAGACGCGTCTTCCGACACCTCAAACGTGCGGCTGGCTCGCATAGAACTGTTCTTTTCCAAATTCTGAAAACGGTCTAGCTAGCTCGCCCGCGCCGAGACGCGTCTTCCGACACCTCAAACGTGCGGCTGGCTCGAATAGAACTGTTCTTTTCAAAATTCTGAAAACGGTCTAGCTAGCTCGCCCGCGCCGAGACGCGTCTTCCGACACCTCAAACGTGCGGCTGGCTCGCATAGAACTGCTAAAAATTGTCCTCCCACCCTCCCTTTTTTCATTGACTAGTATATAGGGAAAACCTATTGACATTTGTGAAAAAATTTTTGTTACGTTTTCTGGACTTTTATGGTACCTGGTCAATTGTATAGTACAAAGGACTTAAATTGGCACGACAATTACAGGTAGATCCTGGTTATAATTTGACATTGCCCTTTTTTGACTTTGACTTGGTATATATATATCTTTTTAGTTTCTTATTTTAACATATTATTTATTTATTCATTTTATACTATACCATTGTTTCATTTTTGGACATATTTTTGAGTATCCCCCCTTTACAGGGATACGGAAATAGGTGTCCTCTGACTTTATGAATCTGACTTTCACCCACTCCTCCGCCATGTACCGCACACCAGCTAAGACAGACGCGAGCTCATCGGGTTTGAAAGGCTCGCCGGGTTTGAAAGGCTCGCCGCGTACTAATGAAAAGGCTGAACCTTCACTTCCCAGTGTGAGGCGAAGCATCGGTGACTGGGAGGCTGGGAAAGCCAAGCCCCAAACTAAATCTCCAGTCAATCCTAAAAGTGATGCTATACCAGGCACGTCACGGGAAACCTCCAGCAGTATAGAGGCGCGCCAGGCCCTGGCAAGTGATACTTTACCAACAAAGCAGGCCGGGTCTGGTTACCCCAGCATCACCGCGGAGGCGAGAGCTTGCCTGAATAAGGCAAAGCTCCACCTCAACAACTCGCGAAACCTCAAAGCTGAGATTAAAAAGGAGGTTACAGCGGCGATAGATCGGCTGTACCAATTAGTCAAAGAGGCGGATAGGACGAAAGATGGCGGCCCAAACCTAAGGAGGGAAAATGAGGGTCAGAAAGAAAAGGAGAGTGGGGATGACTCGGACAGTATCACCTGGTTGCGCTCCGCACTAGAAGAGCAAACTCGGATAGTGAAGGAGGGCAACCAGATGATAAAACAGCTGCAGGTGACAATGCAGGAGCAAGGGGATGCACAAGCCCTACGTGACAGAGAACGACACGATGACGGAGTTATCTTAAAGGAGATTCGGGCACTCGAGGAGACCACTCAAGAAATGGGAAGAAAGGTCTCCGAGATTATAGGGAGAGCACCCATGTACGCTGAAACTCTAGCCACACCCCAAAACACCTGGGGCCAAAAGCCGAAACACTCGGTCATCGTGTCGTCCGATGTCACAATGGACACCAGCACTGAAGTAGTCGGAAGGGTCAAACAGGCGCTGGATGCAAAGAAGAGCGGATTGCAGATCGAGAGGGTCCGAAAAGTCAAGGACAAGAGGGTTATCCTGAGCTTTAACAGCAAAGAGGAGATGGCGAAAACAACTGCCGAACTCAGAAAGGATAAGAACCTTAAAGTGGAAGAGGCTAAGAACCGTAACCCACTCGTCATCATCAAGGACCTCTTGTCCTATAACAGCGACGAGGACATCTTAACAGCCATAAAGGTTCAGAACGCGCGCCTGCTGGAAGACCTGACAGTTGAGGAAGCGACTGCCGCCGTGAAGTACCGGAAGAAGGCACGGAACTCGCTAGAGAGCCATGTCGTCCTACAGGTGTCACCAAAGCTATGGCAGAGACTCACCGCGGCTGGCAGGATCTATATAGATCTGCAGTGCGTCCGGGTCCAAGACCAAACACCGCTCATCCAATGCACAAAGTGCTTGGCGTATGGCCATGGCCGAAAGTTGTGTACAGAAGCGGTGGATCTGTGCAACTTTTGCGGGGGGCCACACCTTAAGGCTGAATGCACCGAGCTGGCGACGGGCGAAAGACCGACGTGTAGGAACTGTGTCAAAGAAAAACACGACGACACAAGTCACACGGTCTACAGCCAAGAATGCCCGGTGCGCAGGTGCATTAGCTCGAACTGCAATAGCGTATTGCTAAGGTTGTCCCTGGGACTGCAAGAACGGCAGCTGAGCAGGTATACGCCGTGGCACAAGCAAACCTCCAACGTAAGCAGCTGGCAACCAATGAGCTTATGCTCGAGGCTACGATGCGCAAAATAGCCATCGCTCTGGTCCAGGAGCCGTATGTGGGAAGCATTAAGGCAATGAAGTCGTACGGGGGGGCTAGAATCTACCAGAACTCAGGCAGCAGTGGCGGCACGGTAAAGGCGGCGATAGTCGTGTATAATCAAGACATCGACGTCATACAGTGCCCAAAATTCACCACCAACAACATCGTGGTGGTGAAGCTGCGTACAAACGAATGGGAAATTCTCGCCGTCTCGTACTACTTTGAGCCTGATCAACCCATCGGGCCATACTTGGACCACTTAACAACCGCGTTGAAAGAGCTAAAGCCCAGAAAAGCCATCGTTGGAGGCGATGCAAATGCCAAGAGTGCGTGGTGGGGGAGCACTACTATCGATGATAGAGGTGATGACCTGGCAGGAATGATCGGAGAGCTGCATCTCCAGGTACTCAACTGCGGAAACAAACCCACCTTCGATACCATCAGAGGAGGACGTAGACTTACAAGCCACGTCGACGTGACCCTGTGCACAGAGGACTTGCTCGACCTGGTGGAGGAGTGGACGGTAGCTGAGGACTTGACGAGCTCTGACCATAATGGAATCATAATAAAAATCAAATTGAAAAAAGGGAAGGGTATTCAAATTAAAAGCACTACTAGGAAATACAATACCAAAAAAGCTAATTGGGAACTATTTTTTGAAAAAATGCACCAATTAAAAACAGAAACTAAAATTAATAAAACAGAAGTGGAAAATATAAATAGCAACAAAAATTTAGATAACCTAATTGGAAAATACACACAAATAATAACTAAAGCATGTGATGAAGCCATTCCAAAGAAAAAAGGAAACCAAATACTTACCTTACCTTGGTGGTCCAAAGAGCTCGAAGTTATGAAGCGCGAAGTTGCCACTAGGAAGAGAAGGATCCGATGTGCTGCACCGTCGCGTAGAGAAGGTGTGGTCGCGTTGTATCTGGAAAAGAAAGAGAGGTACGAATTAGAGGTCAAAAAACGCATAACAGAGAGTTGGAAGGGATTCTGCGAGAGACAGAACAGGGAAGGGGTCTGGGAAGGGATCTACAGGGTTATAAAGAACACCACTAAAAGACAAGAAGATCTGCCACTGGTGTGGAATGGTAAGGATGCGGGTCAGGAGGGTTCTGCGAGAATACTGGCAGAAGCGTTCTACCCGGAGGACGCAGAAGAGGAAGATACTCCAGACCATCGTCGGATCAGAGCTCTTGCTGACCGAGTAAACGACTGGTGCCATGATGACATCCATGACCCAGAGTTTACGACGGAGGAGCTCCGAGCCGCGACGGAGAGTTTCAATCCCAAGAAGGCACCCGGAGAAGATGGCTTCACAGCCGACATCTGCCAGCGATTAATATCGCAGGACGTGGAATTGCACCTGGCTCTGTTCAATAAGTGCTGGCAGTTGACGCACTTCCCCACACTGTGGAAAGAGGTCACTGTGGTGGTGCTCAGGAAGCCAGGGAAGGACGACTATACCAGTCCCAAGTCCTATAGGCCAATCGGACTGTTACCAGTGATGGGCAAAATTTTGGAGAAAATGGTGGTCAAAAGGCTCGTTTGGTACCTGGCACCCCGGATAAGTCCCCGTCAGTATGGCTTCATGCCACAGCGAAGCACGGAAGACGCCCTCTATGACCTGCTGGCCCACGTGAGGGGTAAACTCCAAGAGAGGAAGCTCATCACGATGGCCTCGCTGGACATAGAGGGAGCCTTCGACAGTGCGTGGTGGCCAGCCATAAAGGTCAGACTGGCGGAGGCGAAGTGCCCTGCGAATCTCAGGAGGATGATAGCCAGCTACCTAAGCGACCGTAAGGTCCGGGTAAGGTATGCTGGCCATGAGTTCGCAAAAACGACTAACAAAGGGTGTGTCCAGGGATCAAAAGGTGGCCCCATTCTATGGAATCTCTTGTTGAACCCATTACTGGAAGGCCTAACGCAGCAAGGCAATTATTGCCAGGCATTCGCCGATGACGTTGTGCTGGTGTTTTCGGGGGAGACGGCTCTGGAAATCCAGGGACAGGCCAATGCCGCTCTCGAATATGTTCGGGGGTGGGGTGTCATGAATAAGCTTAGGTTCGCGCCACACAAGACGTGCGCAATGGTGGTCACCAGGAAGCTTAAATATGACACGCCACACCTGACCATGGGAGGGATCGACATTGGAATGTCCTCGGAGATGAAGATCCTGGGGCTCACAGTGGACGCCAAGTTAACGTTTAACAGCCATACAGCCAACGTATGCAAGAAGGCACTTGGCGTCTACAATCAGCTGTCGAGAGCCGCAAAAGTGAGCTGGGGTCTCCACCCGGAAATAGTCCGCATAATCTACACCGCCACGGTGGAGCCGATAATAACATACGCTGCAGGCGCCTGGTCTTCAGCGTCGAAAAAGTTGGGGGTTCAACGCCACCTAAACGCTGTCCAGAGGGGTTTCGCCCAGAAACTGTGCGGGGCGTATCGTACGGCCTCTCTTCATTCAGCGCTGGTTCTGGCTGGTATTTTGCCACTCGACCTTCGCATACAGGAGGCAGCCGCCCTGTACGAAGCGAGGAGAGGGGTTTCCCAGCCGGAGCTGGTAGATAGAGAGGTCGAGCGAAGAGTATCGTTCTCCAGTACTCCTCACCCGGGGAAGCATGCCGCGATTGGGTTTGTGAGCCTGGTAAACCAGGAACAAGTTGATAGTCAAAATAACCAGGATATAAGAATATTCACAGATGGGAGCCGGATCGAGAATAAGGTAGGAGCTGCGCTATCCTTGTGGAATGGCGCAGCCGAGGTTAAGGCTGTTAAACTTAGGCTGGCCCCATACTGTACGGTTTACCAGGCGGAACTCCTCGCGGTATGCAGAGCCACAGAGGAAATCCGACGAAGGCGCGAGGAGAGCTACGGAATATATAGCGACTCCCGATCGTCACTGGAGACAATCACAAACCCCAGCACAACGCACCCCCTGGCAGTCGAAGCCCGCAAGAACCTGCGAGCCATTGACAACCAGGGCAAAACTGTGTCTTTGTTCTGGGTCAAGGCACACGCGGGTCTCGCGGGTAATGAGAGGGCGGATGAGCTGGCGAAGGACGCAGCCCTGAAACTTAAGACGAAATCTGAATACGACCTATGCCCGGTTTCATTCGTCAAGCGACAGATCCGAAAGGTGTCGATTGACGAATGGAACCGCAGGTACAAATCAGGTACCACCGCAGGGGTAACCAAACTATTCTTCCCGGACATTATAGACTCCCATAAAACTGTTATGCAGATGGTCCCAACTAATAAAATTACCCAAGTGCTAACGGGGCACGGTGGATTCTCTGAGTACTTGAATCGGTTCAGATGCAAGGAGAATCCATCGTGCATCTGTCAACCGGGGACACCCGAAACGGTCCAAAATATTTTGACGGAATGCCCGGTGCACGCCCTGCACCGCTATAAAGTGGAAAGCTTGCTAGATTGCAAAATGGAAGTCGAAAACTTTCCCTATTTGATCACCAATAAAGGTACCAGAGGGATATTTTTAGATTATTTATTGGATATTGCCGAAATAGTAATAAAAAGAAATAAATAGTACAATAAATTTATGCTATATATATATTAATTTAGAATATATAAAATTAGCATAATTATAAACATAGATGTAGAATTAAAAAGTAAGGTGTTAGAAAACTAAGGCTATAGAAGTAAGTACAAAATATAGTAAATGTTAAGATAGAATAGAGAATACCTTAGACTATTAAGATAGGCATAAGACTAGATAAGTTAATAATAGTAGACTAATATATAAGTAAAGGTTGGAGAAAGATGACAAAACCTGCAATAAATCTCATCCAAACTGCGACAAAGAAGGACTCTGATCAAGTCAGAAGGACACCTAGAAAGGCAGGAGGTGGTTGTAGCCGGTATGAGTCCGGCACTGCCCCAACCGTGTCATTCGTGAGGCGGTTGGGGCGTCCATGAGGATTTCCCCTCCTGCCATACCAAAAAAAAAAAAAACAACCTAACCTAACTCGATACTCGCTGATCGCATATTCTTTCGATTTTGAAGCCTTACTCGCTTCTCGTTGATCGCTAAATCTTGCGATTTTAAAGCCTTACTATCTACTCGCTGATCGCATATTTTTTCGATTTTGAAGCCTTACTCGCGACTCGCTGATCGCATATTCTTTCGATTTTGAAGCCTTACTCGCTACTCGTTGATCGCCAAATCTTGCGATTTTGAAGCCTTACTCACTACTCGCTGATCGCAAATTCTTTCGATTTTGAAGCCTTACTCGCGACTCGCTGATCGCATATTCTTTCGATTTTGAAGCCTTACTCGCTACTCGTTGATCGCCAAATCTTGCGATTTTAAAGCCTTACTTGCTACTCGCTGATCGCATATTTTTCAATTTTAAAGCCTTACTCGCTACTCGTTGATCGCCAAATCTTACGATTTTAAAGCCTTACTCGCGACTCGCTGATCGCATATTCTTTCGATTTTGAAGCCTTACTCGCTACTCGCTGATCGCATATTTTTTAAATTTTGAAGCTTTACTCGCGACTCGCTGGTCGCATATTTTTTCAATTTTGAAGCCTTCTTCGCGACTCGCTGATCGCATTTTCTTTCGATTTTGAAGCCTTACTTGCTACTCGCTGATCGCATATTTTTTCAATTTTGACGCCTTACTCGCGACTCGCTGATCGCATATTCTTTCGATTTTGAAGCCTTTCTCGCTTCTCGTTGATCGCCAAATCTTGCGATTTTAAAGCCTTACTTGCCACTCGATGATAGCATATTTTTATCTTTTTTGAAGCCTTCTTCGCGACTCGCTGATCGCATATTCTTTCGATTTTAAAGCCTTACTTGCTACTCTCTGATCGCATATTCTTTCAATTTTGAAGCCTAACTCGCTACTCGCTGATCGCCAATTTTTCTGATTTTTAAGCCTTACTCACTACTCGCTGATCGCAAATTCTTTCGATTTTGAAGCCTTACTCGCGACTCGCTGATCGCATATTCTTTCGATTTTAAGGCCTTACTCGCTACTCGTTGACCGCCAAGTCTTGCGATTTTAAAGCGTTACTTGCTACTCCCTGATTGCATATTTTTTCAATTTTGAAGCCTTACTCGCGACACGCTGATCGCATATTCTTTCAATTTTGAAGCCTTACTCTCTTTTCGTTGATCGCCAAATCTTGCAATTTTAAAACCTTACTTGCTACTCGCTGATCGCATAATTTTGTCAATTTTGAAGCCTTACTTGCGACTCGCTGATCGCATATTCTTTCGATTTTAAAGCCTTACTTGCTACTCTCTGATCGCATATTCTTTTAATTTTGAAGCATAAGTCGCTACTCACTGATCGCCAATTCTTCCGATTTTGAAGCCTTACTCACTACTCGCTGATCGCATATTCTTTCGATTTTGAAGCCTTACATGCTACTCTCTGATGGCATATTCTTTCAATTTTGAAGCCTAAGTCGCTACTCGCTGATCGCCAATTCTTCCGATTTTGAAGCCTTACTCACTACTCGCTGATCGCAAATTCTTTCGATTTTGAAGCCTAACTCGCTACTCGCTGATCGCCAATTGTTTCGATTTTGAAGCCTTACTCGCGACTAGCTGATCGCATTTTCTTTCGATTTTGAAGCCTTACTCGCTACTCGTTGATCGCCAAATCTTGCGATTTTAAAGCTTTACTTGCTACTCGCTGGTCGCATATTTTTTCAATTTTGAAGCTCTACTCGCGACACGCTGATCGCATATTCTTTCAATTTTGAAGCCTTACTCTCTTTTCGTTGATCGCCAAATCTTGCGATTTTAAAGCCTTACTTGCTACTCGCTGATCGCATAATTTTGTCAATTTTGAAGCCTTACTTGCGACTCGCTGATCGCATATTCTTTCGATTTTAAAGCCTTACTTGCTACTCTCTGATCGCATATTCTTTTAATTTTGAAGCCTAAGTCGCTACTCGCTGATCGCCAATTCTTCCGATTTTGAAGCCTTACTCACTACTCGCTGATCGCATATTCTTTCGATTTTGAAGCCTTACATGCTACTCTCTGATCGCATATTCTTTCAATTTTGAAGCCTAAGTCGCTACTCGCTGATCGCCAATTCTTCCGATTTTGAAGCCTTACTCACTACTCGCTGATCGCATTTTCTTTCGATTTTGAAGCCTTACTCGCTACTCGTTGATCGCCAAATCTTGCGATTTTAAAGCTTTACTTGCTACTCGCTGGTCGCATATTTTTTCAATTTTGAAGCTCTACTCGCGACACGCTGATCGCATATTCTTTCAATTTTGAAGCCTTACTCTCTTTTCGTTGATCGCCAAATCTTGCGATTTTAAAGCCTTACTTGCTACTCGCTGATCGCATAATTTTGTCAATTTTGAAGCCTTACTTGCGACTCGCTGATCGCATATTCTTTCGATTTTAAAGCCTTACTTGCTACTCTCTGATCGCATATTCTTTTAATTTTGAAGCCTAAGTCGCTACTCGCTGATCGCCAATTCTTCCGATTTTGAAGCCTAACTCACTACTCGCTGATCGCATATTCTTTCGATTTTGAAGCCTTACATGCTACTCTCTGATCGCATATTCTTTCAATTTTGAAGCCTAAGTCGCTACTCGCTGATCGCCAATTCTTCCGATTTTGAAGCCTTACTCACTACTCGCTGATCGCAAATTCTTTCGATTTTGAAGCCTAACTCGCTACTCGCTGATCGCCAATTGTTTCGATTTTGAAGCCTTACTCGCGACTAGCTGATAGCATTTTCTTTCGATTTTGAAGCCTTACTCGCTACTCGTTGATCGCCAAATCTTGCGATTTTAAAGCTTTACTTGCTACTCGCTGGTCGCATATTTTTTCAATTTTGAAGCTCTACTCGCAACTCGCTGATCGCATATTCTTTCGATTTTGAAGCCTTACTCGCGACTAGCTGATCGCATTTTCTTTCGATTTTGAAGCCTTACTCGCTACGCGATGATCGCCAAATCTTGCGATTTTAAAGCTTTACTTGCTACTCGCTGGTCGCATATTTTTTAAATTTTAAAGCTCTACTCGCAACTCGCTGATCGCATATTATTTCGATTTTGAAGCCTTACTCGCGACTCGCTGATCGCATATTCTTTCGATTTTGAAGCCTTACTCGCTACTCGTTGATAGCCAAATCTTGCGATTTTAAAGCCTTACTTGCTACTCGCTGGTCGCATATTTTTTCAATTTTGAAGCCTTACTCGCGACTCGCTGATCGCATATTCTTTCAATTTTGAAGCCTTACTTGCTACTCGCTGATCGCATATTTTTTCAATTTTGAAGCTTTACTCGCGACTCACTGATCGCATATTTATTCAATTTTGAAGCCTTACTCGCTTCTCGTTGATCGCCAAATCTTGCGATTTTAAAGCCTGACTTGCTACTCGCTGATCGCATATTCTTTCAATTTTGAAGCCTAAGTCGCTACTCGTTGATCGCCAAATCTTGCGATTTTAAAGCCTTAATTGCTACTCGCTGATAGCATATTTTTATCTATTTTGAAGCCTTCTTCGCAACTCGCTGATCGCATGTTCTTTCGATTTTGAAGCCTTACTCGCTACTCGTTGATCGCCAAATCTTGCGATTTTAAAACATTACTTGCTACTCGCTGATCGCATATTTTTTCAATTTTGAAGCTTTACTCCCGACTCGCTGGTCGCATATTCTTTCGATTTTGAAGCCTAAGTCGCTATTCGCTGATCGCCAATTCTTCCGATTTTGAAGCCTTACTCACTACTCGCTGATCGCAAACTCTTTCGATTTTGCAGCCTAACTCGATACTCGCTGATCGCCAATTGTTTCGATTTTGAAGCCTTACTCGCGACTCGCTGATCGCATATTCTTTCGATTTTGAAGCCTTACTCGCTAATCGTTGATCGCCAAATCTTGCGATTTTAAAGCCTTACTTGCTACTCGCTGGTCGCATATTTTTTCAATTTTGAAGCCTTACTCGCTACTCGTTGATCGCTAAATCTTGCGATTTTAAATCCTTACTTGCTACTCACTGATCGCATATTTTTTCAATTTTGAAGCCTTACTCGCGACTCGCTGATCGCATATTCTTTCAATTTTGAAGCCTTACTTGCTACTCGCTGATCGCATATTCTTTCGATTTTGAAGCCTATCTCGCTTCTCGTTGATCGCCAAATCTTGCGATTTTAAAGCCTTTTTTGCTACTCGCTGATCGCATATTTTTGTCAATTTTGAAGCCTTCTTCGCGACTCGCTGATCGCATATTCTTTCAATTTTGAAGCCTTACTCTCTTTTCGTTGATCGCCAAATCTTGCGATTTTAAAGCCTTACTTGCTACTCGCTGGTCGCATATTTTTTCAATTTTGAAGCTCTACTCGCAACTCGCTGATCGCATTTTTTTTCGATTTTGAAGCCTTACTCGCTTCTCGTTGATCGCCAAATCTTGCGATTTTAAAGCCTTACTTGCTACTCACTGATCGCATATTTTTTCAATTTTGAAGCCTTACTCGCTTCTCGTTGATCGCCAAATCTTGCGAATTTAAAGCCTGACTTGCTACTCGCTGATCGCATATTCTTTCAATTTTGAAGCCTAAGTCGCTACTCGTTAATCGCCAAATCTTGCGATTTTAAAGCCTTAATTGCTACTCGCTGATAGCATATTTTTATCTATTTTGAAGCCTTCTTCGCAACTCGCTGATCGCATGTTCTTTCGATTTTGAAGCCTTACTCGCTACTCGTTGATCGCCAAATCTTGCGATTTTAAAACCTTACTTGCTACTCGCTGATCGCATATTTTTTCAATTTTGAAGCTTTACTCGCGACTCGCTGATCGCATATTCTTTCGATTTTGAAGCCTAAGTCGCTATTCGCTGATCGCCAATTCTTCCGATTTTGAAGCCTTACTCACTACTCGCTGATCGCAAACTCTTTCGATTTTGAAGCCTAACTCGATACTCGCTGATCGCCAATTGTTTCGATTTTGAAGCCTTACTCGCGACTCGCTGATCGCATATTCTTTCGATTTTGAAGCCTTACTCGCTAATCGTTGATCGCCAAATCTTGCGATTTTAAAGCCTTACTTGCTACTCGCTGGTCGCATATTTTTTCAATTTTGAAGCCTTACTCGTGACTCGCTGATCGCATATTCTTTCGATTTTAAAGCCTTACTCGCTACTCGTTGATCGCTAAATCTTGCGATTTTAAATCCTTACTTGCTACTCACTGATCGCATATTTTTTCAATTTTGAAGCCTTACTCGCGACTCGCTGATCGCATATTCTTTCAATTTTGAAGCCTAAGTCGCTACTCGTTGATCGCCAATTCTTCCGATTTTGAAGCCTTACTCACTACTCGCTGATCGCAAATTCTTTCGATTTTGAAGCCTAACTCGCTACTCGCTGATCGCCAATTGTTTCGATTTTGAAGCCTTACTCGCGACTAGCTGATCGCATTTTCTTTCGATTTTGAAGCCTTACTCGCTACTCGTTGATCGCCAAATCTTGCGATTTTAAAGCTTTACTTGCTACTCGCTGGTCGCATATTTTTTCAATTTTGAAGCTCTACTCGCAACTCGCTGATCGCATATTCTTTCGATTTTGAAGCCTTACTCACTATTCGCTGATCGCATATTCTTTCGATTTTGAAGCCTTACATGCTACTCTCTGATCGCATATTCTTTCAATTTTGAAGCCTAAGTCGCTACTCACTGATAGCCAATTCTTCCGATTTTGAAGCCTTACTCACTACTCGCTGATCGCAAATTCTTTCGATTTTGAAGCCTAAGTCGCTTCTCGTTAATCGCCAAATCTTGCGATTTTAAAGCCTTAATTGCTACTCGCTGATAGCATATTTTTATCTATTTTGAAGCCTTCTTCGCAACTCGCTGATCGCATGTTCTTTCGATTTTGAAGCCTTACTCGCTACTCGTTGATCGCCAAATCTTGCGATTTTAAAACCTTACTTGCTACTCGCTGATCGCATATTCTTTCAATTTTGAAGCCTAAGTCGCTACTCGTTAATCGCCAAATCTTGCGATTTTAAAGCCTTAATTGCTTCTCGCTGATAGCATATTTTTATCTATTTTGAAGCCTTCTTGGCAACTCGCTGATCGCATGTTCTTTCGATTTTGAAGCCTTACTCGCTACTCGTTGATCGCCAAATCTTGCGATTTTAAAACCTTACTTGCTACTCGCTGATCGCATATTTTTTCAATTTTGAAGCTTTACTCGCGGCTCGCTGATCGCATATTCTTTCGATTTTGAAGCCTAAGTCGCTATTCGCTGATCGCCAATTCTTCCGATTTTGAAGCCTTACTCACTACTCGCTGATCGCAAACTCTTTCGATTTTGAAGCCTAACTCGATACTCGCTGATCGCCAATTGTTTCGATTTTGAAGCCTTACTCGCGACTCGCTGATCGCATATTCTTTCGATTTTGAAGCCTTACTCGCTAATCGTTGATTGCCAAATCTTGCGATTTTAAAGCCTTACTTGCTACTCGCTGGTCGCATATTTTTTCAATTTTGAAGCCTTACTCGCGACTCGCTGATCGCATATTCTTTCGATTTTAAAGCCTTACTTGCTACTCGTTGATCACTAAATCTTGCGATTTTAAATCCTTACTTGCTACTCACTGATCGCATATTTTTTCAATTTTGAAGCCTTACTCGCGACTCGCTGATCGCATATTCTTTCAATTTTGAAGCCTTACTTGCTACTCGCTGATCGCATATTCTTTCGATTTTGAAGCCTATCTCGCTTCTCGTTGATCGCCAAATCTTGCGATTTTAAAGCCTTTTTTGCTACTCGCTGATCGCATATTTTTGTCAATTTTGAAGCCTTCTTCGCGACTCGCTTATCGCATATTCTTTCAATTTTGAAGCCTTACTCTCTTTTCGTTGATCGCCAAATCTTGCGATTTTAAAGCCTTACTTGCTACTCGCTGATCGCATAATTTTGTCAATTTTGAAGCCTTACTTGCGACTCGCTGATCGCATATTCTTTCGATTTTAAAGCCTTACTTGCTACTCTCTGATCGCATATTCTTTTAATTTTGAAGCCTAAGTCGTTATTCGCTGATCGCCAATTCTTCCGATTTTGAAGCCTTACTCACTACTCGCTGATCGCATATTCTTTCGATTTTGAAGCCTTACATGCTACTCTTTGATCGCATATTCTTTCAATTTTGAAGCCTAAGTCGCTACTCGTTGATCGCCAATTCTTCCGATTTTGAAGCCTTACTCACTACTCGCTGATCGCAAATTCTTTCGATTTTGAAGCCTAACTCGCTACTCGCTGATCGCCAATTGTTTCGATTTTGAAGCCTTACTCGCGACTAGCTGATCGCATTTTCTTTCGATTTTGAAGCCTTACTCGCTACTCGTTGATCGCCGAATCTTGCGATTTTAAAGCTTTACTTGCTACTCGCTGGTCGCATATTTTTTCACTTTTGAGGCTCTACTCGCAACTCGCTGATCGCATATTCTTTCGATTTTGAAGCCCTACTCACTACTCGCTGATCGCATATTCTTTCAATTTTGAAGCCTTACTCTCTTTTCGTTGATCGCCAAATCTTGCGATTTTAAAGCCTTACTTGCTACTCGCTGATCGCATAATTTTGTCAATTTTGAAGCCTTACTTGCGACTCGCTAATCGCATATTCTTTCGATTTTAAAGCCTTACTTGCTACTCTCTGATCGCATATTCTTTTAATTTTGAAGCCTAAGTCGTTACTCGCTGATCGCCAATTCTTCCGATTTTGAAGCCTTACTCACTACTCGCTGATCGCATATTCTTTCGATTTTGAAGCCTTACATGCTACTCTTTGATCGCATATTCTTTCAATTTTGAAGCCTAAGTCGCTACTCGTTGATCGCCAATTCTTCCGATTTTGAAGCCTTACTCACTACTCGCTGATCGCAAATTCTTTCGATTTTGAAGCCTAACTCGCTACTCGCTGATCGCCAATTGTTTCGATTTTGAAGCCTTACTCGCGACTAGCTGATCGCATTTTCTTTCGATTTTGAAGCCTTACTCGCTACTCGTTGATCGCCAAATCTTGCGATTTTAAAGCTTTACTTGCTACTCGCTGGTCGCATATTTTTTCAATTTTGAAGCTCTACTCGCAACTCGCTGATCGCATATTCTTTCGATTTTGAAGCCTTACTCACTACTCGCTGATCGCATATTCTTTCGATTTTGAAGCCTTACATGCTACTCTCTGATCGCATATTCTTTCAATTTTGAAGCCTAAGTCGCTACTCACTGATAGCCAATTCTTCCGATTTTGAAGCCTTACTCACTACTCGCTGATCGCAAATTCTTTCGATTTTGAAGCCTAAGTCGCTTCTCGTTAATCGCCAAATCTTGCGATTTTAAAGCCTTAATTGCTACTCGCTGATAGCATATTTTTATCTATTTTGAAGCCTTCTTCGCAACTCGCTGATCGCATGTTCTTTCGATTTTGAAGCCTTACTCGCTACTCGTTGATCGCCAAATCTTGCGATTTTAAAACCTTACTTGCTACTCGCTGATCGCATATTCTTTCAATTTTGAAGCCTAAGTCGCTACTCGTTAATCGCCAAATCTTGCGATTTTAAAGCCTTAATTGCTACTCGCTGATAGCATATTTTTATCTATTTTGAAGCCTTCTTGGCAACTCGCTGATCGCATGTTCTTTCGATTTTGAAGCCTTACTCGCTACTCGTTGATCGCCAAATCTTGCGATTTTAAAGCCTTACTTGCTACTCGCTGATCGCATATTTTTTCAATTTTGAAGCCTTACTTGCTACTCGCTGATCGCATATTTTTTCAATTTTGAAGCTTTACTCGCGACTCGCTGATCGCATATTCTTTCGATTTTGAAGCCTAAGTCGCTATTCGCTGATCGCCAATTCTTCCGATTTTGAAGCCTTACTCACTACTCGCTGATCGCAAACTCTTTCGATTTTGAAGCCTAACTCGATACTCGCTGATCGCCAATTGTTTCGATTTTGAAGCCTTACTCGCGACTCGCTGATCGCATATTCTTTCGATTTTGAAGCCTTACTCGCTAATCGTTGATTGCCAAATCTTGCGATTTTAAATCCTTACTTGCTACTCACTGATCGCATATTTTTTCAATTTTGAAGCCTTACTCGCGACTCGCTGATCGCATATTCTTTCAATTTTGAAGCCTTACTTGCTACTCGCTGATCGCATATTCTTTCGATTTTGAAGCCTATCTCGCTTCTCGTTGATCGCCAAATCTTGCGATTTTAAAGCCTTTTTTGCTACTCGCTGATCGCATATTTTTGTCAATTTTGAAGCCTTCTTCGCGACTCACTTATCGCATATTCTTTCAATTTTGAAGCCTTACTCTCTTTTCGTTGATCGCCAAATCTTGCGATTTTAAAGCCTTACTTGCTACTCGCTGATCGCATAATTTTGTCAATTTTGAAGCCTTACTTGCGACTCGCTGATCGCATATTCTTTCGATTTTAAAGCCTTACTTGCTACTCTCTGATCGCATATTCTTTTAATTTTGAAGCCTAAGTCGTTATTCGCTGATCGCCAATTCTTCCGATTTTGAAGCCTTACTCACTACTCGCTGATCGCATATTCTTTCGATTTTGAAGCCTTACATGCTACTCTTTGATCGCATATTCTTTCAATTTTGAAGCCTCAGTCGCTACTCGTTGATCGCCAATTCTTCCGATTTTGAAGCCTTACTCACTACTCGCTGATCGCAAATTCTTTCGATTTTGAAGCCTAACTCGCTACTCGCTGATCGCCAAATCTTGCGATTTTAAAACCTTACTTGCTACTCGCTGATCGCATATTCTTTCAATTTTGAAGCCTAAGTCGCTACTCGTTAATCGCCAAATCTTGCGATTTTAAAGCCTTAATTGCTACTCGCTGATAGCATATTTTTATCTATTTTGAAGCCTTCTTGGCAACTCGCTGATCGCATGTTCTTTCGATTTTGAAGCCTTACTCGCTACTCGTTGATCGCCAAATCTTGCGATTTTAAAGCCTTACTTGCTACTCGCTGATCGCATATTTTTTCAATTTTGAAGCCTTACTTGCTACTCGCTGATCGCATATTTTTTCAATTTTGAAGCTTTACTCGCGACTCGCTGATCGCATATTCTTTCGATTTTGAAGCCTAAGTCGCTATTCGCTGATCGCCAATTCTTCCGATTTTGAAGCCTTACTCACTACTCGCTGATCGCAAACTCTTTCGATTTTGAAGCCTATCTCGATACTCGCTGATCGCCAATTGTTTCGATTTTGAAGCCTTACTCGCGACTCGCTGATCGCATATTCTTTCGATTTTGAAGCCTTACTCGCTAATCGTTGATTGCCAAATCTTGCGATTTTAAATCCTTACTTGCTACTCACTGATCGCATATTTTTTCAATTTTGAAGCCTTACTCGCGACTCGCTGATCGCATATTCTTTCAATTTTGAAGCCTTACTTGCTACTCGCTGATCGCATATTCTTTCGATTTTGAAGCCTATCTCGCTTCTCGTTGATCGCCAAATCTTGCGATTTTAAAGCCTTTTTTGCTACTCGCTGATCGCATATTTTTATCTATTTTGAAGCCTTCTTGGCAACTCGCTGATCGCATGTTCTTTCGATTTTGAAGCCTTACTCGCTACTCGTTGATCGCCAAATCTTGCGATTTTAAAGCCTTACTTGCTACTCGCTGATCGCATATTTTTTCAATTTTGAAGCCTTACTTGCTACTCGCTGATCGCATATTTTTTCAATTTTGAAGCTTTACTCGCGACTCGCTGATCGCATATTCTTTCGATTTTGAAGCCTAAGTCGCTATTCGCTGATCGCCAATTCTTCCGATTTTGAAGCCTTACTCACTACTCGCTGATCGCAAACTCTTTCGATTTTGAAGCCTAACTCGATACTCGCTGATCGCCAATTGTTTCGATTTTGAAGCCTTACTCGCGACTCGCTGATCGCATATTCTTTCGATTTTGAAGCCTTACTCGCTAATCGTTGATTGCCAAATCTTGCGATTTTAAATCCTTACTTGCTACTCACTGATCGCATATTTTTTCAATTTTGAAGCCTTACTCGCGACTCGCTGATCGCATATTCTTTCAATTTTGAAGCCTTACTTGCTACTCGCTGATCGCATGTTCTTTCGATTTTGAAGCCTATCTCGCTTCTCGTTGATCGCCAAATCTTGCGATTTTAAAGCCTTTTTTGCTACTCGCTGATCGCATATTTTTGTCAATTTTGAAGCCTTCTTCGCGACTCACTTATCGCATATTCTTTCAATTTTGAAGCCTTACTCTCTTTTCGTTGATCGCCAAATCTTGCGATTTTAAAGCCTTACTTGCTACTCGCTGATCGCATAATTTTGTCAATTTTGAAGCCTTACTTGCGACTCGCTGATCGCATATTCTTTCGATTTTAAAGCCTTACTTGCTACTCTCTGATCGCATATTCTTTTAATTTTGAAGCCTAAGTCGTTATTCGCTGATCGCCAATTCTTCCGATTTTGAAGCCTTACTCACTACTCGCTGATCGCATATTCTTTCGATTTTGAAGCCTTACATGCTACTCTTTGATCGCATATTCTTTCAATTTTGAAGCCTCAGTCGCTACTCGTTGATCGCCAATTCTTCCGATTTTGAAGCCTTACTCACTACTCGCTGATCGCAAATTCTTTCGATTTTGAAGCCTAACTCGCTACTCGCTGATCGCCAAATCTTGCGATTTTTAAACCTTACTTGCTACTCGCTGATCGCATATTCTTTCAATTTTGAAGCCTAAGTCGCTACTCGTTAATCGCCAAATCTTGCGATTTTAAAGCCTTAATTGCTACTCGCTGATAGCATATTTTTATCTATTTTGAAGCCTTCTTGGCAACTCGCTGATCGCATGTTCTTTCGATTTTGAAGCCTTACTCGCTACTCGTTGATCGCCAAATCTTGCGATTTTAAAGCCTTACTTGCTACTCGCTGATCGCATATTTTTTCAATTTTGAAGCCTTACTTGCTACTCGCTGATCGCATATTTTTTCAATTTTGAAGCTTTACTCGCGACTCGCTGATCGCATATTCTTTCGATTTTGAAGCCTAAGTCGCTATTCGCTGATCGCCAATTCTTCCGATTTTGAAGCCTTACTCACTACTCGCTGATCGCAAACTCTTTCGATTTTGAAGCCTAACTCGATACTCGCTGATCGCCAATTGTTTCGATTTTGAAGCCTTACTCGCGACTCGCTGATCGCATATTCTTTCGATTTTGAAGCCTTACTCGCTAATCGTTGATTGCCAAATCTTGCGATTTTAAATCCTTACTTGCTACTCACTGATCGCATATTTTTTCAATTTTGAAGCCTTACTCGCGACTCGCTGATCGCATATTCTTTCAATTTTGAAGCCTTACTTGCTACTCGCTGATCGCATATTCTTTCGATTTTGAAGCCTATCTCGCTTCTCGTTGATCGCCAAATCTTGCGATTTTAAAGCCTTTTTTGCTACTCGCTGATCGCATATTTTTGTCAATTTTGAAGCCTTCTTCGCGACTCGCTTATCGCATATTCTTTCAATTTTGAAGCCTTACTCTCTTTTCGTTGATCGCCAAATCTTGCGATTTTAAAGCCTTACTTGCTACTCGCTGATCGCATAATTTTGTCAATTTTGAAGCCTTACTTGCGACTCGCTGATCGCATATTCTTTCGATTTTAAAGCCTTACTTGCTACTCTCTGATCGCATATTCTTTTAATTTTGAAGCCTAAGTCGTTATTCGCTGATCGCCAATTCTTCCGATTTTGAAGCCTTACTCACTACTCGCTGATCGCATATTCTTTCGATTTTGAAGCCTTACATGCTACTCTTTGATCGCATATTCTTTCAATTTTGAAGCCTAAGTCGCTACTCGTTGATCGCCAATTCTTCCGATTTTGAAGCCTTACTCACTACTCGCTGATCGCAAATTCTTTCGATTTTGAAGCCTAACTCGCTACTCGCTGATCGCCAATTGTTTCGATTTTGAAGCCTTACTCGCGACTAGCTGATCGCATTTTCTTTCGATTTTGAAGCCTTACTCGCTACTCGTTGATCGCCGAATCTTGCGATTTTAAAGCTTTACTTGCTACTCGCTGGTCGCATATTTTTTCAATTTTGAGGCTCTACTCGCAACTCGCTGATCGCATATTCTTTCGATTTTGAAGCCCTACTCACTACTCGCTGATCGCATATTCTTTCGATTTTGAAGCCTTACATGCTACTCTCTGATCGCATATTCTTTCAATTTTGAAGCCTAAGTCGCTACTCGCTGATAGCCAATTCTTCCGATTTTGAAGCCTTACTCACTACTCGCTGATCGCAAATTCTTTCGATTTTAAAGCCTAACTCGCTACTCGCTGATCGCCAATTGTTACGATTTTGAAGCCTTACTCGCGACTAGCTGATCGCATTTTCTTTCGATTTTGAAGCCTTACTCGCTACTCGTTGATCGCCAAATCTTGCGATTTTAAAGCTTTACTTGCTACTCGCTGGTCGCATATTTTTTCAAGTTTTAAGCTCTACTCGCAACTCGCTGATCGCATATTCTTTCGATTTTGAAGCCTTACTCGCTACTCGTTGATCGCCAAATTTTGCAATTTTAAAACCTTACTTGCTACTCGCTGATCGCATATTTTTTCAATTTTGAAGCTTTACTCGCGACTCGCTGATCGCATATTCTTTTGATTTTAAAGCCTTACTTGCTACTCTCTGATCGCATATTCTTTCAATTTTGAAGCCTAACTCGCTACTCGCTGATCGCCAATTTTTCCGATTTTTAAGCCTTACTCACTACTCGCTGATCGCAAATTCTTTCGATTTTGAAGCCTTACTCGCGACTCGCTGATCGCATATTCTTTCGATTTTGAGGCCTTACTCGCTACTCGTTGACCGCTAAGTCTTGCGATTTTAAAGCGTTACTTGCTACTCGCTGATTGCATATTTTTTCAATTTTGAAGCCTTACTCGCGACTCGCTGATCGCATATTCTTTCAATTTTGAAGCCATACTCTCTTCTCGTTGATCGCCAAATCTTGCGATTTTAAAGCCTTACTTGCTACTCACTGATCGCATAATTTTGTCAATTTTGAAGCCTTACTCGCGACTCGCTGATCGCATATTCTTTCGATTTTAAAGTCAAAGTCAAAGTCAAAGTCAAAGTCAAAACGTTTATTCCAATTAGGCCATTAAACGGCACTTTTGAACGTCATTCACATTTCAAATATATAAAAGTTCTGAAGTGACTCTACTGTCCATTCGGAAAGGTAGATTCTTATGGAGAAGAATGGACAAGAAACTCCATAGTTACTCTTTTCAATTAATCTTTTACAATATTTGGTAAGTATACAATTTTTTTTTTATATGTGAGGACCATGCACCTAGGGTATGCAGAGGTAGACTTATCAATTTTCTAAATAAGTAGGTACATGATACTCACACATTTACAAATATTGGAATGACTAATTAACAGTGTGTGAGTTAACAGAAAAATACAGACACAAAAAGAGACAGAACATCTATAAAGTTAATACATAAAGCAACCAGTTTGATTTTGTCCACAACATTGACCGTCCTATGGAGCAGGACCAGCATGCTTCCAGGCATTCTTATCCTGAATGTAATCTTCTAATTTGTAATAAGCTTGTTTACAAAGTGTGCTTTTGATATATGCTTTAAATTTTCCTTCATTTAGTTCTAATATGTCACAAGGTATTTTATTGTAACATTTAACACAGTACCCCATGAAAGATGTGTGTACTTTAGCTAATCTATAAAATGGTTGATCTAACTTATCTTTATTTCTAGTATTAAAATTATGTCTATCACTAATTTTACTAAAAAGATGGCGATTTTTCCGTACATACATTATATTTTCATAAATGAATTGGCAAGGGACTGTCATAATATTAATCTTTTTAAAAAGTTCCCTTAGAGAATCGCGGCGGCGCAGATTATAAAGGGCTCTGACAGCTCTCTTTTGTAAAATAAATATGGATTCAATGTCAGCAGCCCGACCCCACAACAAAATTCCGTATGACATAATGCTGTGAAAGTAGCTAAAATAGACCAAACGTGCGGTTTCTACGTCTGTTAACTGTCTTATTTTCCTAACAGCATAAGCAGCTGAGCTTAGCCGCCCCGCTAGAGATGTAATATGAGGTCCCCATTGCAACTTCTCGTCCACTGTGATTCCCAAGAAAACTGTCTGATCAATAAACTCCAGTTTTTCTCCATTCAATATTATGTCACATTCGGTACTTTTAACATTAGGCAAAGTAAATCTAATACATTTAGTTTTTTTTTTCATTTAATACCAAGTTGTTTGCCGTAAACCAATTTTGGACTTGAAGAATAGAGTTATTGACGACGTCAAGATTTCGTGATCGTCGCTCTATTTTAAATATCAATGAAGTGTCATCCGCAAATAATACCATCTTTGGGTGATTTTGAAGTAATTGGGGCAAATCATTTATATAAACTAGAAAGAGGAAAGGACCTAATATTGAGCCTTGAGGAACTCCCATTGTCACTTCAGACCCTCGTGAGTTTACACCGTTTACCTGAACTTTAACCTGTCTGTCCATCAAGTATGACCTAAGCAACTCAAGGGCTGTATTTCCGATTCCATAGTGCTCAAGTTTCAACAAAAGTGTCTCATGTTCAACGCAATCAAACGCCTTCGAGAGGTCACAGAATATTCCAATGGCGTCTTGTGACTCTTCCCAGGCGTTAAAGATGTTCTTTATGAGGGTGACCCCGGCGTCAGTTGTACAACGCCCTTTGGTGAAACCGTACTGTTGTTCATGAAAGATGGAATTTTTATTAAAGTGAAGTAACATCTGATTAAGAATTAACTTTTCAAACACTTTACTGAGCACTGGCAAAATTGACACAGGTCTATAATTATTGGGTTCCTGATTATCACCCGATTTGAACAAAGGAACTACTTTACTGTGTTTCATAAGATCGGGAAATACTCCTTGGTCTACACTAGTATTAAATATAATAGCTAAGTAGGGGGCAATAGTTTCAATGACAGATTTACAGACTTTTACAGACATTCCCCAAAGATCTTCAGTTGATTTTATTTTAAGATCTTTAAAAGCTTTTATAATGGCCTGGGGGTTTGTATGTTGAAACTTAAACTCCGATGGACATACCTTTACATTCTTTCTAAGTAAAGCAGCAGCGAGCGCAGGAGACGAGTTGAGACTTTCAGTAGTTTTAAGAGGGATGTTAGCAAAGAAATTTTCAAATTCCTGAGCTACCTCTGCATCTGAGTTTATTGGGCCATTTACAGTATTTAAATTAAATTTAGTCTCACGTTGTTTCTTCCTACCTGTTTCGTTATTTATTATTTTCCAGATGGTTTTTATTTTATCGTCTGCTGATTTTATTTTATTGCTAATATGTAGAGCTTTTGCTGTTTTGCATACACTTTTATAAGTTTTTGAATATTTTGCAACATACTTATTAAAGCTTGTATTATTCATTTATTGCTTTTGGCCATACAGTTCATATAGCTTATCCCTGCTTTTGCGAATGCCTGGAGTTGCCCAATCGCTAAATAAGAACTTGGTGTAAATACTTTTGGACTTTAGGGGAAAAGTCTCAGCAAATTGAATGTTTAATAATGAAAAGAACTCAGTGTAGAACTCATTTGGGTCATTAATATTATTAAAATTATGGGCACCTAGTCTACTATCTAAAGCATTATTAAATTCCTGCAATTTTTTATCCGTAATTGGTCTAAATTTTATTTGAATTTTTTCTAAAGGTACGTAAGTGCAAAACGTTATTGATTGTCCATTGTGATCAGATGGCAACTTATTTACAATTTCTTTATGTAGGTAATCACAATTACAAAATAAATGCAAGTTGCAGTAGAAGCTGTCACACGAGTTGGCTCAACAAAAACATTTGATAAATTAAATTATTTAAAAAGACTCAATAACCTAATACTATTGGAGTTTGTTTCTAATAAGTTAATATTAAAGTCGCCACATATTATTACTGATTTACAAGTAGAACTAACTTTATTCAACACATCTTCCATTACTGTATCAAACACAGATAGATTCTGGTGACATGGAGGTCTTTAGACACATACCACAACATGCTTATCTAGCTCAACACAGGACAATTCAATGGTGTGTTCAACCGACAGTTTAACAATATCTTTTCTTTCTTTAGATTTAATCGATGTTTTAATTAAAATTAATGACCCACCATGTATCATGCGTTGTCGGCTGAAGTAGCTACCTACATAATAATTATCATAATTAATGGAACTTACTTGGTGGTCTTTTAACCAATGCTCTGTAAGGCAAACTACATCAAACTTGGTTTTCTCTAAAAACATTTCTATCTCAAGTAATTTGGAAGAGCAACCTTGAATGTTCTGATTAAATAACTTTAAAGTGAATTGCCCTCCCCTAGGTTTTTTACAATGAGCTAAATTGCTAGAAGATACTTTGTCATTCACTAATAGTAATTGTTCATTACTTGAAGGGGTAACTTCTGTTGTCTTGCAGTTTAGTTTAAATTTACACTAGTATCCGGAGTGACCTCCAGAGCTACAATTGAGGAGTCTAAACTGCCTGTATGGGTTCTATCAGGAAGAGAATACTCTACCTGACTGTTAGTGGCCTCCAAGAATGTTGACATTATAGGTGGGTCCTCCTTCGTACAACACAAAGAATCACAATAATTAGTCCCTATATTGTTAGTACAACTAGACAACACAGGCTCGTCACTTAACCTAATATTTGTTATATTAGCTATAACCTCGTTAATACTATATGCTATCAACATAGCAATCAAATGCCTATATTTACCAGACAGGGATAAAGCTCCCTGAGTTATCTTAAAACCACTAACAAACTTATTAGTGTCAAAATACAATAATTTGTCACTATGACAACATGTCAACAAGTGAATAGTATTATTCAGCTTTAAAATGTTATTATTTTGTTCATCTGAAAAAGTATCAGAGTAAGGAAAAGCACACAACATCAGCTTTCCTAAATTTAACTTTAATAATGATTCAACCCCATCCACTATGTCCTTTTTGGTAATACCAGTACTATTTCCCAGCAGTAGAACCATTGAATGGTAATTATCTAGATTTGAATTCACAATTCTATTAATCATTTGTTTAAAACTAATATTGTGATAACTATGATTGGTAAAACTGTGGCTTAGGTAGTTGTGTAATATTTTTCCGAAGCCAGAACCTAATTCATCACAAAAGAAAACGGATTTGTTTTTCTGTTTATTGACATATGTTTCCGCTGGAAGAGTCAAGACCGGTGGAGACATGTCAAGTTGGGGTTGGGGAGGTGGTGGATGGTTGACACAGCTGCATGAAAGATTATTAGTCAGAGACTCACATCTTTCAGCATTGTACTTCACCAAGTCCAGTAGTTCCCCAGCCTCAAGCAATCGCTCACTCAGTTGTTGTTGTGAATCCTCATATTTTTCAAAAATGTTTCTCAGCAAATACTCCTTATAAAGTAAATCATTTTGGAGGCACTGAGTGTCCCTATCATATTGTTCCCTACATTTGCCAAGCTCTTCTGTACAAACTTTTAATCTATTTTTTAGGCTGACTCGGTCCTTTCTAAGTATGATATTAAATTTTAGGAGATTATGTTTTTTTATTGCTCTCCGAGACTTTCTAATAATTTTCTTAATTTTAATATATTTCTTTAATTTGTTGTGACTCATAGCAATAGGACATAATGGTTTGGTATCCTCACCTGTCAAATCTATAATTATGGCTGGCTCACACACTGATATCGACTGCAAACCTACCAACTCATCAAATAAATTATTAGTGTTAGTAAACTGTTCACTAACCTTAGCAGACTTTGCAATAGATAGGTCCTTACGGGCATCACATAATTCTTGTTCGAGTACTGAAACACAGTTCAAAGTCTGCTCATATGTGTCACTGCACTTTTCAAATAAAGACACTTGATGTTGGAGTTGAGTGTGTTGGTCGGCTAAGTCCATGTGCTGGATGTGTAACTTAGCTAGCTCATTCTTGAGGCAGGTGTTTTTAGAGACCACATTTTGTACTTCCACCTCGCCTTCTGCAATCTCCTGGAGCAACTTTTGGTTTAAAGCTTTGGAATCTTTCAGCTCCATCAAAGACGCTCTTAATTTTGCTTCCAGCTCTTTAATTGTGGCACTGCGGGTCATCATTTTCTTTAGTCACCTGGAATGTGTACAGATTTAGAATTAAATAAATTAAGTAACAGTGTATGTTTTTTTATGTTAAAATTAGTTGGGGGGTAGTAGGGGAAAGAAAAATAAAATAAAAATAAAAAAAGAATAAAAAAAGTTATTAATTTTAAGGGATAGATACTGCAGTTAGAAATAGTTATAAGAATTACATGAAAGAATTACGGGAAAGTTATAAAAGATAGTTAATAGAACTTTGAAAAACACTGTTTTAGTTGTTTTAACTTAGTTTTAGGGTAGAACAAAGACTTGATTTTGATACAAAAGTATTTTAAATTTTTAACACATTACGGGCACAATTTTAATAGTAACTTAATAAAGATCTCGTCAGGAGTGTATTTTGTGCAGAAATTATGTAGTGTTTGTTGTCTGGGCGAATGTTTTCGTCGTCGATTTTGCTTCCACCAGTTGTCAAGCAAAAGGAGACATCAACCGTGCCAGTGTGTGCTGGACGTAGCTCAGTGGCCTGAGCAGTATTTTATGATGTTACGTAGTTTGTTAATGTCGCCTACAAAATAATTTTAAGACAAAATACACCCCGCGTTTGTTATCTTTTTTTCAAATCCGTCACCGTTGTTGCGATGTGTTGACAGCTGGTGTTAATTTCCTTGTTTACGAAATATTCGGGACAAAAACACTGTACAATCACTGGATATTGTACTCACTACGCAGTTTTAACTATTTAACACTAATTTGATATAAATAAATCACTTTTTATTAATTTCATAAATATTAAATTTAGAGATCGTTTTTTGACGACCGGCCACCAGTGTTGCCAGTCCTCTCCTTGCTAAAGCCTTACTTGCTACTCTCTGATCGCATATTCTTTTAATTTTGAAGCCTAAGTCGCTACTCGTTGATCGCCAATTCTTCCGATTTTGAAGCCTTACTCACTACTCGCTGATCGCATATTCTTTCGATTTTGAAGCCTTACTTGCTACTCTCTGATCGCATATTCTTTCAATTTTGAAGCCTAAGTCGCTACTCGCTGATCGCCAATTCTTCCGATTTTGAAGCCTTACTCACTACTCGCTGATCGCAAATTCTTTCGATTTTGAAGCCTAACTCGCTACTCGCTGATCGCCAATTGTTTCGATTTTGAAGCCTTACTCGCGACTAGCTGATCGCATATTCTTTCGATTTTGAAGCCTTACTCGCTACTCGTTGATCGCCAAATCTTGCGATTTTAAAGCTTTACTTGCTACTCGCTGGTCGCATATTTTTTCAATTTTAAAGCTCTACTCGCAACTCGCTGATCGCAAATTCTTTCGATTTTGAAGCCTAATTCGCTACTCGCTGATTGCCAACTGTTTCGATTTTGAAGCCTTACTCGCGACTCGCTGATCGCATATTCTTTCGATTTTGAAGCCTTACTCGCTACTCGTTGATTGCCAAATCTTGCGATTTTAAAGCCTTACTTGCTACTCGCTGGTCGCATATTTTTTCAATTTTGAAGCCTTACTCGCGACTCGCTGATCGCATATTCTTTCGATTTTGAAGCCTTACTTGCTACTCGCTGATCGCATATTCTTTCAATTTTGAAGCCTAAGTCGCTACTCGTTGATCGCCAAATCTTGCGATTTTAAAGCCTTACTTGCTACTCGCTGATAGCATATTTTTATCTATTTCGAAGCCTTCTTCGCGACTCGCTCATCGCATATTCTTTCGATTTTAAAGCCTTACTTGCTACTATCTGATCGCATATTCCTTCAATTTTGAAGCCTCACTCGCTACTCGCTGATCGCCAATTCTTCCGATTTTTAAGCCTTACTCACTACTCGCTGATCGCAAATTCTTTCGATTTTGAAGCCTTACTCGCAACTCGCTGATCGCATATTCTTTCGATTTTGAGGCCTTACTCGCTACTAGTTGACCGCTAAGTCTTGCGATTTTAAAGCCTTACTTGATAATCGCTGATTGCATATTTTTTCAATTTTGAAGCCTTCTTCGCGACTCGCTGATCGCATATTCTTTCGATTTTGAAGCCTTACTCCCGACTCGCTGATCGCATATTCTTTCGATTTTGAAGCCTTACTTGCTACTCGCTGATCGCATATTTTTTCAATTTTTAAGCCTTACTCGCGACTCGCTGATCGCATATTCTTTCAATTTTGAAGCCTATCTCGCTTCTTGTTGATCGCCATATCTTGCGATTTTAAAGCCTTACTTGCTACTCACTGATCGCATAATTTTGTCAATTGTGAAGCCTTACTCGCGACTCGCTGATCGCATATTCTTTCGATTTTAAAGCCTTACTTCCTACTCTCTAATCGCATATTCTTTCAATTTTGAAGCCTAAGTCGCTACTCGCTGATCGCCAATCCTTCCGATTTTGAAGCCTTACTCACTACTCGCTGATCGCATATTCTTTCGATTTTGAAGCCTTACTTGCTACTATCTGATCGCATATTCTTTTAATTTTGAAGCCTAAGTCGCTACTCGCTGATCGCCAATTCTTCCGATTTTGAAGCCTTACTCACTACTCGCTGATCGCAAATTCTTTCGATTTTGAAGCCTAACTCGCTACTCGCTGATCGCCAATTGTTTCGATTTTGAAACCTTACTCGCGACTCGCTGATCGCATATTCTTTCGATTTTGAAGCCTTACTCGCTACTCGTTGATCGCCAAATCTTGCGATTTTAAAGCCTTACTTGCTACTCGCTGGTCGCATATTTTTTCAAGTTTGAAGCTCTACTCGCAACTCGCTGATCGCATATTCTTTCGATTTTGAAGCCTTACTCGCTACTCGTTGATCGCCAAATCTTGCGATTTTAAAACCTTACTTGCTACTCGCTGATCGCTTATTTTTTCAATTTTGAAGCTTTACTCGCGACTCGCTGATCGCATATTCTTTCGATTTTGAAGCCTTACAAGTTTGAAGCTCTACTCGCAACTCGCTGATCGCATATTCTTTCGATTTTGAAGCCTTACTCGCTACTCGTTGATCGCCAAATCTTGCGATTTTAAAACCTTACTTGCTACTCGCTGATCGCATATTTTTTCAATTTTGAAGCTTTACTCGCGACTCGCTGATCGCATATTCTTTCGATTTTGAAGCCTTACTTGCTACTCGCCGATCGCATATTTTTTCAATTTCGAAGCTTTACTCGCGACTCGCTGATCGCATACTCTTTCGATTTTGAAGCCTTTCTCGCTTCTCGTTGATCGCCAAATCTTGCGATTTTAAAGCCTTACTTGCTACTCGCTGATCGCATATTTGTTTCAATTTTAAAGCCTTACTCGCGACTCGCTGATGGCATATTCTTTCGATTTTGAAGCCTTACTTGCTACTCTCAGATTGCATATTCTTTCAATTTTGAAGCCTAAGTCGCTACTCGCTGATCGCCAATTCTTCCGATTTTGAAGCCTTACTCACTACTCGCCGATCGCAAATTCTTTCGATTTTGAAGCCTAACTCGATACTCGCTGATCGCCAATTGTTTCGATTTTGAAGCCTTTCTCGCGACTCGCTGATCGCATATTCTTTCGATTTTGAAGCCTTACTCGCTACTCGTTGATCGCCAAATCTTGCGATTTTAAAGCCTTACTCGCAACTCGCTGGTCGCATATTTTTTCAATTTTGAAGCCTTACTCGCGACTCGCTGATCGCATATTCTTTCGATTTTGAAGCCTTACTCGCTACTCGTTGATCGCCAAATCTTGCGATTTTATAGCCTTACTTGCTACTCGCTGATCGCATATTTTTTCAATTTTGAAGCCTTACTCGCGACTCGCTGATCGCATATTCTTTCAATTTTGAAGCCTTACTTGCTACTCGCTGATCGCATATTTTTTCAATTTTGAAGCCTTACTCGCGACTCGCTGATCGCATATTCTTTCGATTTTAAAGCCTATCTCGCTTCTCGTTGATCGCCCAATCTTGCGATTTTAAAGCCTTTTTTGCTACTCGCTGATCGCATATTTTTGTCAATTTTGAAGCCTTACTCGCGACTCGCTGATCGCATATTCTTTCGATTTTGAAGCCTTTCTCGCTTCTCGTTGATCGCCCAATCTTGCGATTTTAAAGCCTTTTTTGCTACTCGCTGATCGCATATTTTTGTCAATTTTGAAGCCTTACTCGCGACTCGCTGATCGCATATTCTTTCGATTTTGAAGCCTTTCTCGCTTCTCGTTGATCGCCAAATCTTGCGATTTTAAAGCCTTACTTGCTACTCGCTGATCGCATATTTTTTCAATTTTGAAGCCTTACTCGCGACTCGCTGATCGCATATTCTTTCAATTTTGAAGCCTTACTTGCTACTCGTTGATCGCATATTTTTTCAATTTTAAAGCCTTTCTCGCGACTCGCTGATCGCATATTCTTTCGATTTTGAAGCCTATCTCGCTTCTCGTTGATCGCCAAAATCTTGCGATTTTAAAGCCTTACTTGCTACTCGCTGATCGCATATTTTTGTCAATTTTGAAGCCTTACTCGCGACTCGCTGATCGCATATTCTTTCGATTTTGAAGCCTTACTCGCTACTCGTTGATCGCCAAATCTTGCGATTTTAAAGCCTTACTTGCTACTCGCTGATCGCATATTTTTTCAATTTTGAAGCCTTACTCGCGACTCGCTGATCGCATATTCTTTCGATTTTGAAGCCTTACTCGCTACTCGTTGATCGCCAAATCTTGCGATTTTAAAGCCTTACTTGCTACTCGCTGATCGCATATTTTTTCAATTTTGAAGCCTTACTCGCGACTCGCTGATCGCATATTCTTTCAATTTTGAAGCCTTACTCGCGACTCGCTGATCGCATATTCTTTCGATTTTAAAGCCTTACTTGCTACTCTCTGATCGCATATTCTTTCAATTTTGAAGCCTTACTTGCTACTCGCTGATCACATATTTTTTCAATTTTGAAGCCTTACTCGCGACTCGCTGATCGCATATTCTTTCGATTTTGAAGCCTATCTCGCTTCTCGTTAATCGCCAAATCTTGCGATTTTAAAGCCTTACTTGCTACTCGCTGATCGCATATTTTTTCAATTTTGAAGCCTTACTCGCGACTCGCTGATCGCATATTCTTTCAATTTTGAAGCCTAAGTCGCTACTCGCTGATCGCCAATCCTTCCGATTTTGAAGCCTTACTCACTACTCGCTGATCGCATATTCTTTCGATTTTGAAGCCTTACTTGCTACTATCTGATCGCATATTCTTTTAATTTTGAAGCCTAAGTCGCTACTCGCTGATCGCCAATTCTTCCGATTTTGAAGCCTTACTCACTACTCGCTGATCGCAAATTCTTTCGATTTTGAAGCCTAACTCGCTACTCGCTGATCGCCAATTGTTTCGATTTTGAAACCTTACTCGCGACTCGCTGATCGCATATTCTTTCGATTTTGAAGCCTTACTCGCTACTCGTTGATCGCCAAATCTTGCGATTTTAAAGCCTTACTTGCTACTCGCTGGTCGCATATTTTTTCAAGTTTGAAGCTCTACTCGCAACTCGCTGATCGCATATTCTTTCGATTTTGAAGCCTTACTCGCTACTCGTTGATCGCCAAATCTTGCGATTTTAAAACCTTACTTGCTACTCGCTGATCGCTTATTTTTTCAATTTTGAAGCTTTACTCGCGACTCGCTGATCGCATATTCTTTCGATTTTGAAGCCTTACAAGTTTGAAGCTCTACTCGCAACTCGCTGATCGCATATTCTTTCGATTTTGAAGCCTTACTCGCTACTCGTTGATCGCCAAATCTTGCGATTTTAAAACCTTACTTGCTACTCGCTGATCGCATATTTTTTCAATTTTGAAGCTTTACTCGCGACTCGCTGATCGCATATTCTTTCGATTTTGAAGCCTTACTTGCTACTCGCCGATCGCATATTTTTTCAATTTCGAAGCTTTACTCGCGACTCGCTGATCGCATACTCTTTCGATTTTGAAGCCTTTCTCGCTTCTCGTTGATCGCCAAATCTTGCGATTTTAAAGCCTTACTTGCTACTCGCTGATCGCATATTTGTTTCAATTTTAAAGCCTTACTCGCGACTCGCTGATGGCATATTCTTTCGATTTTGAAGCCTTACTTGCTACTCTCAGATTGCATATTCTTTCAATTTTGAAGCCTAAGTCGCTACTCGCTGATCGCCAATTCTTCCGATTTTGAAGCCTTACTCACTACTCGCCGATCGCAAATTCTTTCGATTTTGAAGCCTAACTCGATACTCGCTGATCGCCAATTGTTTCGATTTTGAAGCCTTTCTCGCGACTCGCTGATCGCATATTCTTTCGATTTTGAAGCCTTACTCGCTACTCGTTGATCGCCAAATCTTGCGATTTTAAAGCCTTACTCGCAACTCGCTGGTCGCATATTTTTTCAATTTTGAAGCCTTACTCGCGACTCGCTGATCGCATATTCTTTCGATTTTGAAGCCTTACTCGCTACTCGTTGATCGCCAAATCTTGCGATTTTATAGCCTTACTTGCTACTCGCTGATCGCATATTTTTTCAATTTTGAAGCCTTACTCGCGACTCGCTGATCGCATATTCTTTCAATTTTGAAGCCTTACTTGCTACTCGCTGATCGCATATTTTTTCAATTTTGAAGCCTTACTCGCGACTCGCTGATCGCATATTCTTTCGATTTTAAAGCCTATCTCGCTTCTCGTTGATCGCCCAATCTTGCGATTTTAAAGCCTTTTTTGCTACTCGCTGATCGCATATTTTTGTCAATTTTGAAGCCTTACTCGCGACTCGCTGATCGCATATTTTTTTCAATTTTGAAGCCTTACTCGCGACACGCTGATCGCATATTCTTTCGATTTTGAAGCCTTTCTCGCTTCTCGTTGATCGCCAAATCTTGCGATTTTAAAGCCTTACTTGCTACTCGCTGATCGCATATTTTTTCAATTTTGAAGCCTTACTCGCGACTCGCTGATCGCATATTCTTTCAATTTTGAAGCCTAAGTCGCTACTCGCTGATCGCCAATCCTTCCGATTTTGAAGCCTTACTCACTACTCGCTGATCGCATATTCTTTCGATTTTGAAGCCTTACTTGCTACTATCTGATCGCATATTCTTTTAATTTTGAAGCCTAAGTCGCTACTCGCTGATCGCCAATTCTTCCGATTTTGAAGCCTTACTCACTACTCGCTGATCGCAAATTCTTTCGATTTTGAAGCCTAACTCGCTACTCGCTGATCGCCAATTGTTTCGATTTTGAAACCTTACTCGCGACTCGCTGATCGCATATTCTTTCGATTTTGAAGCCTTACTCGCTACTCGTTGATCGCCAAATCTTGCGATTTTAAAGCCTTACTTGCTACTCGCTGGTCGCATATTTTTTCAAGTTTGAAGCTCTACTCGCAACTCGCTGATCGCATATTCTTTCGATTTTGAAGCCTTACTCGCTACTCGTTGATCGCCAAATCTTGCGATTTTAAAACCTTACTTGCTACTCGCTGATCGCTTATTTTTTCAATTTTGAAGCTTTACTCGCGACTCGCTGATCGCATATTCTTTCGATTTTGAAGCCTTACAAGTTTGAAGCTCTACTCGCAACTCGCTGATCGCATATTCTTTCGATTTTGAAGCCTTACTCGCTACTCGTTGATCGCCAAATCTTGCGATTTTAAAACCTTACTTGCTACTCGCTGATCGCATATTTTTTCAATTTTGAAGCTTTACTCGCGACTCGCTGATCGCATATTCTTTCGATTTTGAAGCCTTACTTGCTACTCGCCGATCGCATATTTTTTCAATTTCGAAGCTTTACTCGCGACTCGCTGATCGCATACTCTTTCGATTTTGAAGCCTTTCTCGCTTCTCGTTGATCGCCAAATCTTGCGATTTTAAAGCCTTACTTGCTACTCGCTGATCGCATATTTGTTTCAATTTTAAAGCCTTACTCGCGACTCGCTGATGGCATATTCTTTCGATTTTGAAGCCTTACTTGCTACTCTCAGATTGCATATTCTTTCAATTTTGAAGCCTAAGTCGCTACTCGCTGATCGCCAATTCTTCCGATTTTGAAGCCTTACTCACTACTCGCCGATCGCAAATTCTTTCGATTTTGAAGCCTAACTCGATACTCGCTGATCGCCAATTGTTTCGATTTTGAAGCCTTTCTCGCGACTCGCTGATCGCATATTCTTTCGATTTTGAAGCCTTACTCGCTACTCGTTGATCGCCAAATCTTGCGATTTTAAAGCCTTACTCGCAACTCGCTGGTCGCATATTTTTTCAATTTTGAAGCCTTACTCGCGACTCGCTGATCGCATATTCTTTCGATTTTGAAGCCTTACTCGCTACTCGTTGATCGCCAAATCTTGCGATTTTATAGCCTTACTTGCTACTCGCTGATCGCATATTTTTTCAATTTTGAAGCCTTACTCGCGACTCGCTGATCGCATATTCTTTCAATTTTGAAGCCTTACTTGCTACTCGCTGATCGCATATTTTTTCAATTTTGAAGCCTTACTCGCGACTCGCTGATCGCATATTCTTTCGATTTTAAAGCCTATCTCGCTTCTCGTTGATCGCCCAATCTTGCGATTTTAAAGCCTTTTTTGCTACTCGCTGATCGCATATTTTTGTCAATTTTGAAGCCTTACTCGCGACTCGCTGATCGCATATTTTTTTCAATTTTGAAGCCTTACTCGCGACACGCTGATCGCATATTCTTTCGATTTTGAAGCCTTTCTCGCTTCTCGTTGATCGCCAAATCTTGCGATTTTAAAGCCTTACTTGCTACTCGCTGATCGCATATTTTTTCAATTTTGAAGCCTTACTCGCGACTCGCTGATCGCATATTCTTTCAATTTTGAAGCCTTACTTGCTACTCGTTGATCGCATATTTTTTCAATTTTAAAGCCTTTCTCGCGACTCGCTGATCGCATATTCTTTCGATTTTGAAGCCTATCTCGCTTCTCGTTGATCGCCAAAATCTTGCGATTTTAAAGCCTTACTTGCTACTCGCTTATCGCATATTTTTGTCAATTTTGAAGCCTTACTCGCGACTCGCTGATCGCATATTCTTTCGATTTTGAAGCCTTACTCGCTACTCGTTGATCGCCAAATCTTGCGATTTTAAAGCCTTACTTGCTACTCGCTGATCGCATATTTTTTCAATTTTGAAGCCTTACTCGCGACTCGCTGATCGCATATTCTTTCGATTTTGAAGCCTTACTCGCTACTCGTTGATCGCCAAATCTTGCGATTTTAAAGCCTTACTTGCTACTCGCTGATCGCATATTTTTTCAATTTTGAAGCCTTACTCGCGACTCGCTGATCGCATATTCTTTCAATTTTGAAGCCTTACTCGCGACTCGCTGATCGCATATTCTTTCGATTTTAAAGCCTTACTTGCTACTCTCTGATCGCATATTCTTTCAATTTTGAAGCCTTACTTGCTACTCGCTGATCACATATTTTTTCAATTTTGAAGCCTTACTCGCGACTCGCTGATCGCATATTCTTTCGATTTTGAAGCCTATCTCGCTTCTCGTTAATCGCCAAATCTTGCGATTTTAAAGCCTTACTTGCTACTCGCTGATCGCATATTTTTTCAATTTTGAAGCCTTACTCGCGACTCGCTGATCGCATATTCTTTCGATTTTGAAGCCTTACTCGCTACTCGTTGATCGCCAAATCTTGCGATTTTAAAGCCTTACTTGCTACTCGCTGATCGCATATTTTTTTCAATTTTGAAGCCTTACTCGCGACTCGCTGATCGCATATTCTTTCAATTTTGAAGCCTTACTTGCTACTCGCTGATCGCATATTTTTTCGATTTTGAAGCCTTACTCGCTACTCGTTGATCGCCAAATCTTGCGATTTTAAAGCCTTACTTGCTACTCGCTGATCGCATATTTTTTTCAATTTTGAAGCCTTACTCGCGACTCGCTGATCGCATATTCTTTCAATTTTGAAGCCTTACTTGCTACTCGCTGATCGCATATTTTTTCAATTTTGAAGCCTTACTCGCGACTCGCTGATCGCAAATTCTTTCGATTTTAAAGCCTGTCTCGCTTCTCGTTGATCGCCAAATCTTGCGATTTTAAACCCTTACTTGCTACTCACTGATTGCATATTTTTTCAATTTTGAAGCCTTACTCGCGACTCGCTGATCGCATATTCTTTCAATTTTGAAGCCTTACTTGCTACTCGCTGATCGCATATTTTTTCAATTTTGAAGCCTTACTCGCGACTCGCTGATCGCATATTCTTTCGATTTTAAAGCCTGTCTCGCTTCTCGTTGATCGCCAAATCTTGCGATTTTAAAGCCTTACTCGCAACTCGCTGGTCGCATATTTTTTCAATTTTGAAGCCTTACTCGCGACTCGCTGATCGCATATTCTTTCGATTTTGAAGCCTTACTCGCTACTCGTTGATCGCCAAATCTTGCGATTTTATAGCCTTACTTGCTACTCGCTGATCGCATATTTTTTCAATTTTGAAGCCTTACTCGCGACTCGCTGATCGCATATTCTTTCAATTTTGAAGCCTTACTTGCTACTCGCTGATCGCATATTTTTTCAATTTTGAAGCCTTACTCGCGACTCGCTGATCGCATATTCTTTCGATTTTAAAGCCTATCTCGCTTCTCGTTGATCGCCAAATCTTGCGATTTTAAAGCCTTTTTTGCTACTCGCTGATCGCATATTTTTGTCAATTTTGAAGCCTTACTCGCGACTCGCTGATAGCATATTTTTTTCAATTTTGAAGCCTTACTCGCGACACGCTGATCGCATATTCTTTCGATTTTGAAGCCTTTCTCGCTTCTCGTTGATCGCCAAATCTTGCGATTTTAAAGCCTTACTTGCTACTCGCTGATCGCATATTTTTTCAATTTTGAAGCCTTACTCGCGACTCGCTGATCGCATATTCTTTCAATTTTGAAGCCTTACTTGCTACTCGTTGATCGCATATTTTTTCAATTTTGAAGCCTTTCTCGCGACTCGCTGATCGCATATTCTTTCGATTTTGAAGCCTATCTCGCTTCTCGTTGATCGCCAAAATCTTGCGATTTTAAAGCCTTACTTGCTACTCGCTGATCGCATATTTTTGTCAATTTTGAAGCCTTACTCGCGACTCGCTGATCGCATATTCTTTCGATTTTGAAGCCTTACTCGCTACTCGTTGATCGCCAAATCTTGCGATTTTAAAGCCTTACTTGCTACTCGCTGATCGCATATTTTTTCAATTTTGAAGCCTTACTCGCGACTCGCTGATCGCATATTCTTTCGATTTTGAAGCCTTACTCGCTACTCGTTGATCGCCAAATCTTGCGATTTTAAAGCCTTACTTGCTACTCGCTGATCGCATATTTTTTCAATTTTGAAGCCTTACTCGCGACTCGCTGATCGCATATTCTTTCAATTTTGAAGCCTTACTTGCTACTCGCTGATCACATATTTTTTCAATTTTGAAGCCTTACTCGCGACTCGCTGATCGCATATTCTTTCGATTTTAAAGCCTGTCTCGCTTCTCGTTGATCGCCAAATCTTGCGATTTAAAAGCCTTTTTTGCTACTCGCTGATCGCATATTTTTTCAATTTTGAAGCCTTACTCGCGACTCGCTGATCGCATATTCTTTCAATTTTGAAGCCTTACTTGCTACTCGCTGATCCCATATTTTTGTCAATTTTGAAGCCTTACTCGCGACTCGCTGATCGCATATTCTTTCGATTTTAAAGCCTTACTTGCTACTCTCTGATCGCATATTCTTTCAATTTTGAAGCCTTACTTGCTACTCGCTGATCACATATTTTTTCAATTTTGAAGCCTTTTTCGCGACTCGCTGATCGCATATTCTTTCGATTTTGAAGCCTATCTCGCTTCTCGTTAATCGCCAAATCTTGCGATTTTAAAGCCTTACTTGCTACTCGCTGATCGCATATTTTTTCAATTTTGAAGCCTTACTCGCGACTCGCTGATCGCATATTCTTTCGATTTTGAAGCCTTACTCGCTACTCGTTGATCGCCAAATCTTGCGATTTTAAAGCCTTACTTGCTACTCGCTGATCGCATATTTTTTTCAATTTTGAAGCCTTACTCGCGACTCGCTGATCGCATATTCTTTCAATTTTGAAGCCTTACTTGCTACTCGCTGATCGCATATTTTTTCGATTTTGAAGCCTTACTCGCTACTCGTTGATCGCCAAATCTTGCGATTTTAAAGCCTTACTTGCTACTCGCTGATCGCATATTTTTTTCAATTTTGAAGCCTTACTCGCGACTCGCTGATCGCATATTCTTTCAATTTTGAAGCCTTACTTGCTACTCGCTGATCGCATATTTTTTCAATTTTGAAGCCTTACTCGCGACTCGCTGATCGCATATTCTTTCGATTTTAAAGCCTGTCTCGCTTCTCGTTGATCGCCAAATCTTGCGATTTTAAACCCTTACTTGCTACTCGCTGATTGCATATTTTTTCAATTTTGAAGCCTTACTCGCGACTCACTGATCGCATATTCTTTCGATTTTGAAGCCTTACTCGCTACTCGTTGATCGCCAAATCTTGCGATTTTCAAGCCTTACTTGCTACTCGCTTATCGCATATTTTTTCAATTTTGAAGCCTTACTTGCGACTCGCTGATCGCATATTCTTTGGATTTTAAAGCCTTACTCGCTACTCTTTGATCGCCGAATCTCGCGATTTTAAAGCCTTACTTGCTACTCGCTGATCGCATATTTTTGACAATTTTGAAGCCTTCTTTGCGACTCGCTGATCGCATATTCTTTCGATTTTGAAGCCTTACTTGCTACTCTCTGATTGCATATTCTTTCAATTTTGAAGCCTAAGTCGCTACTCGCTGATCGCGAATTGTTTCGATTTTGAAGCCTTACTCGCGACTCGCTGATCGCATATTCTTTCGATTTTGAAGCCTTACTCGCTACTCGTTGATCGCATATTCTTTTGATTTTGATGCCTTACTTGCTACTCGTTGATCGCCAAATCTTGCGATTTTAAACCCTTACTTGCTACTCGCTGATTGCATATTTTTTCAATTTTGAAGCCTTACTCGCGACTCACTGATCGCATACTCTTTCGATTTTGAAGCCTTACTCGCTACTCGTTGATCGCCAAATCTAGCGATTTTAAAGCCTTACTCGCTACTCGCTTATCGCATATTTTTTCAATTTTGAAGCCTTCTTCGCGACTCGCTGATCGCATATTCTTTCTATTTTGAAGCCTTACTTGCGACTCGCTGATCGCATATTCTTTGGATTTTGAAGCCTTACTCGCTACTCTTTGATCGCCGAATCTCGCGATTTTAAAGCCTTACTTGCTACTCGCTGATCGCATATTTTTGACAATTTTGAAGCCTTCTTTGCGACTCGCTGATCGCATATTCTTTCGATTTTGAAGCCTTACTTGCTACTCTCTGATTGCATATTCTTTCAATTTTGAAGCCTAAGTCGCTACTCGCTGATCGCGAATTGTTTCGATTTTGAAGCCTTACTCGCGACTCGCTGATCGCATATTCTTTCGATTTTGAAGCCTTACTCGCTACTCGTTGATCGCCAAATCTTGCGATTTTAAAACCTTACTTGCTACTCGCTGATCGCATATTTTTTCAATTTTGAAGCTTTACTCGCGACTCGCTGATCGCATATTCTTTCGATTTTGAAGCCTTACTTGCTACTCGCCGATCGCATATTTTTTTCAATTTCGAAGCTTTACTCGCGACTCGCTGATCGCATATTCTTTCGATTTTGAAGCCTTTCTCGCTTCTCGTTGATCGCCAAATCTTGCGATTTTAAAGCCTTACTTGCTACTCGCTGATCGCATATTTGTTTCAATTTTAAAGCCTTACTCGCGACTCGCTGATCGCATATTCTTTCGATTTTGAAGCCTTACTTGCTACTCGCTGATCGCATATTTGTTTCAATTTTAAAGCCTTACTCGCGACTCGCTGATCGCATATTCTTTCAATTTTGAAGCCTTACTTGCTACTCGCTGATCGCATATTTTTTCAATTTTAAAGCCTTACTCGCGACTCGCTGATCGCATATTCTTTCGATTTTAAAGCCTATCTCGCTTCTCGTTGATCGCCAAATCTTGCGATTTTAAAGCCTTTTTTGCTACTCGCTGATCGCATATTTTTGTCAATTTTGAAGCCTTACTCGCGACTCGCTGATCGCATATTTTTTTCAATTTTGAAGCCTTACTCGCGACTCGCTGATCGCATATTCTTTCGATTTTGAAGCCTTTCTCGCTTCTCGTTGATCGCCAAATCTTGCGATTTTAAAGCCTTACTTGCTACTCGCTGATCGCATATTTTTTCAATTTTGAAGCCTTACTCGCGACTCGCTGATCGCATATTCTTTCAATTTTTAAGCCTTACTTGCTACTCGCTGATCGCATATTTTTTCAATTTTGAAGCCTTACTCGCGACTCGCTGATGGCATATTCTTTCGATTTTGAAGCCTTACTTGCTACTCTCAGATTGCATATTCTTTCAATTTTGAAGCCTAAGTCGCTACTCGCTGATCGCCAATTCTTCCGATTTTGAAGCCTTACTCACTACTCGCCGATCGCAAATTCTTTCGATTTTGAAGCCTAACTCGATACTCGCTGATCGCCAATTGTTTCGATTTTGAAGCCTTTCTCGCGACTCGCTGATCGCATATTCTTTCGATTTTGAAGCCTTACTCGCTACTCGTTGATCGCCAAATCTTGCGATTTTAAAGCCTTACTCGCAACTCGCTGGTCGCATATTTTTTCAATTTTGAAGCCTTACTCGCGACTCGCTGATCGCATATTCTTTCGATTTTGAAGCCTTACTCGCTACTCGTTGATCGCCAAATCTTGCGATTTTATAGCCTTACTTGCTACTCGCTGATCGCATATTTTTTCAATTTTGAAGCCTTACTCGCGACTCGCTGATCGCATATTCTTTCAATTTTGAAGCCTTACTTGCTACTCGCTGATCGCATATTTTTTCAATTTTGAAGCCTTACTCGCGACTCGCTGATCGCATATTCTTTCGATTTTAAAGCCTATCTCGCTTCTCGTTGATCGCCCAATCTTGCGATTTTAAAGCCTTTTTTGCTACTCGCTGATCGCATATTTTTGTCAATTTTGAAGCCTTACTCGCGACTCGCTGATCGCATATTTTTTTCAATTTTGAAGCCTTACTCGCGACACGCTGATCGCATATTCTTTCGATTTTGAAGCCTTTCTCGCTTCTCGTTGATCGCCAAATCTTGCGATTTTAAAGCCTTACTTGCTACTCGCTGATCGCATATTTTTTCAATTTTGAAGCCTTATTCGCGACTCGCTGATCGCATATTCTTTCAATTTTGAAGCCTTACTTGCTACTCGTTGATCGCATATTTTTTCAATTTTAAAGCCTTTCTCGCGACTCGCTGATCGCATATTCTTTCGATTTTGAAGCCTATCTCGCTTCTCGTTGATCGCCAAAATCTTGCGATTTTAAAGCCTTACTTGCTACTCGCTTATCGCATATTTTTGTCAATTTTGAAGCCTTACTCGCGACTCGCTGATCGCATATTCTTTCGATTTTGAAGCCTTACTCGCTACTCGTTGATCGCCAAATCTTGCGATTTTAAAGCCTTACTTGCTACTCGCTGATCGCATATTTTTTCAATTTTGAAGCCTTACTCGCGACTCGCTGATCGCATATTCTTTCGATTTTGAAGCCTTACTCGCTACTCGTTGATCGCCAAATCTTGCGATTTTAAAGCCTTACTTGCTACTCGCTGATCGCATATTTTTTCAATTTTGAAGCCTTACTCGCGACTCGCTGATCGCATATTCTTTCAATTTTGAAGCCTTACTCGCGACTCGCTGATCGCATATTCTTTCGATTTTAAAGCCTTACTTGCTACTCTCTGATCGCATATTCTTTCAATTTTGAAGCCTTACTTGCTACTCGCTGATCACATATTTTTTCAATTTTGAAGCCTTACTCGCGACTCGCTGATCGCATATTCTTTCGATTTTGAAGCCTATCTCGCTTCTCGTTAATCGCCAAATCTTGCGATTTTAAAGCCTTACTTGCTACTCGCTGATCGCATATTTTTTCAATTTTGAAGCCTTACTCGCGACTCGCTGATCGCATATTCTTTCGATTTTGAAGCCTTACTCGCTACTCGTTGATCGCCAAATCTTGCGATTTTAAAGCCTTACTTGCTACTCGCTGATCGCATATTTTTTTCAATTTTGAAGCCTTACTCGCGACTCGCTGATCGCATATTCTTTCAATTTTGAAGCCTTACTTGCTACTCGCTGATCGCATATTTTTTCGATTTTGAAGCCTTACTCGCTACTCGTTGATCGCCAAATCTTGCGATTTTAAAGCCTTACTTGCTACTCGCTGATCGCATATTTTTTTCAATTTTGAAGCCTTACTCGCGACTCGCTGATCGCATATTCTTTCAATTTTGAAGCCTTACTTGCTACTCGCTGATCGCATATTTTTTCAATTTTGAAGCCTTACTCGCGACTCGCTGATCGCATATTCTTTCGATTTTAAAGCCTGTCTCGCTTCTCGTTGATCGCCAAATCTTGCGATTTTAAACCCTTACTTGCTACTCACTGATTGCATATTTTTTCAATTTTGAAGCCTTACTCGCGACTCGCTGATCGCATATTCTTTCAATTTTGAAGCCTTACTTGCTACTCGCTGATCGCATATTTTTTCAATTTTGAAGCCTTACTCGCGACTCGCTGATCGCATATTCTTTCGATTTTAAAGCCTGTCTCGCTTCTCGTTGATCGCCAAATCTTGCGATTTTAAAGCCTTACTCGCAACTCGCTGGTCGCATATTTTTTCAATTTTGAAGCCTTACTCGCGACTCGCTGATCGCATATTCTTTCGATTTTGAAGCCTTACTCGCTACTCGTTGATCGCCAAATCTTGCGATTTTATAGCCTTACTTGCTACTCGCTGATCGCATATTTTTTCAATTTTGAAGCCTTACTCGCGACTCGCTGATCGCATATTCTTTCAATTTTGAAGCCTTACTTGCTACTCGCTGATCGCATATTTTTTCAATTTTGAAGCCTTACTCGCGACTCGCTGATCGCATATTCTTTCGATTTTAAAGCCTATCTCGCTTCTCGTTGATCGCCAAATCTTGCGATTTTAAAGCCTTTTTTGCTACTCGCTGATCGCATATTTTTGTCAATTTTGAAGCCTTACTCGCGACTCGCTGATCGCATATTTTTTTCAATTTTGAAGCCTTACTCGCGACACGCTGATCGCATATTCTTTCGATTTTGAAGCCTTTCTCGCTTCTCGTTGATCGCCAAATCTTGCGATTTTAAAGCCTTACTTGCTACTCGCTGATCGCATATTTTTTCAATTTTGAAGCCTTACTCGCGACTCGCTGATCGCATATTCTTTCAATTTTGAAGCCTTACTTGCTACTCGTTGATCGCATATTTTTTCAATTTTGAAGCCTTTCTCGCGACTCGCTGATCGCATATTCTTTCGATTTTGAAGCCTATCTCGCTTCTCGTTGATCGCCAAAATCTTGCGATTTTAAAGCCTTACTTGCTACTCGCTGATCGCATATTTTTGTCAATTTTGAAGCCTTACTCGCGACTCGCTGATCGCATATTCTTTCGATTTTGAAGCCTTACTCGCTACTCGTTGATCGCCAAATCTTGCGATTTTAAAGCCTTACTTGCTACTCGCTGATCGCATATTTTTTCAATTTTGAAGCCTTACTCGCGACTCGCTGATCGCATATTCTTTCGATTTTGAAGCCTTACTCGCTACTCGTTGATCGCCAAATCTTGCGATTTTAAAGCCTTACTTGCTACTCGCTGATCGCATATTTTTTCAATTTTGAAGCCTTACTCGCGACTCGCTGATCGCATATTCTTTCAATTTTGAAGCCTTACTTGCTACTCGCTGATCACATATTTTTTCAATTTTGAAGCCTTACTCGCGACTCGCTGATCGCATATTCTTTCGATTTTAAAGCCTGTCTCGCTTCTCGTTGATCGCCAAATCTTGCGATTTAAAAGCCTTTTTTGCTACTCGCTGATCGCATATTTTTTCAATTTTGAAGCCTTACTCGCGACTCGCTGATCGCATATTCTTTCAATTTTGAAGCCTTACTTGCTACTCGCTGATCCCATATTTTTGTCAATTTTGAAGCCTTACTCGCGACTCGCTGATCGCATATTCTTTCGATTTTAAAGCCTTACTTGCTACTCTCTGATCGCATATTCTTTCCATTTTGAAGCCTTACTTGCTACTCGCTGATCACATATTTTTTCAATTTTGAAGCCTTTTTCGCGACTCGCTGATCGCATATTCTTTCGATTTTGAAGCCTATCTCGCTTCTCGTTAATCGCCAAATCTTGCGATTTTAAAGCCTTACTTGCTACTCGCTGATCGCATATTTTTTCAATTTTGAAGCCTTACTCGCGACTCGCTGATCGCATATTCTTTCGATTTTGAAGCCTTACTCGCTACTCGTTGATCGCCAAATCTTGCGATTTTAAAGCCTTACTTGCTACTCGCTGATCGCATATTTTTTTCAATTTTGAAGCCTTACTCGCGACTCGCTGATCACATATTCTTTCAATTTTGAAGCCTTACTTGCTACTCGCTGATCGCATATTTTTTCGACTTTGAAGCCTTACTCGCTACTCGTTGATCGCCAAATCTTGCGATTTTAAAGCCTTACTTGCTACTCGCTGATCGCATATTTTTTTCAATTTTGAAGCCTTACTCGCGACTCGCTGATCGCATATTCTTTCAATTTTGAAGCCTTACTTGCTACTCGCTGATCGCATATTTTTTCAATTTTGAAGCCTTACTCGCGACTCGCTGATCGCATATTCTTTCGATTTTAAAGCCTGTCTCGCTTCTCGTTGATCGCCAAATCTTGCGATTTTAAACCCTTACTTGCTACTCGCTGATTGCATATTTTTTCAATTTTGAAGCCTTACTCGCGACTCACTGATCGCATATTCTTTCGATTTTGAAGCCTTACTCGCTACTCGTTGATCGCCAAATCTTGCGATTTTCAAGCCTTACTTGCTACTCGCTTATCGCATATTTTTTCAATTTTGAAGCCTTACTTGCGACTCGCTGATCGCATATTCTTTGGATTTTAAAGCCTTACTCGCTACTCTTTGATCGCCGAATCTCGCGATTTTAAAGCCTTACTTGCTACTCGCTGATCGCATATTTTTGACAATTTTGAAGCCTTCTTTGCGACTCGCTGATCGCATATTCTTTCGATTTTGAAGCCTTACTTGCTACTCTCTGATTGCATATTCTTTCAATTTTGAAGCCTAAGTCGCTACTCGCTGATCGCGAATTGTTTCGATTTTGAAGCCTTACTCGCGACTCGCTGATCGCATATTCTTTCGATTTTGAAGCCTTACTCGCTACTCGTTGATCGCATATTCTTTTGATTTTGATGCCTTACTTGCTACTCGTTGATCGCCAAATCTTGCGATTTTAAACCCTTACTTGCTACTCGCTGATTGCATATTTTTTCAATTTTGAAGCCTTACTCGCGACTCACTGATCGCATACTCTTTCGATTTTGAAGCCTTACTCGCTACTCGTTGATCGCCAAATCTAGCGATTTTAAAGCCTTACTCGCTACTCGCTTATCGCATATTTTTTCAATTTTGAAGCCTTCTTCGCGACTCGCTGATCGCATATTCTTTCTATTTTGAAGCCTTACTTGCGACTCGCTGATCGCATATTCTTTGGATTTTGAAGCCTTACTCGCTACTCTTTGATCGCCGAATCTCGCGATTTTAAAGCCTTACTTGCTACTCGCTGATCGCATATTTTTGACAATTTTGAAGCCTTCTTTGCGACTCGCTGATCGCATATTCTTTCGATTTTGAAGCCTTACTTGCTACTCTCTGATTGCATATTCTTTCAATTTTGAAGCCTAAGTCGCTACTCGCTGATCGCGAATTGTTTCGATTTTGAAGCCTTACTCGCGACTCGCTGATCGCATATTCTTTCGATTTTGAAGCCTTACTCGCTACTCGTTGATCGCCAAATCTTGCGATTTTAAAACCTTACTTGCTACTCGCTGATCGCATATTTTTTCAATTTTGAAGCTTTACTCGCGACTCGCTGATCGCATATTCTTTCGATTTTGAAGCCTTACTTGCTACTCGCCGATCGCATATTTTTTTCAATTTCGAAGCTTTACTCGCGACTCGCTGATCGCATATTCTTTCGATTTTGAAGCCTTTCTCGCTTCTCGTTGATCGCCAAATCTTGCGATTTTAAAGCCTTACTTGCTACTCGCTGATCGCATATTTGTTTCAATTTTAAAGCCTTACTCGCGACTCGCTGATCGCATATTCTTTCGATTTTGAAGCCTTACTTGCTACTCTCTGATTGCATATTCTTTCAATTTTGAAGCCTAACTCGATACTCGCTGATCGCCAATTATTTCGATTTTGAAGCCTTTCTCGCGACTCGCTGATCGCATATTCTTTCGATTTTGAAGATTACTCGCTACTCGTTGATCGCCAAATCTTGCGATTTTAAAGCCTTACTTGCTACTCGCTGATCGCAAATTTTTTCAATTTTGAAGCCTTACTCGCGACTCGCTGATCGCATATTCTTTCAATTTTGAAGCCTTACTTGCTACTCGCTGATCGCATATTTTTTCAATTTTAAAGCCTTACTCGCGACTCGCTGATCGCATATTCTTTCGATTTTAAAGCCTATCTCGCTTCTCGTTGATCGCCAAATCTTGCGATTTTAAAGCCTTTTTTGCTACTCGCTGATCGCATATTTTTGTCAATTTTGAAGCCTTACTCGCGACTCGCTGATCGCATATTTTTTTCAATTTTGAAGCCTTACTCGCGACTCGCTGATCGCATATTCTTTCGATTTTGAAGCCTTTCTCGCTTCTCGTTGATCGCCAAATCTTGCGATTTTAAAGCCTTACTTGCTACTCGCTGATCGCATATTTTTTCAATTTTGAAGCCTTACTCGCGACTCGCTGATCGCATATTCTTTCAATTTTTAAGCCTTACTTGCTACTCGCTGATCGCATATTTTTTCAATTTTGAAGCCTTACTCGCGACTCGCTGATGGCATATTCTTTCGATTTTGAAGCCTTACTTGCTACTCTCAGATTGCATATTCTTTCAATTTTGAAGCCTAAGTCGCTACTCGCTGATCGCCAATTCTTCCGATTTTGAAGCCTTACTCACTACTCGCCGATCGCAAATTCTTTCGATTTTGAAGCCTAACTCGATACTCGCTGATCGCCAATTGTTTCGATTTTGAAGCCTTTCTCGCGACTCGCTGATCGCATATTCTTTCGATTTTGAAGCCTTACTCGCTACTCGTTGATCGCCAAATCTTGCGATTTTAAAGCCTTACTCGCAACTCGCTGGTCGCATATTTTTTCAATTTTGAAGCCTTACTCGCGACTCGCTGATCGCATATTCTTTCGATTTTGAAGCCTTACTCGTTACTCGTTGATCGCCAAATCTTGCGATTTTATAGCCTTACTTGCTACTCGCTGATCGCATATTTTTTCAATTTTGAAGCCTTACTCGCGACTCGCTGATCGCATATTCTTTCAATTTTGAAGCCTTACTTGCTACTCGCTGATCGCATATTTTTTCAATTTTGAAGCCTTACTCGCGACTCGCTGATCGCATATTCTTTCGATTTTAAAGCCTATCTCGCTTCTCGTTGATCGCCCAATCTTGCGATTTTAAAGCCTTTTTTGCTACTCGCTGATCGCATATTTTTGTCAATTTTGAAGCCTTACTCGCGACTCGCTGATCGCATATTTTTTTCAATTTTGAAGCCTTACTCGCGACACGCTGATCGCATATTCTTTCGATTTTGAAGCCTTTCTCGCTTCTCGTTGATCGCCAAATCTTGCGATTTTAAAGCCTTACTTGCTACTCGCTGATCGCATATTTTTTCAATTTTGAAGCCTTACTCGCGACTCGCTGATCGCATATTCTTTCAATTTTGAAGCCTTACTTGCTACTCGTTGATCGCATATTTTTTCAATTTTAAAGCCTTTCTCGCGACTCGCTGATCGCATATTCTTTCGATTTTGAAGCCTATCTCGCTTCTCGTTGATCGCCAAAATCTTGCGATTTTAAAGCCTTACTTGCTACTCGCTTATCGCATATTTTTGTCAATTTTGAAGCCTTACTCGCGACTCGCTGATCGCATATTCTTTCGATTTTGAAGCCTTACTCGCTACTCGTTGATCGCCAAATCTTGCGATTTTAAAGCCTTACTTGCTACTCGCTGATCGCATATTTTTTCAATTTTGAAGCCTTACTCGCGACTCGCTGATCGCATATTCTTTCGATTTTGAAGCCTTACTCGCTACTCGTTGATCGCCAAATCTTGCGATTTTAAAGCCTTACTTGCTACTCGCTGATCGCATATTTTTTCAATTTTGAAGCCTTACTCGCGACTCGCTGATCGCATATTCTTTCAATTTTGAAGCCTTACTCGCGACTCGCTGATCGCATATTCTTTCGATTTTAAAGCCTTACCTGCTACTCTCTGATCGCATATTCTTTCAATTTTGAAGCCTTACTTGCTACTCGCTGATCACATATTTTTTCAATTTTGAAGCCTTACTCGCGACTCGCTGATCGCATATTCTTTCGATTTTGAAGCCTATCTCGCTTCTCGTTAATCGCCAAATCTTGCGATTTTAAAGCCTTACTTGCTACTCGCTGATCGCATATTTTTTCAATTTTGAAGCCTTACTCGCGACTCGCTGATCGCATATTCTTTCGATTTTGAAGCCTTACTCGCTACTCGTTGATCGCCAAATCTTGCGATTTTAAAGCCTTACTTGCTACTCGCTGATCGCATATTTTTGTCAATTTTGAAGCCTTACTCGCGACTCGCTGATCGCATATTCTTTCGATTTTGAAGCCTTACTCGCTACTCGTTGATCGTTAAATCTTGCGATTTTAAAGCCTTACTTGCTACTCGCTGATCGCATATTTTTTCAATTTTGAAGCCTTACTCGCGACTCGCTGATCGCATATTCTTTCGATTTTGAAGCCTTACTCGCTACTCGTTGATCGCCAAATCTTGCGATTTTAAAGCCTTACTTGCTACTCGCTGATCGCATATTTTTTTCAATTTTGAAGCCTTACTCGCGACTCGCTGATCGCATATTCTTTCAATTTTGAAGCCTTACTTGCTACTCGCTGATCGCATATTTTTTCAATTTTGAAGCCTTACTCGCGACTCGCTGATCGCATATTCTTTCGATTTTAAAGCCTGTCTCGCTTCTCGTTGATCGCCAAATCTTGCGATTTTAAAGCCTTTTTTGCTACTCGCTGATCGCATATTTTTGTCGATTTTGAAGCCTTACTCGCGACTCGCTGATCGCATATTCTATCGATTTTAAAGCCTTACTTGCTACTCTCTGATCGCATATTCTTTCAATTTTGAAGCCTAACTCGCTACTCGCTGATCGCATATTCTTTTGATTTTGAAGCCTTACTTGCTACTCGTTGATCGCCAAATCTTGCGATTTTAAACCCTTACTTGCTACTCGCTGATTGCATATTTTTTCAATTTTGAAACCTTACTCGCGACTCACTGATCGCATATTCTTTCAATTTTGAAGCCTTACTCGCTACTCGTTGATCGCCAAATCTTGCGATTTTAAAGCCTTACTTGCTACTCGCTTATCGCATATTTTTTCAATTTTGAAGCCTTACTTGCGACTCGCTGATCGCATATTCTTTGGATTTTGAAGCCTTACTCGCTACTCTTTGATCGCCGAATCTCGCGATTTTAAAGCCTTACTTGCTACTCGCTGATCGCATATTTTTGACAATTTTGAAGCCTTCTTTGCGACTCGCTGATCGCATATTCTTTCGATTTTGAAGCCTTACTTGCTACTCTCTGATTGCATATTCTTTCAATTTTGAAGCCTAAGTCGCTACTCGCTGATCGCGAATTGTTTCGATTTTGAAGCCTTACTCGCGACTCGCTGATCGCATATTCTTTCGATTTTGAAGCCTTACTCGCTACTAATTGATCGCATATTCTTTTGATTTTGAAGCCTTACTTGCTACTCGTTGATCGCCAAATCTTGCGATTTTAAACCCTTACTTGCTACTCGCTGATTGCATATTTTTTCAATTTTGAAGCCTTACTCGCGACTCACTGATCGCATATTCTTTCGATTTTGAAGCCTTACTCGCTACTCGTTGATCGCCAAATCTTGCGATTTTAAAGCCTTACTTGCTACTCGCTTATCGCATATTTTTTCAATTTTGAAGCCTTCTTCGCGACTCGCTGATCGCATATTCTTTCTATTTTGAAGCCTTACTTGCGACTCGCTGATCGCATATTCTTTGGATTTTGAAGCCTTACTCGCTACTCTTTGATCGCCGAATCTCGCGATTTTAAAGCCTTACTTGCTACTCGCTGATCGCATATTTTTGACAATTTTGAAGCCTTCTTTGCGACTCGCTGATCGCATATTCTTTCGATTTTGAAGCCTTACTTGCTACTCTCTGATTGCATATTCTTTCAATTTTGAAGCCTAAGTCGCTACTCGCTGATCGCGAATTGTTTCGATTTTGAAGCCTTACTCGCGACTCGCTGATCGCATATTCTTTCGATTTTGAAGCCTTTCTCGCTACTCGTTGATCGCATATTCTTTTGATTTTGAAGCCTTACTTGCTACTCGTTGATCGCCAAATCTTGCGATTTTAAACCCTTACTTGCTACTCGCTGATTGCATATTTTTTCAATTTTGAAGCCTTACTCGCGACTCACTGATCGCATACTCTTTCGATTTTGAAGCCTTACTCGCTACTCGTTGATCGCCAAATCTTGCGATTTTAAAGCCTTACTTGCTACTCGCTTATCGCATATTTTTTCAATTTTGAAGCCTTCTTCGCGACTCGCTGATCGCATATTCTTTCTATTTTGAAGCCTTACTTGCGACTCGCTGATCGCATATTCTTTGGATTTTGAAGCCTTACTCGCTACTCTTTGATCGCCGAATCTCGCGATTTTAAAGCCTTACTTGCTACTCGCTGATCGCATATTTTTGACAATTTTGAAGCCTTCTTTGCGACTCGCTGATCGCATATTCTTTCGATTTTGAAGCCTTACTTGCTACTCTCTGATTGCATATTCTTTCAATTTTGAAGCCTAAGTCGCTACTCGCTGATCGCGAATTGTTTCGATTTTGAAGCCTTACTCGCGACTCGCTGATCGCATATTCTTTCGATTTTGAAGCCTTACTCGCTACTCGTTGATCGCATATTCTTTCGATTTTGAAGCCTTACTCGCTACTCGTTGATCGCCAAATCTTTCAATTTTGAAGCCTAAGTCGCTACTCGCTGATCGCCAATTGTTTCGATTTTGAAGCCTTACTCGCGACTCGCTGATCGCATATTCTTTCGATTTTGAAGCCTTACTCGCTACTCGTTGATCGCCAAATCTTGCGATTTTAAAACCTTACTTGCTACTCGCTGATCGCATATTTTTTTAATTTTGAAGCTTTACTCGCGACTCGCTGATCGCATATTCTTTCGATTTTGAAGCCTTACTTGCTACTCGCCGATCGCATATTTTTTCAATTTTGAAGCTTTACTCGCGACTCGCTGATCGCATATTCTTTCGATTTTGAAGCCTTTCTCGCTTCTCGTTGATCGCCAAATCTTGCGATTTTAAAGCCTTACTTGCTACTCGCTGATCGCATATTTTTTTCAATTTTAAAGCCTTACTCGCGACTCGCTGATCGCATATTCTTTCGATTTTGAAGCCTTACTTGCTACTTTCTGATTGCATATTCTTTCAATTTTGAAGCCTAAGTCGCTACTCGCTGATCGCCAATTCTTCCGATTTTGAAGCCTTACTTACTACTTGCTGATCGCAAATTCTTTCGATTTTGAAGCCTAACTCGATACTCGCTGATCGCCAATTGTTTCGATTTTGAAGCCTTACTCGCGACTCGCTGATCGCATATTCTTTCGATTTTGAAGCCTTACTCGCTACTCGTTGATTGCCAAATCTTGCGATTTTAAAGCCTTTTTTGCTACTCGCTGATCGCATATTTTTTCAATTTCGAAGCCTTACTCGCGACTCGCTGATCGCATATTCTTTCGATTTTAAAGCCTTACTTGCTACTCTCTGATCGCATATTCTTTCAATTTTGAAGCCTAACTCGCTACTCGCTGATCGCCAATTCTTCCGATTTTGAAGCCTTACTCACTACTCGCTGATCGCAAATTCTTTCGATTTTGAAGCCTTACTCGCGACTCGCTGATCGCATATTCTTTCGATTTTGAAGCCTTACTCGCTACTCGTTGATCGCCAAATCTTGCGATTTTAAAGCCTTACTTGCTACTCGCTGATTGCATATTTTTTCAATTTTGAAGCCTTACTCGCGACTCGCTGATCGCATATTCTTTCGATTTCAGTCAGTCCATAAGACAACAGAGGATACCAGCGACAGAATAGTTATGCCTACCATTAACAAGGTATCTTCTTGCTCTTTAGTAAATAGTTGTCAAAAAGGGAGTCAGCAGCATGCCTTGAAATTATTTCATCAAAATATTCAGGGTGTCTCTTCCAAATTATTAGAAATTGAAATGTTTTTAGAAAAAACAATGTTTGACATTGTATGTTTTAGTGAGCACTGGTTGAAGGATTACCAGATGCTAATTAGTTATGAAAATTGTAATGTGGGCAGTTGTTTTAACCGCAAATCTATGTTACGTGGTGGTTCCCTCATCTTATTAAAAAAAAACTTAAAATTTAAGCAACGTAATGACATCGTTAACTTATCAGTGGAACATTGCATCGAACTGTCCTGTGTTGAGCTAGATAAGCATATCATAGTGTGCGTGTACAGACCCCCAAACCCTCAAAACTTTACTTTATTTGAGTCAACAATGGAAGATATCCTTGCGAAACTTGCAGCAGGTAACAAGCCCGCGATTATTTGTGGGGATTTTAATATTAATATTTTAGAAATTAATTCAAATAGCAGCAGATTTATAAGCCTTTTTAAATCGTTTAATTTGTCTAATGTGTTTACAGAACCGACTAGGGTAACACCAACTTCTTCAACCTGTATCGATAATGTATTCTGCGATTGTGAATATTTAGATAAAGCCATAGTTAATTACCTTCCCTCTGATCATAGTGGTCAATTGGTAACATTTCAGTTTAAAGCAGCCTTGGAAAAAATTCATATACAATATAGGCCAATTACAACTGGCAAACTAGCTAAATTCAATGGTACCTTACAAAATAAGTTAAATTTTCTAGGCCATAACATTGAAGATGCTAATAAATTTTATGATAATTTCTTTTCAGTGGTTCTAAAGGAATTCAATGCAACTTTTGAAAAGAAGTCTAAGGATACTTTCCCTAAGTATGTATTTAGTGACTGGGCGACTAAAGGCATTAGGATAAGTAGGGAAAGACTATATGAGCTATATGGCCTTAAGCCTGTCATAAACACTGATTCTTTTAATAAGTTTGTAAACAAATATTCTAAAGTGTTCAGAAATACTTGCAAGGTAGCTAAAGCCCTATATATTAGCAACAAGATCAAATCGTCAGAAAATAAAATAAAGACAGTTTGGAAAGTTATTAATAATGAAACTAATAGAAATAAAGAACGAAACACTGATTATTTACTGGAGACTACACATGGTGCCAAAAGCTCTAATTTAGAAGTAGCTCAAGAATTTGTAAATTTTTTCACCAATATACCAACTAAAACTACGGAATATTTAAATTCTTCACCTGAGGTCTCATATAATTTATTAAAAGCTAACATTCCAGGTTGTACGGTTGAATTCCAGTTCAAACATATCAACCCTGTGACAGTCATAAAAGCTTTCCGGCAAATCAAAATCAAATTGACCGAAGACATATGGGGAATGTCTATTAAAGTGTGCACGTCCATAATTGAAACTATAGCACCATACTTGGCTTTAATATTTAATTTATGTGTAGACCAAGGAGTCTTTCCGGATATAATGAAATATAGTAAGGTTATACCACTATTTAAATCGGGCGGCAGCAAAGACACCAATAATTATAGACCTGTATCTGTTTTGCCGGTTTTTAGCAAAGTGTTTGAAAAAGTAATGCTCAATCAGATGCTCAATCATTTTAACATCAATAAAATTTTACACGATCAACAGTATGGTTTTACCAGGGGTCGTTGTACGACTGACGCTGGTGCCACGTTGTTAAAATACATATACTCAGCGTGGGAAGAGGCACAAGATGCCATAGGAATCTTTTGTGACCTCTCCAAGGCATTTGATTGTGTAAATCACGAAACCTTGCTCCTAAAGCTAGGACATTACGGACTAGGTAAACTTGCACTCAGTCTAATAAAATCTTACTTAAATGATAGACAGCAGCAAGTTCAAATAAATGGTGTCAATTCACGGGGTTTAAAAGTCAAAATGGGGGTACCACAAGGCTCTATTTTGGGTCCTTTCCTCTTTCTAGTATATATTAATGATCTACCCCATCTTTTAAAAAATCAACCTCACATGGTATTATTTGCTGACGATACGTCCTTAATTTTTAAGATAGATAGACGTTCCATAAATCTTGACGACGTAAATAACACCCTACAGCAGGTCCAAAATTGGTTTACTGCTAATAATTTAGTATTAAATGGGAAAAAACTAAATGCATCAGATTTGCCTTACCGAACGTTAAAAGAAATGATTGCGACATAGTATTGAACAAGGAGAAACTTGAATTCGTCGAAAACACGGTTTTCCTGGGGATTACGCTTGACTCAAGGCTACAATGGGGTCCTCATTTAACATCTCTTGCGGGACGGCTAAGTTCAGCAGCATACGCTGTCAGAAAAATCCGTCAATTTACCGATATAGATACCGCGAGGCTGGTCTATTTTAGTTACTTTCATAGTATCATGTCTTACGGTATCTTATTATGGGGACGTGCTGCAGACATCGAGTCTATATTTATCCTGCAGAAAAGAGCCATAAGAGCCATTTACAATATCCGTCGGCGTGATTCCCTTAGAGAACTGTTTAAGGATATCAACATCATGACTGTACCTTGTCAATACATTTACGAAAATATTATGTATGTTCGGAAAAATCTTCATCTCTTTAGCAAGATTAGTGACAGGCATAATTTTAATACTACAAATAGGAACAAATTAGATCAACCCCGATTCAGATTGGCCAAAGTACACACTTCTTTTATGGGGTACTGTATTAAATTTTATAATAAAATACCAGTTGATATTCTCGAACTGAATGAGAGAAAATTTAAAGCATGCATAAAACGCACACTATGTAGACAAGCGTATTATAAACTGGAAGATTATATCCTCGATAAAAACGCTTGGCTAAATGCTGGTCCTGCTCCACAGTCACGGCTGCTTAGGTCCACTTTTTAGGTTTCTATGTTGTTATATTTGAAAGAGATGCTCGCTCCTTTTAGAGGTTCTTACATTATTTCGTTTATTTATTGTTATATACATACAAATTATATTATTATATTAATTACTTATTTATTCTTTTTGATGTAAGATCTTAATCGTTCTCTTTATTAATTTATTTTTCATTATTTGGTCATTGACAACTATAGTTTTGTGTAAAGTAGAAGCATATTTTTCAAATTTTGTAAATGTGAGTACCATGAAACCATTTACATTTTATGTGAGTAGTTATAGTTTTACTTGTTGGACATGAACGAGCATGGTGGTTGAGAGCATGTCATGCTCACTCAAATGTCTCGCTGATGGCGGCGCGTGGGTTTGATCATTCGGTTCCCTTCGAAATGGTTGAGCTGAAGGGTGCCGATACACGCGTCATGTTCGTGAACAGGCGCCGTCGGTTGAGACTGGTCATTTCTTAACTGCCATTGGCTTATTTTAATCTTTATATTTAAAATTCTTATAATAAGCCCTTTTTTTTTCCTTTGCATTGTCCTCACATGCAGAAGCAACAAGTATATGTAACTTGAAATTTTGTAAAACCAGAACATGATTTAAAAGAGTGTCCGTGGAGTTTCTTGCACGTTCTTCTCCATAGAGATCTACGCTTTGGAACGTGCAAATAGCTTCCATGTTTTTGACTGACCGACCTTGACGTTTCAAAAGTGCCTGTGAATGGTTTATTTGAAATAAAATGCTTTGAATTTGAATTTGAATTTGATTTTGAAGCCTTACTCGCTACTCGTTGATCGCCAAATCTTGCGATTTGAAAGCCTTACTTGCTACTCGCTGATCGCATATTTTTTCAATTTTGAAGCCTTACTCGCTACTCGCTGATCGCATATTCTTTCGATTTTGAAGCCTTACTCGCTACTCGTTGATCGCCAAATCTTGCGATTTGAAAGCCTTACTTGCTACTCGCTGATCGCATATTCTTTCGATTTTGAAGCCTTACTCGCTACTCGCTGATCGCCTTTTATTTCGATTCTGAAGCCTTTCTCGCGACTCGCTGATCGCATATTCTTTGGATTTTGAAGCCTTACTCGCTACTCGTTGATCGCCAAATCTTGCGATTTTAAAGCCTTACTTGCTACTCGCTGATCGCATATTTTTTCGATTTTGAAGCCTTACTCGCGACTCGCTGATCGCATATTCTTTCGATTTTGAAGCCTTACTCGCTACTCGTTGATCGCCAAATCTTGCGATTTGAAAGCCTTACTTGCTACTCGCTGGTCGCATATTTTTTCATTTTTGGAGCTTTACTCGCGACTCGCTGATCGCATATTCTTTCGATTTTTCAAATTCGGGAGGAGCCACGACAGGGCGTCCGCGGCCTTCAGCAGGCGCGTCGACAACCCGCTGAAGTGCGGGCCGAAGCGCCACCTGCTGTCCAGCACCAGGCCCAGATAATTCATCTGGGCCTGGACGGCCACCCTGACGCCCTCCACCACAATGTGGGCGTCGGGAGGGCAGCGCTGCCGAGGCCCGTGAAAGAACATGGCCTCGGTCTTGTTCAGCGCCACCCTCAAACCCAGGCGGCGGATCCTCCCTGCCACCAAGGACCCGCCAGCCGAGGCCAGACAGGCCGCCTCCCCGAAGCTCTTCCCCCGGGCAGTAAGGAGAGTGTCATCCGCGTAACAGATGACACTCGTGCCCTGGAGAAGAGCTCCCCGCAACAGCCAGTCGAAGCCGATGTTCCACAGGGGGGGCCCTAAGACAGACCCCTGCGGAACACCGTACTCCGCGCCGTACCTCCGCAACCTGGCCAGTTTGTCCACAAGGAGGTCCTCTCGATCCTCCAAGTAGCTGGCCAGGAGCCTCCTCAAGTATTGGGGCACTCCGTGATACCGGAGCGCCTCCAATATTGTAGAGTGGGGAACGGAGTTGAAGGCGTTGGCTATGTCGAACGACATCGCCAACACTCCGTCCCCCGCCTCCACCGCCCCTTTCACCTGGCCCTTAAGAAGGGCCAGCGCGTCGATGGTAGACCGACCCTGTCGGAAACCGAACTGGGCGTCCGACAGGTTCGGCCCTACACCCTGCAAATGGCTCCTGAGCCGGCCGGCGATGATCCTCTCGAACAATTTACCGACCTCATCGAGCAGAACGATGGGCCGGTATGCCGAGGGGGAATCCGCCGGGCGTCCCTCCTTTCGGAGGAGGCATAGCTGCCCCTCCTTCCACAGTTTCGGGAACCTTCAACCTTTTTTTTTTTTTTTTTTTTTTAAGCTGGGAAAAAATGCATTACGCATACCCCCCCGTCGGGGGAACGGGAGAGGTATGTGGGACTCCCCGGGCTGACCCGGTATACCCACTAAAATAACCCAGCGGCATTCCCGCATCGTCCGAGTGGAAGAGGACTGGGAGATCGGCGCAGCCTTAGCGTCCAGTCCTCCTCCGACGACAACCCGCCTAAAGCGGCGGGCCCCTCAAGTCCTCCCCGTTCAGGGGGAGGGCTAGGAATGACCGGCGGAGGTGGTGTGGAGTGCAATGCGGGCGGAAGCGCCCCCGCGCCTATCGCCCGCCCATCACCACCATGAGGAGGGAAAAGACGGCGTCTTCTCCGACCTCTTCTCCGCCTACGGAGCGGCGCAGCGAGAGGGTCGTCCTCCCGCGCGCGCTCCGCCGCCTCCTTTTGCGAGATGACATCCTCGCAAAAAGAGGCGACAGCTGCCCAGGACCCCTCACTCTCCAGCATGGCGTTGACCACGCCGGGAAGCGAGAGGTCCTGTCCTATCTCCGCTGTTAGACTGCGGCGCGGCTCAGACCAAGCCGGGCACACCTCGAGGGTGTGCTGAGCCGAGTCCTCCGCCGCACCGCAGTCGTGGCACGCCGGGGTCCCCTCCCTCCCGATCCGGTGCAGGTGCTTGCCGAAACAGCCGTGGCCTGACAACACCTGCACCAGACGGAATGAGAGGAAACCGTGGGAGCGCTCGAGCCAGTCTCGTAGGACCGGACCGAGCGCGTCCAGGGTTCGGCGGCCAAAGGTGGCGGAGGCGAGGTCCTCCGTCCAGTGGACGATGATGGCGTCCCTCGCCTCCCGCCGCACGGCCTCCCGCTCCTCCGCGACGGGGCGCTCGCCCAGGGCCTTTCGCCGCGCCGTCCACTCGTACACTCTGGCGAGCACCTACGCCTCCAGCTCCCAAGGAGGGGTGCCCGCCAGAGCGCACGCCGCCGAAAAGCCCACCGAGCGGTAAGCCCTCGCCACCCGCAGTGCAATGGCCCTTTGGGGCCTCCGCATCATAGTAGCGTTCTCCCTCCTGTTGAGGGACTCCGACCAGATGGGGGCCCCGTACAGGGCCATGCTCCGCAGGAGGGAACCTTCAACCTAACCTAACCTTTTTTTTTTTTTTTTTTTTTTTTTAAGCTGGGAAAAAATGCATTACGCATACCCTCCCGTCGGGGGAACGGGAGGGGTATGTGGGACTCCCCGGGCTGACCCGGTATACCCACTAAAATAACCCAGCGGCATTCCCGCATCGTCCGAGTGGAAGAGGACTGGGAGATCGGCGCAGCCTTAGCGTCCAGTCCTCCTCCGACGACAACCCGCCTAAAGCGGCGGGCCCCTCAAGTCCTCCCCGTTCAGGGGGAGGGCTGGGAATGACCGCCGAAGGTGGTGTGGAGTGCAATGCGGGCGGAGGCGCCCCCGCGCCTATCGCCCGCCCATCACCACCGTGAGGAGGGAGAAGACGGCGTCTTCTCCGACCTCTTCTTCGCCTGCGGAGCGGCGCAGCGAGAGGGTCGTCCTCCCGCGCGCGCTCCGCCGCCTCCTTTTGCGAGATGACATCCTCGCAAAAAGAGGCGACAGCTGCCCAGGACCCCTCACTCTCCAGCATGGCGTTGACCACGCCGGGAAGCGAGAGGTCCTGTCCGATCTCCGCAGTTAGACTGCGGCGCGGCTGAATGAAGTTCAAATGGTAAATTATTAATTACACTGTTAACTAGTCCACCACCTTGCATTGCTTAAAGTTAAATGAAATTGAAATAACAAAATATAATATTTATACTAATTAATTTGTCAATTTACTATTGACGCTTTGTCGATCCAGCTGTTTTCTTCATTGCTTAAACCCAACCATTTTTTTTTTTTTTTTTACTATTGATAGGCACGCGTTTGACCACTATCTCACCTGATGGTAAGCGAGGATGTGGTCGAAGATGGAGCACGCTTGCCTAGAAATAACCTATTCACTCTTGATTTAAAGACATTTTTTTTCCGTTTCTTTTTAAAAATTTTTCAATCAAATAAACACCGGGGTGTTGAGAGTTTTGAAGCTCCTGTTCATAAAAGGTTCCTAATATGGCTTGTTTTCGCTGATCTTCGAGGTGATAAGTTACTGGTAATGTATCGTTAACTTTTTTTATATTAAATAATTCTGTTGACCAATTAGGGGTATAGCCCTTTTTAAAAATATGTTTGTATTTACTAATACGAACATTGTCACCAACTTTGAACTTAGGTCTGCATCGAACGGGTAAATGTTTATGTGAATTTTTAATATTGTCTTTTATTATTAACTCATTGCATTTATTAACTTCTATCGGTTTTAATTTAATAGTGCGATGTTTTGTGTTATTATATGTTTTCATAGTATTTTCCAATACCGTTCCAAACCACTTGTAATTTCCATTTAGACTGAAACATTTATATAACTTACTTTTAATAGTTTTTATCAATCTCTCTACGATTGATGCCTTCTTTGTTGAAAAGGATGAGTAGTGATTAATATTAAACTTCTTCATAAACGTTTGAAAAATTGAGTTATAAAACTCCTTGCCAGCATCAGTTTGCAAATTAACTGGTACGCGATTGTTTACTGTTATGATACGTTGAAAGGCATTAGTAACATCAAATTTATTTTTCGATTTTAGTGGTTCTGCCCAAGCAAACTTCGAAAAACAATCAATTACCAATAAAATATAATTATAACCACTGTTGTATTTCCTCAAAGCTTGCATATCCACGAGATCAGCTTGCCATAAGTCATCGATCCTCTTTAAAATTACAGAACGCCTGAGATAATTTTTTCGTGCCGCTTTATGTATTTCATTCACAATTTGTAGTTTTGACATTATAAAGATTTTTTAGACGATAGTACTTTATCTATATCCGCTTTAGTGTAAAACTTGTCATCTAAATGAGTGAAAGCCTCAGACAACTTTGCTTTTAAAGTACTTTCAGTCTCTATTATAATTTGAGCACGCATTACCCCCATCAATTTTAATAAATCCTGTTTAATTTTCGATGTTATTTGATCTAAGTATTCCTTGTTTACTGCATCGTCTGGTTCTAGTGGAGATCTGATTCCTCTAAGCCTTGCTGTTTTCAAATCATAATCACCGCTTTCCGATTTTTGCAATGCATTGTCATTGAACTCGAGTAATTCTGATAAACGCAATCTCTTATGAATATAATGCCCGCATTTGTCCACATTCATGTTTAAGGTGTAATATACTGCAATGTCTAAAGTAAAATGAAACGAGGAGACTTGATAACATATTATTTATTAATTAATAATTTTACTTTCACGTAACTCTTCAATTATGGATATTATTTCATTATCCAGTCCGGTGTTACCAGCATCGCGAGATGCAATTAATAATTTTAATCTTTCTACCAGTTCATTGGGATCGTCCCAATATACGAAATCTGTGTTCTTTCTCCACACTTTAGTCAAGGGCAAACCTTTTCCCTTCGATTGGCTACAGCTTTGATTTTGTAGTTTGAAAAGAGGCTTGATAACTTTACAAACACAACAAATATTTACCAAACAAATAACAAATAACAAATATTTTTGACCTTTATTACTTTTAATTGGTTTACTTAAGTCAAAGTCTCGACGATGTGCATTTGTATCAAGTAACATTGACTTATAATGCTGCATGTCATTGTTTGTAACCAAACTTAAATCGATGTCCTTGTTAAGCAACAAATGCTTCAAACCAGGGGTTTTGCGGTATTTGCGTCCCCCAACAGTGATATATTCGTCACCGATCGTTATGGCAGCAGAACCTAACATTAATTTCCTACACTCACTCCGAACGCCAAACGGTACCTCAGTTAGCGCTTCTGAAGATAATGACCAAGACGATGTATCGCGTTCTTGATTGTTATCAACCAATGATTGGAATGAAGAGTCACTGGTAATATTAGATTCGTCACTGACATCATAGTTATCTTGCACCAACTCTTCTTTCTGCAATATTTGGTTTGAAACCGGAACATCAGTTTCTTCATTTCCTATGCTATGCAAAGGAGCAGTTTGATTACTGGTGTTGGATAATAAGTTGAGCGATTCCGTCACAGGCTTAAAAACTGATTCCAGTGCTTGCTTATTGTCAATCTCAATATCTCTCATATTGCGTACTTTTTTCTTTACAGCTTCTGCAGCTTCGACAATTTGCCTTTTTAATGATTTATCCATAATGATATGATGGTTCGTTATCGAATAAGGATCGCGCAAAGAATAATAACATCGCAAACACGATCGGTCTTAAATATGGGTGTTCTCAATCAAACACTACAAAAGTGTCAAATTTATTTCTGTAACATCCATTGTTTTTCGGACATTCTTTATTAATCACTACGTAATTAAAAGGCTCACTCCAAATTTTTGAACACATTTCACAAAATTCATGCCACGTGATATCTGTGTTGACATGCTCTTCGTAAACATGTTTCAAATTAATTTCATCTTGTTTAAAGTATTATTAAATTTGCATTATCTCTTACCAACTGTTTAGGAATTTTACTATACATTCAGTCAAAAAAGTATCGGGAATGGATGATTTGTTTATGGTTCCAAATTCAAATTTTTGTTTTTTTGTAGTTGTTAGATTGGCACAACTGTTTTCCATTTTGGCGCGGAGTTTGAGTTGCATCTGTTATTTATATTAAATACAGTGCTGGTTTTAGTAATATCATATATAGTGTGTATTGCGAATTTCATAATGGACAAAAATATCGAACAAAGAGTTTGTCATAAATTTTGCATCGCCAATGGAATTTCGTGTTCGGAGTCACTGAAAATGTTACAGAAGGCTTACGGTGAATCGATTTTATCAAAAACTCGTGCTTATGAGTGGTTCAAAGCGGTCGAGATGTGATGGAAGATTTCCCTCGCTCTGGTAGGCCGTCAACGTCTGCAACTGAAGTTAACATCGCAAAAGTGAAGGAAATAGTGACTGAAAATCCCCATTCAACTCTGAGAGAGATAGCCGCCGAACTTTCTGTATCTCACGAGTCGATCCGTACCATTTTAACTAATCATTTGGGTATGAAACATGTTGCTGCTCGGCTAGTCCCAAAAGATCTGAATTTTCTCCAAAAACTCAATCGCATGAAAGTCGCTGAGGACATGCTAGAACGAGTCAGTTCGGACCCAACATTCATGAAACGCATTGTTACTGGTGACGAGACGTGGGTTTACGAGTTTGACATGCAAACTAGTCAACAAGCTTCGGAGTGGCGCCTTCCAACTGAACCGAAACCGAAAAAAACACGCCAAAGTCGATCAAAAGTCAAAGTCATGTTGACTGTTTTCTTTGACTATCGCGGTGTTGTGCACTCTGAATTCTTACCGGAAGGTCTAACGGTAAATAAAGAATATTATTTGAGCGTTATGCGGCGTTTAAGAGAGCAAATTCGTCGAAAAAGGCCAGATTTGTGGAAAGAAAATTCTTGGATTTTGAACCACGACAATGCACCTTCGCACAAGGCTATCATTGTGAACGAATTTTTAACCAAACACTCAACAAATACCATCCAGCAACCACCATGTTCACCAGATATGGCTCCTGCTGACTTTTTTTCTTTTTCCTGAACTCAAATTACCACTTCGTGGCACCCGTTTTCAATCGATAGAAGACATAAAGGAGAATTCGCGGCGAGAACTGAACTCAATTCCGGAAGCAGCGTTTAAAAAATGTTTTGATGAATGGATTATTCGTTGGCGCAAGTGTATCGTTTCTAAAGGAGCATACTTTGAAGGTGATAAAATAAATTTGGATGAATAACAGACAATTTGTGTATTATTGATCTTTTCCCGGTACTTTCTTGACAGAGTAGTAAGTTTGGTTTAGGTAGAAACAATCAATGTATTTGTGTCGACCCATAGCAATCTAATCTCGCATGTTACTTTGATTTTCACATGCAACGTCGTCGAATATAAACACAGAATTAGGTTTTGCATCCTGAACACTCAAAACGTCCTCATTTTCCTGATATTTCTGAAGTGAAATACTTGGAACCCGCTGTAAAACTCTTTCCAAAAAAACATACTTTGGTTGGTGTAAAGTTTTTGAATAAACATAAACGTTTTGAAACTTTAATCCGTTTTCGTGTATGAGAAGGCCAATGAGTTTTGTTTTGCCACAATTTGATGGTCCGCAAATGATGCATCGTATTACGTTAGGTAATAATTCGCTATGACGAGCACGAGACTTAGGCAAGTCATCGCAGATTGTGTTAACGTGCAATGATTGTGGTTGTTTAACAAATTTCATGATCTATATGCGTTGAACGCGGAATGAGAGAAAGCGTTCACAACATTATCATTTAAACTGGATTTTTCTTACATTTATGGTCTATAAATCAATACTATTCCCAAGCAGCGAAAAAAAATTCCATGGAATTGTAATGCATATAGACAATCTTGCACAATAAATAATTTATTTAACAAATTACGTGTGTGAACTGCAATTAATTAATTTGTTGTCATATATTTACGATTGTAACTTGATAAAACGATTGTGTATGAATGGACATTCTAGACCACCTTCGTAGCGCGCGGCGAGTTTATTAATTAATCTTAACATATTGAGTTTCACTACTCAATGTGTTGAATGCATTTGATATTATACTACTACGACAGTCGAGTTGATTAGTGGTTATTGGGCAGTCCGAGCCACTGTCCTGTAGCGAGGCTTACTTGCCGAGCTACTGGAGGACAGTGGCTCAGAATGCCCAATAACTACCTACTCTATTTCTCAAGTTATGACATTGTTTTTTTCTTTATTTTTACGTTAGTTTGTATTGTTTGTAGTTATGTTTTTTATAAGAATGCAAGTGTAGTAAATGTATAGTTGTCTAATATTTAATAGTTTTGTTTTTTCGTTCGTTTTGGTTTTTGTTGGAGTGAGATAGTGATAATGGAACAGAGTTTTAATTATTTTATTTTGAACTCTTTGAAGTGAAATTAAATTAGTTACTGCTGCGGATCCCCATATTTCAATTAAATATTCTAGATGCGATTTGACTAGCGAGTTATAAATCAAAGTGCGTACTTTATTTGGAATACAGTTTGCTACTTTCCGTAATGCTCCCAATAACGAAGTTAATTTATTCCTGAGATGGTTGATGTGTAATTTCCAAGTTAGTTTTTCATCTACCCGTAATCCAAGATATTTTTCGTTGGTTGATCGTTTTATTATTTCGTTATTTATTTTAAGAGGCGGGAAGTCCGGTATACGCTTATTTTTAGTGGTAAAAATCAAGAACGAGGTTTTCGAGGTATTAATTGTGAGAAGGTTGTACTTTAACCACTCGTTTAAAAGATCAAGGTCATGTTGAGCGTCATTAATAATGTTATCAAAGTAAAAGAGACAGGTGTCGTCTCCATATAGTGTTAGGTTTTACTGGTAGGTGCTTACTGTTTTTTTTTTGTTTACAACAACTATTGTAGGTGTTCCTTTCACTTATTTAATAGTGAGGTTTTTTTCGCCATTCCGAGTACGCCTATTTAGCTCTTCCTTCAGAGATTCTAAGTATTTTTTTTGTTTGGGGTTTGATCAGAAAACATCTGCATATTTTCCGGTAGTTTAGTTATATTTTTTAATAGGTATTTTGCTGTCTCGGAGCTTACGAAGTGAACTTTTATGGGTCGGTTCTTGTTTTGCACATATTTTCCTAGTCGCTTGGATTTCGGTGGGATGGGATATTTCGGTTTCTATATTTCTGATTTTGTCCTCAGTGACCGTTGTTTTAGTTTTGATATTTTCTATTTCAGTATTTGTATGTTGAGTAAAATTTTTGGTAGTTAATTTTAGTGTCTTAATTTCGTTCTTTATATCCAATATTTGTTCTTTAATTTGGTTTAGGTTTTCAGTTCGTGATTTACCAAAATTGGTTAGAAAGTTCATCATTTCCATGCGGAAATCCATGAAGTCTTTTTTATAATCGCTTTCTTCTGAACGCTCCTTCCGCTTTCTTGAAGTAATATTAGCATGTAGGTCCTCATCGCTGATAGTGGATAAGTTTGGAACCGATCCGCTACCACTCTCGCTGCCGCTTATCAGTGTAGCCCTGGGCGGTGTTCTCTGCACATTCATATCGCTGCGTTCCGAGTGCGTGCGAGGGGATAGAAAAATATCGAACGCTCTCTTTTCCCCGTGGGGGTGAGCGGTGCTGCGCACGCGCCGGCGGTCTTCCACGTAAGGACACAAGGTCTTGAGTAATTAAACAGCTACGATGTTAATTTGACATAAACAATACATTTATAAGGGTCACTTTTCTTTGCTAAGCTTTTATTAAAATTATGATACTTTTAGCACAGTCTGCTTCTATCGGGCTCAGGAGGTGTGAGATGTTAATGTAACCCCAAGAAGCTCAAGTTGGTCGGTTATCGGCACGGTTAAACCTCGGAAAGATGGAGCTGGGTGGAATTGGCTCCTTTTGGCGGAAAATAGATACGCTTGGGTCTTAGCAGCATTGAACTTGACCAGATTGGTATCGCCCCATTCAGAGACAGCCTGTAAGGGCACGTTCAAGCGCTCAACCATTGCCTCCCGGAAAGACCGGATCTGCGACCCACCAGCTCGTGCGTCGGACACGTATCTCTCAGCAACAGTGCTGTCGTCTGCATACCCAAAGGTACCGGGTTTAAGCAGATCATTAATATGCAGCAAGAACAGTGTTGCCGAAAGCACCGACCCCCGAGAAACCCCGGCATTAATATCCAGCAGTCCAGACGAGCAGCCATCTATGACCACTCGGATAGACCGATCCCTCAGGAAATCTGCGACCCAATCACACAAACCGGCGGGCAGACCGAAGGAAGGAAGCTTACAAATAAGGCTATCGTGCCAGACCCTGTCGAAGGCCTTCGAGATGTCAAGGGAGACCGCTAGTGCCTCCCCGTGTTTCTCTATGGCCTCACTCCAGATGTGAATGGCATACGCTAGAAGATCCCCAGTTGATCGATTTCGGCGGAACCCGTATTGACGGTCACTAAGAATATAATTCGCTTCTAGGTACGCCAGGAGCTTATGATTCAGCATGCGTTCCATAGTCTTACAGAGTATGGACGTTACCGAGATGGGTCTATAATTCGACGGGTCAGCTCGACTACCCTTCTTGGGCACGGGCTGCACGTTAGCTTGCTTCCAAGTCTTCGGCACTTTTCCAGTCTCAAACGAAAGGCGAAATAGGCGCGTCAAGATCGGAGACAACTCAGGCGCAAAAGTCTTCAGAACAATTGCCGGTATCCCATCGGGACCACTAGCCTTGTTTATTCACGCAGTACCCTACGAACGTCCTTCTGATGAATGCGAATGTTCGACATACTCGACTCGCATCCACCAGGAGAAGCAGGGGGCGTCGCGCCACCAGGATCCAGACGTAAAGATTCCGCAAACAAGTTCGCTTTCTCCTCAGCGGAGTGGGCCATCGTCCCGTCGGGTCTCAGCAGTGGTGGTAGTGAGGGGCGGCAGAAGTTCGATTCGACCGACTTAGCCAGGGACCAAAAAGCCTTACTACCTGCTGGGTATGAAGCAAGTTTGTTCCCTATTCGGCTAATGTGGTCAAACCGAGCCCTCCGCAACACTTTCTTGCAGGACTTGGCAGCCCTGTTGAAGGCTCTCTTCTTCTGACTCACGTCATTTGCTTTGCGCGCACGAGCGTCGACCCATGCTAGGTACACCGCGTGCTTATTCGCATCAGCGTGATTGCACTCGGCACCAAACCAAGGACGAGCTTCGCCAGATTTCGCTATGTCAGAGAACGGAATGTAATACTCCATTACCCTCCGCAACACATCCGACAAGGCGTTCGCGCACGACGAAGCATCAGTGGAAGAAAAGCAAGTAGGCTGCCAAAGGTAACATGCGAAAAAAGATCGCATACCATCCCAATCTGCTGACCTGTATCGCCATACCCGCCGGGTGCCTCTTGGGCTAGGATCGGGTGGGGAGTAGACGGATACAGACTTTACCAGACAGTGGTCGGAACTACCCAGTTGTGAAGAAATCGACACCGAATAGCGGTCAGGATCTGTTGTCAGCAAAAGGTCCAAGCAATTGGCAGTGTGCGAATCAACATCGAGCACCCTCGTTACCCCCTGGACCAGCTGGGTAAGATTTAACGCAAGCGCTAGCTTTCGCGTCTCTCGTCCAGCATGGTCTGTGCACTGGTATGGGAAGAGCCACTCCTGATGGTGGGCATTGAATTCCCCCAGTAACACCAATTGGGCAGAAGGGTACCGCTGCTGAGCCGCCTCACTCAAGTGCTGTGTAAGCCCAGTTGTCTCCAAATCACCGCTGTGCGAACGGTAGACGCAGGCGTAGACAATTTTGTCCAGGTCTGTGTCCACTATGGCCCACAGCGTCGAGAACCTGGAGTCTTCAAGGTAACGGAGACGCCGATAGCAGATGTCTTCCCGGGCGTACATGCATACACACGCACGTGGTCTGAAGTGGTGCTCCAGGGTAAACCCCGGGTAAGACCGGTATGACACGTCCGACGGACATCCGATCTGCGTCTCCGACAGGAATAAGAGTGCTGGTTTTTCGGTCTCAAGGTGGTAATGGACAGCAGCGAGATTTGAGTGCAGACCTCGTATGTTAGAGAGGTGCACTTTATGCGAAAGGGCGTGCTGCCGCTGTACAGCTTTTCTCTTTTTTTCCCTATTCATAAAAAGTGATTGAGGTTGAGGAGAAGGAAGTGAAATGAGATTCCATGCTGCTAACCCTCAGGTACGCCCTGACAGGACGAAATCTTTAGGGGACTAGTCTGGAGACCGCGGGGATGCCCGAGCCCTCCCGGGAATGCCGGGAATGACCATCGGGCCCTTTCATCTGGTCGCCAACCAGCACGATGGTGCATTCCGGGATTTTTCGTCAGTTGGCGGGGCAGCCTTTCATGGGTGGCTAGCACACTACTTGGGCCCCCAACTACCTGCGGTCGGCCAGTGGCGCACCGTGCCTCGGATCCCGCTACCCTCCGCGACTAGTCTCCCGATACGCCCATGCCAGGGCAAGCCTGGTTGGTCTGCCTGCATTGGAACAACTATTATTCCTCTGAATTGGCTACACTGAGTATCGTACCGGATCGCAGCTAAGCCGCTTGGCGGTATGTCTTTGCCCAGTGGTCACAAGCCATCGGCCGAAGCCTACCACCAGTTAGTGTCACCTGATTAGCACCACCCTGGGACCACGTGTAGGGTCTAAAATTGGGTATTCTCCTACGGACGCAGGTGACTCGGCCCCCAAAATTTCTGATTTCTGAAAGCCCTGCCGCACACCTCAACTATACGTTTGCGGAACGTCAACTCTGGCACCATCTGCACGCCCAGGTCCCGCACCTGTGTGACGCGCGGCATTACCTCCGTGTCCATCTCGTACTGATGCTGTAATGGAGCACGCGCACGGCTGTAACTTATCACACTGCACTTCTTAACATTAAAATGAAGTTAATTACTCTTTCTCCATCGGACTATATTATTAATGTCTGACTGAAGCCGATTACAATCTGACTCATCTTTAACAGCTAAAAATAACTTTAAGTCGTTAGAAAACAGCAGACACTTCGCCTCCTTGACTACTGTTGGCAGATCGTTGACTACCAATATAAATTCCAATGGCCTGATATTACTTCCTTGACTCACCTCCGAGAACGTGTAGTAAGGGTTGGAGTCATGTCCTTCATACTCGACGTACTAACGGCGTACGATTATAAATATTAATCAAATCATTTACCTGCCGAAATCCACAGTAAGCAATAAAGTAATCTAAGTAAGTTTGAATTTTAACAGTCGCAGAAGGCATATTGAAATCACCCAACATTAAAACTTTATCATATCTAACACACACAATCTCTAATATATGACATAATTGCATGTATTCATTAGCGAATAGCGGTACATTTTGGCGGAATGTAAAGACGAACAAAAAATGGTATCATCGATGTACCGTCGCACACACGATCTCAAATAATGCATTGTCCACGTTGTCAATAGAAACGCGATTTAAGCCAAAACGCGGGGAAGCCGCTTAAACTACTCCTCCTTGTTTTCGCCCGTCCGCTCGATCACATCGTAATATGTTGTAATCAATTGGAATTAGTTCTCCGTCAATTACGAGTATATTCCATTATTGAGACCAGATTCAGTAATTGCAAAAAGGTCATAAGTCGATGCCAATACTTTATTCAGGAACGTTTTTGTTGTCATCCGTAAACCTCTTACGTTCTGATAGTACACTTGGATGTACTCATTTCTGGCTTTGACTGGCTTTTAATGGCTTGCGGGGGTTTCGAAAACACACCCATTGATTAAACTGCGCATGGCCAACTATCAACATTGTTTATTTTATCAAAAAGAGATTCTGTTACTCCAACCATAAATGATGCATAGTTCCTAAGAGTTTTCGGGACTATTTTCTCAATTTTAACATAATTTGATTCACAAATCTCTATAACGTGATCGCTTATTGCCTGTACAGTAGTGTCTAGATGCAACGACCAGACATGCAGGAATTTCTTCTTCTGAATTGCTTGAAGCGACAACATTACTTTTGCTAGTTCACTTTTGTTATAATTAACAATTTTCCATTCTTCAGTTGAAACATTTTCTTCTAAGCATAGCTCCACGGCTTCGGATACGCGCTCGCTCGTCTTATGCGTTAAGGACACAGCCTTAGCCCGCTCGCGCTCGCTGGCTCGGTGCGCACGGTCCGTCTCCTTCTTTTGCGGCTCTTTGGCTTCACTCGCAACGTTTGTCTCAGTTGCACGCTGTGTATCTGCTACCACGATGGGTTTATCCATCTCGCTCTTGGAAGATTCTATTGAAACTTGAACCTCGAGTTTCTCAATTTTGGTTCACAAATCTGCTAGTACCCTCGTTTGTTCAGTAATAGTGACGAAGTAATTATCGATCTTACGCTGATGATCTTGTTTTGCGACTCAATCACAGCTGTTTGAGTCGCAATTTTTGCTGTCAACGCTGCTACTTTCTTTGATAAATCCTTAAAAGCGGTTTCGACGTTTAATTTCAACATTTTACCGGTAAAATCGGAACAAAATCACGGATAGTTAGTTCAACCCATCAGTCACAACTGATGGGTTTTCCATCAGGGTATAAAGGATCCAGCTTAATACCAGTCTAATCTATAGAGATCCTTTTCAAATAAAACGTCTTCATAATAATGAACAATAAAAAAAAAGTCATTCTATAGGGCTACATGAACTTAGAGGGCTATATTGATAATTAAAATGGTTATAATTCTTTAGAGAAATAAGCGTTACGGCCGCGAATCGTATTTTGTTCAACATACAACTTCACACTGCGCGTGTGCATTTCGCGGGTTACCCTGGCGCATCCATCTTAAACAAAAGCCACTGCATGCTGAGCCACTGTACCTTTTGGCAATTATCTTCCTATTGGTAATGTTATTCTCCAGCTTTTTTGTTGAAATAAAGTCATCTTAGGCATAGATATAGAATCCCCTAGATAGACTGTATTAAACCGAAACTTGCGAGCATGTTGCGTCTCCTTTTCTCAAAAGCAAAGTGTCATGTGCCTGAAAGAGAAAAGTATAGTGTCCAGAGTGCGTCGAAAATTATAGAATGTCGCCAGTTTGACTATACAATTCTACTTATTGATATATCAATGCATAGTGATGTGTATTTTCTGTAGACTATCGAAAATATGCCAGTCGCCACATTAAACCAAAAAATGGTATTACATTTTGAAACAATAATGATTGGTAATATCAAAATTTCTTGAAAGATATTATAGATGATCAAACGAACTTCTAAAGTGAAGTTCGATCATTATTATATGAGTCGCTTCATTCGAAGATATAATTTATTTACCAAGTAGTCCCTTTATCCTACAGGCAACATCGCACGATTTCAGAGAGTATTATGATAACCTCATTTCGTTTGTTTTTTTTTTTTCAAATACCTACACAACGGTTCTTACGTTTTGTCTTTGTGACATGTTCATTCTTTTAGAGATTGCATAAGAACAAAACTTCTGGGGTTATATGCATTGAAATTTTTTAAATGTGCTTATATAATGGGAGGGGAGGGTACTTATATCTTCAAATGAAGCGACTCATATAATAATGATCGAACTTTACTTTAGAAGTTCGTTTGATCATCTATTATATATTCGTCGCTTCATTCTTCAGATATAATTTATTTACCAAGTAGATTTTTAGAGAAACATGTTTTGTTCAGAAAAAATATTTTTAATCAATGAAAACAAAATATATTGAGCATATTTCTCCATTTCAGTTCAATTTTGCTCATAAAAGTATTACAACTTAACATAAATCTCAATTTTGGGTAATCAATATTAGTATTTTAATCAATTAATAACAGGAAAAACAACTGCGTTTGCGAAATCAGCATCGCTCTGTATTGGGCGATCATAAAATCTGGCAAAAGTTAGAGACGTACTGGTCCAGCCAGCTGTCCTTCTTATCAAATTCAAGCTATGTCCGGAGACGCGAGCCGCCGACGTAGCTGCGTGGCGCGTGCTGTGCGCACTGAACGTGTTTACATCCACGCCGCTTTCTGTTAACACTTGCCTAATCCATCGACTGATAGTTTGCGCTGTGGCGGCTTTGTGTGGTTTCTTATAGGTTAATAAGAGGTTTCCTGCATTCTCTGACCTCATATTTTATGTAACAAAAATATAATCTTTGAGGACCGAAGCAGGTCATATGTTAATATTTTCCCGAAAATATGGTAAGAATAATACCGGCTGGTCTCGACCGGGGCCAGAAGTTTTAATTATGTCTGTAATGGCTATCTTAATGCCGTTTGGATTAATAGATATGTTTTCTAATTTAATTAAAGAAAATGTTTGCACCCTATGGGCTGTACAAAGTGCTAATAAGACAACTAATTTTTTGCTAATCTTTTCGATACCCAGTTCTATGTTAGGGTACCAATTAGCTACGTAATTGAGTACTAATTGTGGGTCCCATGTCGATGTATACTTGGGCTTGCTAGGATTAAACTTGTATGCCCCTTTCATTAGTCTTTTTATACAATAATCAGATCCTACATCAAAGTTTACTATTAAAGACAACGCGGAGCGATGATTATTCAGTGTGCTATACGAACAACCGTTATTAAACTGTTGTGTTAAGAATGAAAGAATGGAAGTTTTTGAGCCACTATAGAAATCGATGTTATGTAGAAAACAGAACTGCCACCATAGTTTTAGTGTGACATTGTATTGTTTAATAGTGTTTTCGGCTAGTGAGGCCATTATTAGATTTAATGATTCATCGGGGGTACCGCGGCGTGTAAATGCCGACCGCAAATCCTCGCGACACCCAGGGTAAGCTTGGCGTGCAGGGGATGGTGCTCCCTGAAATGAGATTGAAGAAGGAATTTATTAGGATTTAGATAAAGTATATGTGAGTTAAGTATATTTTGTAATAGCGGGTACCATGGCTGCGAAGGCCAGTTGGGAAATACTAATATACCCTCCGCACCATCTTCGATAATCTTGCTTGCGTAAACATTTTAAGACTAAAGAAAAGGGCGGGAACGCGTAAAAGTATATGGTTTGCCAGTTTAAAGTAAATGCATCTACAGCGTGAGCGTCAGGTTCTGGTTTCCAAGAAACAAACAAATCACATTTGGCTTTGTTACGAGAAGCGAAGAGGTCAATATCCGGACAGCCAAACTGTTTTTTAATTATTTGATAAGCACGATCTGATAGCTCCCATTCTGTATCGGGGTTAACCTTCCTAGAATATTCATCAGCACAATTATCTTTCGTGTTCACATAAGATGCGAATAACCAAATATTACGCTTTTCGCACCATTGCCAAATGGATCTTGTTAGGTCATTTAGATGTGGACACTGAATTCCACCTTGACAGTTGATATAACTGATTGCCGTCGTGTTATCTATCCTTAGCAATACTGTACAGTTGTTATCGTTGCTGGCCAGACTTTTTAGTCCTAAAAACACAGCTAGGAGCTCTAAATAATTTATGTGATGCTTAGTTTCTATGGCTTTCCAGCTGCCATGAACTTTAACACCATTACACACGGCACCCAAACCTGTTCTCGAAGCGTCTGAATATACCTATTTCTTTATGATGTCTCTGATTTCTAAAGGGAGATATAGCTGTGAAAATATGATTACGCCACCAATAAAGATCCTCGAGAACGTTTTCGGGAATAGTAATCTTACTCTCGTAATTATTATGATGATGTTGCAATGCTAGAAATTTCTAACGCTCTAACGACTTGGTGTACAGGAAACCATATCGTACCGCTGGACAAGCTGCGACAAGGATACCTATCAATTGCGCAAACTCTCGAATTGTACATCGTGGCAACTTCGAGAACCTTTTGACTAACTGATTAATGTTGTGACGTTTTTCATTAGGTAACGATTAAATCATGTCCATATACGAACCCTAATAATTTACATTTTTGTGATGGTATTAACGAACTCTTATCAAAATTAACAACAAAACCTAAACAATTTAATAGTTTAAGAGTTTCGCGCACATTAGTAACACATTCGTCGTAATCGTTACCTATACATAATAAGTCATCGAGATATATAACGGATTTGTATCCCTGTTTTCGAAGATAAGATATAACCTCTTTCATGATTTTTGTGAAAACTCTTGTGAAAGAAAAATACCACTGAAAGACTAAGAGTTTTTTTTTTTTTTTTACTGTTGATAGGCACGCGTTTGACCACTATCTCACCTGATGGTAAGCGAGGATGTGGTCGAAGATGGAGCACGCTTGCCTAGAAATAACCTATTCACTCTTGATTTAAAGACTCCCAGGTTGTAGCTATCAGGAAACACAGACTCCGGCAGGGAATTCCACTCCTTAGCTGTACGCACTATGAATGTGTTCCCAAAACGTTTTGTGCGTATGGGTGGGATGTCCACCATGTACCGGTGGCGCATCGCCGTTCGTCTTGTGGTCCGATGATGGAACGGGCTTGGCGGAATTAAATTATGCAATTCCGTCGCACATTCCCCAAAATGCAACCGGAAAAAAACCGACAGGCTAGCAACTCGTCGTCGATGTTCAAGACTTTGGAGCTTCGACGCGACGAGCCTCTCATTGCCGATGATCCTCTTGGCTCGTTTCTCAATTGACTCAAGGGCATCAAGCTGGTATCTGGCAGATCCATCCCAAAGATGAGAGCAGTATTCCATACACGATCGAACTTGCGCTTGATAGAGTTTGAGCAGCTGTTCCGGCGTGAAGTACCGTCTCACCTTAGCCAGAATCCCCAACTTCTTTGCAGCCACTTGAGCTTTTGCCTCTATGTAAGGGCCAAAATTGAGAGTAGATGTTAATGTAACCCCAAGAAGCTCAAGATGGTCGGTTATCGGCACGGTTTCACCGCGGAAAGATGGAGCTGGGCGGAATTGGCTCCTTTTGGCGGAAAATAGACACGCTTGGGTCTTAGCAGCATTGAATTTGACCAGATCGGCATCGCCCCAATCAGAGACCGCCTGTAGGGACACGTTCAAGCGCTCAACCATTGCCTCCCGGAGAGACCGGATCTGCGACCCACCAGCTCGTGCGTCGGACACGTATCTTTCAGCAACTGTGCTGTCGTCTGCATACCCAAAGGTACCGGGTTTAAGCAGATCATTAATATGCAGCAAGAACAGTGTTGCCGAAAGCACCGACCCCTGAGGAACCCCGGCATTAATATCCAGCAGTCCAGACGAGCAGCCATCTATGACCACTCGGATAGACCGATCCCTCAGGAAATCTGCGATCCAATCACACAAACCGGCGGGCAGACCGAAGGAAGGAAGCTTACTAATAAGGCCATCGTGCCAGACCCTGTCGAAGGCCTTCGAGATGTCAAGGGAGACCGCCAGTGCCTCCCCGTGATTCTCCATGGCCTCACTCCAGATGTGAATGGCATACGCTAGAAGATCCCCAGTTGACCGATTTCGGCGAAACCCGTATTGCCGGTCACTAAGGATATCATTCGCTTCTAGGTACGCCAGGAGCTTATGATTCAGCACGCGTTCCATAGTCTTACAGAGTATGGACGTTACCGAGATGGGTCTATAATTCGACGGGTCAGCTCGACTACCCTTCTTGGGCACGGGCTGCACGTTAGCTTGCTTCCAAGCCTTCGGCACTTTTCCAGTCTCAAACGAAAGGCGAAATAGGCGTGTCAAGATCGAAGACAACTCAGGCGCACAAGTCTTCAGAACAATTGCCGGTATCCCGACGGGACCACTAGCCTTGTTCACGTCTAGGTTACGCAGTACCCTACGGACGTCCTTCTGATGAATGCGAATGTTCGACATACTCGACTCGCATTCACCAGGAGAGGCGGTGGGCGTCGAAGAAGCAAACAAGTTCGCTTTCTCCTCAGCGGAGTGGGCCAGCGTCCCGTCGGGTTTCAGCAGTGGTGGTAGTGAGGGGCGGCAGAAGTTCGATTCGACCGACTTAGCCAGGGACCAAAAAGCCTTACTACCTGCTGGGTATGAAGCAAGTTTGTTCCCTATTTGGCTAATGTGGTCAAACCGAGCCCTCCGCAACACCTTCTTGCAGGACTTAGCAGCCCTGTTGAAGGCTCTCTTCTTCTGACTCACGTCATTTGCTTTGCGCGTACGAGCGTCGACCCATGCTAGGTACGCCGCGTGCTTAAGCGCATCGGCGCGATTGCACTCGGCACCAAACCAAGGACGAGTTTCGCCAGATATTGCTATGTTAGAGAACGGAATGTAGTACTCCATTCCCCTCCGCAACACATCCGTCACGGCGTCTGCGCACGACGTAGCATCAGTGGAAGAAAAGCAAGTAGGCTGCCAAGGGTAACATGCGAAGAAAGATCGCATGCCATCCCAATCTGTATCGCCATACCCGCCGGGTGCCTCTTGGGCTAGGATCGGGCGGAGAGTAGACAGACACAGACTTCACCAGACAGTGGTCGGAACTACCCAGTCGTGATGAAATCGACACCGAATAGCGGTCTGGATCTGTTGTCAGCAGAAGGTCCAAGCAATTGGCAGTGTGCGAATCAACATCCGGCACCCTCGTTGCCCCTTGGACCAGCTGGGTAAGATTTAACGCAAGCGCTAGCTTTCGCGTCTCCCGTCCAGCATGGTCTGTGCACTGGTATGGGAAGAGCCACTCCTGATGGTGGGCATTGAAGTCCCCCAGTAACACCAATTGAAAGAAAGAAAGAAAAGAAAGAAAACTAATTTATTTGGCACACACGAAATCACACAATGTTTGTAACAACAAAAGGAAATGCAAAATTTATTATAAAAACAAAAACATCGTGTGCCCCGCGGCTGCGCCAAATAGGTCCAGTTCAGCAAAATGCCAGACAACTAGGCGCTGCCTGACGCTGGTTTTTGGGCAGAAGGGTACCGCTGCTGAGCCGCATCCGCCGCCTCACTCAGGTGCTGTGTAAGCCCAGTTGTCTCCAAATCACCGCTGTGCGAACGGTAGACGCATGCGTAGACAATTTTGTCTAGACCTGTGTCCACCATAGCCCACAGCGTTGAGAACCTGGAGTCTTCAAGGTAGCGGAGACGCCGATAGCAGATGTCGTCCCGGGCGTACATGCATACGCCCGCGCGGGGTCTAAAGTGGTGCTCCAGGGTAAACCCAGGGTAAGACAGGTATGACACGTCCGACGGACATCCGATCTGCGTCTCCGACAGGAACAAGAGCGCTGGTTTCTCGGTCTCAAGATGGTGATGGACTGCGGCGAGATTTGAGTGCAGACCTCGTATATTAGAGAGGTGCACTTTATGCGAAAGGACGTGCTGCCGCTGTACAGCTTTTCTCTTTTTATTCCTGTTCATTAATTAACTTGAGTGATGGAGGTTGAGGAGAAGGAAGTGAAATGAGGTTCCAAGCTGTTCAGGCACGCCCTGACAGGACGACATCTTTGGGGGACTAGTCTGGAGACTGCGGGGACGCCCGAGCCCCCCCGGGAATGTCCATCGGGCCCTTTCATCTGGTCGCCAACCAGCACGATGGTGCATTCCGGGATTTTTCGTCAGATGGCGGGGCAGCCTTTCATGTGTGGCTAGCACACTACTTGGGCCCCCAACTATCTGCGGTCGGCCAGCGGTGCACCGTGCCTCGGATCCCACTACCCTTCAAGACTAGTCTCCCGATACGCCCATGCCAGGGCTAGCCTGGCTGGTCTGCCTGCATTGGAACAACTATTTCGACCCAACTCCTCTGAATTGGCTACACTGAGCATCGTACCGGAACACAGCTAAGCCGCTTGACGGTACGTCTTTGCCCAGTGGGTGGTCACAAGCCATCGGCCGAAGCCTACCACCAGTGAAGAGAGTTTAGTAAGAGTTCTTTATTACAATAACAGTTGTACTTCACTGCTCGACGATCGACGATAGATTGCCCACCTCGACCACACCATTCGTTGAGTTGACTGCACAGTGCCACGTGACAATAGTGGGGGAGAGGGGAGATCGCAAACTTCAAGTCAATAGATGGACGTTAAACGATTTGTAAATATATTAATACAAATATGTACGTCATGTTTTTTAGGCTTAATTTTCATGGTTTTTAATTATGTTACAATATATAAACAAGTTATAAATATTTTACCGAACCAAACAACCTTTTAAAGAGTCAAATGATGTACTAATAATATCTATTAAATTGTCTTATTTCCTTCAATTACTATTAAAATATTTCAATTAATTATGCAATTGCTTACACTTGGTGCCACTGATAAACCGTACGGCATGGCCGTGAACTGATATGTACATACTCGTACTTTTTTAGAATTAGGGGCTTGAAACTGAAAACGTAAGTACTTTCGATCTGATTCAACTATAGGAACTAATAAATAGGCCTCTTTCAGGTCGATGGTTGCTAAGAATCCACCTTGGGGAATTAATTTAGCTGCCGTTCTATAGTCCTTCATTTTAAAATGTGTATGCGTTATAAATTTATTTAATGATTTAATCTAACCCAAATGTCTTAAGTTACACAGTTCGACATAAGAACCAAATGTCTTAAGTCGGACAGTTACACATAAGGGCCTGGTCAGGATTGGTCGGTAAAAATCTGTGGTTGTGTTGCAAGTAGCAATACTTTCTGCATTTATATGAAAGAAATGGTTCATTCACTCTCTATTTTAATACTTTTCAACAGCAGAAACATTATTTTGAACGAACTAAACAATAAATAAATTCATCTGACATTCCACCGCTTGACATTTGCCGTGTACCTACCTAAATTTGTGCGTGACCGGAGAAGAAATAAACGATGAATAGTGGCAATCTGTGGTTGTGTTGCAAGTAGCAATACTTTCTGCATTTATATGAAAGAAATGGTTCATTCACTCTCTATTTTAATACTTTTCAACAGCAGAAACATTATTTTGAACGAACTAAACAATAAATAAATTCATCTGACATTCCACCGCTTGACATTTGCCGTGTACCTAAATTTGTGCGTGACCGGAGAAGAAATAAACGATGAATAGTGGCAGAAAACAATAAGTTTTCTTATAAAAATCTATATAGAATTACTGAGAAATAAGTGTAGATTCCGTATTGAGTAATTGTTTTTCAAAAAGTAATGATTATACAGGCGAAAAAAGTAACGAAAGTTTAGACTTAACATTTATTTTCCATACTGGCCGTTGTTTATGACATGTTTATCTTATAAATATTCTCGTAAAAAGTTTGAAATACACATAAGTAGTGATCATATTTACCTATGAACATAATAATAGTAATAGGTACTAATATCATCACGTATTGACATCATAATTGTGTGTCAAAGAGAAAAAAGTCGTAAAATTGGCGCCAAAATCATGTCGGTTGGCCGCACGTACGGTCTGCGAAGTACGGTCCGCGCCAGTCTAAACGCGAAGATGGCCGCTTGCGGTCACAAACTTTTTATCAGTTGACAGAAAAAGTTGTTGTCATGCAAATAGTGCGTTTAGTAGTGATATAAAGTATGTAATGAATGTGTAAACATACGTGCCATCGTATTCTAGTGTAGTTTTGGTGAATATATTTGTGAATTCGACGTATTGTGATAAAGTGTGAAGGTTATGTGTACGAAAATTATCAAAATGAAAAAATATCACGTCACTGCAAAGTCAGGTCAGTTTTATTTCATTACGTACCGGTTTTAGTAGATAGGAAAACTAATGAGGATTCCGGGAAGGTATAATTTATACTGTATTATTATCGGTTTATTGGTGTAATCTTCGTGTTTCTGAATGCCTACCCAATGTTTTTACCTAACGTGTAAAAGTCTCAACATGTGACGTGATGTGCGTACTTACGTCGCCGACCAAACGAAAGGTTAAGGTTTAAAATAAACCGTTTGCCTCCATTAGCTTTAGGTGCTAAGAATATTTTTGAAATGTATTGGTCCTCAGTTGGGATGCAACGTGACACAGCCCCTAGTTCTAACAATTTGTTAATTGCTACCTGCATGTCTAGTGCCTCATCATAAGTAAAGTTGGACACTGGGGAAGCAGTCTGACTTACTGGAGTATGCCAAGGAATTGGAAAACCATGTTGTATCCATGAAAGCACGACTACGTTCTTGGTTACGTGAAACCAACAACGGGAGAAGAATTGAATTCTGCCTGCATGTACCTGGTTTATTTGTGTTGTGGTGCACGTGCTCTCGATGTAAACGAGTTCTTCGTTTGCGTTTGAGACTGCGTGGGGTATGACCGACGTGATGTCATTGGTTGTCTCTTCTGACCTCCCCGCCCGCCCCTGCTTGTCGGATAACGAGGAGATCCTGGCCAGTTTCCCTGAGGGATAGGATGACTCGCAGAAGGTTGCAGGTTGGTTGGTGGTTGGTTTATTCCTCTGATGTGTTATTGTTTTTCTAATCAGAGATCCTTGTTTTTCAATGGCCTTACTGGCTTTTATTTTTTCGGACAATGAGCTTCCGTACAGGGTGTCATCTCTTTCTGTGTCTTGAACGACGTGAAGAAAATTCTTTTCTAGACTGGGGGTAATTAATTTAACCCTATCCATGGTCACAGAATGGTGTTGGTCACATAAAAGACGACACCCGTTGCTCAAATGTCTTAAGGCCAGGACTTTATTATCTGTCGTGAGCAAGGTATTAATTGCCTTACTTATTGCGGCGGTACCGTTGCCCAATTGTTGCTGAAAGCTTACCAGTTTTTTGTCACGGCCTCTGACGACGTCTGACACAGCGGCTGAGATCTCCGCATTTAACTTCGGTGCTTGCAATAATTTACAGTTGGCGGGTATGAGATGCTCCTTCATGAGCTTATCTTTATCCTCTTTGGTTAGCCCTTGCCTTAATAAGGGTGTCCACAAGTTGGCTAAGGTTTCGTGAATGTCATCCCCGAAGTCTGGCGTACCAGATGTTGAGGATCCCAAAGCAGACAATAGTTCCGGATCCAAACTTACTTCTACCTCCATAGGCGCGGCAGCCACATCTTCTACAAGGTCTGGTACCTCCTGAGGAGCAGGCACCTCTGGTGGTTGCTCTTCTTCATACGGAAGGATTGATGGATCATCATGTGATTCTCGAACCTCAACCTCACTCGGATCTGTAAAGCATAGTCCGACGTTTGAGCGCGTGGGTCAGGAGGTATTTAGCGCAAAATGCGTTAATATTGTCTCGCAGACAATAATTTGTAGTTAATGTGCATATCTATTCTAGATAACACATATTTTCTACGTAATTTGTCATGAAAACATGACTCATAGTTAGCTCGCAGCTAATTATGATATCGCAATTGACTCGCAGTCAATCCCGATCTTGTAATGATACTTTTCACTAATTGAAACACCTTTTACTCACTTAAAAATGTAGTGTTTAACTAACCTGCATTACTTTCATCCTCAGACGAATCAAACGGTCGTTGTATTCGTCGTCGTCGACACTATTCCTTTTCTTCTAACTTCCTAATCTTTTGTTTGTATCTCTCCAATTTCTCCTTTGCAACGTTTCGGCATTTTCATAAGGTGTGTGCGCTCGTTGCCTCGCACGAAAAAGGAATGAAGTGTCACAAAGACAAAACGTAAGAACCGTTGTGTAGGTATTTGAAAAAAAAAAAAAAAACGAAATGCGGGTATCTTAATAATCTCTGAAATCGTGCGGTGTTGCCTGTAGGATAAAGGGACTACTTGGTAAATAAATTATATCTGAAGAATGAAGCGACGAATATATAATTCGTCTTCATTTGTTTTTACCGTCTTTATATCTTTGTTTGCTTGTAAAATCTCTTGTGTTTGTGTTATAAACTAAAAATATTAGATTGTAGGCAGATGGTTATATATTTCTTTATTAAAGCGTTCCTCTCTCTGGAGCCCTGACCGCCTAGCGTAGCTTGGACCCTGTTCCCGATACCGGTAGACTACAATATTTCTTTTTATATTTAAAAATGTACCCGCTATTAAGTAAAGAAAATGAATAAATGAAACAATATCTATACCAATATTATAAAGAGGTAATGTTTGTGAGGTTGTAGGGGGTAATCTCTGGATCTGCTCAACCGATTTTAAAAATTCTTTTACCAATAGAAAGCCACGATATTTGTTAGTCATTCTAATATATAAAAATAACCGTAATTCAACCGTTACTGACAGACAACGCACTCCCGAAACCACTGGTCGTAGAAAGCTAAAATTTGGCATATAGGTTCCTTGGGGAATGCAGAGGAGCACTAAGGCAGGATTTCCTAACATTATTAGCGGAATGGTAAAAAACGGGATACGCGCGTACGAAGTCGCGGGTAAAAGCTAGTCCTTATCCTTACTTTCTTACTAATATTTTAAATGCGAAATTAACTGTCTGTCTGTCACTCTATCATCTGTCTCTTTCACGCCGAAGCTACTGAACCGATTTAAATGAAATTTGGTACACAGATAGTCTGACAGGTAGCATGAGAAAGGACATAGCGTGAAAGCATGATTCGCGCGCGCGCTGTCGTACGAAGCGCAAGCAAATACTAGAAGCTCCGTGTTATTGTTTCCTTAAAATTATAAACCTCACAAAATTAGTTTAAACTTATACCAATCAATAGTAAAAAGTACAAGTGACAATAATCTCATATTAAAATAAACTAATTACAAAGTGTACGCCCCCATACAATCAAAATACTATTCAAAAAAGTGACCATCAAACAAAAGACAAGTGTTGCGAAAGCGACCCACAGTGATTCATCAAAAGTGTGCGCGGAGTGTTTCGTTACCTTATATGGCCACGCAGGTCAACGAACCAGCCACTGGAATTACTGCCTTAACCAATAGACTAACAATTTGAACTCGTCGACTAAGTACTTTCGTGGCACGGAGGCGCGGAGGCTAGCTTCAACCGCCGCCGAAACTCGCGTATGCGGGTTCAAATCCCAGTTGAACAACGAAGAATATTCTTTTTGTATTTGTTTTTGTTAAATTTTTCTTTTTGTTTTATTGTTTGTTTATTAATTTTTCAAACTAAATAAACATAATTTATGACCACCATGAACTCCTTTGAAATGGAATTAGAGAACATCACAACTAGAAAGCCACGACGGGCAAATTCGTTCGATCAGTTGTTTACAAATAATTCGACATTACTGGATACCACCATGAAGAGCTTGCCAAGCACGTCCATGAATGATAGCGACACTCTAATCAACCTTAACGAAACAATTAGACGCTTAACAATGGAACTTCAATCGGCACATCAAGAGATTGAAAACTTGAACAGCGAAAACTTCCGACTAAAAATGGATATCGGCGAATGTCAAAAACTCATTCATACATATAAGAAAATTACCTCATCCGACATGAAAAACATGACACCGACGACCTCACGTAAACGGAACTTCATTAGAACGACCAGTACGTCTACTCATTCTACGCCTCTAAGTCTCGATAGAGGGACTAGTACATCCACCCATTCTACACCCCTAAAGACTCAAGATTACGTTCCAGCAAACCATGAGCTCAAAACTCCTCAACCCCCACCACCAAAGCGCGACATTATGAACAACACGATTCAACATTTAGCGACATCTATGGACCAAAATAAGACTTCAAACGCACCTATAACGTATCCATCCAAACCGACTCAAGATACTCGTGATGATGGAAACTTAATAATGACTTCTTCAAATTCAGGAAAAGCTGAAGAACTAAGCCAACATGTTTCTTCGCCAAGGATTTTAGTTTTAGGTGACCAACAAGTGCGGGAATTTGCTCAAGAAATAGCAATACAAAGAAATAATAATAAATGGAACAACATATACTCGGTTTCAGGAATCTCTAAACCATATGCAACGACTACACAAGTCCTGTGCAACTTTGAAAAATTATCCGAAGGACTAAAAAGTGACGACATTATCGTATTAGGTATTGGAAGTAACGATAAAAATCCCTATTTATTTTTAACAGAGTTATGTTCTTCACTTCATAAAGTAAAAAACAACAAAGTGTTCATACTAAATGTTCTAAATAATTGCTACCTAAACACTAACTTATTAAATAAACACATAAAACTGATTGTGAAAAACTATCCAAACTGCCAATTCATTGATACATCTGATGTTATGGTAAGAGTTAATAACTATAATTATGTTTCAAAGCGTTTTATGTGTTTTAAAATAAATATAGAAATCGACAACATAAACTACCAGAAACTAGTAACTTCGCAATTGAAATCTAGATGTGCCAACCGAAATATTGTTGAACAGAAGTGTAAAAATAATGTTACGGAAACAAATATGTATAAAAAAGGAACTATCCCATATTATTTTAAAAAGCAGCAAACTAATCATACTTCTAAACCTATAAACAGCAGTGAAAACACTAGCCAACCGATGTTTTTTCGAGGTTAGACGCAAATGTACTCTTCTACATCAAAACATAGCTGGTATATTGAGTAAAAAAGACCTTCTAGAATTATCAATAACGGAACTAGAAAAATCTAATATGAGTGTTGATATTGTGTGTCTCAGTGAAACATTTATACGACAAGGGGCAGAATCTAATCTTACCATGAAAAACTATAAAGTAGTGTCAGCCTTTTCAAGGCCGCATCAACGTAGAGGTGGAACTTGTATATTGACCAAAAAAGACCTAGACTGCAAACCTTTATGTAACTTAATTGACCCCAAGTTATATTATTTCGAATACTGTGCAATTGAAATCACAAACTTGAAACTCTTTGTTGTCTGCATTTACCGCACACCAAATTCAAACATTAAATTATTTTTGGAAAATTTAAACCTCCTCTTAAGAAAACTTATAAAAAATAAAAATAAAAGCATCATATTATGTGGTGACTGGAACCTAGACGCAATTAAAGCAGATAAACATTTCAAACAGCTAGAATCAATTTTAAATAACTATAATATAAATAATCATATTACCAATCCCACAAGAAAACTCTCTTGCATTGACCTAATTACGAGTAATATACCAAATGTTAAGCCCCAAATACACTACCTAGCTCTATCTGATCACGAAACAGGACAATCTATATGTTTTGAGGTAACGGTAGACACCACGAATATTAAAAGACCATTTTATTTTGAACTAAGACGCGATTTTAATCAAGAAAATATAGATAAGTTTGTTAAATGTCTATCTTCACTGTCCTTCTCGGATATTTACCAGACTGAAGATACTGACATTGCATTTAATTATTTCCATGACATTTTACTATTATTTTATAATTTATGTTTCCCCAAAATCAAGTTTAAGATAACTATTAAGCCCGTAAAACATAATTGGATGACGAAAGGCATAAAAAAATGTTGTATAAACAAACGGCGTCTATATCTAAAATATCGTCTGTCAACAGCAAATAAAAAACGTCATAAAAATACCTACTGTAAATATACTGCTATTCTAAAAAGATGCATGTTTCAGGCACAAAAAGGCGAGAACACGCGTTATTTATCTCAATCCAGTAACAAATGCAAGGCTTCCTGGAAGGTAATAAAAAGTAATACCGGCGAAAAACAAAATACTCATGACATCAATCAAATTCAATTGGACAATCAAATTTACACTCAACCAGAAAAGATAGCTGACATATTTAACAATTTTTTTATTGATATGACGAATGACACCATTAACCCATCTATTGACTACACACCACCGATGACTTACCATCCTAATACTATGTATTTGACCCCAACTAATGACACTGATGTACATAAAATAATAAATTCTTTAAAATCAACCAACTCAACAGGCTACGATGACATTAATACAAAAATCCTTAAATTATGCTCCCCATTTTTATCAACTCATATTAGCCATATTATTAACTTGTCATTTATGCAAGGTTTATTCCCTTCACGGTTGAAGTTTTCAATTGTTAAACCAATTCACAAGAAAGGTGACAGAAGTGATATGAATAATTACCGCCCCATAACACTCATACCAATATTATCAAAGGTCTTTGAAAAGGCCATGCAGGAAAGACTCTCCGGTTTTTTATCCAAATACAAAATTTTAAGTGAAGATCAATTTGGTTTCAGGAAAAATAAATCGACCACAACAGCTTTTTTTGCTCTATCGAAATTAATAACAAAATGCCTTAATAGTAAACTACCAATTGTCTCTATCTTTCTAGATATGTCCAAGGCATTTGATTTCGTGAACCACACTTTATTAATTTATAAATTAGATCGATATGGCATAAGGGGAAACGCGTTGAAATGGCTCGAAAGCTACCTTACACATCGACAGCAATGTGTTGAGATTTTGGGACAAACAGGAAATGAAAAGCTCGCATATAGGTCTCAATTTCGCGAAAACAACTGTGGTGTCCCCCAAGGGACCATACTAGGGCCACCATTATTCTTGATCTATGTTAATGACTTGCCTAGTGTAACACCCCACAATTGCATACTATACGCTGACGATACGACCCTTAGTATTATAAATCAAAATGACGACATTGTTGAGTACCAAAACGAAATAAATATGACATTAAATAAAATTATTACATGGCTTGAACAAAATAATCTTCATATTAACATTAATAAAACAAAAATGATACAATTCCAGACATATAACAGTACGCGTCCACGGCTTAAAATACAATATGGAAATGAGACTATAGAAGAGGTTGATTACGCAAAATTCTTGGGGATAATAATTGATAAAAATTGTAACTGGAAATCTCACATTGATGATCTATGTAAAAAGATAGATAGATTTGTTTTCGTTTTATATAGACTAACACGTGTGGCTAGTGTTGAGGCAGCACTATGTGCATATCATGGCTATGTCTCATCAATCTTGCGCTATGGTATTATAATATGGGGTAATTCGGTTGAACTTCAAAGAGTGTTTCGAGCTCAGAAAAAATGTGTACGCTCAATTTGTGGAGCGCACCCACTGGACAGTTGTGTTCCATTGTTTAAAAAACTTAAAATATTACCACTTCCAGCACTATACATTTTTGAAATTTGTATCTTTGTTCACCAAAACAGACATGAATTTGAATTGTATAATGATGTTGTATCTAGACCCAGCCGAAGAGTGCATATGCTTAATGTTCCTAGGCGTAGAATTAAATTGTTTTCTAATAATGTATACTGCATGTCCATTACTGTCTACAACAAATTACCTGATGGCTTCAAAACTCTCAGCCTCAGAATATTTAAACGTAGATTATTTGATTTCCTTTTAAGCAAATGTTATTATTCTACTGAAGATTTTATAAACGAAAAATTACCTAAATAATAATTGACATTAATGTTTTATCTCCTTGACTTCATTGAATTTTGACTTATATAATCTCTTTCCAAACTATTATTCAATTTTTGTTGTAATTCCTATTATTAATAACTTTATGTACCTCTTAACGTAATGATGACCCATAATTTTTATCAACTATATTTGTACGCCGGAAACGGCAGAATATTTTGGACGTAATACGTAATAACGCACATAACAGCTTTGTACAATATTCTGACAAATAAATGCATTCTATTCTATTCTATTCTATAGGCTCCTTTTTATCCCAGGAGTATGCTCTCTAGGGACCACGCGGTAGGGACTACCGGGGTAGCTAGTTTCTTATAAACAGTTGGAACTCGTAAGTTTTACAGAATCTGACATTGTTTTGTGTTTAATTTTTTTCTTTAAGAATCCTTGTCGCGTAAGTGAATTCAGAGAGGTAGAGTATGAACAATCGACCGATCTCATGCGAGATGAAAGACGCGATTTGGATTTCCGAATATGTGATTGTTTGATTGTTCATATACTCTTTGCATTTTACCTTGCCGAATCCACCTGTCTGTGGTGATCTTTTAAAAGGCCGGTCGTAATGTGGAGTTCGTATACATGTATGGCGGACTTAGTCGTAGTAAAGACACAAAGTACTATAGAATTAGTATTTAATCGGATTAGATAGTATCATCATCTGCCTAGCCTTTTCCCAACTATATTGGGGTCGGCTTCCAGTCAAACCGGATTCAGCTGAATACCAGTGTTTTACCTGGAGCGGCTGCCTACCAGACCTCCACAACCCATTAACTGGGTAACACGGTACTTCTTGGCAAGACTGGTGTCAGATTTACTGGCTTCTGAAAATCCGTAACGACTGCCAAAGATCTACAAATGACAGCCGGGACCAACGGCTTAACGTGCTCTCCGAGGCACGGAGGAAACTCGGTATATTAAGATGGTCACCCATCCACAGACCAACCTTGGCAAGCTTTGCTTAACCTTAAAGATCGACCCGTGCGGCTGTTAGTATTAAGCCACGAGCTCCTCAATCGGATTAGATAGTATAAAACACATAATTACGGTTATATTAAACAATACACACACATACACATACGCTCGTTATTGAGCTTACTATGGTTTGCCATAAAACAGTTCTTAGGGTGTGAATGAATTTTACTTTTGACAAATAAAAAAAGTTTTTCACTTTGCAAACAGCGCACTATACTGAACCAAGAGGTCAACCTCATCATATCAAAATGATTTTCGATGAGACCTAGGTGTGGGACATGGTTCTCTCTTATCGCTCTTTTTGTAGGTTTCGGTCAAACTCTTCGCCAATGATCTGCAAAACTGCTTTTCTCCATTTATAAGCTTCCTCTTTAACGATAATTTCTGAATAAAGCAAAATGGATGTTAGGTTGGTTTATGAAGATCCTATACAACTTTAGCATTTCCTTAACATAAAAAGATAAAAAGGATCTTTTACCACTACTATTTATAAAACATCATAAACGAAAAATTAAAAAGAAATTAAAAGTTTGATTGATTGATGATTTTGGGTTAATATACTTACTGGTTGGCAAGATGCTGGCTGTTTTGGAAATATTATTGGCACTGCGTGCGAATGTTATACTCGACGTTCATATTCTTCATGAAAGCAAGCTTCTTCAAACTGTTCTGAACATTTATCCTTGTTTACTGTGTAGGCCTCCAATTAGATATCGTCTTTTCTCAAATGTTTATCCATTTACTTTTAAACTCATTATCTGCAGGAAACCTGTAAAATAACAAATAATACGTCAATATAATAATTTAATAATCGGATTAAGTAAAAGGTTATGGACAAATATAATGCAATATTGATTTTAGAAAAGTAGGATTTTTCGTTAATTTCTTCTTTTGGCATGCTATAATATTCTGTAATCTTTTATCACTGAGACCAAAGCTGAGTCCAATTACTAGGTTCAGCATGGCACAATCAGAACGAAAAATTCAGTTTGAATTTCCAAAATCTGACCAATTACATTGTTTTTATTTCATGTACGTATTATAAACGAACAAGAATATGTATGTGATTATACTTTTACTGTATCGATAAAACATCTTAGAAGCCACATCCTTATGAAGTATATGATATGTCAAAACGGTTTAAGGTGGATGCTCCAGGGTAGCCCGCGAAATATTTCAGAAATAATCATTCTGTCGAACTACATGAACTTAGAGGGCTATATTGATGATTAAAATGGTTATAATTCTTTAGATAAATACGCGTTACGGTCAAGGATCGTATTTGGTCCACATACAGCTTCACACTGACCGGCAAATTGCAAAAAACATAAAAATATTTGAATTTCGCGGGCTACCCTGGAGCATTCACCTTAATATTTTTTTTTGTTTTTATTTATAGTTCTAAATTTGAAACTGACAATAATGTAGAAGCAGTTGTGTCTTTATGTTCATAATGTAATGGAGAGCTGATTTTAGTGACTTTTCTGCTCAAAATATGATTAGATTTACTTACCGGTGTAAACATACTTTTGCAATATTTTCTTTCAAAACACCATTTCTATTCGAACAACCGGGCACAGTACATGCCATTGTTCATGGCAAAACGAAAACCGCACTCAAACTACAATATTTTTCACAATGTGACAGTATTTTTGATAAAATTGGTAGAGGTTAACCAGCTGGTTAACAAACAAAATGGCGATTCTTGGCTGGTGGCGCGCGGCACTTGAAGACGGTTGGGAATGCTATTGCTACCTCTTTTTGTCACATGAAATGTATCCATTAAAAATGTTGAGTACCTACAAGATAGGCTACTATATTCAACTTAGTAGAAGCTATCTAGGTATTCTTATGATCTTAGGCCAGTATGGCACCTCAAATTAAGATCACAGACTAAAAACTATAACAGTGATTATGCTGCCATCTAGTGAGTATTTGTTGTATCACTTTAAGGCCACCCTGGTTCTATGAAAATGGTCAATTTGAACTGGAAAAAATCATAAACTCAATATTGTAAAAAATGAGTTAGGCCACTATGGTTCTCATGGCCTCAATTATTTTGCGAACTTATAGCTACCCGCTCTTAGTACTAAATGCCAAAAGAACAAAATAAATCATTAGAAGATAATTACATAGTTCAACTGACAGATCTTCTGTAAGCATTTCATTAATAATAACTGTAGTGCTGTGTATGTATCCGATATGTTCGTAAAAATAGCATTGCAACATTTTTGACATGAAACGTCACGTCATACGTCACGTTTGTCGCTTACGCCAAGAGAAACGGACATAAGGTGATTTTACAGGCAAAATAATATCCTGTTGAACCTACCATCGATTTCAGAAACAGATGCCCTTACAACTGTATCTACGAAGCCGATAGACAATAATGTAAACGACATGAGGAGTGCTAGAGACGGCATAGGTCGGTGAGCGAAATGTCGATAGAGTACGTGCCGGTGAGTGAGGGGGAGCAGGACGAGCCCATCGAGCTGCCGACCGAGGAGGACGGCTCACTGCTGCTGAGTACGGTCGCGGCCCAGTTCGCGGGTGCCAGCGGGCTCAAGTACCGCGCGGCGGGGCGCCTCCGCGGCCTGCGGCTCGTGGACGAGCGCCTGTCGCCGCCGGCCGAGGGCTGGGCCGCACATCGTTACTGGTGCGCCTTCCCGCGCGCCTCGCCCGAGCCCGTGCCGCGCCCGCGCTGCTCCGACCTCATCGTGCTCGGCCTGCCTTGGAAAACGGGTGAGGATGCGGTGCGCGATTACTTCGCCGCCTTTGGCGAGCTTCTCATGGTGCAGGTGAAACGCGATGCCAAGACCGGCTTATCCAAAGGTTTCGGATTTATAAAGTTCGCCGAGTACGAGTCGCAGCTGCGCGCCCTGGGCCGGCGCCACATGATCGACGGGCGCTGGTGCGACGTGCGCATCCCCAACGGCAAGGACGGCGGAGCCACCGCGCACCGCAAGGTTTTCGTGGGCCGCTGCACCGAAAGCCTGACGGCGGAGGACCTGCGCGAGTACTTCGGCGCCTTCGGCCAGGTGACGGACGTGTTCGTGCCGCGCCCGTTCCGCGCGTTCAGCTTCGTGACTTTCCTGGAGCCCGAGGTGGCGCAGTCGTTGTGCGGACAGGACCACATCATCAAGGGCGTGTCAGTGAACATCTCAACGGCGTCGCCCAAGCGCGAGCGCGGCGCGCGCGGCTCGCAGCTGCTGGGCTGGGGGCTGGTGGAGGGCGGCGGGCGCGTGTTCAACTGGGCGGGCGACGCGTGGCCGCCGCAGGCCGCGCCCGCGCCTCCCGCGCCGCCGCTCGACAAGCCCTACCTCAAATATGAGTGACACCGCTGTGTACATAACCTCTCCCTCGGACCTGGCTCGTGCCCACTATGCTCTTTGTTGATCACTGTCAAATTTTATATGAAATGTGTAAATAATATTATAATATAGTATGATGTTGTCCTGATCTTTCAATTACTAGTTTGTAACACTTTTGTACATACAATGATTTTATCTTATATATACAACTAGTTGACCCATGCAACTTCGTCTGCATCACAATTTTCATGACTGCTCTGCTCCTATTGGTCTTAGCGTGGTGATTTATATAGCCTCTAGCCTTCCTCGATAAATGGGCTTTCTAAAACTAAAATAATTTTAAAATCAGACCAATAGTTCCTGAGATTAGTGTGTTCAAGCAAACAAACAAACAAACTCTTCAGCTTCATACATTAAAGATATATTATTATTATTATATTATTATTAGTATAGATTTGCAATTTTTGGAGCCACCAGTTATCTGTGGGTCTACCTAGTAATCAATTTTTAGGGTTCGGTACCCATAGGTTAACCAACAAAAGTATTACTAAGCCTCCGCGGTCCGTCTGTCTGTCTGTCAGCGGGCTATTTCTCAAGAACAGTATTAGGTAGACAGTTGAAATTTTCACAGAATGTGTATTGCTATTGCCACTATAAGAGACCTACTACAATTGGACTGTATTTTTTGCATAAAATAACCAATTTGGCTTTCTTATTCTCAGAAACTAAAATATTTAGACATCTTTGGCTTATTAGGTAGTTGAGAATAGTTATTAGTATAGAACATAGTGGCCTCACTTTTCGCATTGTTACCTAATCTATTTGTAAACATCCAAACTTCTGAAGTAAGTTTCTCACGAAAAGCAACGACGGAACTTTTTCCAACAACTTCTTCACAATATTCCTTATATACTGAATGTCCATAAGAAAATCCCATTCAAATCCATAAAAACTACTAAAAACGCTGAGAATTAACTGTTATTTTCTCCTTAATACATTCATATTATTATGTAAAATTTATACCAAAATAAATGATAAGAAATGAAAATGAAAATTCAATAAATGTTCATTAACTAAATTCAGAATAAACCCTAAAATAAACTTAATTGCAACTACCTAATTTCTACATAATGCTATGAGTCAGCAGGTTTGTGAGAGAAAACGTTAAGGTAGGGCTCATGAGAACAAATAATAAAAACTAAAGTTTGTGGTACGGAACCCTTTGTGTGCAAGTCCAACAGGCACTTGGCCGGTTTGTTTTTATATATTTATTGTTATATTGTTTAAAACATGATAATCAAAAAGCTGATTTATGAGTTTCATTTCTGCTAATTCAGAAAACGTTTTGGCTACTTCAGTAAATCTCAAGTTAAATAAATATAAATAAAATATCAAATTAACATCTATATACTAATACTAGTTGACCCGCGCAACTTCGTCTGCGACACAATATTCATTACTACTCCGCTCTTATTGGTCTTAGCGTGATGATATATAGCCTTCCTCGATAAATGGACTATCTAACACTGAAAGAATGTTTCAAATCGGACCAGTAGTTCCTGAGATTAGCGCGTTCAAGCAAACAAACAAACTGCATCTTTATATATTAACTAGTTGACCCCCGCAACTACGTCTGCTCCTGCTCCGAAAGCAGATGTTGCGTGGGTCAATTAGTATGATAGAAAGCTGAAAACGAGTACCTATGTTTTTATGAATTTTACTAAGTATATTATAAATCAAATTTAAGCTTGCAGTTGGGTCACTCCTAATGCCCAGAAGAAAATATAAAATAACAAATTCTGGCTCCTAGTTTTATCCACAACGAAGTTATAGGGGGTCGAAAATGGCCTGAACTGAACTGCTTCGAGAAAAAGGACAGTACCTACGGCCGGCCGGCTTTTTTGCTTGACTTGGCGGGGGCACTCCCGTGCCCCCAGATTTCTTTTTTGTGAATTCTTGAGAAATTTTGCGATTATTAATATTTTCAAGAGAATAAATAGCGCGTTCGGAGGGCCATCTTTTGACAAGAAAGAAAATGTTGTGTTCGAGGTTATAAACATGCAATTCTTACTATTGGGTAGCTAATACGGTGAAAAATAACGCAAAGTAATAAAAGGTAGTAAATGTCTTGTTGAGAAATTTTACGATTAGGTATTTATAGTAAAATTGATGAAAAAAAATGTTTATTTTCAATTATTGAGGCAATTTTTTAAGGTAGGTAGACAGTTGAAATTTTCACAGATTGTGTATAAAAATTAAGGATTATGGTACGGAACTCTTCGTGTGCGAGTCGGACTCGCACTCGGTAGGTTTTTTTATATTTTTTTTTTCATTTTATGGGGATGTCTAAATACTTTTTTTTTTTTTTTACTATTGATAGGCACGCGCTTGACCACCATCTCACCCGATGGCAAGCGATGATGTGGTCGAAGATGGAGCACGCTTGCCTAGAAGTAACCTTTTCACTCTTGGCTTAGAGACTCCCAGGTTGTAGCTATCGGGAAACACAGACTCCGGCAGCGAATTCCACTCCTTAGCTGTACGCATTATGAATGTGTTCACAAAACGTTTTGTGCGCGTGGGTGGGATGTCCACCATGTACCGGTGGCGCATCGCCGTTCGTCTTGTGGTCCGATGATGGAACGGGCTTGGCGGAATTAAATTATGCAATTCCGTCGCACATTCCTCAAAAACCAACCGGTAGAAATCCGACAAGCCAGCAACTCGTCGTCGATGCTCAAGACTTTGGAGCTTCGTCGCGACGAAGCCTCTCATTGCCAATGATCCTCTTGGCTCGTTTCTCAATTGACTCAAGGGCATCAAGCTGGAAACTGGCAGATCCGTCCCAAAGATGAGAGCAGTATTCCATACACGATCGAACTTGTGCTTGATAGAGTTTGAGCAGCTTTGCTAGGTTCCCCAACTTCCTTGCAGCCACTTGAGCTTTTGCCTCTATGAAAGGGCCAAAATTGAGAGTAGATGTTAATGTAACCCCAAGAAGCTCAAGTTGGTCGGTTATCGGCACGGTTGCACCTCGGAAAGATGGAGCTGGGTGGAATTGGCTCCTTTTGGCGGAAAATAGACACGCTTGGGTCTTAGCAGCATTGAACTTGACCAGATTGGCATCACCCCATTCAGAGACAGCCTGTAAGGACACATTCAAGCGCTCAACCATAACCTCCCGGAGAGACCGGATCTGCGACCAACCAGCTCGTCCATCGGACACGTATCTCTCAGCAACAGTGCTGTCGTCTGCATACCCAAAGGTACCGGGTTTAAGCAGATCATTAATATGCAGCAAGAACAGTGTTGCCGAAAGCACTGACCCCTGAGGAACCCCGGCATTAATATCGAGCAGTCCAGACGAGCAGCCATCTATGACCACTCGGATAGACCGATCCCTCAGGAAATCAGAGATCCAATCACACAGACCGGCGGGCAGAACGAAGGAAGGAAGCTTACTAATATATATGAAATATGAAATTCGTTTATTCAGGTCATTTACACCCATTTCAATACAATTAAAATCTCACACAAAAAAATTAAAATTCATAAATTAAATTAATTAATTAGTACTGAGAAAAGTCAATAAAATAAAATGCAAACATAAAATTACGTAACATAGAACAAAACAACACAATTAACACAATGTACAACAATTAAAATTTTCTTACAGGCACTGGAACAGCCACATGTCTGCCACAGCAATGCCGAACATAAGGGCAGTCCAGCCTGTTGGCGATCATTGCCAGGACAGCATTGGGACTGCCCCACACATAAGGCTATCCAGACCCTGTCGAAGGCCTTCGAGATGTCAAGGGAGACCGCCAGTGCCTCCCCGTGCTCCTCTATGGCTTCACTCCAGATGTGAATGGCATACGCTAGAAGATCCCCAGTTGATCGATTTCGGCGGAACCCGTATTGTCGGTCACTAAGGATACTCGTATCATTCGCTTCTAGGTACGCCAGGACCTTATGATTCAGCACGCGTTCCATAGTCTTACAGAGTATGGACGTTATCGAGATGGGTTTATAATTCGACGGGTTAGCTCGACTACCCTTCTTGGGCACGGGTTGCACGTTAGCTTGCTTCCAAGAATTCGGCACATTTCGTCTCAAACGAAAGGCGAAATAGGCGTGTCAAGATCGGAGACAACTCAGGCGCACAAGTTTTTAGAATAATTGCCGGTATCCCGTCGGGGCCACTAGCCTTGTTCACGTCTAGGTTACGCTGTACCCTACGGACGTCCTTCTGATGAATGCGAATGTTCGACATGCTCGACTCGCATCCACCAGGATCCAGACGCGATCATTATGGAGTTTTTTCAATGCGAACGGTAGATCATTTAGTTTAAAAGTTAAACCGATTTGTTAATACCTACTGGGGTCAAAGAAGCGAACAATTTAAAAAAATAGATTAGCTAGATTTTTTTAATAGGTACGGTTTCCTGCGGTAAAATTAAGCAGTTTCTCTCATTTTAATATGTGCACATAATAAAAACTCACACTGTAGCGTGGTTAGCAGTTGTGAATAATGGTTATCAGATTAAAAAAAAACACACCAACAACATACATTTTTTGTTCAATTATAAAACACTTATCACATTTATTTTTTACACTATAGAGGTACGAAACTTGCATAAACAAAGACGTAGGTATCATGATAAGTAATAAGTAGGTAGTGTCTGTCCTCGTTTTTTCATCAGTCAGCACACTTCCATCTGATGGCTGTAGGTCGTGGTTTCCTGATGGACTCATCGTAAATACTTGGCAGCCCAATCAACTCGTGCAGCCCCGCTGCCAACGGCCGTTGTTTCTGAAACAATACAGATCGAGCTGAAATTGCAAAGAACTTCATAAACGTCATAGTGACGGAGTGACGGGACCAAATCATGTAATTGAAAGATTCTACCACGAATATTAAATTTAGTTCCCATTTAGTACTATTTTGTACCTGTCCTGAAAAATTTGTACCTAACACGGCATAGGTAAAAGAAATTTCACGATAAAACTGATCTTGTCATTATAACGCGTTATAATGAGACCATGCGTGTACCTACTCCAAAACAACAACGAATTACATCGTTCTGATCAAACCAGTAGGTATATAGTACGTACCTGATTTTGTACCTCTCAAAATCAACAGTAGGTATGTGATGGATTTCTTAGAAGTTTTTTTTCAAAATTCTTTTTTAATTTCTGCATTTTCTACGCCTGAATATTTAAGAAGCAAAAATACTTTAAGTAATTGCAGCAATATTTAATGCAGGCGCTTTATTATTATTTACATAATATTATGCCAAGCCGGAAAATTATAATTATATTATGTTCTAACAACAATTTACTGAAAAATGAGAGGTGGAAGGGGGAAAAATTGTTTATAGTAAAGATTTCCATTTTATATTTAATAAATTATATTTGCATAGTGACTTTAATGTTAATTTATTGAATTTTCGCAAAAAATAACGATTTACAAAAAAAAAAAATATCATCAACTACACTTCTCATCAGAAAAATCGAAACACTTCCGTTTTTATGGTTTTTTTTTTCTGAAACATATGGATAGGTACTTCGCCTGCAGAAGTCGCCCAAGTGGTGGCATTGCTGGATTCTGGACTTAGTCAGCGTGTTGTAGCTGAAAGATTGCATCTAAGCCTGTCGTCTGTTCATAGAGTCTACAAACGCTATCGGGGTACTGGTTTGTTCACGCGCCGTTCAGGATCTGGCAGGAACCGGGTCACTTCTGAGCGAGATGATCGATTTATTGTAACAACTTCTTTACGAAATCGACACCTTTATGCTTTTCAACTGCAGCAGCAGCTTCATGTTGTACGTAGGGTGGCTGTAAGTGACTTTACAATTAGAAGAAGGTTGAAGGAACGTGGACTGGTACCGCACAAGCTGAAATTAACTGCAAACCATCGAAAAGCGCGCCTTAACTTAGCACTTGAGCACATAAATTGGTCATACCTCCAGTGGAACAAAGTCCTCTTTTCTGATGAGTGTAAATTATGCTGTATGGTAAAAATAGAAGGAACAAGGTCTGCAGAAGAGATGGAGAACACTTTGCACAATGCTGCATTGAAGAAAAGGTCAGCTATGGTGGCGGTTCGTAGACGGTTTGGGGAGGAATCAGCGCCGACGGTAACACAGAACTTCTCTTTGTGTCTGGGCCACGTGTGCCTGCACTAAACAGTCATCGGTACATCGAATAGTGTCTTGAGCCTCACGTGATGCCCTATGCACATTTTATTAGCAACGGTTTCATATTCATGCACGACAATGCTAGGGCTCACACCGCGAGCGTCGTACAGTCGTAGGTACGAGTTTATGTTACCGAAGTCGGTCTCTCCATTATGGAATGGCCAACAAGAAGCCCGGACATGAATCCGATTGAATATCTATGGGATGAATTAAAGAGACGCTGCAAGAGATCCTGCCCCAGAAAAACTTAGCCAGCTGCAAAATGCAATCCAAGAGTAATGGAATGGAATGCCACAACATTTGATCGTGACTCTCGTCCGATCCATGAAGAACCAGTAATAAGAGCTCAGGAAGGGAATACAATTTAGTAAAATAAACGTTTCTTACTTTTTTTTTTCATTTACGTGTGTTGTTTTAATCAATTTTCTTCATACTCCATACAGGGTAAAAATGACTTGTTAAACAAAATAAGAAACCCATGAAAATTTAGTTTGAATTTAGAACATTAACATTAGGATTTGAAAACGTCATAATAATATCGCGGGCAACAGCTAGTTCACTATTAAACGACATTTGACATTATTCCTAAATATACACATTTTTCTGATAATCCTTACATCTGAGTTTACGTGAAATTGCAGGAAAATTATTTTTGTTTGGAGGTCAAGGATTCAAATAGTGTTCTTGCCAAGAGTCCAAAGTACCTACGATGCAAAACGAATAAATGTGCCTGTAAGAAAAATAATGTTCTGTGTAATTCACGTTGCCACAAATCTGCTACGTGTTTTAATAAATAAATATTACAAATAGGCATATCATACGTTAAGTTTTTATATATTTTTTTTATTTTTCTTTCTCTTTTTCCAAATAATTATGTTTTAGTGGTAATACACCTGATTATTATAATTATGTAGGTAATCTAACAAAATAAACCTTTAAAATACCACAGAAAAGTTATTTTGGCATTTCACTGAACCAATTTAGGGATTTGTTCAAATCACTAAATTTCTTTAGTGGGATTTATAAAATACCAGATTTGCTTAGGGAAATGACAAAAACGTGTTGTTATTTTAACATCCTCCGTGATTTAATCAAATCCCTGTTTTTATCATATCCCTGCGACATATACCTAGGGGAGACCAGCCCAAAACGGGTAAGCTAAGGTTAGATGGAAAAAAACAGGTTTTTAACATACCACAAACTTTTATTTTAATTATCATAGTTCCCTACTTAAAGAACTTCAACAAATCAGTCTCAAACTCAATAAAATATCTTCATTACAAAAAAAAAAAATATATAAAAACTAAAACCTTTAAAAAAACCGTTTTGCCCGGAGGGGGTGCCTAAAGCAAGCTTTTGGGCGAAACGGGTAGTAGCAAAAATAAGTGATTAATCACCTTGAACATCTAGTTAGAACTTAAAATACCAGTTTAGGTTTATAATTATCACAGTCTTCAAATCAGCCTTATTTCAAATTAGTCAGAAATTATTCTTGACACATGCCACAGTAGTAGGAACCTCTGCCTGAATATGAAGTGCAAGCTTCATGAGCCCACATTTCACAATCTCCACATTTTATCCAGTCTTATGTTGGTGGGTGGGTCTTCATAAATTTCGCTGCATAGGTACCAGGCATCGAGATACACATAAAAAAGGGATCTGCAAAGAAAATCTTCTTTGCAGATCCCTTTTTTATGTGTCTCTGCAGTGTTGACAGATTAATACCATATTTCTTGGCAGCTGCATTGACAGATGTTTTTTTGGATTCTTCCATTGCCAGTTCCATTGTTTTCTCGTCCCATGATGCATTTGTAGTTTTTCTTTTATACTTATTGATCTACAAAATGAAAAACAATGCCATGCAAAAGTTACGTACCGAAAATCTGTCAGGGCAAATCGGGTAAGGGCAAATCAGGTACCCGTTTTACCCATACCCGATTTGCCCAAACGCATACATTCAGTCAAAAAAGTATCGGGAATGGATGATTTGTTTATGGTTCCAAACTCAAATTTTTGTTTTTTTTGTAGTTGTTAGATTGGCACAACTGTTTTCCATTTTGGCGCGGAGTTTGAGTTGCATCTGTTATTTATATTAAATACAGTGCTGGTTTTAGTAATATCATATATAGTGTGTATTGCGAATTTCATAATGGACAAAAATATCGAACAAAGAGTTTGTCTTAAATTTTGCATCGCCAATGGAATTTCGTGTTCGGAGTCACTGAAAATGTTACAGAAGGCTTACGGTGAATCGAATTTATCAAAAACTCGTGCTTATGAGTGGTTCAAAGCGTTCAAAAGCGGTCGAGATGTGATGGAAGATTTGCCTCGCTCTGGTAGGCCGTCAACGTCTGCAACTGAAGTTAACATCGCAAAAGTGAAGGAAATAGTGACTGAAAATCCCCATTCAACTCTGAGAGAGATAGCCGCCGAACTTTCTGTATCTCACGAGTCGATCCGTACCATTTTAACTAATCATTTGGGTATGAAACATGTTGCTGCTCGGCTAGTCCCAAAAGATCTGAATTTTCTCCAAAAACTCAATCGCATGAAAGTCGCTGAGGACATGCTAGAACGAGTCAGTTCGGACCCAACATTCATGAAACGCATTGTTACTGGTGACGAGACGTGGGTTTACGAGTTTGACATGCAAACTAGTCAACAAGCTTCGGAGTGGCGCCTTCCAACTGAACCGAAACCGAAAAAACCACGCCAAAGTCGATCAAAAGTCAAAGTCATGTTGACTGTTTTCTTTGACTATCGCGGTGTTGTGCACTCTGAATTCTTACCGGAAGGTCTAACGGTAAATAAAGAATATTATTTGAGCGTTATGCGGCGTTTAAGAGAGCAAATTCGACGAAAAAGGCCAGATTTGTGGAAAGAAAATTCTTGGATTTTGCACCACGACAATGTGCCTTCGCACAAGGCTATCATTGTGAACGAATTTTTAACCAAACACTCAACAAATACCATCCAGCAACCACCATATTCACCAGATATGGCTCCTGCTGACTTTTTTCAATCGATAGAAGACATAAAGGAGAATTCGCGGCGAGAACTGAACTCAATTCCGGAAGCAGTGTTTAAAAAATGTTTTGATGAATGGATTATTCGTTGGCGCAAGTGTATCGTTTCTAAAGGAGCATACTTTGAAGGTGATAAAATAAATTTGGATGAATAACAGACATTTTGTGTATTATTGATCTTTTCCCGGAACTTTCTTGACAGAGTAGTACTTTCATTTCGCACATTCATAACCTCAAAACCAAAGCTGCCGGTTACAAATCACTTCACGGATATTAAGCTTCAAATACAACAAAATAATATCACATAACTAGTAATTACGTCCAACAAACCACAATCGACTAATCAGAAATGAAAATTCTTTGATAATTTTATCAAAAGTAGCAAAAATATTTGAAAACAAATTACCTTGCAACCGCCCGTCCCGTTCGTACGAGGAGACTGTCTGTGATTGGTCGACGCCCGCGCTATCCTTCTACATGCACACATTGAAACTTATGCGAAAGGCGCGAAATTTAAAACGCTTACCCGTTTTAGGCGGGCTACCCGTTTTGGGCTTGTCTCCCATTTACATTAATGTTCATTATTGTCGTCGTCGTCGATCTCGTTGATGTAGATTGTAGGTAAAAGATTAGTAAAGCTGTCACCATTGCATTCTAAGCAAGCAGCAGTGCAGTTTAATCCACTTTTAAAAAATTTCCCCAGCAGCCTTCAAAGTATTCTTTTTCTTCATCATCTTTTGACCTCTAACTGTACCAGTTATCAGACAATATATTGTCGTATTGTTGTTTTTAACCGACTTCAAAAAAAGGAGGAGGTTCTCAATTCGGTTGTATTTTTTTTTATGTTTGTTACCTCACAACTCCGTCATTTATGAACCGATTTGAAAAATTGTTGTTTCATCTGAAAGGGTGTACTTCTCGATTGGTCCTATTGTCACCATGTCACAATCTGGTGATCGGATCCCACGAAAATCGAGGGCAACCCTCAAATTTTATACGCACATACAATGTTTTTCATGAACTTTCTAACGCAATTCAGATATTTGTGCATGGTAATTATCATCTCATGTTGCTGAGCTGATGATGAAAGGTATAAATTAGGATCTGATGATGAGATCCCATGAAAAATGTTAGTTCAGCCATACTTTAGCCAATTGTCAGCCGATTTGGATGATTCTTTTTTTGTTTCAAAGAGTATTTTCCTGGACTGGTCCCATTTCAATTTGGTGAAGATCTGACGAAGAACTTCGGAGGTAGGCAACGGAACTCTTCAATAAATGATAGCAAAGGGATCGGGATTGCTGAAATCACATGTTTTTTTAGTGTTTACACCAGTTCTTAACATAACATTGCGCCGGTACGCTGTTAATGGGTACGCAGGTACCACTAAAAAGTGAAAAATAAAAAACTTTTTACAAAAAATACGGAAGTCAGTGTCAAAAAACGAAAAAATAACCAAAAACACCGACTTCCGAAATTAAAGTTTTTTCGAAGTTATTTTGTACTTTGTAGTGTTTTGTTTTTGGAAGTCGGTTGTATTATTTGTGAAAAAGATTTTTTTAAAACGTATTATAGTAGGTATTAGATCCAAACTTACTGGAGAATACAATATTATCCTCATAATAGTTCATTAGCCTCATTTTTATTGTTTTATCGTCAGGAATATGGTCAATTGTTACAATACTTTTTAATTCTGCCAGTGAAAACTGGCAGTCATCTTTTTCTTCAATGTATTTGAAAATCTGCTCCATTGCTACATCAAAACATGGGGATCAATGGATCATTTTTTTTCTAAAGCTTTTTTGGGTTAAATTTCTGCTTTATTTTTCTTTATACAGAGGTTTTTAATTCAATATCAAAAAGCATGTCTAATCTTTAACAAAAATGTTGCAAATGCCTGTTTTATAGTTTGGTTTCTTTTACAAGATAGATTTTTTTTCGTACAGCGAATTGATCCATTTTGACCCATGAATGGGTCACATTGAATCAGGGTTTGAGCTACAGTGGATCAAATGGGGTACAATGAATCATATGCGTTTAAAATTCAATAAACCATATTGTATTAATTAAACTCTTTATTTTTTCAAATAAAATATGATAATCAGTCATTGCTTTAATCAGTGTTCGTTGCAAAATCACAATATACTTGTTAAGATTAATTGTACAGAAAATTAAGAGAGAAAACAAAATTTTCAACTTCTACACTCTTCTGTAAAGTTTTACTACATAAAACACACCTTCAAGATTTTAAAAATCAACATCGAAATAATATAAACCTTGAGCTCTTTTCGTGCTTCCTGTAAATCCTGGTCTAGGTTAAATCATTTTAATATCGTTGAACGGAACCGTGGGAAGATCGAGAATAACGGGCAGGAAATAAGTCAGACCATAGCACATCTGACTACATTTAATGACATAGTCAACAATTGCTTTCTCTTGAGCGGAGGTATATATTTTGCGTTGCGCAAAGATCGTACAGTGCCCTTCGCGTTCAGTATAACAATGCATTCAGGGTGTTGATGGGGCTGCCTCGCTTCTGTAGCGCATCAGGGATGTTTGCGGAAATGCGCGTCGATTGCTTTTATGCATTAATGCGTAAAAGATGTGCGTCCTTGGTGCGCAGGGTGCGAGCCAGTTCCAACAGCATCCTGGGCATGATTGCTGACAGGCTGGACTGCAGTACTGTTAATCATTGCTCCAGTAACTCAGCTGGGATGTTGAAGCGGTGATAATTATGTTGTGTGTGTTCATATAGTTGTTGTTGTATTGTGTGACTAACATAGTTGTAAGTTTATTTATTGTACTAACACTAGATATGAGTCATTGTTGCTCGCAATAAATAATTTGATTGATTGATAGTTCGGTGTTAGTGCAATTGAGCTAGTAGGATCCTGAGCTAAAGAGTTTGATAGTTTTTTGTAATACTTTTGAAGAGTGGTGAACGGGATCTTGGTTAACTTTGAAACGGCTCTTATGGTTAGACCCTCCACTATCATGTTTAAAGCATTGCGCATTTGTTCTTCTACCTATATGAAGACCTATCTCTGTCTTCCTTTGTCTATCACGAGGCATGTTTACCTGTTAACAAGTAATATAATTTGAAACTAGAACCTTTTGGGGAACAGTGAATCACGATCCAAGGAACCCCATTACCACATGATTCAGTGTAACCCATTTTCCAATAACAGAAATAATATTTTTAACAAAATATATATCGCATAAATCACACAAATTAATACAGTTTTAATACAATCAGACACATAATACTGAATGTAAATATGCAAAGACTTTAAAATATTCAAATAACTTTAAGCCATAGTAATTTCAAACATTATTTAAGTACGTAAATTATTTTTTTCGTACTTACCTACTGACCGATGAGCTGTCGCGCTTCCTCCCGTTGTGAGTGTTGTGAACTTGTGACTTGTGACTCTGTGTCGGCGACCGTCGGGTGGCGCGGGACCGCGGGTTAGTGCCTAGCATTATCATTTTGATACGAGGCTGTAACAACAAAATATTACTAATATTTATCACTAACATTTATATCATGATTAATCTATATACTAATATATAAAGCTAAAGAGTTTGTTTGTTTGTTTACTTGAACGCGCTAGTCTCAGGAACTACTGGTTCGATTTGAAAAATTATTTCAGTGTCAGATAGCCCATTTATCGAGGCTATCATCGCGCTAAGACTACCTAATAGGAGCGGAGCAGTAATGATTTATATTAGATACTTATTAAATTTTACTTTTACATTCTAAGTTTTAGAATCGATTTATTATAAAATATACAATTGAGTATTCTCAATTGTTTCTAAAAGCGTGTAAGGTAAATAAAAAACAAATACTTACTATCTATATATGCCACTATTTTGAAAGTTTGTAAAACTCAATAATGTTCAGTAATTAAGTTTTATCACACTCACTGCACAATAATATATACATTAATTGCAAATAAACAAAAATCAGATTTTTTTTGGAGCGCACAATAACAGCTACCTACATTTTGAGTCTTGCAAGTTGCGACGTGTAACCTACTATTCTGTAAGGGCTCGCGTTAACAACACCGAAAAGCTGCCGGTGTACCCTCTAGTCCCCTCCTCTCCCCTTATCTTTATACTTGCAGTCTTTTGAGACCCAAGATCAAGTTTGTAATATTTCTTCTTTTTAAAATACATATAAACTTAAACTAATTTAAATAAAGGAAAATTGTGAAAAAATTATAATTATTTATAATAACATTAAAAATTGAGATCGCACAATTTTTTTGGTAGTGAAAACTTCTTTAGCGGCGTCGTGCACTTTTTTGGGATGGGTAAAAAATATTAAACTCGCGTCAGGACACGTGACCAGCTAGTCTATTCTGTAAATAACCATTTCGATATTGAGCTTCACCTGAGTGACAAACCTCACAAAGTGAGCTTTATTGCACACAACATAAAGGTCTTACGTTTTTTCGTAATTTGATACTCACCTCGGATTCCGCTGTCGAGACACGAAAATGTTGTTACAGAATAGGGGTACAGGATCGAACATTCGTAAGACGGACAAAGAGAAGCACATATTCAAGTTTTCACTTCTGCTGGCACTCCCGGAGTGCAACCCATTGTTTTTTTTACGTTTTTCTATACCTATACTATTAAAAACACATTTCCAAAGTTTATACAAAGATGGCCCTGGATTCCGAGGTACCTATAAATCTTACGGCGCTCCACTACTTGGATGAGCGAGACGGAAAGCCATTTGTTATGACATTCAAATTTCTTTATTGGAGCAGGTCTATTTTTTTTAAGTCATCACAATATTCCCATTATCCGTGTACGACCATGAACGTATTCAATATAACTTTGGATGGTAATAAAATCCTTTTATTTGTACTATTTTATACTTACCACTAATTAGAAATTGTACCTATACCTACCTCATACATGTTTAAAAATAGGATGTACAGGTTATTTATAGTTATACCTTATAAGATATCTTACAAGAGCATATAACAATAAATTTCCGGCTTGGCCTAACCGATATAACATAATGTTATGTAAATAATAATAAAGCGCATCAGGCGTAGGAAATGTCATAAATTAAAAAAAAAAATTGTAAAACAAAAACTACTAAGATATCCGTCACCTACTGTTGATTTTTGGAGGTTCAAAATAGGGTACTAAAAACTGGTTTGACTAGAACGATGTAATTCGTTGTAAATTTGGAGTACAGGCATGGAGATTTGGTCCCGTCATTATGATGTTTATAGAACTTAAGCTCCCAGGACATGCCTAAGCTAAGGACAGAAGCTTCAATCTACCTCGATGTGCTCGTAGTGGCAGCGGGCGAAATAGGGAGGTGTCTATTCTGGAACCGGTGACGTAGCGCGCCGCGCTGAGGTAGGCGTGCGCCGCGCCGCCGGGCAGCCCACGCGTTTGGCGCGGCAGCGCCGGCGCGGGAGCGGGCAGCGGGGCGGCGGGCTGCAGCGCGCCGAGCACGCTGCGGCCCCGCGCCGGCTCGGCGCCGCGCGCGCCCGACACGCGCCGCAACGGCGGCTCCCCGCCTGCCTCGTGCACCACTTCACCGCTGCAGTTAAAAATGTTAGCCCGCGTAAACGAAATCACAGCGCTGTTTTACCATGTTACCAAACATATAAGTAACTGAAATAGCGCAATTACCTACATTTATTAAATCTTTCAAAAATCAAAATACATTTACCCACAGTGAGTAGGTAGGTGCCATCATTATCTGTCATGTTACTACCAGCTCATGCGGAAAGAAACCAATTGTTTCGCGCAGGAGACTTGCATCATTATTGAAAAGTTCCTTAAATCATTGGATACTCTATTGGGATCACAGCCTTATTTTACAAAAAATATTTTCATAGGCGATATTAATATAAACATTAAAGAAATTGGAAACGAGCAGCGGCCTCACGAATATCTAAATTTAATGGCATCACATGGATTACTGCCCGGTCACCTGCTTCCAACAAGAAAACAAAATTGCCTGGATCATGTTATGATAAAATCTGATTTAAGCTGTAATACGACAGTAATAACCACTATTGTAACGGATCACTATACTGTTTGTCTGTCGTTGGGCAAGAAACAATCAGAATATTGTAACAAGCATACAATGACCCACATTAACTATCCTAAAGTCATCATAATTAGCAACACTACAACTAAAATAACTAGTCATAAAAGAAAGATAATTAAACCATGGATTACACCGGGTTTGTTACGCTGCATTAATCACAGGGATAAACTCCATATGAAAGTTAGAAAGAACCCAAATAACTTAGAAATTAAACTTATTTACACCAGATACAGAAACTTCTGCAAAACCATTCTAGAAAAAGTTAAATGTGCATATGAAAACCCAGAATTCAAAAAGACTAAAAATAATTTAAAAAAAAAACATGGAAATTAATAAAAACAATAGTATACTTAAATAAACAAAAAGACAAAAACGAATCCCTTTTAGAAATTGACCTAAGCCCCCAAAAATCTGTTAATGTAGTTAATAGATTCTTTGCAACCGTAGGACAGAAACTAGCTGAGAATATCGACATCATGGATACTAATGAATTATCTAACCAAGTCCTAGGTGAACAAACAACAAATTCCTTTGTTCTGCTTGACACTGATGAAGAAGAAGTACGATCTGTTATAATGAACCTGAAAGATGATTGCGCTGTGGGAATAGATGGAATCTCAAATAGGTTACTAAAGGCTGCAAATAGTGTGTTGACTTCTGTTATTACATACATATGTAACCTGAGTTTCCACTTGGGAGTATTCCCCAAGCTCTTCAAAACAGCGATCATACATCCTATATTTAAGTCGGGGAATAGAGACAGTGTCAACAACTATCGACCTATATCGGTCCTTCCAGCGATGTCCAAGATACTCGAAAAGCTGTTAAACAAAAGACTAACCAATTTCTTGAGAACTTTTGATCTGTTGTCTAAAAATCAATTTGCATTTATTCCTGGTAAATCCATAGAAGATGCTTTAAGGACTTTGACTGAAACTATTGTTAAATCACTTGATAGTAAATCTAAATGTATTGGAGTATTCTTGGACCTCGCGAAGGCATTTGATACTGTTTCTATTCCCAAACTACTTGCTAGGATGGAAAACATGGGAATACGGGGTGTAGCCTTGGATATGGAGTAGAATACGTTATGTCGACGCACAAAATATCGATAAATGCTAATACGATGCTACAAAATTGCGATGCACGTTACGGCGAAAGACTGTCTCTGCGAAGCCACTACACTTCGATGCACGTTACCGCGATAGATCTTCACTGCGATACTACTTGACTTCGATACACATTACCGCGAAAGATTTTCACTGCGATACTGCTTAACTTCGATGCACATTACCGCGAAATTATTAGGGGGAAATTAGTTTTAGCAATTTATGACGCCTCCAGATTTTTTGTGAGCAAAGTATTTCTGTGTGTAATTGCTAATTGTAGATCTCTGTTTATCTTTTCCTAACTGTTAGTCTGTACCATGTATGTACATTTATTATTAATTATCTCTAGTGAAATGCATTATTTCTTTGTAATAACACTAACTTACCTAAGTTGTTCCTGTCCATATACTATATATATGACTAAAGTTGGTTTTACGTGGGGCGACCAGCCGTCTGACCCCCACAACCCTACGAGAGGGAAACCAGGTTCGCCAGAGCATCGCCGCACAGCGACGCACAGGCACATCGCCCTAAACCTGCGATAAGTGGGCTAGGGCTACCGTGTCAAGTACGGGCACGGTTAAAGAGGATAGTAACCAAGAAGAAGTTCCGCTTTGCTACCTGGAACATTGCCTCCCTAACCGGACGTTGCCGAGACCTCGCGGACGTACTTGCGAAGCGTCGGGTTCAGTGCGCCTTCCTTCAGGAGACGCGCTGGAAGGGAAATAAGTCACGTGACATCGGGCAGGGGTACCGGCTAGTGTACACCGGATCACCAACGGGCAGGGGCGGAGTGGCCGTGGTGCTGTCTAGGGACCTTCAGGATGGACTCCTTGAAGTAGACCGATGCAGGGACCGGTTGATGCGAGTTAGGGTGCTGATCGAAGGGTCGGTAACGAACCTAATCATCGCCTATGCTCCTCAAACTGGTTGCTGTGAGTCTGAAAAGGAGGCCTTCTGGGATGAGTTCGAGGACGTATTACGCGATATTCCGGATTCCGAAGGTGTTTTGGTTGGGGGGGATCTCAACGGTCACGTAGGTCAGTTTGCTGTAGAGTACGGACGTGTTCACGGTGGTTTTGGTTATGGCCAGCTAAATGCAGAGGGAGTCAGTATTCTCAGCAGCTGCGCTGTGTTTGACCTAGCCATCGCGAACACATTCTTTCAGAAGAAGCCCCAGCATCTTATTACGTATCGAAGTGGTGCCTACTCAACCCAAATAGATTACCTGCTGGTGCGACGGTGCCACATTGGCAAGGTTACCAACTGCAAAGTCATCCCAGGCGAAAGCCTGACGGCTCAACACCGCTTCCTTCTCCTGGACTTTACGATTGTACCGAAGAAGAAAGTGATCGAGAAACGCAAACCCCGCACTAAGTGGTGGTTGCTTGATGGTCCTAGGCAGTCGGACTTCATCGCGGAGGTCCAGCATCTCGAGATCAGTGCTCCGCATGAGTCCGCTCAAGAGATCTGGAGTAGGATCCATTCAGCAATCACCGATGCGGGTAAGCGCGTCCTTGGCACTTCTCGTGCTGGCCGCAACATAGAAAAGTACCGTGGTGGTGGGACGACGGGGTGCAGGAGGCGACTCGGAAGAAGAACCCTTGTTTTGTTTTGAAATTTCATAGAATATCGTTTCGCAGAAAATGTTTCACATAATATTTGGTTGTTGTAATTTTATGTCAAATATTATTATTTCAAAGACTATTTACTTGAATGAAACCTATTTCACAGAAACACAATTCAATCAATTTCATGATCACATTTTTTTATTTAACAAAATTATCAAACAGTATAATTATTTTTTAACGAATATTGTTTGTCCGGTGTTTTTTCCACAGTATTTTATACTTCAGTGAAATGTAATTATAAGTAAATATTTTTGTTTTATAAATGACCATGGCATGCTTTTAAGATGACAGAATTTTATTCGGAATAATTTAACTACACATAGTGCCATTTTTATAAAATAGCATTTAACGAAAATAAAATATGATCTTAAAAAATCAACATGTGTGCTAAAAAAAAATTGTGACAGAAATGAATCGCTGTAAAACCGACCCCACGTAGTCTTGTCTGCCCTACCCCTAGAGTGTAATTTAAGCCCGCGTAGGCGCGGAGGGGCGAGGCGGCCCGCTAGCTGAGGAGCAGGTGTTGCGGTGCTGAAGCCGAAGCTGCGGTGGTGGCGTTATAACCATCTGCGACGATAAGTACGCGTGGGATCGCCGGAGCCCCGCAGCGCCGGAGCCGTGACAGAAACCATGCCTGTTGCATGTTGCATGCTTACCTGCATACTGCGTTGCTTGCTAGCATTCTGGATGTTGCCTGCTCGTTTGCGTGCTGCATGCTTGCTTGCTTGAATGCTGCATGTTGCAAGCCGCATGCTTGCTTCATGCTTGCTGCATTCATGTTACATGCTCGCATGCATACTGCATGCTTGCTTGCATTATGCATATTGCATGCTCGTTTATGTGCTGTATGCTTGCTAACTTACATGCTGCATGTCGTTTGCTTGCTGCATGCTTGCTGTATGCTTCCTGCATGCTTGCTGTATGCTTGCTGCATTAATGGTTATGCTTGTTTACATAGTTTTGTCATTTATTCCCATCGCCATTTGCCACCATTGCCGCTTTGCGGGGTTCCGTCGAGCGGGCCCGAATGAAAAGTTTTGCTTGAGTAGAATTTACTCACATTTTTTTTGTGACTGCGATGTTGTAATTTTATAGGAGAGTATGCATTTTGTCAAACGTTTAGAAACTGTCAGTTGATAAAATGTTTTTCTTGGTAACAAGTTTTATGTTAACTACTCATTATGCGGATAAAGAATATTTGATATGTAATTCTATGATATCATAAATATCGAAACAAAGTTTATTTGTAACAAAAATCTATAACTTTAATTTATTCAAAGTAAGTATTCTGCGTATTGATTATTCTATGAAATGATAATACGAGAATTTGAAATAGAAAATTTTATGTGAAACGAAATTCTATGAAACTATCTTCTATAAAACAACGTACAATCCCTTTTTAGACCTGCAAAAGGCCTTCGACTGTATACCTCGGCAGTCCATCTGGTGGGCACTGCGCTTCAAGGGCGTTCCCGAGGCCTATATTGACATTATCAGAGACATGTACCGCGATTCCGTGTCCTCTGTCCAGACCACTGTTGGTGAATCGAATGGCTTCCCAATATCTGTTGGCGTTCACCAAGGCTCGGCTCTTAGCCCGTTCTTGTTTAACGTAGTGCTCGATGTAGTTATGGCAAACATCCAAGATCGGCCTCCATGGCTAATGATGTATGCCGATGATATCGCCCTCGTTTGTCAGAACAAAGCCCATCTTGAGCGCAAAGTCAACATTTGGAAGGACACGCTTGAAAACGGTGGTCTGAGACTAAATGTGGCGAAGACTGAGTACATGTCCTGTGGCAGCACGGATTCAAAGTCAAACACCATCCGAATAGGTTCGGACCTGATCAGAAAGTCCGATACGTTCAGGTACCTTGGATCCGTGCTGCACGAGTCTGGCATCGTGGACGACGATGTCCAAGCACGTATTGGCGCGGCTTGGGCGAAGTGGCGCGAGGTAACGGGCGTTGTATGCGACCGCAAAATGCCTCCTAAGCTCAAGGGGCAGATATATAAATGCATCATACGGCCTGTCCTACTGTACGGCGGTGAATGTTGGCCAGCACTAAGCAGACACACCCAGGATCTTGGGAGCTCTTCCCGTGGGAGCTTCGCGTCACGGAGATGAAGATGATTAGGTGGATGAGTGGCGTAACGCGATCCGATCGCATACGCAACTCTTTCATCCGAGGTAGTCTTGGTGTCCGTGACGTGGGGGAAAAACTGCTTATGTTGTCTGCGATGGTATGGCCACATCATGCGCCGCTCTATGGAGTACGTTGGTCGGAGATGCATGAATATGGCTGTTCTTGGGGCTAGGTCCCGTGGAGGCCCTCGCAAGCGCTGGCTGGACGTCGTCAAGTCCGACATGAAAGCCAATGGCCTGACTGAGAAGGATGTTCAAGATCGGGCAAAGTGGAGGAAGCTAAGTAGGAATGCGGACCCTGGCAATAGCCGGGATTAACGCCAAATAGAAAGAAAGAAAAGATTATTTGGTTAATATTTATTTTATTTCCCGATTTCAAATTACCAAAAGGAAATAAGTGATGTGCTCCGGTGGGTGCGTAAACAGATTTCGTCCAGATTTCTTCTAGATGTGAAGATATTCCTATAGTTGCGATGTTAACTAACGGAGCTCAGTTTTACGTAGACTGGGCCGACATGGGGCCGACCCTGTCTTCGTATAACTGTTTTCGGTTAGTTAGACCAGTTCGACTTCGAACTGGCCATACATTCGAGGCGGCGTTTTGCCAGACTGGGCCTTATCGTACACAGGCCCACGGTCCTGGATTGCGGCGCTTATCGCATGCCAGGTGGTAAGTAGGGTTAGGAAGACCGCGCAGCCTAGGGCCCGACTCTTACCGAAGATAGTTCATGCAGGATGCAACTATTTTCAAGCTCGCCTGTCTAGGTTTTTGAGCTTTCATTGTTTCTTCTATTTACATAAGTATGAATGGTAAGAAAATTAAACTTATCCGAGGTGAGGTGAAAAAATTATCGAGCTCGCTTCGCTCGCTCTGGAATTCTAAGGTCTCTCGACCTTTGATATTTCCTGTATGACTCAAAAAGTCACTTCATGAACGGCTAAAAGAAAATTTAACTATCCGAGATAGGGTCCGAATGCAACTTTTTAAATGTAGGTCATATAATTATGTTATTTCGCACAAAGCTCAAGTGGCTTCCCATACATCTTCGCCGGGATTCTCATATTTTATTTCTGCTCTACAGTATTCTGTTCTACAACCCCCTCTTATCTTAAAAAACGCTTCAAGTTCCTTCATAACACACACGTCTGAGGTCATCGGAAAACTTGATATTAGAGGGCCGATGCATTTCACCAGCTTGCCAATGGAATGCCTTGCCCGTGTCAGTAAGACGTGCTCAACCTTTGTCCATTTTTAAAACAATTGTCAAAAATCACTACCTTTCTGTTTGATCGTTTTCACTTGGGTTCCTATCCTTTTTATTTATTTTTATTTGTTACATAATTATAATTGTATATATTTATCTACTATGTATTTATTTATACAAATCGTACACCTTAGACTACCTGCAGCGCTGTCTTTCTTTGCAATCCATCCAAAGTTGTCCTGAAAAGATCGCTTTTAGCGATAAGGCCGCCCATTGTGTCACCATATGTATTGTTTTCTTCATCTATCTTTACTGTAACTTATATGGTGTACATAATGAAGAGTATTCTATTCTACTCTATGTTTTACGGACTTACTTTATTTTCATTGAAAAAGGTATAAATATGTATTTAAGTAATGTTTTGTATTTATCGGTTTTAAGTGTATTTGTTTTCATTTTAAGATAATTTACGAAAGGGCGCAACAATTATGCGTGCCCCAGGCGCCTCTTTCTGTGATTACGCCCCTGGGTTCATCTCTACTTTATTATTTCTGAACGGAACTGCACATTATTTTGCAGATTCACGCCACCCTGCAAACTGTGCGCTCAGCATTGTGTGTTATTTGTTTGAATACATTAATTCAATAAATCAGTGTTCAACGGACATTCGCAGTGGTCGGTTTTAATTTATCAGAACCGCCCCTTCGTCATCATTAAAACAAAAAACTCACTCTACAAAGAAAGTCGTAAGAGATGAAGTCGTGAAGCAGTTGATTAAGGTGGTTTACGTTTTTTTCTGAAAATTAAGTACAGTAATAATTGACTTCGAAATCCTAATTCACTTTATCGATAAGAACTAAAATGTTAGTATTTCGAAGATAATATTGTTAATAGGGGGATAAAAGTGCGCGCAGGGTCATGCACTTTAAGTGTCGGGGTACCTACACTCCGCTACGAACTTTATAACAGATAACTACGCAGAGATTTCCTGTATCTATAAAAATAATTAAAAAATAAGATAAAGTAAAGAAGACACACCCGAGAATATCGGCGAATCTATCGCGCAGCGGCGGTGGCTGAGCTGCAGCGTGCAGCGGCAGACTCGACACTGGCGATAGGAGATTCTCTGCTACATTTTCAGTTTCACCGCGAGCTGCGCTTCTGCAAGTGGTAATTATTCTGAGATAAGATAAACATTCCATGGCTTCCGACTTATTCAGTTATAAAATAAGAACGACTAAAACAAACCTCCTCGCACGTGATGCAGGCGGCGGCAAAACGAGCGCAGCACCTACAGCAAAGTATGGAAATCTGTGAACGACCACAAAAAGAAAAAAATGTTCTTTAATATTTTTCTGTGTAGCAATACCTACTACCTTATCCTAGCTATTTTTAGGGTTCCGTACCAAAATGGTAAAAAGGAACCCTTGTGGTTTGACTAAATCTGTCTGTCTGTCACAGCTGCGAATGCTATCAACTTGAAATAGTTCTAGATGACGTTTGCTCAAGTATTTTGCAAAAGAGAAAGAATGTACCTATATTTTTTTTTGCAACAGCTAAAGATTTGAAGTGGTGCTACTAGGGCATTTGTAGGGAATCATATATGAAAAAAGCGTTATTTGCACATTCTTAAACATCTTCTCTTATTTTTTAGGCCGCATGGTTTTCGACTTTTGACGAAACATGTAAAAAATTTGACCGTTCTCAATGTATCTCCGCAGTTATCATAAAGGACAATCTGAAATTATTCCGTGTGATAGTAGCATACAGAAAAATAAAACAATGTCTCTAAATAGCACACTTTTTCAGTAATCTTCAACAAAAATTACATTAGTTCCACTGTCGGTCAAGATATGGCGCTGATCTAAAACTGCGTTAAATTTCTCTGACGAATATAGGCCTCGCCGATGAATATTTAAAAATATTTCACGTGTATTATGATGATACGGAACCCTCGGTGCGCGATTCCGACTCGCTCTTGACCGGTTTTAAAAATAAAAATTACCGAAGTGCCTGAGGCGCAGTGGGGCGATCCCGTGGAGCATAGCGCATGAACGCGGCGAGCAGCGCCAGCGCGGGCGGTGAGGCGGACGGCACGACGCGCGCCAGCGGCACGCCCGCGCTCGACGGGAAGCGGAACCGCAGCGCGTCAGCGAGCGCGTAGCCCTCTGGCCAGTCGTCTCGGTCGGGAGTACCGAGCACAGCGCATATCTTGTGCAACTGGTCGATTTCTGAGTTCCCCGGGAACAGAGGCCGACAGGTATACAGTTCCGCCATAATGCAACCGAGAGCCCACAGATCGATCGGCGCACCATAGCGCGTGTCGTGGAGCAGCACCTCCGGGGCGCGGTACCAGCGCGTGGACACGTAGTCGGTGTAGGGCGGGCGCGAGCGGACCTCGCGCGCCAGCCCTAGGTCGGCGATCTTCACGAGCTCGGGCCCGGCGCACAGCAAGTTTTCTGGCTTCAGATCCCGGTGGAAGAAGCCGTGTCGATGCATATGGGCGAGCCCCTGTAATACTTGGTACACAATGTTCCTCAACACTGATTCAGGAAAGGCGCGCTCAGCGTCGCGTATCAGCTGGTAGAGGTTGCCCCGCATGTACTCGAACACGAAGTATAGCGTATCATTTTCACGTATAACTTCGCGGAGCTTGACTATGTTCGCGTGGTTCAGCTTCTTGAGCGACTTGACCTCGCGCAGGTTCATGGCCTCGTCCCACGAGTAGTACTTGCGCTTCATGCGCTTGATAGCCACCTTCTCGCCGGAGTCGCGCCGCTGCGCCAGCACCACGGAGCCGTACGTGCCATCCCCGAGCTGCTGCAGCACCACGTACCGGTTCATGGTGCCTACACTGCCCACTACCCACCTCTATATAACTCGGACACACATTGCACCACTATTCTTCTCGAATATTATTTTCTAGTAAGAGGGTGTTGCTGTTGGATGTAGGTGCCGGTGGAATACCAAAGTACCTATGCTTGTATTTTAGTGTAGCACCTATCATCTATGCATATGATCGTTAAGGTTTATTTATGATTATATCACGGAGCAAATGGAATATTTATACAACATCCTTCGACCTTCTTATAATTAATTAAAGACCATAAGGTTTGACACACATTCTCATAGAACCCCAAACGTGAATAATATTGATCTTACAAAATCACAGGTGTTCTAAAGTGACCATTTCATTTCAGATAGATGCACTAGGAATATTTTAGGCAAAATGTCTTGTGAACCTTGATACACTTTTAAGACAGCGATTTTAATGTACATGTTATTTACAACCCGTTTCTATGGTTACCTAGCGATTGTGATATTGTGATATGAGTACATACACAAGAGAATAGTTGTAGCAATACGATACGATTGAGTTTTGTTTACAAAACCAACAGCTTAAAGGTCTCATCCCACTATTCAGTCGATAGCCGAGCTATTACCTGATTCTATGCCTCAATACGAATTAGGCTAAATGCTCTAAGCGAATCACAGAACACATGAAGCGAATAATAAACATATTTCAAATGTGTAGTCGTGTACGGCGCGGCGGCGTTGACTATACCCGTACCATAGACTAATATATATATAACTGGTAACCCGTACTATACCTGACAGCTGCAGATAAAGGGGTTCGAACTTTTTTATGAGCTGGCAAAGCCCCCGCCGCCATTTTGACTTTTTTTTTTCAAAGTTGCGGCGCACTCCGCGCACGATCTATCTATACTCTATCTATACTAATATACCTAGTTTGTTTGTTTGCTTGAACGCGCTAAGCTCAGGAACTACTGATTTAATCATTTATTGGAAGAAAGTAAAAATAAGAAAGTGTGAAAACCCCTGTACCTACTTATTAATAAATTCACAAAATAATAGTGAGTACCTAATATAAAAGGTTAAACGGAGACTATAAGCGTGATATACATATTTAATTATTTTTATTGTTCTCACATGGTAACTTTACCTTTAAATATTTCGACACGCGTACCTTGTTTTTAAACATTTTTTGTTTGTAGTGTCCTCTACCCATTTATATATAACTAGTTGACCCACGCAACTTCGTCTGCGTCACAATTTTCATTACTGTTCCGCTCCTATGGATCTTACCGTGATGATAAATAGCCTATACCCATTCCTCGATAAATGGGCTATCTAACACTGAAATAATTTTTCAAATCGGACCAGTAGTTCCTGAGATTAGCGCGTTCAAGCAAACAAACAAACTCTTCAGCTTTATGGTAGGCAGGACCGACCTTAACAATTAGGTTAATTAACTTAGGTAAAACGAAAATTAAATCAGCCTAGGGTAACTTAGGAACAGTCACGTATTTGATATTCCACACACATCACACAACACAACATACGGCAACCAGTCGGTTGTCCTTTAAGGTGAAGGCACGTGAGCACATTCGCAAGAAGTTGGTAGAATCAACACAGCGTTAATTCGTTGAATTTGTTTTTTTCTAAACGTCCTTATTATTTTATTTTTTTATATGTATGTATGTACCTATGTATTTATGATGTATTTCTTTTCCTCTCTGTTTGTCTTTCCTGTTGCACCTGCCATGTTGTCTCTGCACCATCCTAAGGTCGACTGGTAGAAAATGCCTAAGGCATTAACTAAGTCCGCCTTTGTACAGTATTTTTACTAGTGCACCAAGTTTTAATAAATAAATAAATATTAGTATAGGGTCCCCTATGTTGTTTCGAACGCCGCTGCATGATGCATGATAGAATGAGCGCCGCAACTTTTCCACACATTGTTTCTAAGTACGTTGTCCTATCCATATTTATTTTCGTAGGTACCCGAACAATGAATAAGTATTTAATAGTTTGTCATTATTATGACCACAATCGATATCTAAATAATTGTGTTTATATAAATAATGTATTGATATAAATGGTTAAATCAAGCCGAGAACTATTATTACAGTGCAATCTACTGCATGTAAGCGTGTCAGAAGTTAATTTTTAATGATTGTTATGAGGACGTTCTGAATTCGGTTGGTGTTTTTTTGTGTTTGTAGGTACACCGATTCCTTCGAGGTTTCTGATCCGGTTTCTGTGATTCTTGATTTTAGTTCGATACTTGCCATTTATTTTGACTCAGCAGTAGTTTTAATCTTATGAGCATTTTTGCTTACTTATCTTAATTTTTTTTTACTTTAAGCCGTCTCCAATATAGTTGGGAAAAAACTAGGTTTTTTTTTAATTTTTCATCTAATATAATGTAAACAAAAAAGTAATGTGCCAATAAAATTTCTCAATTGGCATTTTACATAATAATTCCATGCTGAAATCAAGTTGATCTTTATGAAATGGACTAATTCCATGGTTTATGGTCTGTTAATGCACAAACATATTACTAGTACATCTATTTATAATAATTATGTGTGTGTATTAATGTGTTATGCTACGTTTACACGCTTGCCATGGTTTGGCAAGCGTCCACAAACTCCAAGCCATTACAAACGTTTGGATGCCATTTACACGCTTGCGAGTGCGTCAGTGTGTTCCGGACAGGCAAGCATGATGGACGTAGACGTTAAAGTTGTGAGGCCTCGAGTAACGTCATAATTTCGTCGTAAGACCAATTACTACTCAGTACCTGGATGATGGTTATTTTTTACGACATTTTCTTAAAACTGGCCCAGTGCGAGTCGGACTCGCGTGCATAGGGTTCCGGACGAATTTCATTTTTCTGAACATGTTATTTTAACACTATAGACTTCTTATAGGTTTTTCTGAAATCTATAGGTAAAGACCTATTATCTCAAATTTTTTCAAAATTTTAAGCTTCAAAGCTAATTCGGGGGGAATGATCATTTTTCGTCTATTTTCTTGAATAACTCAACCATTTATATTTAAATTATGAAAATAATAAAAGCCTTAACAGAAATCCCTGTCATTTGATATGACACACACACGGTATTGTTAAAAAAAAACTTTTTTTTTACGGACAGATAGTCCATTTTTTGTTCGGAACCTTGAAAATTAAACCTAGCTAGCTAGATCGATTTATAGCTCCCGGATCCCCCTGCATAATAAATTTCATGAAAATCGATGGAGCCGTTTCCGAGATTCTATATGTGGCGCTGAGGTGGCGTGTGGAAATAATACTCCAGATAGTAACGATGTGGTATATTGAACGGTTGCGAATGGAATGCTTCTTTACAAAATGGTACGTATCTTAAATCTAAACTTGAGCTACAAGAGGGGGTCTGTTTGCAAAGACAAACAACCAATAGGAATCTAGTCGGTATTATAGTGTAGTTCCTACAGAAATCCGTGCGGGGGCGCGCAGCTCGCCGTCCTCTGGTTGGCCGGTCGCTGACTCAGCGCGGGCTCAGCGGCGAATGTATGTATTGCAGCTACAGTGCTCCCCCTTTAGCGAAGCGTACAGGTGTCTTGACGATCCTGCCTGATCTTGTGTGGTGTTCCTTCGTGTTCGAGGCTGGATTTTCCTTCCGTGGTAGCTGCAGATGGTTGGCGCGTCTCACTACTCGTGTGTTCGTGATAATGATGGTGTTCTTCGGTGTTGATGATGTACGCCGGTTTAAGACGGTCGACGGAAATGTTGCTAGATCTTCCTGGTAGTTCGACTGTGAAGTATTTCTCGTGACGTTCGATGACTTTGAATGGACCTTTGTATGGATGCTGTAGCGGTTTGCGGACTGTGTCATCACGCACAAACACGTGGCTGCATGTTTGTAGGTCGTTGTGCACGAACATACAACGCTTGTTTGAATGCGGTTTGTATGTAGGTGTGAGCTTCGTGATAACGTCGTGCAGGTGATCGACATAGTCGTGATCCATCTTCGTTACGGCTGGTGATGGTGATATAAAATCGCCGGGCAGACGTATCGCTTGGCCGTAGGTAAGCTGCGCGGCACTTGTGTTGGTATCGGTGTGCGTGGCGGCTCGTAGACCCATTAGAACAGTAGGTAATTCGGAGATCCATTTGTTGCTGTTTTCTAGTCGAGCATGAGTGCGGCTTTCAGAGTTCGGTGCCAGCGTTCGACGATGCCGTTACTCTGCGGGTGGTACGAGTTCTTTCTACTCCAAGTAGTTGTGCGAGGTTTTGGAATAGTTGACTTTCGAACTGTCGTCCTTGGTCAGTTGTAATTCTCGTAGGACAACCGAATCGAGATATCCAGTTTTCGTACAGATTTCTTGCGACGATTTCGGTGGTTATTTCTTGCAACGTGTAAATGCGTCCCAAACGCTTGCCGCAAATTTCCTTTGATCTGTGTTCTAAAACCAATACTATTCCGGATCGGATGCAAGCTCACGCAAACTCACGCAAGCTATGCCAAATACCCCGTTTACACGCTTGCGTTGGTGGACGCTGGCCAAGCCACGGCAAGCGTGTAAACGTACCATAAGATTCTGTTATTCTTGTTCTACTTTGGACTTTGGCAGAATAGTCGACATCGACTTTGCTTGCCATATATAAAAAATATAATAAAATTCTGTAATCCGTTGTTGACATTGGCAGTAGTCACAGAGTACTTTTTCTATATGGCAGTAGTGCGCAATGAGTGCGCAGACAAACTATTGTTTTAGTAATCTATGGTTTTAGTGACAAAAACAGAGGATAACATCTTAGCATCATCTCAATTCATAATCTCAATTAGTATTATGTACTCTGTGATCTCTATGGTGATCTCCATGTGATCTCTATCAAACGTAGACAGAGAATAGGTATATTGTCTGTCTACGCTATCAAAGAATACAATACATAGATATAGAATCCATGGGTATTCTTTATCTATGCTACAATAGTATTCGGGCAAATATCTATGTAGTCTGTGGAGAATAGTAACTCTGTAACTTGTCGCCTTATCGGAAAGAAAATAATAAACATGACGTACAAAAAAAAGATTGTATTGTATCATATAATTATTATTAGTCTTGAATAGTTAGTTCCATTATACATAGCGCCAGCCAGCTTAGCGCGAGTGTGAGATTACGTATGTGAATTCAACATTAATTATTAAATTCAATGCTACATCACTGTACAAAACCTACTGAAGGACGACACGGCTGCTACAAAAATACTTAGTCAAAACACAAACTATCATTCTTGTATTGAATTGGAGATAATAACAGTTTTATGAAAATAATCTTACGGACAACTATGTGTGACAGACATGAGTGCCGTGATAACTAGATGTAGAGTGAGTTCGGAGCAACTCGATTTATTACTGTCGTTTATGGAAGAGCACCCTGACTTCGCAGCCGGCAAACAATCGATATACTCCAGGTTTAGTTCGAGTAAGCTGTGGCGCCTGCTGGCCGAGCGCCTGAACGCGGCGGCCTTGGACAGCGGCGGCGCGCGCAAGTCGCCCGACAAGTGGTGCCGGGTCAGTCACTTCTTTACTTGTTTCTGAACATGCCAACACTGGAGAAGGACCTTTTACTATGTGAAACCATGGGCTATGCATGGTTTCACACAGTAAAAAGTCCTGCTTTACTTTAATAGTTTTTATACTTTATTCAACCATAACCAGGGGTCAGAACTGGGTAGAGCTGTTTATGTTCTTAACGAAATATACTAGATCCTGGGAAGATCCATATTAATATCAACATTTCGTTGCAAGTACATGAATAAGTCTACCTAATTCCGACCTCTGTTCATAACACACCACACGTCTCCGCTATAGGTTAAAATTTGCATTCATTAGTGACTTGGTACTCCCTGTACCACCCCCACCCCATGGAGCCCCATGGTTGGTTGGGTCCCACATATTTATAGCCGGATATTACTATAACATAACATTTATCTCTAAAACACCTAATGATGACCAATATGTACTCATAATGTATATCTGTACTAGCCTATTTCACTCTTGACCCCCAGTTCAGGATAGGTGCTGGTCTGATATCTCTTTAACCTGGCATTTCAGTCTTCTCTTTCTGTCTTATAATGAAAATTGATGCTTATGATATGCTTTCATTTTATGTATATGTTACCGGCTATCTGTATAATTGGGGTATTCTATAGAATACCTAGGTAATGTATATAATACCTGGGGCATCTAGGCAATTTATGAAATGTAATGAATATTATTGTCGATTTTATACTTTACCTAGGTAATGTATACAATTCCTAGGGATTGTATCGATTACTTGCTGGTCTACCGGCAATGTGTAAAATAAATACTTTTGCCTGTATTAAGCAATGAGCGAGTATTCGCAACCCACTAGCTTCATCAGCCGTTTAATTAGCAGCCTAAGTGCTCCGTATTTAATTGAATAGCAAGGCAAATGAATTGATTCTATATCGTTCAATAACATACTTAGCAAAGTCATTTGGGAAAAATCAAAATCGTACTTTTTGACAATTTGGGACATTTGAAAAAACCAAGGTTTCTGCTGGATGTCAGGCTGGATACTGGCGTAATACGCTCCCTTTAATTTTAAAGTTACCTGCCACTCAGCAGACCACTAGTTATGCAGCTTAAGTTTGGTGTCAGACTGTAAGTGATAACTATGGACCATGTAGTGTTTTCGATCCATGGGGTTGGACGTAGCAAACTTAGTGAGTCTGCGCACTCGTTTCCACTTATACCTAAATGACTGGGTACCCAAACTTTTTCAATGTTTAAACAATCTTTAAAGCAAATTTCGAATATCTATGATGATTTTATTGTGAATTTTAGATTTTAATTGATTTTGGACTATTGCCTGGATGCTACTTCGGGTATCTGATAAAATTACTGAGTTTTTTATTCTATGAGATAAAATTAAATTGGTAGCTTCAAGAATACCAATGCATTCACCAGTAAACACTGAAGCTTCTGACTTATTGGAAAAGAAGGGCTATTCTCGAGTTTTGGTAAAATGTAGAAACACCAGTACGTCCCGTTGCCGATAATTTAGATGTGTCCGTATCTCGTCTGTCGTAAATAAGTTCCAACCCTCTCAGTATCTCTCAATAGCTCGATCGTCGCCTTTTACGTCCTGTACGTTTTTGGATATACCAAGTCCCAAAACGACCTTTGGCTTGAAATGGACCACCTCATATGCGGAAGAAAAGTGAAGACAGACAAACGAGTGAAGAAAGCTGTTTAAGCTATCTTTACATATTTATCAATAGAAAACGTTTATTGTTCCAATAGGAAGAGACATTTAGAGAGAGATAAACGTGTTCCAAAATGGGAAGTAAAGGATGGGACGAGGGAGAAAAGACTTTTGACAAGAAACGATCTGCTAAGTATTGTCTACGAAGGGAAAGGGGAGGCTCCGCACAATCAACTTGTTGGGCATTTATGGTCGAGGATTTCATATCGCCAATCACGATTCTAAGACATTTGGCTTAGACCGCATCTAGTCTACGTAGGGCTTCTTTGTTGCTCAAGTAAGTTACTACAGTAATCTAGTACGCTTCTGTGCGCGTTGTATACAATTTTGAGGAGTATGGGTGAGCACCCCACCAGACAACTGCCAATGCTTTTAGAATAATTAAGGGGATATATTAAGTTTAAGACCGTTTTTCGTTTTAGCGTATCTTGTTAGGTCCCTGGAAAAGGTATGTGAGATTACGGTATATTGTATTGACTATATGATCTAGTATTCAACTGAAGGAATACACGATACGAAGACATTTTCTCGATAGAAAAAAATCAAGTTCGAAATATCTTTTTACTTATTTTAACTACAAGACGTAACGCTTTAGATTGATCCTATGAAAATTACTTTTAAGCATATATAAAATAACGTTATCGAAGATTCAAATAATACTTTTATGTTATCAAATCCGAAAAATTATTTTGGCACTTACGTGTTTTTATTCCGAGCTACACTCTTATTATCCTCATCTCATCTTTTGTATTTGCATCTCTCTCACTTGTTCAGTTCTTCAGATGCTCCGTGGAGCTCTTGCAGGCAGGATCTGCGTCACTTTTTTGCAAATCAGAGCTGTCAGATTTTCGTAATTCAATTTTTTTTTTAACAGTAAAATGCTAATAGTTTAGCCACTTAAAGATAAATTTAGTGTTAAAAAATGTCTGCACCATTTTAATGTGTATTCTTATGACCTTGAACAGTGTAAAACGCAATATTATATAATTTCTATCCGCACTAACTTTTGAACTAGGTATGTGTAAAATTGGTACTAAACAAAAGAGCAAAACCACAGAAATATTAAAAACAAGAGAAGTGGCAAGGAGGCGTGTCGGTGTCCGCGCGACATGCCGAAGTTGATCATTTAAAACGCAAATGGCCGTCTCCGTGAACTAATGCGCTTTCGACCGCGATCGTGAAATTTTATAAGAATACTGTGTTGTTCAGTGGTTTCTTGTAAAAACCGAAGCACAAACCAAAACTTTGTTAGTCATGGAATCACTTATCATATGTAAGTACAAGTATTTTACTATATTTGTCTTTAAATCAACAAAAACAACAAATCGTAAAACACTTCTGTCTCTTACTGTTTTGTTTGTTTCCAAATATCACAGCGACTGTATTATTTTTGCAACAAATACATTGCTCTTTAACCACTACCTAAGTTTGTCGCTAAGTGACTGGACGAGCAATGTAAAAATCACAAAAAGATACTGTACTAAGCGGTTGATTCGCGTAGTACTGCACCTTGCGATGAGTTAGTGGTGTGCGTGTGCAGATCCACTAACGTAGGCTATCGACAACAATGTCGATTGACGAATGAAATTATAGTTTATTTATCAACTTTTTTTTAACCCGGTTGTAAGATCGATGTGAAATAAGTTTTTTACGTATTACAGAAATGTGGTAATCGGCATGTTTCAGATAATATAATATCAACTTTTGCTTTTGATAAGTTAATTAACATATTCACGTTATTTGTTTGTTATGCATGGGTGTGTGTTTTTTTGTCAAATAATTACAAAAGTTTCTTTACTAACCTAGGGTTTATTTTATAACAAAAACATGCGGGGTAATTGTTGTTTAATTTGTTGAGCTGACCAATTTTTCGCACAAATAAAGCAATATGTTTCAAAGTCATTCAGATCTAGATTGAAAGTGTGTTACGCAATTAGGGTGCTGCCTCATGGTGAGGTTTAGAAGTAGTTTAGGATAGATGTAAATGATAAGTAAGTTGCTTTTACCTTTTCAGCTTCCCTAAAGATGCGAATTTAAAAAGATTTGAAAATGGATTGATGCCACAGGCAGGCCATCTAATTGTTTTCCAACAAAAAGTAGTACTGTATGTTCGGTTCACTTACGAAAACCGCATTAATCCGTTGAGTAGTTTAAAAGATATAAGCCTACAAACGGAAAAAGCGACGCTGTTTTATGTTGTTACTAGTTGACCCGCGCAACTTCGTCTGCGCTCCGCTACTATTGGTCCGAGCGTGATGATATTGTATAGCCCATAGCCTTTCTCGATAAATGGGCTATCTGACACTAAAAGATTTTTTCAAATCGGACCAGTAGTTCCTGAGATTAGCGCGTTAAAGCAAGCAAACTCTTCAGCTTTATGTATTAGAATAGATAATAAAGAAGATATTTTTTTAGCTACATTTGTTTATTTTTATTCTATTATTTTCTGTACATGCTGTTTTTTTATTTTGTTTTCGTGACCCCAAAAAAATGTTTCTACAATAATAAAATTGAAGATTCGATAACTTTCCGGTTTAGTCAATCACTAGCGTATATGAGAAATAAATTGCTCTTGCACAGTACAACGATAGCGACCGTTGTTTTAGTGTGCGTGAGTTGTACGGTGAACGGTATAAATACACGCTGTTTGATGGGATAAGGTTTATAATTGATTGTGTACTGTGCGGGCTAGGCACATTTGTTGCTGGGGTTGGTGAGAAATGAAAGCCGGAGAGAATTCTTGAGAGATCTTCTTTATTCTTGAGATGTTCTTCTTCCTATGTGTGCCCGCCAACTGTACCGATGTTCCAAAATCGCTCTCAATTTATACTATTTTCGTTAAGAAAAATGAAGGCCCACAGGACTTTTCGGCCAATCAGCGCAAAGATACCATCGGTGCAGTTAGTGAAGGTACGACGTTACGTTACCGTAACGAGAACATTACACACATTTTCCTGTTTTTCACTATGTTTTTCTATGACAACATACTATAAACTATATATTTTCGTAATCTGTGTATCGTAAACTATCTAACAAAAATATAAAACATAGGAAATTCCAACATAAAATGTTATGTAAACATTACGATGATTGACATAAAACTATAAAAATCTGTTACAAAACTACTAAATTCTTATAAGAAACAAACTTAAAACTTATTAGAATAACATGAATAAACATTAAAGAGAGAATAAACCTTATATACTAACATAAAAACTAATGAAAGTCTATGTACATAACATTTCTAAATGTTTATACCTAATCACTATAGTTTGTTTCATTAGAACTGCGCTATTTACAAGTTACTATCACTGTCCCGCACATCACTCCCGTCGTGCGACCGCGTCGCATTCAGTTCCGGTGCGGGCACGTCGTCCGTAAGCAGAGGCAGGATCACCAGCTTCCTCACCGGCCGGCGCAGGACACCTCCCTTGGTCTGCACGTCCACCGTCCGCACGATGCTGTCTGGACCAGGATACACCGCGATGACTCGTCCTCGTATCCACACGTTGCGGGGCAGGTTCGGGTCGACGATCTGCACGAGGTCGTTCACTTGGACTGGTTGACCTCGTCCGTGGGGCTCCCGCCGGTGTTGGAGCTCAGGAAGGTACTCCTTCACCCAGCGGAGCCAGAAGACGTCTGCGAGTCTCTGTGCAGCTCGCCAGCTGGACCGGGAGATGGCGTCTTGCTCGGTGAATGTGCCCGGCTGTGGCACACGTCCAGGACCCCCCAGCGGGAAATGGTTGGGAGTCAGGGCCTCGGGATCTTCTGCACTGACGGAGACGTGCGTCAGCGGACGACTGTTCACTGTATACTCCACTTCAGCGAGTAGAGTAGCGAGGACTTCTTCGGTGGGGTGGCGCTCATGCAGTGTCGCTGTGAGAGCCGTCTTCACTGAGCGAACCATTCGCTCCCAAGCGCCGCCCATAAATGGAGCTCCCGGCGGAATGTAGCGTCAGGAGATCGTCCTCTTCGCTGCTTCTTCTGAAGTCGCCGCGTCGATAGATTGTCGAAGTTCCTTGTCGGCAGCCTTCAAGTTGGTGCCGTTGTCCGACCAGATTTCAGTAGGGCAGCCTCGTCGCGCGATCATTCTTCTGACCGCCATCACTGCGGAGTCAGCGCTGAGAGAGCCGGCGATTTCCAGGTGTATGGCTCTCGTGGTGAGACATGTGAAGATGGCTACATATCTCTTCTGTCTGGTTCGTCCGACGGTCACGGAGAGAGGCCCGAAATAGTCGACGCCGGTGTACGTGAAGGGTCGCTTGTGGTGTGCTAGACGACACGCTGGCAGATCCCCAGTTCGTGGATGTGGTGGCGCTTGAGTCTTCATGCGGCAGAAGAGGCATCTTCGGAGGATTGCGCGTGTAATAGGGCGCAATCGTAATACCCAGTATTGCTGTCTGCACTCGTTGACTGTTGCCTCCACGCCGGCGTGATGGAGTTGTCGATGTATGGCCTGTATCCACAGCTTCACCGTTGGATGATCTCCGTCGACTACTAGCGGGTTCTTGAAGTCTTCATGCATGTCTGTGGCCGCTCGGATACGGCTCCGGATTCGGAGTAAGCCGTTTACCGATTCAACGCTGAGCTGATGTAGGCGACTTTCTTTGGCGATCGGCTTCCCACTGTTCAGGTTGTCTATGTCTTCCAAGAAGGCTTCTTCCTGTGAAGACCGCATCAGCAACTCTTCAGCTCTCTTGAGGAGCTCGGCTGTGACTGGAAGCAGCTTGAGTAAATGTTTCCTCGGTACTGCGGGCGCCTGCTGCTTAGCTGCGGTCGGCTTGTTTCTCTTCCAGGTAGGATCCGCCTCTTTGTTCTTCTTGGTTCGTCGGTAGTTGACCTTCTGTCTAGGAGCTCTACAGAGCTCGATGAACTGCAGAGCTCGCGCTGTTGAATACCGGAGGCGGTCCCAGCTTGAGAATTTAGCCGGATCAGGCAGACCCTCAGCTAGCTTCAGTCTTCTTCTGTCGGTGACGTGATGCGTCTTCTCTTCGTCGGACGGCTCTTCTGGTGCTGTCCTTGCGGTTTCTGTAGGCCAGGAGTCTTCTGTCAGGTATAAGAAGTCCGGCCCTTTGTACCATCGATGATTTCTATTGAAGGCGGCTGGTACATCTCGGGTGGCGTCGTCAGCCACGTTCTGTTTCGTCGGAACCCAGCGCCAGTCGTTGACCTTGGAACTTTCTTCTATTGCTGCCAAACGATGAGCCACGTAGGGTTTGTAGGAACGTGACCCCGTCCTTATCCAGGTGAGTACTGTCTTGCTATCGGTCCAGAACACTTTTCGGTCAGGCTTCCTCTCGTGTTCTTCTATGACTGTTTCGGCGAGTCTGGTTCCCATGACCGCTGCTTGCAGTTCCAATCTTGGGATCGAAGTCAACTTCAAAGGTGCCACTTTTGCCTTGGCCATGATGAGTGATATGCCGACTTCGCCGTCCGATGTTACAGCTCTCCAGAAGAGGACCGTAGAGTAGGCCGATTCACTAGCATCGCTGAAAATATGGAGCTCTAGGGAAGCGGCGTCGCTGTAATGTAGATATCGCCGCGGGATTGCCAAGTCGTGGAGACTTTTCAGGTGTCCCATCCACGCGTCCCATTGTTCCGCTAGATCCTCGTCGATTCGGTCGTCCCACCCGGTTCCTCGGCGCCAAACTTCTTGAAGTAGTTGCTTCGCTCGTATCGTGACAGGCGAGGCGAATCCTAGGGGGTCGAAGAGCGACATAACTATCCTCAAGGCTTCTCTCTTCGTTGGCTGCTTTCCTTCTATTAACGTTGATGGGATTCTTGCTAAGTTGAGGTTGAAAGTGAGCTCGTCCGAGTTGATTTTCCAGATGACTCCTAGTACTCGTTCTGTCTTTTCTTCTGATCTGTATAGTTCCAGGTCGTCTGCTCTATGCTGTTCTCCCAGTGCTTCTAGGAGTGATGCTGAGTTCGACTTCCACTGCTTAAGTTCGAAGCTGGCTTTGCTGTGCACTTCACGCACGCTCTTCGTTATTCTTTCAGCATCTTCCAGGCTTCGGAAACTATCGAGGTAATCGTCGACGTAGTGTTTCTCGATAATGGCAGCTGCGGCTTCCGGATGAGTCTTCTCATATTGCTTTGCATTCAAGTTCTTCACATATATCGCTGTTGATGGTGAACTTGATGCTCCGAAAATCAGCGATGTCATTCTGTATTCTTCTGGAGGTCGGTTGTCGCGACGATCTCCACGCCACAGGTACCGCAGTGCATCTCTATCTTTTGTACGTAGCTTGACCTGCATGAACATTTCCTTTATGTCCGCTGTCACTCCGATTAGGTGCTGTCGAAAGCGCATGACGACGCCTGGTAACGACTGGAGTAGATCTGGACCTTTGAGCAGCATGTCATTGAGTGCTATTCCCTTGGTCTTGGCTGCGGCGTCGTGCACAACTCGGAGTTTCTCCGGCTTCATAGGATTGATAACAGCAAAATGAGGCAGGTACCACGTCTTCTGTGGTGTCTTCTGAGACGGCGCAGGCTCGGCGTAGCCTTTTTCTATAAGGGCGTCCATCTGTTCGACGTATTTCTTCTTCAGGGCTGGATCACGGTCGATTTTCTTTTCGATGTTGAAGAGTCTCTTTAGTGAGTTATCGTAGTTATCTGGGAACTTAACATCTTCTTTCTTCCAGAGAAGGCCGGTCTGGTATCTGGTTTCTTCAATCTTCTCAGTTTTCTGTTCCAGTATTCGGAGTGCCTTTTCTTCTGGGTCGGTCTTCGGTCTCTTCGGGTTTATGCAGAGGGCGTCCAATTCGAAGTACTTCTTCACCAAGTCCTCAAGGTCATCTTCTGGATCTTCGATCATATGTGACACGAAGTCTATCTTCTGTCCGAAGGATCTCGTTTGGCTTCCATGAAGGACCCACCCCAGTGGCGTGAGAGATGCCACCGGATGGTCCTTGTCGCCTTTTCGTGTTTCTCTGGTAAGCAGAAGATGCCAATTGTCTTGCCCGATGAGGACTTGTGGCTTCGCGTCGGGGTAAGATAGATAGCCCTTGATGTCTAATAGATGAGGGCACCCATCTACTAATTCTTGCGGAACCCGTTGAGATGAGACTTGTAAGTTCTTCACTGTTCTTGCTTGAATTCGCTCTTCTTTGTTGTTGATCCCTTTCAGCCCGATAGTCACCCGTCTTGACGTTGATTCTGCCGTCTTCAGTTCGTTGATGGTTTCTATTTTCAGCGGGTCTATGGGTCCTGTTGCTCCGACTGTCGTGGCGATTCTGTCGTCGATGAGCGTCACTGTTGACCCGTCGTCCATCAATGCGAAGGTATCGACTGTTCCCTTTGGTCCTTTCACCTGGACCGGCAGGATCTTCAGATAGGATTGCTTCTTCATTGTCCAAGTTGAATTTATAACTTCTGTTGCCTCTTCATGTTCTGTCTTCTCTGCCTTCTCTGTGTTCTTGTCGTAATGAAGCATCTTGTGGTGGGAGTATTTGCTTCATTATTTCTGTTGGGTGCGCATTCGTAATCAGCAACCCTTCTACTGCTTCCTTGGCTTTGCCCTTTAGGTTTCTTCGCAGTCTGTTCGTATTCTCGACGGCGCTGAACATCGCTTCAGTTTCATGGTAGGCGGCTCGGAAAGGTAGCCACTCCTGGTGCGACCCACTGAAGAAAGGTAGCTCGATAAACTTGGGTCGTTGGGCGGTGCTGACAGCCCTAGTGATGGCTTCAGCTAGGAGGGCTAAGTCCCCTTGACCTCCCGCCGGTACTTGACGTACTTCTTCATGCTTCTGTTCGTTGAGGATAACCGTTGGTTCTTCTGGATGGCGATAGGGCTCGTTGGTGATGGCTAATACTGGACGAGTATCCTGGTTTTCCAACCAATTGTCCACTCTTGCATTGACTTCTGAGTAGAGGGAGACGTCATCTTCTTCTCCTTCTATTATTTCTTCTTCTGTTTCATCTTCTTGTTCTAGTGCGGCCAGGCGTGCTGCAGCTAGTTTGACTTGGAGGCGAAGCAAATCTTCCTTTGCTTTCGCTATCTTCAACTGTTTCGACTTGCTATGAGTCGATCCCCCCCCACCCCTTCTTGCTAGGGGGGGAGAGGTGCTGTGGGCCGGTCGGCTTCGACGTACCGGCGTGCTTGACAACTCGCTTCACTGTAGAGGCATCCGTTTCTTCGCGAGTATCTCTGGAGGGGACAGCGGCGGGCGGCATCATCAACTGTTTCGATTTCGCACCCATGGTAAGCGTCGTCGCAGCGGAAGGGGCGACAGAGGGGGCGGCGGCGCTAGCGGGGTGCGAGGGGGGCGCCACATTTGCGGCCGAGGCGGAGGTCCGTGCGGTCGAGGCGCTGGCGGCAGGTAGCTGGGTCGGTCGTCGCGGAGGTGGCTGTATTATCTGTATACTCCGTGGCAGTTGTCCCTGTCTGTGTCGATTCGGTAGTGGCTTCCGTACTGGTACCGGTCGCTGAGGTCCCTGTAGTGGTTTCAGACGACGATGGCTTCTGTTCGCTCGACGGCTTCCGGCCCCTCCCCTCAGAACGCGTAACAGGCATGATGACTGTTGATTCAATCGGCGATCTTGAATATCTTCACTGGATACGATCTTCAAGGCTTCTTGCTTGACTATTTTCTTCCGGCGATATTCCCCACAATAAATCCGGCGAGCGAAGGCACATTTGTTGCTGGGGTTGGTGAGAAATGAAAGCCGGAGAGAATTCTTGAGAGATCTTCTTTATTCTTGAGATGTTCTTCTTCCTATGTGTGCCCGCCAACTGTACCGATGTCACCGTCAGTAGATGTCGCTGCGCCCCCGCAAGGGGGCGCGGCAGGCGGTGTCGGGGCGAAGCCCCCTGACCGCAGTAGCCACACCTCGGCCCGTCAATACGGGCCGGTCATTTTGTTGGCAACAAAAATGCCATGAGAATTTGGCGTGCGCCTGCCACTATTTTCATAGCCAACAGTCGCACGCCTGTGGTTGGGTCGCTGAAGTGTTTTGCTACAGGCGCGTCGCGACTGTTTGTCGCTTCTTCACGGCACCTTCGGCGGTCAGTCCCCGCCGAGTGAGACCCCCAGTGACCTGGGGGAGGCCCAGCGAGAACGACCAGCGACGAAGGTGTCGACTTTGGTGACGCACCTGCAGCAAGGAATGAGTGGCTCTCGTCCGCACCGGTTCTCAGATCTAGCCGATTGCGGCCCGGACTGCAGAGCCGAGTGTGTGTGTGGGCGGCCTTGTGTTGTGAGTACTGCCGCCCAGTGCTAATGCACCGAATAAGCCTATATTAACCTAGGAAACTTATTCGGTGCGTGAGTACTAGCGCCTGTCTAGTGGTGAGTGTATGATTTTCGGAACGCAACCTGCCTATATTAACTTAGCACAGGTCGCGCGCCGGGATGCGAGTGATGTGTACAGTGTCACTGTTTGAGTAGGCCGCGTGTAGCGGGAAGCGGCCTACTCGGTGAGGTGCGATGGGGCCGTCTACGTCCCCGACCAGGTCGCGGGGGAGGCGCTTCGCGTCAGGCGGGCGCGCGCGCCAGGGCGCAATTTGCTTGACGTGGGGCCAAGCGGATGCGTCGGCGCGCGCGAACATGCCTTTCGCGAGGCGCTGCACAAACTCATCCAGGCCCTCAATCCCGAGGTCCCGCTGGATGACATCATTCCTCACCATGTAAGGGGCATGCACTATGGTCCGCAGCGCAAGGTTTTGTTGCGTGCGGAGCTTCGCGCGATTCCCCTCACACGTGAGGGCGAACCAAGCGGGGGCGGCGTACGTCAGAATCGGGCGTATGTACGTCTTGTACACACCCAACTTGACGCGCGCCGGCAGCTGGGACGAGAGCACCGGACGGAGTTGTGCGCGGGCGACCTTCGCCTGGGCGGCGACCCGGCGGACGTGCGGCCCCATCGTGAGCCGACGGTCGATAGTCACACCGAGGTACTTCGCCTGGGGGGACCACTCGACGTCGACTCCTTGCAGCTTCAGGGGCGGTGGGAGGCGCGCTGAGCCTGTAGCTATCGCTTGCGTCTTACCCACGTTAACCGACAGTCGCCACTTGGCGAGCCAGGCGGGAAGTTCGTCTAGCGCGCGCTGCATCTTAGACGCCGCGTGGCTAGTGTTTAGTGATGTTGCAATGTACGCGGCGTCGTCAGCAAACAGCGCGAGCGTAGCGAGAGGGGTGGCGGGGATGTCGTCGGTGTAACGTGAGTAACACGCCGGCGAAACGCAGCTGCCCTGCGGCACGCCCGCCCGGACGGGGCGGGGGGTGGACAGCGCGCCGTCGACCACCACTCGGAAACTCCTGTTAGAGAGGAAAGATTGGACCACTTTGACAATGCGACGGGGCGCAGGGGAGGTGGCTAGTTTGTAGACTAGCCCCTCATGCCAAACTCGGTCGAAGGCCTTCTCCATGTCGAGGAATACTGCTACCGCGTATTCCTTCTTGTTCATCGTCGAAGACAGCAGGTGCAGTACCCTCGACAGTTGGAGCGTCGTACTGTGGTCTGCCAGAAATCCGAATTGTTCGGGTCGTGGGACGATGTGATGCTGGAGATGTCGCAGCAGGAGTGACTCGAACACCTTGGAGATGGTGGGCAGCAGAGTAATGGGCCGATAGCTCGCCGGCTTCAGGATGTTCTTCCCGGCCTTGGGCAGCATGATGACGCGCCCTTCCTTCCATTGTGTAGGGAAGGCCCCGGTGCGCAGTATCCCCGTAAACAGGCGCGCCAAGGCCGCGACCATACGGTGCGGCAGGTGGCGCAGCGCTGTGTTGGTGATACCGTCGGCACCTGGGGCCTTCCGTGGCTTCGTGCGTTGTAGGGCGCGTCTAACTGCGCCCGGCGAGAAGAAGATGGCGTCCTCATCGGGAGCTATCGGTGTGGCAAAGTAATCCCCAAGGTGTTGCTCGACTGCCGCGACATGTGCGTGCTCGGCGGTCGGGTTCGGGCAGAACTGACGCTCCAGGTGGGCGGCGAAGGCCTCCGCCCTTTCCTCCGCAATGTATTTGAGCGCCCCGTCGCTATCTTGTAGAGGGCGCACCGGAGCTGGGGTATGTGTTATCTGGCGGCACAGCTGGTGCACTGACGGCCAGTTGCCCACTGCGGCGTCAATGCGTTCCTCCCAGCTCGCGGCGGCCTGAGCTCGCAACTCGGCCTTTACCCTCTCCGCGAGACGGTTGAGTGACGCTTTTTGTGTGGGGCAGCGAGTTTGCTGCCACTGGCCGTCAGTGCACCAGCTGTGCCGCCAGATAACACATACCCCAGCTCCGGGTGTATGGGGTCCGTTGCCATCTTAAAGACCCAAGCCAACCTCACCTGCTAGCGGTGCACCCTGCTGTCCAACGGACGAGGCTCTGGCGAACCTGGTTTCCCTTTTGTAGGGTTGTGGGGGTCAGACGGCTGGTCGCCCCACGTAAAACCAACTTCAGTCATATATGTATGGAGAGAAACAAGTTAGGTAAGGGTACTCGGTCTAAGGCGTCGCCGCATAACGACGCGCAGGCACATCGCCCTAAACCTGCGATAAGTGGGCTAGGGCTACCGTGTCAAGTACGGGCACGGCTAAAGAGGATAGTACCCAAGAAGAAGTTCCGCTTTGCCACCTGGAACATTGGCTCCCTAACCGGACGTTGCCAAGAACTCGCAGACGTACTTGCGAAGCGTCGGGTCCAGTGCGCCTTCCTTCAGGAGACGCGCTGGAAGGGAAATAAGTCACGTGACATCGGGCAGGGGTACCGGCTAGTGTACACCGGATCACCAACGGGTAGGAGCGGAGTGGCCGTGGTGCTGTCTAAGGACCTTCAGGATGGACTCCTTGAAGTAGACCGATGCAGCGACCGGTTGATGCGAGTTAGGGTGCTGTTCGAAGGGTCGGTAACGAACCTAATCAGCGCCTATGCTCCTCAGACTGGTTGCTGTGAGTCTGAAAAGGAGGCCTTCTGGGATGAGTTCGAGGACGTATTACGCGCTATCCCGAATTCCGAAGGTGTTTTGGTTGGGGGGGATCTCAACGGTCACGTAGGTCTGTTTGCTGGAGAGTATGGACGTGTTCACGGTGGTTTTGGTTATGGCCAGCTAAACGCAGAGGGAGTCAATATACTTAGCACCTGCGCTGTGTCTGACCTAGCCATCGCGAACACATTCTTTCAGAAGAAACCCCAGCATCTTATTACGTACCGTAGTGGTGCCTACTCAACCCAAATAGATTACCTGCTGGTGCGACGGTGCCACATTGGCAAGGTTACCAACTGCAAAGTCATCCCAGGCGAAAGCCTAACGGCTCAACACCGCCTCCTTGTCCTGGACTTTGCGGTTGTACCGAAGAAGAGAGTGACCGAGAAACGCAAACCCCGCACTAAGTGGTGGTTGCTTGATGGTCCTAGGCAGTCGGACTTCATCGCGGAGGTCGAGCATCTCAAGATCAGTGCTCCGCATGAGTCCGCTCATTAGATCTGGAGTAGGATCCATTCAGCAATCACCGGTGCGGGTAAGCGCGTCCTTGGCACTTCTCGTGGTGGCCGCAACATAGGAAAGGAGACGTGGTGGTGGGATGACGGGGTGCAGGAGGCGACTCGGAAGAAGAAGGTTTTATTTAAACAGTGGCAAGGGTCCAACTCTCCGGATGACAGGGAGGCATATGGAGCGGCTAAGCGCGCTTGCAAAAAAGCTGTAGCCAGAGCGCGCAGCAAAAGTCTGGCGCCCTTATACGACAAGCTGGAAACTGCGGAGGGGCAAAAGCTTATTTTTAAGCTGGCGCGTGGCCGGGAGAAAGCTACACGGGACATTAGCAAATGTCTTTGTGTAAGGGACGCCCAGGGTAAGCTGCTCTACGATGCCCCCTCTGTTAAGGAGAGATGGTGTACATACTTCGCGGAGCTGTCTAACAAACAGCATCCCCATAACCTTCCTCCGGAACCGCCTCCTAACCTTGGGCTTATTTCCCCTATTTCCCCCGACGAAATCCGCATTGCTCTTCGCCACATGAAGAACCGGAAAACGGTCGGGCCTGACAATGTGCCAATTGAAGTGTGGAAGGCGATGGGCCCACATGGTGTGGACCTTCTGACGGATCTTTTTAACCGCATCCTGATCACCAGGGAAATGCCGAACCAGTGGCGATTTAGCCTGATTATCCCTGTTTACAAAGGCAAAGGTAGCGTACAGGATTGTGGTAGCTACCGCGGTATCAAGATCATGTGCCACACCATGAAGCTCTTCGAGCGCATCATTGACACACGGCTCCGTAGCGAGTGTACTGTCTCTGAGTGTCAATATGGCTTCCGGGCGGGTAACAGCACCATGGACGCAGTGTTCGCCTTACGGAATCTGGCTGAGGCTTACAGAGAGAGAAGGAGAGCTTTGCATATGGCCTTTTTAGACCTGCAGAAGGCCTTCGACTGTATACCTCGGCAGTCCATCTGGTGGGCACTGCGCTTCAAGGGCGTTCCCGAGGCCTATATTGACATTATCAGAGACATGTACCGCGATTCCGTGTCCTCTGTCCAGACCGCTGTTGGCGAATCGAATGGCTTCCCAATATCTGTTGGCGTTCACCAAGGCTCGGCTCTTAGCCCGCTCTTGTTTAACGTAGTGCTCGATGTAGTTACGGCAAACATCCAAGATCAGCCTCCATGGGTAATGATGTATGCCGATGACATCGCCCTCGTTAATCAGAACAAAGCCCATCTTGAGCGCAAAGTCAACATTTGGAAGGACACGCTTGAAAACGGTGGTCTGAGACTAAATGTGGCGAAGACTGAGTACATGTCCTGTGGCAGCACGGATACAAACACCATCCGAATAGGTTCGGACCTGATCAGAAAGTCCGATACGTTCAGGTACCTTGGATCCGTGCTGCACGAGTCTGGCATCGTGGACGACGATGTCCAAGCACGTATTGGCGCGGCTTGGGCGAAGTGGCGCGAGGTGACGGGCGTTGTATGCGACCGCAAAATGCCTCCGAAGCTCAAGGGGCAGATATATAAATGCATCATTCGGCCTGTCCTACTGTACGGGGGCGAGTGTTGGCCAGCACTAAGCAGACACACCCAGGAGCTTCGCGTCACGGAGATGAAGATGCTGAGGTGGATGAGTGGCGTAACGCGATCCGATCGCATGCGCAACTCTTACATCCGAGGTAGTCTTGGTGTCCGTGACGTGGGGGAAAAACTGCAAGAGTGTCGTCTGCGATGGTATGGCCACATCATGCGCCGCCCTATGGAGTAAGTTGGTCGGAGATGCATGAATATGGCTGTTCTTGGGGCTAGGCCCCGTGGTCGCCCTCGCAAGCGCTGGCTGGACGTCGTCAAGTCCGACATGAGAGCCATTGGCCTGACTGAGAAGGATGTTGAAGATCGGGCAAAGTGGAGGAAGCTAAGTAGGAAGGCGGACCCTGGCAATAGCCGGGATTAACGCCAGGTGGAAGAAGAAGAAGCGAGTTTGCTGCCACTGCTTGCGCAGGCGCCTCTTCTCGGCGACCATTGCGCGCAGCCTGGGCGGTAGGGGCGGCTATAGCCCTCTCCCCTCCGTAGGCGTGGTGGTAGTCGCCTCCTCTAAGGCGCTTTGCACGCAAGCAGTGACGTCACTGGCAAGTAGATCAACGTCCGCAGCGGTATTGATGGGCCGAGTCGGTGTAGTGGCCTCAATCTTTCCTACGAACTTTGTCCAGTCCGTTCGTCGGCGTGGCGCTAATGGCTTCAGTCGGGTCGGCATCCCCGATAAGACGACGAGTACTGGCTGATGGTCAGATTGTAACTCGTCGTCGATCACTTCCTGCTTGATCTGGCAGTTTAGCCCTCGATGGACGACGATGTCCAGCACGTCGGGCATGTGGCGGTCGTTATCCGGGTAGTGGGTTGGAGTTTCAGGGCCGGACACCGTCAAGCCAAGGGCTTCGGCCTCGGCGAAGAGTTGTCTCCCCCCGGTATTCGTAGTGTGCGCATTCTACGCTGGGTGCTTACAATTTAAGTCACCGGCGAGGATGGACGCGTTCTGCGATTGGTACATAAGCGCCCGCAACTCAGCCGAAATTAACTTTGTTTTGGGCGCCTTGTACCCGGCGTATATATTCAGGTCCTCGCCGGCTACGTGCAGCTGCACACCCAGCGCGTACATGCTCTGCAGTGACGGCAGGGGGAGTTCCTGGTGGACGATCCTTCGCCTTACCAGTACTGCCAGACCTCGGTATGTAACGTTCTGAGCCGACCGTTCGTCTTTCCTGTAAGCGAGATAGCCCGGGAACCTTATCCTGTCTTCAGGTTTCAGGAGCGTCTCGCTTATCAGCGCCACGTCGACGTTCTGATCCCTCAGGAGATGGCGGAGAGGGGCGACCTTGTCTTGGAGGCCACGGGCATTCCAGTGAATGACCCTCAACGGCCTACTAGACATTGTAGAGGTTAAGTAAGTCGGTCAGGCCGTCGAGGATCACTTGCCCTGCGTCTTGTCCCTGCCTGATGGCCTTCAGCAGGTCCATTAGCAGTCTGATAGCGCAGGCCGTGACGTCCTTCTGGTTGCTAGCGCCGGCATTATTGCTGGCGCTCTTGCCTTCGTGCGACTTGTTGCTATTCATATTGGGTAGGGGCTTGGCTTGCGTTTTGCCGGCGCTAGCCAAATTGACCTTTTTCTTGCCTGCAGCCTGCGCCTTTTCCTGGGCAGGGACGGCCTGTGCGGTGGTAGTTTCCGCCTCGGTCGCTGGGGGCTTTGGCTTCCTGCCTTTGCCCGCCCTCTTCTTGTTTTTCTTCCTCCGCCTTGAGGAGGAGGCTCCGTTGCGGTTGGTGGGCCCGTTGGCTGCCGCCATTAACGAGGCGCCGCCTTGTGCCTCTCCTTGAGGCCCGTCTGCGCTGGATTGGCGGCGCGGTACTGAGCTAGTAATGGCGACAGTCCCCGCTCGCTTGTTCCTAGTCTCCCTTTGGAAGACGGGGCAGCTGCTGTGGCTTGCTGGGTGCGCGCCCCCGCAGTTGACGCAGGTGGCGGGCTCTTCTCTCGGGCGCGGGCAGTCGCGCGCAGCATGCCCCTCGCCGCATCTGACGCAAGCGAGCGGGCGGTGGCACTGGTGCGATGAGTGCCTAAATTTCTGGCACCGGTGACACTGGGCGGGCCCACGATTTCCCCGCCATGCCTCTATCTTGACACCCCGCATGAAGAGGAGTACGGTGGTGTCGAAGATGCGGCGCACGTCCGGCGTCCGCTTCAGCATCGCGAAGAACACGCAGCCCGGTCTTCCTTGGCGCGCCCTAATGTGGCGCACGTACTTGGGCTCGTGTCCTAGGGTGCGGAGCTCCTCCTCTATCTCCTGGGGATCTGTGTCCGCAGGCAGCCCGCGGATCGCTACCTTGAGTAGCTTCTCCGCTGGGAGCGAGTAGGCAAACCAGCTTATGCCGGCTTCCTTCTCCAGATTGGTGAGGTAGCGCTGGACCAGCCGGTATTCGTCCTCGGACTCCGGTGAGAATCGAACTCCGGAGCCATAGGGACGAGCGCTGGGCGCCGGCCCAGTTTGCCGGCTAGTGCCCTGAAGTGGGTAGCCCAGTTGGGAAGTTTTTCGACTACCAGCGGAGGGTAGCGAGGCCTCTTCTTGTTGGCCGTTTGGGGGCCTGCGGTCGCGTTATTTGCGGCGGCGCCCGCTACTGGGGCTGCCTGGGACGAAGTAAAATAAGTGGGACTTACCCCGTCTTGCTGTTGGGAGGTGAGGCTCTGCGACATGTTGCTCGGGCCCCGCGACAGGCGCTCGCTGGCGTGCGAGCGCGACGAGCCGCGATGCCTGTACTGTACCGATGTTCTTTTTTTTTTTTTTTTTTTTTTTTTTTTTGTCGATGGCCACTCGCAGTTTTCAACCCTAGAGGGTTGTCAACTACTAAACCGGACCGTACCGATGTTCCAAAATCGCTCTCAATTTATACTATTTTCGTTAAGAAAAATGTAGGCCCACAGGACTTTTCGGCCAATCAGCGCAAAGATACCATCGGTGCAGTTAGTGAAGGTACGACGTTACGTTACCGTAACGAGAACATTACACACATTTTCCTGTTTTTCACTATGTTTTTCTATGACAACATACTATAAACTATATATTTTCGTAATCTGTGTATCGTAAACTATCTAACAAAAATATAAAACATAGGAAATTCCAACATAAAATGTTATGTAAACATTACGATGATTGACATAAAACTATAAAAATCTGTTACAAAACTACTAAATTCTTATAAGAAACAAACTTAAAACTTATTAGAATAACATGAATAAACATTAAAGAGAGAATAAACCTTATATACTAACATAAAAACTAATGAAAGTCTATGTACATAACATTTCTAAATGTTTATACCTAATCACTATAGTTTGTTTCATTAGAACTGCGCTATTTACAAGTTACTATCACTGTCCCGCACATGTACACTCTGATTTAAGAAATGCGGGTGTGCGCGCGACTGCGTATCTATTGCTTTTACAGACGTGCGATGATGTGTAGTAGTTTTTTTTTTTTTTTAAAAACGTTGCCCCACACTAGGATTTTTTCCTGTATCGTGGGTGCGTTTAAAAACATACAAAGACACATACACAAACAGCCAGACCCGGAACAACTATCTGTAGGCCATACAAATACTTGTTTCGTGCGGGAATCGAACCCACGACACGCGGCGCAGCAGCCGATCGCTCTACCACTGCGCCAACCGTGCCGTTTACTTGTGGAAGGGATTTATTGGGGACACAGGGTTTTCAGGCTGAGCATACGTGTTTTTAATTAAATTAAATAAATATATTTTTTTTAAAGTCAGTTCATATTTGACTGGCGCAGCCGGGTCGGGTTAGTAAAGTCGCGAACAGTTGATAGACACATAAATCGGTCGCAACGTTACCTCGACGCATAAACTTCTATTCTGCAAAGAACCTACACAAACAAATTTGTCAAAAGAACGTCGCCGATGCAACAACAGCAGCAGCAGCAGCCCGTCAGCAGCAGCAGCCCATCAGCAGCAGCAGCCCATCAGCAGCAGCCTGCAGCCCATCAGCAGCAGCCTGCAGGCCATCAGCAGCAGCAGCCCATCAGCAGCAGCAGCCCATCAGCAGCAGCAGCAGCCCATCAGCAGCAGCAGCAGCCCATCAGCAGCAGCAGCCCATCAGCAGCAGCAGCCCATCAGCAGCAGCCTGCAGGCCATCAGCAGCAGCAGCCCATCAGCAGCAGCAGCCCATCAGCAGCAGCCTGCAGCCCATCAGCAGCAGCCTGCAGGCCATCAGCAGCAGCAGCCCATCAGCAGCAGCCTGCAGCCCATCAGCAGCAGCCTGCAGGCCATCAGCAGCAGCAGCCCATCAGCAGCAGCAGCCCATCAGCAGCAGCAGCCCGTCAGCAGCAGCAGCCCATCAGCAGCAGCCTGCAGCCCATCAGCAGCAGCCTGCAGGCCATCAGCAGCAGCAGCCCATCAGCAGCAGCAGCCCATCAGCAGCAGCAGCAGCCCATCAGCAGCAGCAGCAGCCCATCAGCAGCAGCAGCCCATCAGCAGCAGCAGCCCATCAGCAGCAGCCTGCAGGCCATCAGCAGCAGCCTGCAGGCCATCAGCAGCAGCAGCCCATCAGCAGCAGCAGCCCATCAGCAGCAGCAGCCCATCAGCAGCAGCCTGCAGGCCATCAGCAGCAGCAGCCCATCAGCAGCAGCAGCCCATCAGCAGCAGCAGCCCATCAGCAGCAGCCTGCAGCCCATCAGCAGCAGCCTGCAGGCCATCAGCAGCAGCAGCCCATCAGCAGCAGCAGCCCATCAGCAGCAGCAGCAGCCCATCAGCAGCAGCAGCCCATCAGCAGCAGCAGCCCATCAGCAGCAGCGTGCAGCCCATCAGCAGCAGCGTGCAGCCCATCAGCAGCAGCCTGCAGCCCATCAGCAGCAGCCTGCAGCCCATCGACAGCAGCAGCAGCTCAGCGTCAACAGCAGCAGCAGTACTAAGAGAACCGGCATGGGATTGTGCAGCCTGTGAGTAGACCCTTTTTCGCACTGTTCCTTTCCTTGTCTTAATCCTAAGTAACGTTTAATTGGAATAGACATCGCCATTTAACGTTTGGTCAAAATCTCCAAATTTTTAATATTAGTGTTTGTAATTTGGACTCACATCGCCAATTTACTACTCTTTTAATATTTTATTTGAAGTAACCTGGACTCACATTGCCATTTACTTCGTTTGTGTTAATGACTCAAACATTAATCATTGTACACATTTTAGCGTAACAACGTTGTTTGGACCAAAGTCGCCAACTACGTAATATTCTTTTTGCCTTACATTTAAAATTAAATTGTGAATAATGAATATTCAACTTATCCCTAAGGAAATCCAAAGCATCATCCCAAGATTCGATGGGGATGATAAGCTACTGAATCGCATCTCAAAATGCGAATATGTAATTAGAAGTTTTAGAGGGGAGAACAACCCAGCACAACAGACCTACCTATTTCATTACATTACAACTAGGTTTGTTGATAAAGCTGCCGTTTTAATTAGTGAACGTGAAAACGTCACTACTTGGGAAAGCTTAATAGAACTTTTTGTCCAACACTTCGGAGACCCGAGATCCGAAGCTTGCCTTAGTATAGAATAATTAGAAAACCTAAAGATAAAACAAGGAGAGTCATATATAGATTTTTGTCACCGTATTCAAAATGTTAGGAGCTCACTTATATCTAAAGTAAACCTTCTCATAGATGAAGGAATTAAAGCAGCAAAATATATTATATATAGCAATACTGCCCTAAACGTTTTCCTGTACAACTTACCGGAGGACATGATTAAGTTCGTAAGACTAAACAAATTTATAACACTAGAGTCCGCGTTAAGCGTAGTAACCGAGGAAGTTGATTTCCAAACTAGATACAACGCCAGAAACAAGGTTAAAACAACCCCTAGTAGTAACATTAACCAATCAAACAATACCAGACCAAACCTTACGACTCCAAATGAATATAAATTTGGTATCCCAGCAAACAACAATCGAGGTTTCGGACAAGTGTATGGTTTTAAACCTATTTTTATTTAAAATCCCAATAATAGCAATCAGAAATTAAATCAACCTCAAGGTTTTAAACCAGGTACTAGTAATAATCAACCAAAAGCAATAACTCATCAACCACAACAGATTCCACGAACATTAAATAACTACAAACAATCAGGCTTCTTCAAAGCCAACCCAAATCAACAATTTCGATTTGGCATAATTAATTAACAGCTTAGACAAAACACCGACGCATCGATGAGAACAGTTCGTAATAATATGATCGAAGAGCCACTTGAACTTGACCCTGACTATAATTGCGAGCAGATATTCTTGTGAGATGACGAGAAACTTTAGTGTTAGTAGATGAGGATAACCTGCAAAGTGAAAATGAACCTGCAAATTTTCAAATAGAAGCCTCTACGGCAGATCAAACAGATCAGAAACCGAAGTAATTAACTTAAATTATAGTGGTCTCAGGCTACCGCACATTTATTTACCGGAGATGGAAGCCATTTTTCTTATAGACACAGGTAGTACACGATCTTTTATTAACGCCGAACTAGCTGATCAATACTTTAAATATTGCAAAAGCGAAAAACCATTTGAGGTTATTAGTACACATGGACGTAGCAAACACAGTGAAGTCGCGTATATACCCTTAACAGACACCTTTAACACAGATATTCATCATAAGTTTTACATATATAATGTAGATAAAGCATATAACGACCTTATAGGATCAGATTTACTAAGAGAACTAGAAGCTACTATAGACATGAAAAATCAGATCTTAAAGACCAGCACTACGGAAATTCCTATTTTATACAACCCATCTTATCAAATAGTACTATCCCCTAGATCGGAAATACGTGTTAGAGTTCCAACAATGTTAGAAAACGGAAATGCAATTTTAAATCATATCGAATTCTGTCCAGGAGTTCGTATGCCTGACGCTTTAGTTAACTGCGTAGACTCTTTAGCTCAGACTGTCATACAAAACACTACTGACACTAAGATGACTATAACATTCACAAAACCCTTTAAAGTTCATAGTATAGAACAGGATCTAACAGATGATTGCCTAATTCATAATTTAAATCACAATAGCTCTGATTTAGAAAACTATTAAATGAAAATTTCAACAAGTTAAGTCTTGATCACCTAAACAAAGAAGAAAAATCATTAATAATTAATTTATTCACCGTGTATAAAGACATATTTCATTGTGAACACGTACCTTTATCTTTTATTAACCAAGTTAAACATAAGTTCCGTACAAAGAACGAAGACCCCATTTACATACGCCCATATAGACACCCTTTTAGTCAAAATGAGGAAAAATCAAAATCTGGGAATTGAATTCCCAGATTTTGAAAAACCCTTCCTTTTAACAACGGATGCATCTAACTTTGCAATAGGAGCGAGCAGTCCTATCTTAAGGGCCAATCGGTAGCGACAAACCAATAGCTTTTGCGAGTAGAAATCTTAACAATGCCGAAACGCGTTACAGTGCTATAGAAAAAGAACTATTAGCAGTTGTTTGGGCATGCAAACATTTCAGACCTTAATTATGCGGTAAAAAGTTTACGATACTAAGCGACCATAGACCATTAGTATGCTTAAATTCTATTAAGGAACCAGGAAATAGACCCAAAGATGGAGACTTAGACTCTCTGAATATGATTATGAAATTAAATACAAACCCGGTAAACAGAACAGCAACGCAGATGCATTGTCTAGAATCAAAATAAATGCCTTAGCCAATGTTTCAATGTTAGTCAATTCTGATAACTCAAAGACCATTGTCATCTCATCTGATGAAGAAGACAATATTACTATTTCATCCAGTACTTCTAAAAACAGACCTAAGTCACCCTATTCAGTACCTTCAATAGGAAGCGAAACGGTCACAGCCACTGAAAGAGCAGACTCTTCTTTGGTAACTATCCATTCGGAAGACAATACAGACTCATCCGATATCCCAATATTAAAGGAGGCCATAGATACGAAACCCAATCAGATTCTCGTATTCACTTGGCATAAAAATGAGTGCAGCGTTAAAAACTTATCTAGAGACAAACAAAAGGTGCTCGAAGTACACATACCAAGAGATAATCCGGAATTAATAAAAGAATTTCTAAAGGAATATATCCATCCTAAAATAAAATATTACATCTACTTTGAAGATGAACGTCACCGTAAAGAATTTCCAAATATAATAACAACCTTATTTAAAAAGGACGCAATAAGTATCTATGAATGCACTGAGAGAGTCATTTATGTCGAAGACGAAAACGAACAGCGGGAAATAGTTTTAAAATATCATGTTGGAAAAACATGCCATCGTGGCATCTGAGAAACCGTAGCCCATCTGAAAAGGACTTACTTCTGGAATAATTTAGAACATACCGTAACCTTTATTATCAACTCATGCGAGCTTTGTAAGCAGATGAAATACGATAGAAAACCAATAAAACCCGAACTACAATTAACTCAAACTCAAACAAAACCATTTCCAGAAATATTCATAGACATATTCTCAATAGGAGGAACCTACTTCCTTACAATCATAGACGCTTTCAGCAAACTAGGCCAAGCATATGAAATACCTAGTAGGCCTACACCCGAAGTTACAAGGGCACTTATAAAATATTTCGCCACATACGGTGTACCATCAAAAATTAGTTCAGATCCAGGTTCAGAATTTAATAATAACTTATTAAAATAAATGTTAACATTGTATAAGATAGACTTACACATAGGTACGCCTCATACGCCTATACATTGCTGTGCCCTAGCAGGGTTCATTGTTTGGAACTACCATAATGTAACAACCTGTAAACAACATGAAATGCAATAAATGAATATGAATATGAATATGAATAATCCAAACTCTATGGGACTAGTAGAAAGATTCCATTCTACCATTATCGCAATTTACCGACTTGCAAAGTATGAAAGAAGGATAACCGACGCCGCATCTGTCATGATGTATGCTATAATGTCATACAATCAGTCTAGTCATTCAGCTACTGGTTTAACACCATTTGAAGTAGTATTTGGACATACTGATGCTTCAAGTAACCTTGCAGTAGATTTTAATAAGAGCTACACCCAACAGTTAGTAAAGGACCATTTTAAACGCACTAAACATCTATACAACTATTTAACTAATAAAATGATACTGTCCAAAGAGAAGGTCAAGGAAAAACGTGGTGGTGAAAGACAATTTGATATTAAAGAAGGAATCAAATTTATATCAAAGGAGTTAATACCAGACGTAGCAAAGATAAGCCTAGATACCAAAAAGCGATAGTTATAGATAAAGTTAAGAGAAATACGGTAGCCGCCAAAATGAAGCCCGTAAAATTAAAAAAATACCCGTAAAATACATTAAGCGTCCTTCACAGGTTCGTCCTGGTGGTAACGATGCAAGCAACCCTCAGCCTGGGCCTTCAACTTCAAAGGATTAAAGACAATCCGGGAATTCTTCCCGTTAAAGAAGGACAAGCGTCACTAAGCCTTTATAATTGGAACATAGTTAAGAGACTAGACTTAAATTTTCTTCATTGAAATTTAGACTATAACACAGAAAAGTATAACGATATTTCCATCTATATAAAAGATAAGTTAAGTATATACGTTTTAGATGGTAGTCTTGTTGATGCAGAGTTGCAAACACAATATATAATGAACATAACTTTAGAACGCTATAACCAGTTAATTCCAAACATAAGAATAAAAAGGGGACTAATCAATCCTGTCGGATGCTATTACGGGAAACCTAGAAAACGATCATGCACTTATTGATATGATAAATGGATAAACAGTATACAATTGCAACAAGATGCAATCGTGAATAAAGTTACTTTAGTTTCTGAAATAGTTGACTCATTTGTTAATATCACTAACTCAACTAGAAACAACTTCATAATACTTGAGAAAACTATTAAGGAAATAGAAGAAATTTTAAACCAAACTGAATTCCAAAGGAGTAAGAACCTTGTCTTAAATACTTATACCATGTTAATTCATAACTTTCAAATATTATTAATCCGCTTAGACGAAGTGGAAACCGCGTTAGCATTTAGCAGAGTTAATGTATTACATCAGTCTATATTAGATACCACTGAACTTATTAATATTCTCCAAGACATCGAAAAAACAGAGTTAGTTTTTCCTGTTACTAATGAAAACTTAGTAAGTATAGAACATCAAAACTTATGTAAAAGGCAAACAAATAACTTTTATTATGTCAGTCTCAGTACCAACGGTCCAATTAGATGTCTACAATTATTACACTCTACATCCTTTTCCTATGTATAATCCCCGCCTTGGTTTATCTTTCCTAATTACCCCTAAACATCCCCATATCTTTGCGAAAGGGTCGAAAATAGTATCACTCTCCCAGCCTTGCAGAGAAATAGACGAAGGAAAGTTCCTTTGTTACGAGAACAACGTGTCTTCAGACGATGGAAATAACCGCATCAAGGATTTGATGACATTTTCTACGAAGATAACATCGTACCTGCCTCTTCCAGTCAACGCATCAGATGTTAAAATTAAACTCATACATCAGGACTCTTGGATCATTTTCACAGGACATCCTACATTCCTAATAGAAAACTGTGACGACGACAGGAGCCAACACGACATCATGGGCACCTACATCCTAACCCTTAACAACGGTTAAAGTTGGGACAACTACATTAAGAAAACGCCGTCTTCAAACAGGAGAAGTTTCCTTCCGCAGCTCACCATCAATACATCTGCCCAGTATTATAGCACCAAAGGACATCGCGTTACGCAAAACTATCAATCTAGACGAGATTGATTTAAAAAATCTACAGTTCCTGTCGCACGCATTGAAGGATACGAGTAACAGTGAAGTGAAAAACGGTGAAAGTCATTTTGTGGATGTTCACAGTGTTAGCATAGGAACTGTCTTAATTTATGTTATTTTACTTTTTGTACTATTTTTAGTTATACTGTACCGCTATAGAAGCATACTATTGCGTAGGCTTAGTCAAAATCATCAACCTCGTGATGTACTACTCTGTCAAGACACAAAATGTCTGTTATTCATCCAAATTTATTTTATCACCTTCAAAGTATGCTCCTTTAGAAACGATACACTTGCGCCAACGAATAATCCATTCATCAAAACATTTTTTAAACGCTGCTTCCGGAATTGAGTTCAGTTCTCGCCGCGAATTCTCCTTTATGTCTTCTATCGATTGAAAACGGGTGCCACGAAGTGGTAATTTGAGTTTAGGAAAAAGAAAAAAGTCAGCAGGAGCCATATCTGGTGAATATGGTGGTTGCTGGATGGTATTTGTTGAGTGGATGGTTAAAAATTCGTTCACAATGATAGCCTTGTGCGAAGGCGCATTGTCGTGGTGCAAAATCCAAGAATTTTCTTTCCACAAATCTGGCCTTTTTCGTCGAATTTGCTCTCTTAAACGCCGCATAACGATCAAATAATATTCTTTATTTACCGTTAGACCTTCCGGTAAGAATTCAGAGTGCACAACACCGCGATAGTCAAAGAAAAAAGTCAATATGACTTTGACTTTTGATCGACTTTGGCGTGGTTTTTTCGGTTTCGGTTCAGTTGGAAGGCGCCACTCCGAAGCTTGTTGACTAGTTTGCATGTCAAACTCGTAAACCCACGTCTCGTCACCAGTAACAATGCGTTTCATGAATGTTGGGTCCGAACTGACTCGTTCTAGCATGTCCTCAGCGACTTTCATGCGATTGAGTTTTTGGAGAAAATTCAGATCTTTTGGGACTAGCCGAGCAGCAACATGTTTCATACCCAAATGATTAGTTAAAATGGTACGGATCGACTCGTGAGATACAGAAAGTTCGGCGGCTATCTCTCTCAGAGTTGAATGGGGATTTTCAGTCACTATTTCCTTCACTTTTGCGATGTTTACTTCAGTTGCAAACGTTGACGGCCTACCAGAGCGAGGCAAATTTTCCATCACTTCTCGACCGCTTTTGAACGCTTTGAACCACTCATAAGCACGAGTTTTTGATAAAGTCGATTCACCGTAAGCCTTCTGTAACATTTTCAGTGACTCCGAACACGAAATTCAATTGGCGATGCAAAATTTAAGACAAACTCTTTGTTCGATATTTTTGTCCATTATGAAATTCGCAGTACACACTATATATGATATTACTAAAACCAACTGTATTTAATATAAATAACAGTTGCAACTCAAACTCCGCGCCAAAATGGAAAACAGTTGTGCCAATCTAATAACTACAAAAAAAACAAAAATTTGAATTGGAACCATAAACAAATCATCCATTCCCGATACTTTTTTGACTGAATGTAACTGCGGATGATGATTTTGCTCTTACGGAGGGAGGAGTTATGCGTAGACAACCCTTAACAAGAACTGTATTGGTAAACTAACACCACGCCATGCCACACATCAGTTCCAGATAGTCTTAAATATCTATAATAAATTCCTTGAAAGAAAGAAAGAAAGAAAGAAAAGTGTGTTTATTGGCATTATACAAATAAAAACACCTTAAAAATAAACAAAATAAATTATTAAAACAATTAATGCCAAACGGGCCTCAGCTCAGCATAATGCCAGCTGGCAACACAAGGTATACCACCTGACGCTGATTTTCAGCTGCAGCCCACGAGTGCCATACGCTCGAAAACATAAACACACATATTATAAAAGTAAGAATATTTTGAACCAACTGAAATAAAATATTGTGACTCCTGATTTAAAACAACTAAAACAAATGATTTATTAAAAGGAACATAACTATGGAATAAATTAAAATACAATAATAAAAAGCAAAAATAAAAAAGATCGAACAATGTATAAAATTGATTAGAACCAATAACTTAATTAAAAATATAAAAAACAATAATTTAAGGTAAAATTAATAAAATTGGTAAAAAAAGAACTAAAATGAACAGGACAAAAATAAATTAAAAAACAATAATAAAAGGCGAAAACGATAAAAACGAAAAATGTATAAAATTGATGATTAAATAGAAAGAACAATCGTAAAAGGTAACAATGATAAAATGTACATAATTAATAACATTGGTAAATAAAAAACGTGTAAAATTAATAACATTGGTAAAATTGAAAACATAAAACATTTAAAAAATTGATGAAACACTGCCAAAATGTAAGAGTGCATGAGGTTGTAACTAGGGCTTGCAAATATTCGACAATTTTGCAATTCGAATATTCGATATTTTTTTGGGGTATATTCGAATATTTCGAATATTGTTCGAATATTAAATAAAAAAAATAAGCTTTATAGAAATCATGTCTTTTAATTTCTAAATAGTCTTTATTCTCTAAATCAAAATAACAGTAGTTAAAGCTAACGCAGTATTACAAAAACAATTAAAATAACAATTTTTTTCTGTTAGAAGAACACGAAATATTAGAATAGCTAACATTAAACTGTAATAAACAACTGTAATAAACAACTAGTTTCTTCAGATAAAATATCTAACACAATTATCAACGTATTTTTTTTTGGAAGGATGGTCAACTTAATATTGTACTGATGATATTAAAACATCACAAAGTTATTCTAATATAATATTCGCAAAAATTAGAAATTAGAAACAAATGCTTAAAATGTTTTAAAATAAACAATATTTATCAAAATAAACTATTCTTGTTTTGGTTTTCAACCCTGGACACAAACACAACACAGTCTTATAAAATCAGTTATGAATATTGTAATAATATAATAAAATCAAACAAAACAATAACAAGTAAGTAACGCAATTAAACCTTTGATGCAAAATCATTTTCTTAATGTTAAATTGGAAATTGTCACTAACAATGTGTGATATTGATAAATTAACATTAAATCTTGGTGATAATAACAAAAATAATAAATCACGAGATCAGATCAGACCTAAGTAGCACACTACATTTAGTACAGATAATTACAGTACGTTTTTAATTCTTATGGCGTGTCCTTCAACATTTTCCCTGGAAGTGGGACCTAAGGAAACTTAGAGCATCCATGGATTCATCGTTTAAGGCACATCTTAGATGGTTGCAAATATATTTGCTGGAAGAAAACACCGGCGCCGGCGGCGTCTTCCGAATGTTCCCGATCGTTGCCGAATCCTGTCGTAACACTCGTAACGCCCGCGCGTCGAACGACGTTACCTTGTTTGAACGGCGTGCATGAACGTTAAATTTTGTGTGCACATCAGATTGTTGTTTTGTTTTTTTAGGAATTGGTCGAATATTCGAATATCGTATAATTTCTATTCGAATATTTGAAACAGTTTATTATTCGAATAATTCGAATATTCGAATATTCGAATGCAAGCCCTAGTTGTAACTAAGCTGTAATTGATAAAATGTTGCGTTTTAAATGGCTGACACGTCAGCACGAATATCTTGAAATTGATTTTGATGATTTAATAAAAACAACTTTAATTTTAATTTGAAAGTCGAGCAACTTTTACTATACTTTATGGGTGGTGGGATGTTGTTCCAGCATTTAGAAGCTGCGTAACGAAAACTGCCTCTAAAAGCTGCTGACTTATGCTGGGGAATAGAAAGCTGTTGGGAACATTTTCTTCCCTCACCGATTTTGTGTCTACTGGTCCATGACAGCCTATTGTATAAGTAAGAAGGGGAGTGGGACTTGATAATTCCAAAAAGAAGGGTCGCCAAGTGCAGTTTACGTCTAGCTTTCATTTTTAGAATGTTGTGCGCATTAAAGAAAGGTGTAACATGTCCCCTAAAGGGAACTTTGAAACAAAAGCGTGCACAGGCGTTTTGAAGTCTTTGGATCATTCTTTCGGTTTTTGAAAGAAGTCGTTGACCATACACTGTGTCTGCATAATTTAACTTTGATAAAACCAAAGACTCCACAAGCAGAACTCGCAATTCTTCGCTAAGATACGGACGTGCTTTGTATAAGATCTTAAGTCTATAAAAACAATTACGGATACACTCTGTCACGTGTTTGTGGAAACGGAGTTCCGCATCCATTATAAGACCCAGATTACGTGCTTCGTAGACTCGTTCTATAGGCTGACCCATAACTGTTACACAGCCTGCACAAGGTTTAATTTTACTAAGCTGGTTTACGGTACCAAACAGCATATATTTTGTTTTCGATGGATTCAACGCAAGCGTGTTAGCATTAGACCACTGCACTATACTATCAAGATCTGCATTAAGATCAATTAATGCTTGCTCGTAGTCTTCCGGCTTAAAAGATATATAAACTTGTGTATCATCTGCATAAATGTGGTATTTACATTTATTAATATTCTTAATCAAATCTGCACAATACAAAATAAACAAGATTGGCCCAAGGATCGAACCCTGCGGAACCCCCCTTCCAACTGAGCATCGCCTAGAAACAACTGTTGATCCGTCCGCCCTGTGTATTTCAACGAATTGCGTACGATCGCTAAGATAGCTATGAAACCATTTAACTGTGTCCTCGTCAAATCCATAGAAAGCCATCTTTGATAATAATAAAGGAACGTTAATACAGTCAAACGCGCGTGAGAAATCAAGCAGAACCAAGAGTGTGCACATGCCACTATCTTGAGCTGACAAGATATTGTCAGTCACATCCAACAAGGCCGTGGCCGTACTACGGCCCTTCCTAAACCCTGACTGAACATCAGGGAGGATTTTATTTGTCTCTAAAAAAATAACCAGTTGCGCGCATACTACCTTCTCCAAAACTTTAGATAGTACTGGCAGAATACTAATAGGTCTGAGATCCTTCATGTCTAATGCATTAAGAGTCTTCGGCAATGGGAGTACTCTGGCAGTTTTCCATGAGTTAGGGAAAGATGAGGATGCGATAGATGTATTCACTAAGGCGGTCACGGCGTCCAAAGTCACTGGTAGTGTCAGAAACAACATATTAATTGTAATGCCATCGCAACCTTCAGCATTCGATTTAATTGTACTCAGTATGTTCGCGATTTCTTTGGTAGTAGTAGGTGACAAGCTAAACGTGGAACCATTATGTCTAGTAGACTCAAAAAATCCAATCATTGAGTCACTAACCGTATTCGGTCCCGGCACACTCAGAAAGTGGTCACAAATTTTATCGGGGTCGTCAAAGTGCAAAGGTAATTCCTTATGTTTAGACGGGAGCAGGTTGGACTTTAAGTTTTTCCAAAGTGCTTTAGAATCATGTATTTGACTGTTGATTTTGTGTTTGTAGTACGCTGACTTTTCGTAAAATAGAGACCTAGAAACCAGCGTTTTTAATTCTTTGTAATATTTCTTTTTGTGATCGCTTTTTTTGTCTTTTAAAAATTCTGAATGAGCTTTATTTCTTAAATGCATCATCAATCTTATATTGTCAGTAATCCAAGGGTAGCAACACTCCCTAACAGTACTAGTTTTTAGAGGAGCATGGGCATTCAATAGTGAGAGTAAGTGCGAATTAAATTCATTTACCATATCATTAATATCTTGCAGCTCGGTTATCGCTTTCCAGTTCAGCAATTCGAGATCCCGATCAAAACATTCCCCAAGTATATCCCTAAGTGGTCGATAAATAATGGTTCGCAGAGGAGTCTTCGGTCGTTTAAAGCTAAATTCGCCTGAAACCAGCGCGTGCGCCCCCAGATCCGGAATTATATCAACTGATACAGAACGAGGTCCTTAGTTATGGCTACCAAAACAATTAGAATACGATCTGGTATGCAAGTAGTTTCCAGTTGCTGGCCCACTGTGAGGTCCAGCCACAGACACACACATGTAAACCCTCCACTACTATATAAGTCTATGTAACTTAGATTAAGGTGATAGTCCGGTTCAGTAGTTGACAACCCTCTAGGGTTGAAACTGCGAGTGGCCATCGACAAAAAAAAAAAAAAAAAAAGATTAAGGTGATCTTATTACTATAAAGCTCATGCTGAGCATACGTGTTTTTAAGTAAATAAATATTTTTTTTAATAAGTCTTGCGCGTTCATATTTGACTACCTTCATCATTTATCAATTCAGTTTTCTGAGGGTATTACCATAAAATTTTACGAGTTAGGAACTATTCAATAGCTTGATTATTCGAGCAATTAACATTAAACATAAAAACAACTATCACATGCATGAGATTTGAACCCGCGGCTCAATGCGCATGATCGTGCTTACTCAACTACTGTAACCGTTAGGATATCATAGCATGTATTCTAATAATTGAATTTATGAAATACAATCAAAGCAAAGAAATGTAAGTGTGTGTGTCTTTAGTGTTGAAGGTACTTATTAAAAACTTTTAACAAAAAAATAAAACCGACTTCCAAAATCAAAACACTACAAAGTAAAAAATAACTTTAATTTCGGAAGTCGGTGTTAAAAACAAAATAACCAAAAACACCGACATTCAAGTAATTTTTTACTTTTGGAAGACAGTTTTATTTTTTGGTTAAAAAGTATTTTTTTTTTCACCCTTTAGTGGTACGCAGAAACCACAAACACAGCGTGCCGGCGGCGGCGTGTAGTTATGTTATGAACTGGTGTAAACAATCAACAGACATGCAATTTCAGAAATCCCGAACCATTTGCTATCATTTATTGAAGATTTCCGTTGCCTACCTCCGAAGTTCTTCATCAGATCTTCACCAAATTTAAATAGGACCAATCCAAGAAAATACTCTTCCAAACAAAAAAAGAATCATCAAAATTGGTTAACAATTGGCGAAAATATCGCTGAATAAACATTATTCATAGGATTCCATCATCAGATCTTGACTTATACCTTCCATCATCAGCTCAGCAACATGAGATGATGATTACCAGGCACAAATATCTGAATTGCGTTAAACATTTTATGAAAATCATTGTATGTGCTTATAAAATTTGAGGGTTTCCCTCGATTCTCATGGGATCCCATCATCAGATTCTGACATGGTGACAAAGGGACAAACTCAGGAAAAAAAAAAATTAAAATCGGTCCAGAATTGGCGGAGAAATCGGTAAATATAGGTACATAAAACAAAAAAAAATACAAACAGGCGAACATAGAACCTCCTCCTTTTTGAAGAAGTCGGTTAAAAAGGTCGTAAGTTAAACCGAAGTCTCAATCTATTGCCTTGTGAGATTGCTAGTCCACTTGTGGAACCTACTGTACCATGGATAAGGATGATTAAAATACGATAGGTCTCAATTCTGTAGGACTCTGGGTCTGAATGGCGCAGAACACGATTTCCCGTTTTCCACCTTTCTGCTCTTCATCATCAGACCCTCGTTATCAACCATGCATAATACCCATCGAGACAATTCAAATGAGCTCAAACACGATCGGCATACTTGTAGGAATGGATGTGAAATTACTTTTCGAGTCTTCGTTTGAAGACATATTCAAGGTCAGTTATTTATAAGTTAGCCATCTAAATCGAAAAAAATAATACATATTCTTGCTCTACTCCAGATGACAAAAAATTATGATAGGTCTCAATTCTGTCGGACTCTGGGTCTGAAATGACCATTCTTCTTTGGCTCTTATACTACAGGTGTAGGGAAAAGTCCAAAAATTATACATTTGCAATTAAATCATGAACAATATACCTAGTCTTTATTTAAAGTACGTAATCAATCACCGAGCGTAATTTTTTTATTTTTTATTATTGATAGGCAAATGTTATAATTTTTGGACTTTCCCTACACCTGTAACACTACAAGGTACAAAATATGTAGGTACCTTGTAGTGTTTTGTTTTTGGAAGTCGGTTGTATTATTTGTAAAAAGTTTTTTATTTTTCACTTTTTAGTGGTACCTAGGTACCTGCGTACCCATTAACAGCGTACCGGCGCAATGTTATGTTAAGAACTGGTGTAAACACTAAAAAAACATGCGATTTCAGCAATCCCGATCCCTTTGCTATCAAGTATTGAAGAGTTCCGTTGCCTACCTCCGAAGTTCTTCGTCAGATCTTCACCAAATTGAAATGGGACCAGTCTAGGAAAATACTCATTCAAACAAAAAAATAATCATCCAAATCGGCTGACAAATTAAACACAACAACGATACTATACTGGAAATTTTAGAACGTTAGCTCTTAATACTAAACGGGCGCCTCATAATAGCCATTCTAACGTGGTCGGATTATACATGTTTTGTGGTGGTTCTGATATTTGTATTGATATCTCTTTAATTATTGAGTGTAATGAGCTGAAATGTAACATGTGAATAGTTGCATTAATACACTAAATATTTGAGTTTTATTTTGCTTTTCTCTTAAATAGTCCTACAATCGGATGTCATAAAACATAGTGGGTCTTTCCTAGTAAATTATGCCATTGCTCTTTAATTACAAAGAGCACATAATTGAAACTTGGCAGGACATTGTAGACCCTTACAAGGTACAAATGAACGACATAAGTTAGGCTCTAAAATCCCTATTTTAAGTACTGAGGTTACTAGTAACCTAATAACCTCATTATACTTTTACGGATATATCTTCTGAACGGTATGCTTTTTTCAAATTCTGTTTTCGCAAACATTACACACAAATTCAAAGCAAAGTGTAAAAAAAAAAACTCAGCACTAAACCGTTTTATATGATTTTCATCAAACAGCCAAACGCCAGTGCAGCGTATAGTATGTATGTATTTTTTTTTCTTGTACGTCCATAGGAAAAAAATGTTCCGCTGGCCTGACGTCAGCCCAGCGGAAACAGTTTTTGTTGAATAACTCCCTAATGGTTGGATGCACAAATTCGTACTTACCATACACATTTACAGGACGTCATACACTAAATATCTGCTAAACTGAAATTAAAAAAAAAAAAACGACGGTTTTCCGACAGGATGACGCACACAATTTTCTTATACAGAATCAACAGTTGCTTCCCGGTCCATCATACGAATTATTTCCAACAACTGGCAGTGTCTTTCATTTTTTTCTTTATAATCATAACTTTGATTTCTCACAAATTAGAATAATTCCAAAAACAACAATAGTTACGAAAATCAGTCATTTTTGCAACACAATAGCACTGGACGTGTTACAAAACAGAATGATAGCTGTCGCGGTTCACCAGCGATATCCCCAAATACTTTTGGGGATATAAAAGCAAAAAGACCCTGCTGACTCTAACGCTCGCTCCAAACTTCCGCAAACATTTAGCGCAGATGGTTCAGGACATGGAGAATCGAGGTTAACCGCCAGGCGGTTCTCTTTTGAAACCGAGGCATAAACCGCCTCCGGGTCCATCATCATCTGCCTAGCCTTTTGCCAACTATATTGGGGTCGGCTACCAGTCAAGCCGGATTTAGCTGAATACCAGTATTTTACGAGGAGCGGCTGCCTACCAGACCTCCTCGATCCATTAACTGGGTAACATGGTACTTCATGGCAAGCCTGGAGTCAGATTTAGGTACTGGCTTCTGACTTATCCATAATGACTGTCAAAAATCTACAAATGACAGCCGGGACCAACGGCGTAACGTGCTTTCCGAGGCACGGAGGAAACTCGGTATGTTAAGATTGTCACCCATCCACAGACCAACCTTGGCAAGCGTTGCTTAACCTTGAAGATCGACCCGTGCGGCTGTTATTGTCTAGCCACGAGCTCCTCCCCCCGTCCGATCACCATTAATGGCATGCCGACCCCTTGGGAGCAGCAAACCAAATACTTATGAACCCTTAAGGCTTGTATTCATGCCAACGACCTTGTGCATTTGGGCGGAGCTAACTACCCCTCTCTGCTAACCGCATGCAACCGCCGTACGCCGTCAGCGCGCGTCTTCGCGCCTAGTCCCGTCACAGAGTATCGAAACTACAAAAGGTCAAATCATCGTGAAAGTTACCCCAATTACCCCAATTAAAGTAGTCAAATCTAGGTATATAAATAAATAAAATGAATGTCCAAATCAGTTCCTTAGCCCAAGACTCGAGAACGGCTGAACCAATTTCGGCTACTTTTTTTATCACATATTTGTTGAAGTCTGAGGAAGGTTTCTAGGTAGGTAGGGTAGATAGCTATGTAGGTGGTATGTAAGTAATAAGCACTAGTGTATGTCATATTATTTTTTATAATTTTTTAAAAATCATTAGATAAAAACTTAAATTCACTGAAATTAAACTTCCTTTCACCAAGTATTTTTATTTATTCTCTCTTCTTTGTGTCACTTATTTCTTCGTGTTCACATATTTACTTTTGGAAAGGAGAATGACCACGACAATATGGACCACGGTACAGAGTTGCGTCAATTCCAAAGTTGTTTTAGATGGTTTATAAATTAACCAAATAACCATCTACAATTGCCATTTTGGAATCATAACCCGCATTTCCAAGTTTTTTTAGAAAACGTAACTTAACCTCAAAATAGAAATATCCGTCGTGTATAGAGGTAAGGTCGTAGTTTGGAGAGCAGATTAATTAGCATATCTGATGGGATAGAGACTTAAATAAATCAGTACCTTGCCTTTATATTTCCTGTTAAAACAGTTACAAATAAAAAAAAAGGAGAGCTGTAAAAAAAAACAATAGAATTCAAAGAGATCTTTAGTTTGATTCAGTGACACTGGTAGCACTTTAAACATGTAGGTAGGTATATAATCAATCATAGTAAGTACCTATATCTAACCCTTACAGTATGTAGGTAGGTACCTATTCATATAGGAACAGCGAATGACTTCATTCATCATTTTCATTAAAAAAATCATCTAAATAAGATGCTGGAGCAGTGATATCATTGTATCGAGCCCAACCCAAAAACCACACCACTGTCATTATGTGAGCACAGCAGCCAACAGTTCGCTTACCAACAAGGCAGTTGCAACAATAACCTACTATGGCTTGTAATGTATTTGCTACAGCATCGTCTCTGCTTATTAATAAATACGTGTAATATGTACGACTGTTCACATACCTGGATTTAATCCTACCTCTCAACAAATAATTATTTAGGCCTAAAATCAGAGGAATATCCTCATCAATTTCAGTATTCACTTCCACTGAATATATTCCAGACTGACGAACATGTTCCCCGAAGTAAGATCTGGCCTGTTTTAATTTATATGTACCTAGAGCAAACCGCTTAAGGTCAGTAATTGTGAGTCGTGGGAATCTATCCAAATGAGGATGATTGCCATCAATTGTTTGGAAGCTAGCTCTCCTTCTGTTAAGATTTTCTTGCTCTACATAATGTTGCCAGATGGTTTACTAGAAAAAGTCTACTTTTAGCTATTGTAACATATTCCAAAGCCTCCGGTGGGTCATCTATGGCAACATGAAACTTATTTAATAAGGCACAACAAATCCTAAAATCATCACTGAGGTGCATAGCAGCTTTATTATTGAATACATGACGGAATAGTCTATAGTCTCTTTTTATCCTACCATTGACTATTTCTACAACCCAGCGACACATGGTTACTAGACGAGACCGATTTGCCTGCTGGGTTGTTAATTGGTGTTCATTTTCGAGGAGAGACTCTGGCATGTGGGTGACAAAACCGTGTTCTTGGAGTTCATTTATAACATCTCGAAATCCTCTATCAAGAAGAAAAATATCACCTCTTCTAAAAAATGATCTTATACAAGATCCCTCATTATTTAAGTTTAAACTTGTGATTGTAGCATCATTAAGTGTGGCTTTGTATGGACCAAGACATTCCAAAATGTGGCCATCGCAACACACAATCAAAAATGGTTTAACTAGGTTGTCTAGTTTTTGTAAACTGTAGGTTTGTTTCTGAAACAAATAATTTGAACTACTTTGCACAAAAACATAGGTAGCATCACATATAACTATTGCAGGTTAAACATCTGGTGGCAAATCAGGATTACTAAACAGTCCTTCTGGTATAATCTTATTTCGAGAAGCAACATCTTGTACAGTAAGATGATTAAATCCTAAGTGCAAGGGGACAAAATCACTCATTAAACAATTTCTTGCTTTTGACATCCACCGTTCTAAAGTGGTTCGAGGTTCATTAAAAAGAGTAGCCAACCTTTCATTACTGTCACCAGTTCTTACCTTAACTAAATATATGCACAAGGCTATAGAAGCATTTGGTACCTGTTCTGCTAGATTTGGGATACTGTTAAGTAAATCATAAAACTGGTCAGCATTGAATCCAAGCCAATAATGACATAAATATGGAGGCATCATCCTAATATTTGAAAAATCAAATCTGTTATTAGCTGCTCGCTGCATCATAGTCATAATATTATCAAATTGACTACCAGTAAAATCCCTCAATTGGGAGGTTAATTCATTCCAAGAACCGTGATCCAAGTGGTGACGACAAACACGTGCACCAGATGGTACATAGAATTTATAACGATACAATAATAAATCTTTTATAGCACATGGTACAAGTAGACGTTCATTTTCAAAACAATTAACGAATATGCAGTGGCCAGATGTGTTTGCAGCACGTCTATATAAAGATGATGTGATTTTTGGTGCCGCTAATTGAACTGCTATTGGTCTTGAAGATGGATGAGGAGGTGGCTCAGGAATATTGAAATCATCACTTGACACAGCATGTTCTACAGTAGGACGATTTGAATCATGCTGCTGTTGCCTCTGTACTTCTCTCATAGCTGATCTCCAACATGCAGCACATACACGTTCCATTCTGGAAACCTAAAAAAAATAAGGTGCTTAAATATTTTTTCTGTTAGCCCAAGTAGACAGATTCTGTATTAGACACTCCATATTTTCAATAAGATACTAATAAATATTTACCAAGTGCAGTGGAACCAGTCTCATTAAAATGTTTCTTTCTTGTCGATCATGTCGCCACAGGGTATGTTCTTGGTGCTCGTAAGATAGAATTTCCACAAGGAAAGCAGATTCTTCTATGTCCAAGAGCAGGCAAAGGCATAGCACTTCCTTCGCTCATTGTGTTAACTCGATTTTGAAGCAGTCCAAAACACTCGGAGCAAATTATACTTCCTGGAGACAGCTGCAAACAAAAAAATATATTTGAATGAGCAAAGGAATGTCACAATCACCGACTTCAAGTCGTAACTGATTGGGCTGCACAACATAATTATATTTTGTGCTTACAGCACGGAGTGCTTCCAATTTCAGCATTGTGACATTGATTTTATGCTATCATTTGTCTATAGTTTTTAATATGTGATTTATAAAAAGCAAAAATTAAAATATAAAAACGAGAGAATGACTGGGGTAGGTTTAAACTGTCTGAGAAATCAAGAAATAGACTGATAGGTATGAAAACGTTAATAGAATATGCTTACCTGAGTAGGAGTTATCCATGACTGTAACACATTGATCATTTGACTAGTAGCTTGTTCCAAAGAATACCTGCGTTGGTTTCTTAGGATTGCAAAAAAACAGTTGATACACCGGTTTCGCCGGTCGATTGTTCTTGTTGTCGGTACCTCACGCGAAGTGGTCGACATTTTCAGTAGTCGCTAAGTAGTACAGTACAGTACAACAAAATACGAATCACACACAAACTTCAAACAAAGTGAAAACTTCCTGGCGTAAGATTCACAATTTCACATTAAAGTTAGCGATAGTGATTGAAAACAAGAAATACACAAATAGTTACAATGAATAACAGAATTACTGTGGAGAGTAGGACTCGATCAACACAAAAAAACTGTAATACTTAAATCGCAATAAACAAACTTAGCATGCACCACGCGCAATTGACATTGGACTTTTTGGACACCAATGTTGCCACTTTAGATTTTAAATGAAAATCGATTACTCGAATAAATACACTCGACACATAATTATTTCAAGTGACTGATTTAGTTCTATAATCATTAATTTATTAAAAAGGTTCGATTTATATCAAACCGAAGCAAGATAATTAAAAAAAAATCTATGCAATCATTCATATACAATGTATCGTTAGCCAACAAAGTGAAATTGCTTTAAAAAGTTTTGAAAGCAAAATAATAAGACTACTGTGTGTGTGAAATACTAATTATTTCACACCACAGTAGTATCATCTCGCTTTATTATTTATAAAAACCCCGCGATTTACCTTTCCAATGACTTTACATTTATATTAATTTGTAATCGTATACAAAAAAAAACGATTAGAGTTGTCAATATATTTACTTATTTTGATTATGGCAACACTTTAACGTAAGAATAGCCGGCAGTAGGTAATTTATTTTATCAAAACAATTTCATAAATTATTAAGTTTACAAAATAAACCCCTATACAAAATTGGCATTCTAAATGCAGAATGACTTCAAAAATAAAGAAAATAATTGTAATATAATTTTTATCTTGGTGCATGAGAAAAACCAGTACCGTTGATGGTCATGATCCTTTCGATAGCTAGACAAAAAATTGTTGTATGTTTTCTTTTTATTCTTCGTTCTCGTTTTGTTCATTTTTAGGGTTCTGAACAAAAAACGGAACCCTTATAGGATCACTCGGGTGTCTGTTTGTGTGTTGTCACAGCCAGTTTTCTCCGGATCCACTGAACCGATTCTGTTGAAATTTGGCACACATGTGGACTTTTGTGACCCAAACACGGACGTATTACGTAATTTATTAAATGTTTAGTATGGGGGTCACTTTTGAGAGTCAAACTAGAAAATTAAAAAACAAGTTAAAGAAAGGGCTTACTGTGAGAGATTTAATTATACTTTCTTGTTTTAATTTTAAAATTAATGTTTTAAGTTTTTAGAACTTAGACGAAAAATTACCATTCCCCCCCTAATCTCCAAAACTACTGAGCATAAAATTTTGAAAAAAAAGAGATAGATCCTTACACTAGAGACTTCTTATAGTATTTTCCTGTAATCTCCTATAGATTACAGGAAAAGACTAAAAACATGTTAAAAAAAAATTCGTTCGTAACCTGCATGTGAGTCCAACTCGCTCTTTTCCAGTTTTTCTCTTCAACCTCTTTTTTTCTTTCTTTAGTTATATTTTCTTCTCTTTGTCTTTTTCTTCTTGCTCTTGTACATCGTCTTTTGTAATACATATATGGTAAGTGTTTTTTTATTTGATTAACCTCACCAAAACATTCCTAAACAGAAATAAATATAATTATGTTTAGGTACATACGGCCCGCATTAGCCCGCCAGAATAATAATGTAAAGTGATAATTATAATAAAACATTACAGCCAATTTTGTTTTTCTCATTTTATCCAGACTGTGCTACCCTGGACAGCGATAGGCTAATTTATTTGATTGATTCATTTCACCCGCGATAGAAAACGAGGAAAAAATATTCGACTGTCGACATGGGTATGGCCGCTCTGCCAATCTTACTCGCGTTATCAAAAGTATGTAACAAATTAAACAATTCTGTACTGGGGGTAGTTATAACCTTCAGAAAAGGTTCATTTTTGTACTAAGATCTACGTGCATTTCACGTTTGTTAGCAAAATCGACGATAACCGCCATTCTTTGGATAAAAGTAAAAAAACAATGCATAATATTGATTTTTTTCGTTATGTTCATGTTTTTATTTAATCTTTACGATATACATTCAGTCAAAAAAGTATCGGGAATGGATGATTTGTTTATGGTTCCAAATTCAAATTTTTGTTTTTTTGTAGTTGTTAGATTGGCACAACTGTTTTCCATTTTGGCGCGGAGTTTGAGTTGCATCTGTTATTTATATTAAATACAGTGCTGGTTTTAGTAATATCATATATAGTGTGTATTGCGAATTTCATAATGGACAAAAATATCGAACAAAGAGTTTGTCTTAAATTTTGCATCGCCAATGGAATTTCGTGTTCGGAGTCACTGAAAATGTTACAGAAGGCTTACGGTGAATCGACTTTATCAAAAACTCGTGCTTATGCAATGACGTATTATATTATAGACACGTCATAAACCAACATCACGGCGCTTAAAAACGGCAAAAATACTAGATAGCTACTTATACGCATGAAGAAAGGGAAAGAAAATATGACAACGTACGGCGGGATGCCTGTTGCTAGAGGGAGATAAATATACATTGTATTTAATATAATTATTATTATTATATTATTATTATTAATATTTATTGTCTTTAACTTTTGGAGTATAATTTGTACATCGTCTGAAAACAAACGACGGCATGTTTTTTTTATATTTTGCACAGGTTTACACACACAATATAAATTAAAAACAAACGTAGTGTCGCGCGACAGGTTGGTGCGTAACTAAGCGCGATGTGGCCAATTGGCTTCATTTCATGTTGTCATTTTAGAGTGCGGACAACGTATCTATAGTTTTATATATCATTGTGCTTATGAGTGGTTCAAAGCGTTCAAAAGCGGTCGAGATGTGATGGAAGATTTGCCTCGCTCTGGTAGGCCGTCAACGTCTGCAACTGAAGTTAACATCGCAAAAGTGACGGAAATAGTGACTGAAAATCCCCATTCAACTCTGAGAGAGATAGCCGCCGAACTTTCTGTATCTCACCAGTCGATCCGTATCATTTTAACTAATCATTTGGGTATGAAACATGTTGCTGCTCGGCTAGTCCCAAAAGATCACTCAATCGCATGAAAGTCGCTGAGGACATGCTAGAACGAGTCAGTTCGGACCCAACATTCATGAAACGCATTGTTACTGGTGACGAGACGTGGGTTTACGAGTTTGACATGCAAACTAGTCAACAAGCTTCGGAGTGGCGCCTTCCAACTGAACCGAAACCGAAAAAACCACGCCAAAGTCGATCAAAAGTCAAAGTCATGTTGACTGTTTTCTTTGACTATCGCGGTGTTGTGCACTCTGAATTCTTACCGGAAGGTCTAACGGTAAATAAAGAATATTATTTGAGCGTTATGCGGCGTTTATGAGAGCAAATTCGACGAAAAAGGCCAGATTTGTGGAAAGAAAATTCTTGGATTTTGCACCACGACAATGCGCCTTCGCACAAGGCTATCATTGTGAACGAATTTTTAACCAAACACTCAACAAATACCATCCAGCAACCACCATATTCACCAGATATGGCTCCTGCTGACTTTTTTCTTTTTCCTAAACTCAAATTACCACTTCGTGGCACCCGTTTTCAATCGATAGAAGACATAAAGGAGAATTCGCGGCGAGAACTGAACTCAATTCCGGAAGCAGCGTTTAAAAAATGTTTTGATGAATGGATTATTCGTTGGCGCAAGTGTATCGTTTCTAAAGGAGCATACTTTAAAGGTGATAAAATAAATTTGGATGAATAACAGACATTTTGTGTATTATTGATCTTTTCCCGGTACTTTCTTGACAGAGTAGTAATATTGCCTGTCAACTTTATTTCTTTCAAAGATTCAAATTTCACTTTATTTCAAATAAAACATTTACAGGCACTTTTGAAATGTCAAGCTCGGTCATTCCAAAACATAAAGCTATTGGCACGTTCCAAAGCGTAGATCTCTATGGAGAAGAATGTGCAAGAAACTCCTCTTTATATAATTTATATATTATTTATTTTTATTCATTCAATAATAATATCATTTCGAGAATAATGAATACATGAAAATAAATAGTAGAGTTGGGTTTAGATACGTGCTGCCTCGCTGGACGAAAAGTGATGATATTAGGGGGTTCTAGGGGGTTTTCTGATAGCCATGCAGCATTGTTGTTTTGCCGGAGACGCCGTTTTTTTTTTTTAATAAAACTAGTATATTAATTTTTAGGTTAGATGAGTGTAGGAGTTCGGTCTAAACAGCCGAACACTTGCTAACACAACAGTTTACAACAATTGAACAATTGTACTTGTATCTAAGTGACAATTTTATGTATCCTTTAACGTCAGTGCATTTCCATACGTCAAACGGACCGGGTGCATTCAAAACATTTAACATTAACATTTTTCTTAAGTCATTTAACATTAGCCTTGAAGAACTTTTAATAAAATTTTCATTCCAAATCCAAACAGTACTTTTATATTACCTATGACCTTGCACCCCGCACATATTGGTGCTTCGAGCCGGATTCGAGCGCGTTTCGAAAAATAATCGCGAGTGTTGCGTATACAACAGTTAAGTGTGGTGTGGACTAAGGTGGTATTCTGGACTGTTTGGAGACTGGATTACGCTCCTGATCCAAGGAGTACATCAACGGTGGTATAACAGCAGATAACAAGTAAGATCTTTCCATTATTTTCTACTTCTTGGGAGATTTTACGTTTTTAAACAACGGGTGAAATGGCTGAGCTTTACGACGTACAACTAGCGCTTGCCATCAACATCGAAAAGATCGGGGTTAATTTGAAGAAGACCGGTGTCCAAAGGCGAACCTTCGAATACTTGAAAAAGTGTTTGAGCAATTTAAAAGAATACTGGAAGGAGTATCAATTTAACCACGATCGCTTTTCTACAGAAGTAAGTCGCATGAATACTTTACGAAACAGGAGTATGAGAAAACAAGCAAGTCGTACCAAGCTGTCAAAACACTGATCAGCCAGATGCATCAACAACTGCTGGAAGCACCATCTAGAAATGATGAACAGGAGTCTGCAGAGGAACAGCAGCCGATAGATGATGGTCAACCTTCGGAATTGGGTCAAGAAGCCCGTCGTGCTTGGATGGTAAATCAGGGTACAAACAGCAAACTTGACGAAATGCTTCGCAAGCAGGTAGCTAATTGTAAGGCTTTCCAAGGAACGGTCTCAAATATTAACTTGGAACTTATTTCTGACAAATTGCAGTCTAGGTGGATAGAAATCGATACTCTGCATTGGGAAATCGATTCTGAATTAGGCGAAGAAAATGGAGAGTAGGAAAAACTTTCTTGAGACATGAAAAACAATACAACAGTTTGAAAAAGGCGATAAATACTAAAATGTGGTCTGTGGCTCATAGAGAAAAAACTACTCCTACACTGGAAATACCCGTTTTCAGCGGAAACTATAATCAGTGGACGTGCTTCAAAGATTTGTTTCAAGAAGCAATACCTACATAACAATCCGTCGATTTCGTGTGTCCAAAAAATGCAGTTTTTAAAAGGAAAGGCAAAGGGGAAGCTGAACGGCTCATCCAACATTTACCAATCAACGCAGATAACTACTCCATATGCTAGGACATTCTGCATCATAAATACAACAACAAAAGGGCTATATTCTCTTCTCACATGAACATTCTTCTAGGATTGCCCAACATGCAACAGCAGTCCTTACAACAAATAAAAAAACTGCATGACACAACATTAGAATATCTGAATGCTGTCCGCAATTTAGGCATTGATACAACATCGTGGGATCATATGGTGGTACACATCCTGTCCCAAAAACTAGACTCGGATACGTATACCGAGTACTCCAAGAATTTCTGGATTTCCTAGAGACTAAATTCATCAGTTCGGAGTCAGCTCGTCGCAAACAAGACAACCCCCAACAAAAGGGGTCTAACAACCAACAACATTCCTCAACAGGTTTCAAGAAACATAACAACAGTGGGAATAACGGAACCTTGAAAAAGACACTACACGTGTCGAAGTTCAAATGTCCACATTGCAGTGGCGAACAAGGCCTCAACAATTGCAAAACTTTCTGGGAATTACCAACTGAACAAAAGCTTGCAATTACGCAAAAATTGCAGGTGTGCACTAATTGCTTATTTAGCCATAACGGCAACCAGTGCACTTCAACAAAACGATGCCGCAAATGTACAGCTTATCGTAACACGATATTACATGACGCCTTTGTAAGGCCGACGGGCTCTCAAGTATCTAAACATACTGAACCGACGGTCAACGTCTCTAATGCATCACAGGACGATAATGCAGAGATTTTGCTTACAACAGCTCTCGTGAAGGTTATGGCAGCCGACGGTACTTATCAGGTAGGTACTTATCACAAAATGCGTGCTCTTATCGACCAGGGTTCGCAGATATCTTTAATAACTGAAAAAGCCGCTCAGTTGTTAAAGATAAAACGACAAAAATGCAAAGGGATTGTTCTAGGCGTTGGCGCAAAGGAAAACAATTCAAAAGGGTCAGTTCACATAACATGCAAGTCTATAAACAGTGACTACGCTTTTACAACTGAGGCCATGATTAAGAACAATCTACTTAAAAATCTCCCCAACCAAATATTTTCGAAGCCTTCATGGTCATTCACAGAAAACATTACATTGGCGGATCCGGAGTAATACATTAGTAGGCCAATCGACTTAGTACTCGGAGTCGAAGTCTACGCTAACATTATCATGGAGGGAGTCATCAAGGGGACTAACATAACACAGCCTATCGCTCAGCAAACCCACCTGGGGTGGATATTGTGTGGAGGCTCAACAAAAACATTTCAATTCAATGTAGTTATGCACAACTTAAAAGACATGCATAAATTCTGGGAAACAGACGACATTACAGAACAGTCCAATTTATTTGTCGAGGATCAGAATTGCATTACGTTTTACTTAGATACCTAATAATTAGGAAACGAAACGGGCGCTACGAAGTCAGGCTTCCATTAAAGAAAAACATAGAAAACCAGTTGGGTTCCTCAAAACAAATGGCTTTAGCTCAATTTCGAAATTTGGAGCGCAAGTTTCAGAAACAAGAGACATTAGCCTTACATTACAAAATGTTCATGTGGATGAATATTTACAATTAAAACATATGAAGCTAGCTTTGCAAAGTAACATGACACCGGAGTGCTACTTGCCTCATCATGGTGTACTACAAAATACAGGGTTATTTTTAACGCATCTGCGAAAACATCTTCAGGATACAGCCTCAACGATTCGATGCATAAAGGACCCAACCTTCAACAAGATCTGCAACTACACTGGACAGCAAATAAACCGAGCCACCCGCTACCTAGGCACTCTAATTCGATTTTCTCAAAAACTAAAAAACCTACAATTATCAAAGTTGTACCTACAGAAAGTGCGTTTCATGGTGATTAAAATGAAAGGAAACTCATTGGGTTTAATCAATATTTCAGTGTTTATTAAGGATTTTACAAAGAAGAGTCGTTTTCCAGTCGTGACAATCGCTAGTAATGATAAAGTGAAAAAAAAAAAATTAAAGCCAAAAACAAAGATAAAATCAAAAAAAAGTTTTTGATCAATATTCCGTATTCCCTCCCCTTGCTCGGATAACTGCCAGCATCCTTGTATTCATCGACCTTACGAGCCTGACGATAAAATCTTGAGGAATTGTATTCCACTCCTCTTCTATTGCGATTCGCAGCTCTGGAAGCTTTGTTGGAGCAGGTACCCGGGCTCGAACCCGACGTTTCAGCTCATCCCATAAGTGTTCTATCGGATTCAAGTCCGGGCTTCGAGCTGGCCAGTCCAACGTACGAATGCTGACGTCGCGTAGATACTGGGTCACCACATGAGCAACATGAGGCCGTGCATTATCATGCATCAATTGCATATCCTGTCCGATATATCCTGCGTAAGGTACCCCATGGTCTGCGAGGATTTCAGTAATGTAGCGATGAGAAGTCAGTCCACGTGTACGGCCCGTCGGTTCGAGGAAAACTAACGCTATATGTGCTGTTAACGAGATGCCGCCCCAGACCATTACAGATCCTCCTCCATAAGCAACAGTTTCCTCGATGCAACACTGAGAATAACGTTCTCCAGGGCAACGATATACTCTCTGACGTCGATCACTTCCATGTAGACACCCTGGTCTCATCAGTGAAGAGTACATTACTCCACTGCTCTAATGTCCAATCCCTATGCTCTCGAGCAAATTCAAGTCGTGCTCGACGGTGTGCTACCGTTAATGCTAGGCCTGTTGCAGCTCTTTTTGGGGTCAGGTTCCGTTCAGCAAGTCTCCTTCTGACGGTATCTGAACTTATGACCACTTGGCGTTCGTCACGCAGACTTTGTTGGACTTGAACTGCGTTGAGGTGGCGATTTCGCAGAACAGTAAGGTGGATATAACGATCATCTGCTGCTGATGTAGCCCTAGGTCTGCCCGTACCTGGACGGCGATCGAATGCTCCAGTCTCTAGGTATCGTCTGTAAACTCGTTGCACCGAAGATCTGCTGATTCGAAGCCTTCGAGCGACTTCACGTTGCGCAATGCCTGCTTGAAGTAATGCTACGGCTTGAGCTGCTTCCTGAGGTGTTGTATCCATTATTAATCGAAAAATGTAGCAAAAACACAAGCGTCTGAGCAAACGATGGACAAAAACAAAAGAAATGATAAGAAATATCCGACTATCCGACATTGTAGAGAAAAAGAACGCTAATTTCAAACTCTGGTGAAAACAGAGCAAATCGTTAGCATTGTGTTTGTTGCTTGATTACAATGTGAGTTGACGGTACTTTCGAATTAATTTGTAGTCATTTTAATCACCATGAAACGCACTTTTTGTAGGTATAACTTTGATAGTTGTAAGTTTTATACTTTTTGAGAAAATCGAATCAGAGTTCCTAGGTAGCGGGTGGCTCGGTTTATTTGCTGACCAGTGTATTATTGCTAAAATGGAGGCAATACCAATACGCTTATACAGCAGACATCGAGAAGATGTATAATAATATGCAGATCCAAGTACATGAATTGGATCAACCTCTACAAAAAATAATTTGGCGCAACAATGCACAATGTCCTATACAATCTTATCAACTCACAACAGTAACATATGGAACAAAGGCGGCTCCATTTTTAGCACTAATGACGCTGAAGAAATTAGCAACAGACGAACAGAAAAATTATCCTGACGCGGCTCAAGTGTTAGACAAACATTTTTACATGGATGACCTTGTACATGGGTGTCATGCTATTGAACAGGGTAAGAAATTCATATTTTTAAATAGATTAATGAACTTACTGCATTCAGGAGGTTTTAACTTACGTAAATGGGCCTCCAACGAAACAACATTAATCAAAGACATACCGAGTCATCAAAATCCTGTCACAATCATTGTATTCAACTCGAAATTGGAGTCAACCTCAAAAACACTGGGTCTGTGTTGGAACACGAACACGGATAAATTCTGCTTTCATTGCGAATTTTCTAAATAGACTACAAGGCCAACAAAACGCTATCTACTATCGGAAATATCGAAATTGTTTGATCCGTTAGGCTGGTTGACACCGTTATCAACTAAATTGAAGTTGCTGTTCCAAAAACTTTGGAAAAAAAAATTACATTGGGATGAGGAAGTTTCCGATGACATTTACTATGAATGGGCCAAAATAAAAGCAGACCTAGACAACATAAACAGCTGCGATGTACCAAGATGGTTGAAGAACAACAGTGATGACATCATCGAAATTCATGGGTTTTGTTTTTCATCGCATATGCATGCGTACGTAGCTTATGCGCGCATAAAACATCAATCGGTCGTAATACTCATCGCCGCAAAATCTAAACTCGTGCCGCATAAGAAAGCCCTTACGTTGCCAAAACTGGAACTTAGTGGCGCATACCTTACTTTCTAAACTAGTAAATAAAATACAAAAGGCATTAACAAATAGACTAGAAATATTTGGATGGACGGATTCGAAGGTAGCACTCGGCTGGATACAGGGTGAGCCTAACCGATGGAAGGCGTTCGTCGCAAATAGGGTTGCCAAACTCACAGAAACAATGCCACCTGTCTGCTGGCGTTATGTAAAATCAACGGATAATCCAGCGGATTGTGCCAGCCGTGGGATGCTAGCGTCGCAGTTGAAACAACATACATTGTAGTGGCAAGGCCCCCAATGGCTGAAAACATGGACTCCAGAAGATGAAACTGAAAAACAATTATTTATTAACAATAAGGAGCTCAAAACAGTTAAAAAACAAGTCAACATCGTCAAAGATTGCCCAAATATCATCGATTACTTCTTAGAAAAATACAACAGTACAAAGAAAATACCTCATATACTGTCATGGATATATCGAGCGATAACACCTGTACGTTCCCGTAAACATTTGCCGAGCTATCTCACATTACAAGAGTTGCGCAAAGCTAAAACAATTATTATAAAATATGTGCAAAATAAGGAAATAGCGACGGAAAAAAAACATCTGCGCAAACATGGTAGTGTTGGTTTAAAAAGCCAATTATTAAAATTAAATCCTTTCATTGATCAAAACGGATTGTTACGTGTCGGTGGGCGTTTGAAAAACGCTATCATAAGTAAGGAGATGCGGCTTCCGATAATCATACCTCACAAGTGTCGGTTGCTGGAGATTCTCATTGATGAAGCACATCAACTAACATTTCACGGCGGACCACGTGTGACCCTCGCCAAACTACGTCATTACTATTGGATAACGAGTGAGAACAATGCTACCAAGAAGCAGATAAGAAAATACGTGATTTGCCGAAAACATGAATCAGGAAAACAATATCAACTGATGGGCGACCTTCCCGAAGAGCGATGCAATCCCGCTCCACCCTTCTACCACACAGGCGTCGATTACACGGGGTTTATGGAAATTAAAACAAACAAAGGACGTGGAGTGAAAACAACTAAAGGATACGTGTCGGTTTTCCTTTGCATGGTCACAAAAGCCGTGCACTTGGAGCCGGTTTCGGACTTACAAGCGCTGCTTTTTTGGCTGCATTGAAGAGAATGGCATCTAGACGAGGAGCTCCACGACATCTTTACAGCGACCAAGGAACTAATTTCGTTGGCGCCAGCAACATTTTAGAAAATGAATACCAACAATTACAACAAATCTTCCACGATAGTTTCTTGGCAGAAGTGACCGAAATGAAAATCGAATGGCACTTTAACGCACCGTCATGGCCAAGCGCCGGAGGCTTATGGGAGAGAGCTGTAAGGAGCCTTAAGTTCCACTTTAAGCGAGTAATTGGTGAACAGAGGCTCACATTTGAGGAGAACTCGACTATGTTTGCTCAACTTGAGGCGTGCTTGAATACCAGACCTCTGTGCTCCATAACAGAAAACATAGAAGATCTCGACTTTTTAACACACACACACACAGCACAGGCTTATCAGTTATTGAAACAGAAAGGGATGCCAGGACACGTTGGCATTTAATCCAGAAGCAATCCGAAGACATTTGGAGAAGGTGGAAGTCAGAATATCTAAGCCAACTAACAGCAAGAAGTAAATGGCTGAAGCCACAACAAAAATTGAAAATAGGCGATTTGGTCGTCATTCGAGAAATTTTAGTATGATGTTTATTGTTTCATATTTCTTTGTCATCTGCCTAGCCTTATCCCAACTATTTTGGGGTCGGCTTCCAATCAAGCCGGATTTAGCTGAATACCAGTAGTTTACGAGGAGCGGCTGCCTACCAGACCTCCACAACCCATTAACTGGGTAACACGGTACTTCATGGCAAGACTGGAGTCAGATTTACTGGCTTCTGACAATCCGTAACGACTGCCAAAGATCTACAAATGACAGCCGGGACCAACGGCTTTACGTGCTTTCCGAGGCACGGAGGAAACTCGGTATGTTAAGATGGTCACCCATCCACAGACCAACCTTGGCAAGCGTTGCTTAACCTTGAAGATCGAACCGTGCGGCTGTTATTATCTAGCCACTTTCATATTTCTTTGTATTATTTATTTTTGTTCATTGTTTAGAATAGTATTTATTAATAATTGTAAAGTTTGCTTATTTTTAATAGTCGATTAAGATTTATTATTGTATTGATCTAGTTAACATATATAACTGACCAATTGAAATTGCGATGAAGTGAGGGCCTGAAACACAGGTTTAAATAAACCTAGATCGGGCAGGTCGCTATATACATTATAAGTTCCAAGTTAAATATCTTATACGTCTAAATATTGTTAGCCATACACTAGTTTTAAGTTAGGCACTAATTTACCTTTATACAAGATTTTTACTTTATTATCTTTTTGTGGCTATTTATACACATTTTATTGTAAAAGTTTTTATTAATAAATTGAAATGAATTCAAGACAGCAACATACCTGCTGGAAAATGGGCAATGGGAAGAGTGTCCACCCGGGCAGAGACGGACTGGTACGGGTGGTATCCTTAAAAACCAACAATGGAATCGTGAAGCGACCAGTCATAAAGCTTTCCCTATTACCTATTAATTCGCCGTAAACAAGAACATAAAACAGAAGAAAAACAAACAGAAGAATTTCATATTCCAAATAATGTTCCCATTAATTAGCAGAAGTGAAGTGGCGCCAGTGACGGAAAAGTTGAAAGGGAATCGCTTGTCTTGGTATGGTCATGTAAAGAGGAGGGATGAAACGCATATAACTAGAAGAGTTATGAACATAAATGTGGATGGATGGAGAGGGTGAGGAAGGCCAAAGAAAAGTTGGATGGATTGTGTGAGGAGCGATATGAAAGAAAAGGGAGTTAGTGATAGAGTGACGACTGATAGAACAGAATGGAAGAATAAAACGTGTTGCGCCGACCCCAAGTAACATGGGATAAGGGCAGGAAAATGATGATGAATTAGCAGAGATCGATACAAATTATACAGAGTGATACCGATTCCCAAACAATTCGGTAAGAATATGACAGGCATTCTGCCAAAATCGCTATACATGGCAGTGAATCTAAAAAAAGTACTCATACATACCAATAAACAACGATGAGCTATCAACATGTCTTACTCAGGAAGAGACTTACATGTGCTTGCTTAAGAAGCCTGTTTACCGTCTAGGCAGTGACAACAACAATTACTGCAACCTTAATCATGAGACTAACCAATGTAAAATTGAACTAACCATATGTTCAAATATGTGGGTACCGTTGAACGATACTTCTGATGCAAGTTATTATGTTTTGTAAGCGTTGTTTGTGTAGTTCTTTCTAATTGGTCGGTGTCTGTTTTGGTCCATTTTATAACTCCCGAGTGAGTATGTTAATACAGGGATGGCAAAAATAATATGTTTACTAGAGAGCTGGGTTTTGCAGATGGTATTAAGTCTTCTCTTGTATTCTGTAGTTAGTGTATTTTTAATTCTTATATGATCCAGTCCTTTTAATTGCGCGTACCCTAAGTATTTATACAAATCAGTTGGTTCCGTTGCTGCTATATATCGTTGTTGTTCACTACATAGTCTCCGGGCCGTATCTTATCTCTTACAATGTGAAGTGTTTTCCATTTATCTAAACCAAACCGCATATTAATATCCTTGCTGAACTCCACTGTAATGTCCACTAATTTCTTCATATCTTTTTCTGTTTTTGCATACAATTTTATGTCGTCCATGTATATAAGATGTGATATTGTTGTTTCCTCTGTAGTGTGTTTTAGACAGTATCCGGCCCTACATCTCTGAAGTAAATGGGACAAAGGATTTAGGGCGAGACAGAACCACATAGGGCTCAGAGAATCACCTTGGTAGATACCTTTTTTAATGGATATCCATCGCGTTGTTATGATGCGGTAGTTGTTATTTATCAACCACCGTATAATACATAATACGGCGCAGGAAATAAATTATTTTTGGGTCTATTCTATAAATCTCTAATATTCTTATCAACCAGGAATGAGGAACACTGTCGAAAGCTTTTTTGTAGATAATATAGATGCAATGGAGGTTTTTGTTTTTTGTGGTGGCGTTTTTATGTACAGTGGAGTCGATAATTAGCTGTTCTTTGCATCCCATGTGGCCCTATCTACATCCCTTCTGTTCCTCTGCTATTAAATTATTGTGTATAATGTGTGAATTAATCTTTCTTGTTATTGCTGAAGTTAATATTGTATATTGTAGGTAGGCATCTTATTTGGGCACGCAACAATCCAGGCTATAAGTCCCCTCTTTGAGGAGTGGCTGGAGCGGCGCCACGGCGTCCTCACCTTCCGCCTGACACAGGTACTCACCGTATACGGTTGTTTCGGGAGATACTTGTTTCGGATTCGGCGGGAGGACGCGCCCGGGTATCAACACTGTGAGGGTCGCCCGGACGACACGGTGGAGGTCTGCCCTGCTTGGGCGGAGCACCGCCGGGTCCTCGTCGAGGCGCTCGGCGGCGGCGACCTCTCGCGACCGGCCTTGGTTCAATCTATGGTCCGGAGCGAGGAGGCATGCGAAGCGATCACCTCCTTCTGCGAAGCAGTAATGCTAACAAAGGAGGAGGCCGAACCTGTGAGAGAGAGGGAAACCTCACGTCATAGGGAAGTCGCCGCAACAGAAGACGCCCCAGGCGTCGGGAGTCGCAGGACGATTCCCGGCCGCCGTAGGCGCGGGCCTGCGGACGGCGAGCAGTGGGTGGCTCGCCGTCTGATCAGAACTAGGCCCGTGTCGGCGGTGCGCTGCGATCCCAGCGCCGCGCCTTAAAGAGATGTCAGCGTGGAAGACGGGGCCCGCTAGGGCAGGTGCCTGCTGGGGCTGCGGAATCTGTTCGAAAGAGGTATCGTAGCCTTGGAACGCAAAGGGCACCAGGAGGAACACGGATGGGTTTTAGTCAGTAAGAGTCTGACACTCCCTCTTGCTTCACCCAGAGCGGGAGGAGTCATTTGATGATTTCCCATCTTTAAAAAAAAAGGTAGGCATCTTATTTGTCTGTATTGGGAAGGCTCAATTTTTAGTTTTAGGTAGCATGTAAGTAATTCCTGTTGTAATAAAGTCAAGTTCGTGTTGTTGTCCTAATATAATATTTATTTATTTATTTACTTGAAAAAAGTCGCAAATTAAGTCTTAATATAGCATCCGCTCTCTTTACTACTTTGTTTGATCTACTACCATTGATATATTGTGTGAGTCTGCCACAATCTGCTCTTAGCATTTCATTATCGTTAACTAACCTTTGTTGCCACCCTTGTTCTGTGTTTTGTCTCGTTCTTGTGTTTCGATTGTGGTCTGTGATTTTAAAGTTGAGCTCTTCAGATATAACTTCCGCCGTGCAATATATAAGTAAATGAATGTCTAAGAGATGTGCGTCGTCAGAAAGAAACTGATTTAGTATATGCTCATTGAATAAGTTTACTAAACGAAATAGGTTAGGGGTGTACTTAAGTTTGGGTAGCTTTGGTCGAGCTGCTGGGTCCATTCCAGAGTATAGAGCTATCGTGTTTCTAAATTTGTCATGTATGTCTTGGGCAAAAGAAACTGATTTAGTATAATATGCTCATTGAATAAGTTTACTAAACGAAATAGGTTAGGGGTGTACTTAAGTTTGGGTAGCTTTGGTCGAGCTGCTGGGTCCATTCCAGAGTATAGAGCTATCGTGTTTCTAAGTTTGTCAAGTATGTCTTGGGCATATGTATCCGTTGTAAGGTTTTGACTTTCGACTACTAAAGTTTCGATATCGTTTTCTAGCGTCAAGGTTAAATACTCGGTTTGTGTGGATGTATGTGATGTTTGCGTGGAAGGCTGCGATTGGTGATATGGTTGAGATTGGATAATAATAGGTTGTGATTGAATGAGCGCTTGTGGTTGTCCTTGAAGAGTATTTTCGTTAATATTTTCTGTAATAGTGATATTGTTTGCAACATTTAATGATTCTTCCTGTAGTAATTGTGTTCGTACTTCTTCTTTTAATTGATCTATAATATCTTGAGATAGAATTATTATTATTATCTCCTTTACTCAATAAATTAACCTACAAATTACATTTTTAAATATTTGAAAAAAATAGTAGCCCACCGGTATCGGGAACAGGGTCCAAGCTACCAGCGGTCAGGGCTCCAGAGAGAGGAACCTCCTAACCATACGAGCCATGTCCAGAAGAACCGCTTTCTGAATCAAGCCCTTGATCCAGCACCCTAACGAAAGCCTCTTGAGGTGTTGGTCGAGGCTCGTGGCTATTAAGCCATTGGCTGATACGACTATCGGTACAATGATTGCGGAATCCACATCCCACATGTCGACAACCTCGCGAGCCAAGTCCATATACTTTATTTGTTTCGTCGTTTGTCGGCTTTCACGAGGTTCTCGTTATGTGGGACGGTTATCTCTACAATCACATTGCACGCCTCTCGATTCGGTCCAACACCACTATATCAGGCTTATTGGCAACAATAGTCCTGTCAGTGATGATGGACCGATCCCAGTACAATGATATTGCCATTATCGAGAACTGGGCCGGGCGTATACCTGTAGTACGGCACCTCCGACTCCACAAGAGAGTATTTCAGAGCAAGTTGCTGATGGATAATCCTGGCTACAAGGTTGTGCCTATGCAAGTATTCTCCGTTAGCTAGACGAGAACAACTAGAGATATTGTGGCGAATTGATTCTCCCGGACAGTGACAGGCCCGACATATGTCAACCGCGCCGTCCTGCACAATACATTTCCGGTAGTTCCTTGTCATGATAACTTCGTCCATAATTGCACACAAAACCTTCGGTTTCTCCAAAAATATCACCGAAACGCGGCCAGGTTACGGACGCTAGTTGATCTACGTCAGGCCCATGTAGGGCCCGGAAAAAGCGTCCGTGAAGCTCCTTGCCCTGCCATACCGCCCTGCGATCGTTGGTGTCAAGTACTGCAGGTTTGCGCCAGTTCTCATTTGCCAAGGAGATCGGGGTGAGTCCCTTGTCCACCGCCACTACATATCGATGCAAACCCACGTCGACAGCTAGGAAGTATTCCCTGAGACTGCATATCTCGCGATTGTAGAGAGTCTTAGCATTTAAAAAGCCTCGATAATTTTAAAATGTTATTCAAGGAATAAGAACAAAAATGACCATACCCCCCTAATCTCCAAAACTACTGAGCCTAAAATTTTGAAAAAAAAAATCAGATAATAGTTATATACCTAAAGAAACAGGAAAACCTACAAGAAGTCTGTGATAGGGATTTCGGTCTCGGAAGCATTTTCAGTCCCGGGACCAGTCTCGAACCTCGGAAGCTAGTCCCGGGACTCCCGGGAAATTCGAGACCCATGTGTTTTTTATATTAGAATGGTTTTTTACGGATACGTTACGTTATGGATGGAGGTATTGCAGGTGTGCAAGAAAATGGTGATTTTAATATTGTTTTGGAAGGTAAACTAGACTTATTTTGGTAAAAATAAAAGAAATGGCAATGACATAGTTTGACTTAGTAAATGATAAACTATAAGAGGGTGAGGGTAGTAGTGAAACTGACTGAAGTGAGTGGTGGTGAACTGTGAAGTAAATGATAATTACGATTGTAACTGTTTATAAATCACATTTATTACAAAGGACATGGCCGGAATTAGTATAGAGCCGTGCCCTAAAAAAAAGATTCATGTACATTGATATACAATACATCATATTAAAGCTTACATGTATATCTTTGCAATAATTTAAGTTCTATGATTAGAGAAGAAGCGAGAGACGCGATAAATAGAATACAACATTTCGATTTTTGTAGACGAAACAATGCAAGAATTACTAGATATAAAGACAGTTTCTTCACTAACCCGATACGACATTCATTTACATCGATATCAGGGAACGTCTAATTCTATGAAAATGTATGGAACACTCTCAATGTCAGTGTTCCATGCATTTTCACAGAATTACGAGTAAAGAGCCAAAAATGAAAATACCATTACCGCTTCGCTCCTATTGATCTTATCGTGATGATATATAGCCTATAGCCTTCCTCGATAAATGGGCTATCTAAAACTGAAAGAATTTTTCAAACTGACCAGTAGTTCCTGAGATTAGCACGTTCATGTAAGTAAACAAACAAACTCTTCAGGTTTATATATTATAGATAGATTAGTCTCTCATCAAATCAGCCTCTCGTCATAGAAAGGCCGCGATAGCAAAGAAAAGTTCGTCGTCTACACATAAATCTGGACATTGTAACTTGCTCGTAGAGACTGCAAAAAAAGATTTGAAGAATTGGGTAGGTATAACACACTAAAATAGCACTTGAATTTTTATTTAAGTATATAATTAATTAGGTACATATGATATACATTTGCTTATTAAATATATATACTTCTACCTACTTCTTTTACAGACATTTTAAGAAAAAAATCATTGCAATCAGTCAGAGACACATTCAATGTTTTGATCCACTTAGAACCCTATTCATCTTTAAAGATCAATAAAATGTTATCGAGGAATGAGGCTGGTGCCGTTATATTTGCTTGGTGCCTGGCCCAGCCCAAATACCATAACAACGTCATGACATGGCAACAACACCCAACTGTTTGATTTCCAACTAGGCAGCTACAACAATAGCCTAAAATGGCATCCAAGGGACTAGGGCTGGATGGCTCACTATCAAACAAAATAGATGAAAAATATTATTTACAGCTTATGTGCCATGACTATATTCGCCCCCTCAAAAGATAAGGGCTAAGGGCATTTTCCAAAGGAAGTTCAATATATAGTGATTATAACTCTGTCACTTTAAGTCCTGTCCAATAGTGACAAATGTGATGCGGCATTTGATCCACATTATTTAAATCAAAAGTTACTAGATATCTTTTTAGAAGTTCTATTAAATCTTCCGATTGTTGAACAGTAAAATAAGACGAGGTATTTGTGTTCTCAGGTAATAAATGCCACTCATTAGCAAATAAATATATCTCTCATGTTCGGCAACTGATGGGAACATAATAATTAACTTAACAAAAATGCTCTGAGTTGGTTCTGGTTGGTTGGTTGGTTGATTGACTATTACACTCCTTAAAAATACAATGGCTAGAAGTATTCGGAACACGTTAGTAACTAGGCAGATAATTCATTTGGTCAATTCTTCGTGCTTCAGCAGGATTATCAGCTGGTGGAAGTGGAGGTGGTTTGGGCAATCCAGGTTCATTTTCCTCCAGTTCCTATCTATGTGTATTCAGTACTAAGTGCCGATTTGCTTGCATCCAACAGGGATGACATGCTTGTAGATTTGCCCTCTGATCCTGTAAAAAGGTTTGACATTATACCTATGAAATCTACACCTTTACTTTTTAAAGGAAATGATAGAACTGTTACGGCCAGTGTAATAAATGTGGTAAGTATAAATAATAACTGGTAATTATTAGGGTACAGTCACTTGGCATACAGTTTACGGTTGACTGATAGCCTGAGTTAGCGCCCAATACTATATTCAATAGAATGCCTATATTATGCATACAGTACACCGTTTGCAGAATGACCGCACCATTGAAATAGTAACGGATGGGCAAATCGTTGGCAGACTATATGCCAAGTGAGACTGCACACTTACTCATTAATTATAAGGTTTTTTTTCATCATCGGAATTTACAGCAGCCAGGGCAAAGCCAGGCTAAATATATAAGTTCGAAAGCACACACTAACCGGATTGTGGGTTTTCCATGAGAAGAAAATATCAATTAATGGACTGTTTTCTTCAAGGGTGTGGTATCGCATTGGGTAGCGCCTCCCCATAACAGAACATCCACAATCAATACACACCATTGGGTAGCTCAGTACTCTGCTATGTCTCTGGTATGCTTCTTCTGAGCGTTGGTTTAACAATACATAACATGCAAATCAGTCCATCTGAAGGAAGCTGAAAAACATAAAATACATACGTGATTAGTACTTATATAATGCTAACATTCTTTCCGAATATGGAACTCAACTGCTTAAAATGGTAGGTGAAGTTTACCAACTTCGATTGCAATTTAGTTTATATTTTAGCAGTATGAAAATAATTACAACTTAGGTACGTACCTCTTGTATAGATAACCATTCAGTCAATGTATTTTGTAACTGCGGTGTTAAAATTGTTACATATGCCTTCGCATTCGATTAGTGGCCACACTACAATTTAAGCACCTTGACATCGTGAGCGTCAGAATCCAAATAACAAACAAACAAGTACAATATACACAGTAAACGAAAGTCCGATGAACGATAGCGTGGGGTCAAGTAAAAATACCCAACAGAGTAAAACGAAAAGACAACACAATAATACGTAACAAGATCAACGCAAGCAGAAATGTCAACATAACTATGACGTTTGGAATGTTCGGATCATAGATTATACATTATGTTCGGATTCACACACTTGAATATATTATCGATGTATAATGCGTCACGTGATAGGCAACATGATACGCGGCATGCAGCTAGAAAAATGGCTTCTGCGATAATAGTGACTGTTGACTTTTACAGATGACGATTCTGGCGGTCATGGGTATTTTTTATTTTAGTCTGATCTTCAGGCTTGCTACAGATACTGTTTGTCATATGCGTGTATCCAAACAGAGAGGCAGTTGTATTGCAATGCATAACATTATGTCGAAATAAAAAACCACACAAAATCAATAAACACACATATTTTTTTGTCATTTTTTGTCGCCTGTTTTAGAGAAATGTATTTGTTGCGATTTATTTTTGTTTATTTTATGAGTACTTTTCACATATTAATAATTGCTGTACATTTATGTATTCTGGATTGATTAAGGGCAGAATTAGGCCATGTCTTTTACTCTTTGATCAATATGACCAAACCAAACATTACAATAGAATATTATAACAAATAGAAAAAAATAAGATAGCAATATTTGAAGTACCTAATTCAGACTTTCAGGTTATTACTTAATTCTTTATTCTTAATTCTAATGTTTAGTCTTTTTTAATTAGGAACTTTGGTAAAAAAAGCTTATATCTAAGTAGTCGTTTTATCTAGTAAAATATTAAAAATATACCCTTTCCTTAAGTTTCGGTAATTTAGGTATAAATAAACTTATAAATGTCGATTGACCTGACCAAACATTTAAACAAAACAAAACGAAAACTCTATAATTCTTGCACTAGAATCGTATGACTTATTAATAATTATAATTACTCTGTTTATACAAAACAAAATTCAAATTAAAACAAAACTTCTCATAAAAATCAACCAATCGAAAAGTTACATTCAAACAAAACAAAACGAAAATTTAAAATCAGTTCTTTCGACTTATTAATATTATATGTCGGCAAGCGGCAGTGTCACTAGGCGGTACATAGTGCGCGGCGGAGAATTTATAAGTATAAAATGTACAAATAAATTCTGGTGTTAAGAATATTTTAATGTTTTTCTACCGAAACATTTGGTCTCGAAATTCCCGGGAATTTTTATTAAGTCTCGGTCTCGGTCTCGATGATAAAAGTGGCGAGCCTCCCGGGATTTCGAGAATCGAGACTCCCGGGGCGAAATCCCTAGTCTGTGATGTTAAAATAACATGCTAAAAAAAATGTTATTGGTTCGGAACCCTCATGCGAGTCCGATTCGCTCTTGGCCATTTTTTATTTATATGTATGTACCCTTTTCATGTCTATCATATCTTTTTACCTATTACCACTATAATATACACTATACACTAATATGCACTACATCGTTTACCAAAAACTATATACTTAGGTTGAGCAAGAAAAAAATAAAATGGTGTTGTTACAGTATTGGGCTGACATAAAATATAAAGCCCGCAAGAAGTCTGCCGCCGGCGGTGCCCTGGGAGACCTCTCCAGCGCTGAGGAGCGCTTGCAGAATATATTCAACAGCAGCGGCCGAGAATGTGAGTCTTGAGCATTGTATGTAACGTAAAGCGCGATATTGTAGCTAAGTAAACACTATGGCACTGCTTTTTAAGGTTCTGTACCCAAAGAGTAACCAACGGAAGCCTATTACTAAGGGGTGTGTAACGTTTGAAATAATATAATGAATTATTGATATAATTTTGTTTTACCTAATTTTATAATTATAGTAAAATGAACATTTTAAATAATATTCAAAATCGTAACGAAAAAAGTAACGTTTAATATAATTTAGAAATGTCTACTTTGTTTCCTGTGTTTGAGTTACAGAAGTCCATATGTATCCCAAAGGTAAATGGGCATTTTGTTCAGACCTGTGACCCACCAGCGACTACTAGTCGAAGTATGTTAAAGACCATGAATACTACTACCCAATGGGTCGCTTTCCTCAAAAGTATGGGAAAGTATATCCTTCTAAATAAATAAAATGCTTACACACATATCTTCCTAAAATCCTAAAAAGGAAAACGAATGCTTTGGAGCTGTCTATCTTGTTCCCCGCAGTTTCTCCCGCGTCATTCCAAGCACCCATTTATAAAAATACTATTTTATGAGTAACCCCCGAACAAACCTGAAAATGCACCTACATTATTTTTTTCGCATTTTATCCAACATCATCAATATTAATCGTAACATCATCGTCTAAACACCTTGCTGGTGCATCTATTCCTTCCTGATGTCTTGCCCACGAGAAGAAGTACACCACACTCGCGATATGCGCACAGCTTCCAACTTGGGAATACAAATCCGTTCTGTTTTAAAATCCGGATTTTTAAGAACGGATTCTGGGGCCAATCCGGATTATTCGGGTTTTTTCATGAATATAAATAAATCTACCCATATTAGTTTATTAATATGATGTTTCACTGTGGTTTTGAAGGAGGTCATCAGGACTATGGACTAGTGGGACTTGGGAATCAATGTAGACGGCCAATAACTCAACCACCTCAGTTTTGCGGATGACTTGGTTTTGATTGCTGATAACCCAGAAACATTACAAACAATGCTTCAGGATCTTACCATTAAAAGCAAAAACGTGGGGTTGAAAATCAATCAATCGAAGTCCAAGGCCATGACGAATAGATTGGAAACCGAAATCTATTGGCGAGAAAGAAATAGACTTTGTGTCTTCTTACATATACCTGGGACAGCTTAAAACTTTGTGAAACCAAATGTCACAAGAAATCGACAGAAGAATCACAAATGCATGGAAACGATTTTGGTCTCTAAAGGATATAATGAAGAACAGTCACTATACCCTGGAAGTAAATTGAAAACTCTTCTACACATCCATATTACCAATACTCACATATGGTTGCCAGACCTGGGCCACAACACAAGTACTGCAGAATAAATTAAGACCTTGCCAAAGAAGCATGCTGGGGTACGGTATGTAGAGTATGTACGGTTGGTAGGGTAGACAAGAAAAGAGCCGCTCATATAAGGAAAGCCACCAGGCTAGAAGACGTGGCTTTAAAAACCAAACATCTGAAATGGCAGTGGACAGGTACACAATAAGAGAGCAAAGGGAAAAATAGATCAAAAGGATCACTGAGTGGACCCCTAGGGGCAACACAAAAAGAAAGCGAGGAAGACCGCTCAAGAGGTGGTCAGATGACATACGAAGGGTGGCTGGAGCGCTCTGGGTCAGGGTGGCCAGAAAACGAGCGGAAAGGGAGGAGCTGGAGGAGGCCTATGTATCGATAAAGCACGCTGATGAGATACGGAAATGATTTGTAAATAACTATGAGCAATAAATGTTTTTGAATACTTGAAAATTTGATTATGATGTTTCTTTTATTTGTTTGCGCGCGTTTTGGGTCACTTAAATCCATGTGTTCAAATTTCAACAGAATCGGTCCAGTAGATCTGGAGAAAACTGGCTGTGATGGACGAAAAGACCCGAGTGATCCTTTAAGGGTTCCGTTTTTTACGGATGTTCGAACCCCTAAAAATATGTTATTTTTTGGGACATAAAATGTGATCTCAAAAATAATGTCGCATCTAAATAGCTGTCGTTTAACCTGCTGCGAATTCGCTTACATATAATTCCTACTGCGGAAAAAGCACTGAATTCACTGAAGATGTTTGTAAGCGGCCTCCAAGTACGACTATCGTGGGCCCGCCAGGGCAAGTGCCTGCTGGGGCTGCGGAATCTGTTCGAAATAGGTACCGTAGCCCTGGAACGCAAAGGGCACTAGGAGGAACACGGATGGGTTTTAGTCAGTAAGAGTCTGACACTCCCTCCTGCTTCACCCAGAGCGGGAAGAGTCATTTGATGATTTCCCATCCTTAAGAAAAAAGTACGACTATCGTCCTCGTGATCCACTATCCTCGAATAACTCCATCTCCGCCATCGAAACGAAAACAATTTCTTATTATTCAGAAAATCCGGATTTGATTTTCGAAAATTTGGAAGTCGAGTAAAACTGCGGATATCTGGATTTTTCGGATTACGGATAGTCTGGATTACATTCCCTACTTCCAACAGTACGGCGGCCGTGTATGCAGGAACAATAATAGTTTTTAATACTTTCTTTCATTTAGAGTGGGATCAATCAAAATATATGTATAATATTGTCTCATTCGTACATGGCGTGACTGGATTCGGCTTCTTATTAATGTTTTATTTTGAACTATTATACGCCATTTTGCCGCATGTGTTCGGTACAATATGACCTTGCGATTCTAATGTAAATAGTATCAATTTCTCATAGGTAAGCTGTAGAAAATCATTGAAATCTGGATCACTCCCGTCAAGTGACACGAATGCTAGCTACTCTTTGTCTGTTCAAATTGTTCGATAGAACATATTCTGCGAGTTCATTGTTTTGTTGCATTTTTTCATTGATAATGGCTACAAACTGTTCAGCGTATCATGATTTTCATATGATCGACGAGTAACGTTCATAATTGCTGCAGTTATTTTGAAGTCTACCATCATGTGACTCGCGGCAACGTTAAAATACACGTGGCGAAATATCTTAAAATCTTTTTTGAATCTACCATTCATAGTCTCGACGACCCATCGCACCATTGTGATTAATCTCTGTTATTCTCAATTTTTCTCGTCTTTGTCTTGTTTGACTATAAACGCATTCTTCGATAGCTTGTAATCACGAAACCCAATAAGAACACGTCAGGTAGCAAATTAAAAACTATGTAGTGGACATTCTTCACTCATCATTGTGCCATCCGACGACGTCGTGGCTTTGTACGGTCCGAGCACATCGAGTATGAATCATCGGTACACACCATCAAAAAAAGTTTAAGAAGGTTGCAATATTTATGCAAACTATAGGATTCTCTTTGGAACAAGAAATTTGAACTGACTCGGTATTAGCAAGTTTCTAGCGACGACCTCTTCTCTGGATACATGATTTGACCCCAGATGCTGTGGCATACATTCCTCGGCTAAGCATTCCTGAGCTGTTTTGAAGTCACGTTCTAGTGTTCTTCTAGATATTTGTTACCAAGCGCTCATCTGGCACGCCGGTTCTTAGTTTGGTTAAGTACATACCAAGAACCGTGGCAGGACGCTTTGACCTATTTTGTAGTGAAGGCATCTCAGACAAGATCATAATATTGAAGTTGTTTTTCGTCACACTTGTCCAAAAGTGCAATTCATTATCATCTATCTCATTAATGTTTTCGAAGTCCAACCGTCTTTTGTTTTCGTAACTCCATTTATATTCGTTTATTACATCGAGTACATGGTCGCCATTGAAGTTTTCATGGCATCCAGTAAGTCCTCCCATCCATTAGTTGTGAAATGAGTATTGCATACCCGGGCTAGCTGAGTTATGTAAAAATTATGATCGTGCAGCGTACAGAACCTGGCATATAACGGGACATTATGTGTCACCGCCATTCTGCAGTTTCGAAATATACATCGAAAAATAGCCCATTCGAAATCATGCTCCGGGAGAAAATGCACGAGAAGAAGATGCTCCTCGCTGAGCCAGGAGAGTACTGTGCTACTCGCAAGGTAAACTAAGAAAATCGTAGTGGCCATTAGACCTACCCACACCCGTTCTCTTGAATCTTATTTATTTTTTTAAACAATCATTTTATGTTTCACTTTACGTGGTTATTATTTATCTCACCACGTTTTCTCTTCCGTCAGATTGGCGCCCAACGTGGGTACCAATGATGAATAACTTAACAACTTATAATTTTTTTCCCCATTTTATTTCAAATAAACCGTTTACAGGCACTTTTGGAACGTCAAGGTCGGTCAGTCATAAACATGGAAGCTATTTGCACGTTCCAAAGCGTAGATCTCTATGGAGAAGAACGTGCAAGAAACTCCACGGACACCCTTTTAAATCATGTTCTGTTTTACAAAATTCTAAGTTACATATACTTGTTGCTTCTGCATGTGAGGACAATGCAAAGAAAAAAAAATATCCCAAAAGCAGTTAACAGATGACCAGTCTCACCATTCAGCTCAACCATTTCGAAGGGAACCGAATGACCCAACCTACGCGCCGCTATCAGCGAGACATTTGAGTGAGCATGACATGCTTTCAACCACCATGCTCGTTCATGTCCAACAAGTACACTATAACTAATCACATAAAATGTAAATGGCTGCATGGTACTCACATTTACAAAATTTGAAACATAGGCGTCTACTTAACACAAAACTATGGTTGTCAAAAAAAAAAAATCAAATTCAAATCTTTGAAAGAGGGTGAGCATCTCTTCCAAATATAAAAACCTAACAAGTGGACCTAAGCAGCTGTGACTATGGAGCAGGACCGGCATTTAGCCAAGCGTTTTTATCGAGGATATAATCTTCCAGTTTATAATACACTTCTTCTACATAGTGTGCGTTTTATGCATGCTTTAAATTTTCTCTCATTCAGTTCGAGAATATCAACTGGTATTTTATTATAAAATTTAACACAGTACCCCATAAAAGAACTGTGTACTTTAGCCAATCTGAATCGGGGTTAATCTAATTTGTTTCTACTTCTGGTATTTAAATTATGCCTGTCACTAATCTTGCTAAAAAGATTTAGATTTTTCCGAAAATACATAATATTTTCGTAAATGTATTGACAAGGTATCGTCATGATGTTGATATCCTTACAGCAGTCCAACAGTTCTCTTAGGGAATCACGCCGACGGAGATTGTAAATGGCTCTGATGGCTCTTTTCTGCAGGATAAATATAAACTCGATGTCTGCAGCACGTACCCATAATAAGATACCGTAAGACATGATACTATGAAAGTTACTAAAATAGACCAGCCTCCCGGTATCTATATCAGTAAATTGACGGATTTTTCTGACAGCATATGCTGCTGAACTTGTTCAATACGCAATCATTTCTTTTAACGTTTGGTAGCCGTCCCGCAAAAGATTTTAAATGAGGCCCCTTTGTAGTCAAGCGTAATCCCCAGGAAAACCGTGTTTTCGACGAATTCAAGTTTCTCCTTGTTCAATTCTATGTCGCAATCATTACTTTTAACGTTCGGTAAGACAAATCTGATGCATTTAGTTTTTTTCCCATTCAATATTAAATTATATATCCTCGATAAAAACGCTTGGCTAAATGCCGGTCCTGCTCCACAGTCACAGCTGCTTGGGTCCAATAGGGAACATGCAATATTTCCATTTTTTGCTTTAATTTTAAAGAACTCTATCTAGAATAGACCACCACATAAATAAGAAATGAAAACGCTTTAATTTATTGCCAAAATTGCGTTTTGAAACCGACAGTTTAAAGGTTCGCTCGAAAACGGACGATGACGTCACTCGTGTGTCAATCACTGGTCAAGAACTGTCCTAACTCAAAGACATAAGGGTGCCTTTTCGTTGGCATAACAGCAGATACGTCACCAAACGCTGATTGTTGTTTTTAAATACGTTCCGTTTCACGTTACTTTAATTCATTATTTTTGTTAAAAATCGATACTAACCAAAATAAAAACGTCGCGTAGCTATTTTTGTGTTTAAGGTTTTTTTTTTAAATAAATAAATTATTAAATAAATAAAAAAAAAATATTAAATGGTCTTTATTTTATACTTTTTTATCATTTTACTGACAAAATTCTCATAAATTCTGTATTTGCATCTTCCCTATTGTTAGGTTTTTAAATTTGGAAGAGATGCTCACCGTTTTTTATAGCTACTTACATAATTATGTAGACTCTTACACAGAATCTAGTAACATTTTTACAATTTTAATTTGAGAAGTTAAATTTTATTCGGGTTTAGGGCTTTTACGGATTTTAAAGATTACTTTAAGGTACTGTACCGAGCCCGCGGAGGTTTGCTTGTCTAGTACCTTTAGGTACTACCACAGGTACCAGTTGGTACCACAGGTGCAAACTAAATTTTCATTGGTTTCTTATTTTGTTTAACAAGTCATTTTTACCCTGTATGGAGTATGAAGGAATTTGATTAAAATAACACACGTAAATGAAAAAAGAAGGTTAGAAACGTTTATTTGATAAATTGTATTTCCTCCTCGAGCTCATATTACTGCTTCCATACGATTCTTCATCGATCGGATGAGAGTCACGATCAAATGTTGTGGCATTCCATTCCTCTTGGATTGCATTTTGCAGCTGGCTAAGTGTTTCTGGGGCAGGATCTCTTGCACGAATTAGTCTCTTTAATAAATCCTATAGAAGTTCAATCGAATTCATGTCTGGGCTTCTTGCTGGCCATTCCATAATGGAGAAACTTACCAACTTCGGTAACATAATCTCGTACGACGCTCGCGGTGTAAGCCCTAGTATTCTCGTGCATGAATATGAAACAGATGCCAATAAAATGTGCATAGGGCATCACGTGAAGCTCAAGACACTGTTCGATGTACCGATGACTGTTTAGTCCAGGCAGACGTGGCCCAGACAAAAATACAAGCTCTGACTTACCGTCGGCGCTGATTGCTCCCCAAACCGGCTACGAACCGCCACCACAGCTGACCTTTTCTTCAATGCAGCATTGTGCAAAGCGTTCTCCATCTCTTCTGTCGACCTTGTTCCTTCCGTCGTTACCATACAGCATAATTTTACACTCATCGGAAAAGAGGACTTTGTTTCACTGGAGGTATGACCAATTTAGGTGCTCACGTGCAAAGTAAAGGCGCTCTCTTCGATGGTTTGCAGTTAATTTCGGTCCATTTGCTGGCTTGTGCGGTACCACTCCACGTTTCTTCAACCTTCGTTTAATTGTAGAGTCACTTACAGCCACCCTACGTCGGTCACTTACAGCTACTCTTGTCGGGTCCATCCATTCAGTCATACGACACTTATGTGCTAGGTGACGTTAACATAGACCTAAAAAAAATCGAGAACATCCGCGAATACTACGTTAGTAGCGTGTCTGTGGTCTAACGAGCGCATATCTGATTACACCAGAATAGAAAAACGCGGTAATATCACAACACGTAGCTGTATGGATCTCATCTTTACAAGAACGCGCTCGATCGATCTATACTCGGCCGCACTCAAAACTGTTATGGCAGATCATCGCATGGTAATCTATCTGAAATAAATTGAATTGAATTAAATTGAATTGAATACTGTCGTGCGTGGGACTTGACCCAACACCAATACAAGGTGTTACAAAATTAAGTCAACAAATTAATACTTAATGTTAAATGAAATCATTACGATAACGTAAATTGGAGTTAAATAGATAATACAGAATGTGCCAACACAATTTAAAATTGCATCAAAAATCAATATCATAAATGTCGTTAAATTTATGATATTGATTTTTGATGGAATCAAAATACATAAGAAACGTAAATAAAACAGTCAAAGAAACAAAGAACCCTCGATTAATAATAAAATTAATAATATATTTAAACAAAATGATCTCTTATTTATTAAATGAAAAAACGATTCTACTAATAAAACGCTACGACTAGAATATAATAAAATAAGAAATAAGACTCATAAAACAATCGAAAAATTTCGAAATAAATACTATCAAAAACAAATAAATAAGAATAACCCTATAAAACTATGGCAAATACTAAATAAGCTGTCTGGTCGCAATAAAAATTCAATCAACCTCACAGCTTTTGTCAAAATTCACGGACGAGGTCAACGAATCTCTTAATGACAAAAATCATGTAATGTTGCTTTTATTGACTGCAGCAAGACGTTCGACACTCTTCGACATAACATGCTGTTGACAAAATTAGATAACTCAGGAGTTCGAGGACCAATTCTTGAGTGGTGCAAGGACTATCTCCATAATCGGAAATACAATATTAAGATCAAGCATAAAATAGTGACACCATCGAAGTCACTCAGGCACGGCCCAAGGTTCAGTACTTGGACCATTATACTACCTAGTATACGTCAACGACATGGAACTTGTGGTTGACCACTGTTCCGTCTATCGATTTGCCGATGAGACATGTCTGGTAGCTGCCCATAAAGACATAAGTGTAGCTGCCCAGTGGTTGCTTGATGATTTCACTCATGTCTCTAAATGGGCACACGATGCTGGACTGGTCCTTAATGCGAGTAAAACAAAAATCATTCATGTCCACTCTAACCATCTAAAACAAATCGCCACTGTTAATATAATCGCATATAGCCACAGCTGTCTGCACTCCCCTCCATCAGGTACATGTCAATGTGAGGCAATCGATCAGGTGACGCACCACACCTACCTAGGTTTAGTCGTAGACAATCGTTTCAACTTGGGATATCATGTAGATTCAGTGTGTGATAAATTGCGAGCCATACTGGCAAAGTTTTACATTTCAAAACCTAAAGTTCCGTTAAAATCCTACTTAACATGTACATTGCTTTGGCCGAGTCAATAATAATGGAATAACGGGCGAACATTTAAATCATATACTGAAAGTATTTCCAAACTTCAAGTTAGACTTCTAAAACTAATAGTACCCAGAAAAATAAAAGATCAAAACAAAGAAAACGTCATAGAACTATTTAAATATTGTAAAAACTTGCCAGTACAAACTAGACTTAAAATGGCCCTATTAACTGAACAGTATAATAATAAAAGTTTTCAAAAAACCATTTCTCACAAAATGAGATACTCGAAGTATCGCCAAAAATAAATGAATTGTACCTCGGGCTAAAAACTATTACGGTAAGCGAACGCTAAAATATTTAATTCCCACACTAATAAATAAAATCGCTCCAAATATAAGAAGCGATTTAAATAGTAAAACTAATAAACAAAAAAATATCTTATCCACATTATTAGTTGTTAAGTATTAGTGATTAAGGTGTATTGTTGTAGCGAATGTGAGTGCCAATACAAACCAATCCTGGTTTAATGGTCCAATAGAAACTCAAAACTGTACACTAACTGTATTAAAGAATAAAAATAAAAGAAAAAAAACCTACAACATGAAGCTGCTGCCGCAGTTGAAAAGTATTAAGGCGTCGATTTCGTAAAGAAGTTGTTACAATAAATCGATCATCTCGCTCAGGAGTGACCCGATTCCTGCCTGATCCTGAACGGCGCGTGAACAAACCAGTCTCTCGATAGCTTTTGTAGACTATTTATTTATTTATTAATAAGGACACCAACAGCTGTCACTTACAATTCATACTCAATAACATCTAAAATTGGCATTTTAGTAACCATGCAAATAACAGGTATGCATAACATTGACATAATGAATATTAGAGACAAGAAAAAAATAAAGAGTGTGTCCAGTAGACTAAATCCAAAACACTACAAAAACAAAACAAGTTTTGAGCCATTTAGACGTACATTGTTCGCATTGTTTATATAGGGAACGTATGTATGAAGCGAAACTCATACAAAAAAACATCGATAGGGTAATCAGTTAAGTTGGACCTTTCATTATATAGCCTTGCCATACGTGTTAGGGGGATATTGAAGGTGGAATTTAAGGTAGATGTAGGTAATTGAAAAATGCGATGATGCCGCTTGCTTCGTTGGCGTTGGCTAATCCTAAAGTTAAAATAGTTAATCAATTGCGCATCCACCATTACCCAAACTAAACCATTTATAATTTTGTGTAATGTAAGTAAGTCAGAATAAAGCCGTATTTTTTTTTGTTTAATATCTTATAGTGCTTTAACCGGGCGTGAACAGCTTCAACATTGTTAATATAACTTGAGTAATAGGGAGACCAAATAGTGGAACAATACTCCAAGGAGCTCCTTACCAGTGCGTTATAAAGTAGAATAATGCTACTATAATTACGAAAATGTTTTGTCATGCGGATTATAGAGCCAAGCATTATTTTAGCTTTAGCAACTATAGTCTCTACATGCTCACGGAAGGATAGGGATGTATCAAAGAGTACACCTAGATCACGGATGACTGATACTCTACTCAGTATTGATCCATAAGATAATCAAACTTAATCTAACAGGGAAGATGCAAATACAGAATTTATGAGAATGTTGTCAGTAAAATGATAAAAAGGTATGAAAACAGGTTAATAAAAAATAAAGGTTATTATAAAGTTTTTATTTTGGTTAATATCGATTTTTAACAAAAAAAAACGAATTAAAGTAACGTGGAACGGAACGTATTTAAAAACAACAATCAGCGTTTAGTGACATATCTGCTGTTTGCCAACGAAAAGGCAACCTTATGTCTTTGAGTTAGGACAGTTCTTGACCAGTGATAGACACGAGTGACGTCATCGTCCATTTTCGCGCGAACCTTTAAACTGTCGGTTTAAAAACGCAAATTTGGCAATAAATTAAAGCGTTTTCATTTTTTACTTATGTGGTCTGTTCTTTAAAATTAAAGCAAAAATGGAAATATTGCATGTTCCCTATTCACTTTATCCGTTATTGTCATACTCTGACATTTTTTAACATTGAGCGTCATTCTGTTGCTGCGACACCATTGTTGAAGGACATCTAGATCTCTTTGAAGCTTTATACAATCGCTCAGGTCCGATATCCTGCAGTATATTTTCAAATCATCAGCGTAGGCCAAACAATTGCAATGTATCAAATCTAAAAGATCATTCAAAAATACCAAAAAAGCAAAGGACCCAACTTAGAGCCTTGTGGAACACCAGGGCCAGGACAAAAAGGCACAGATTCATATCCCGCCAAGGCAACTATTTAAGAACGATTAATTAAATAACTTTCGAACCACCGCAACAGTGAGCCATGAATGCCAGCGTAATTCAATTTCATAGAAAGAATTGAGTGATCAAAACGATCAAAGGCTTTTGCGAAATCTGTGTAAACCGTATCAACCTGACCCCTAGCTTCAAAAGTGTTACCAATGAAAGTAGTGTAAATAAGTAAGTTAGACAAAGTAGAACGGTGAGACACAAAACCATGTTGCTTCGAACTAATTATATGACGGAGGTGAGAATAAATTACATTGTATATAAGACCCTCAAACATTGCAAATTGTGAAATAATAGAGATTGTCTATAGTTAGTTACGTCATTTATACTACCAGATTTATGTACGTGGATAACGTGTGAGATTTTCCATAAATCAGGAAACTTACCTTTTTTAAGGGATTTATTGTATATTATCTGCAGTGGTACAATGAGAGCATTCATACAGAGACGAATGAAATTGGAGGAAGTCCATCCGGACCAGCTCCTTTATTAAGATCTAACTTTTTGATGCTACTTCTATCGTATACTGAGGACAAAAACGAGTCATCTAACCACGTCTCTGTCCGACATATTATGTCATAGTCAGAACATAAAATTGACATTTGAATTTCATGTGACTTCGTTTTCATGCCTCTTACATTCTGATGAAAAATGAAACTAAAATTTAAGTAAACATGACAAGTAGGAGCCAAACTTAATAATAATAAAATTATACAATTTTCTCTAAACTCTGCTCATCCTTAATCAGAATTGTACCGGAATTTTCGCTTTTACATATAAAAATTTTACCGTAGCGAACCCAGACAAACTTATATGATTTTTCTTTGGCCTTAAGACGTGCAGCAGCGTGTAGGCTTATTGCCGGAGAAAGGTGCTCAGATACATAAACTGGCTCCTTGCTAGCGCCATAACCCAAAAGAATTGTGTTCAATTTATCCTCAGAGTGAGATTTATTGTATCTCGTTATTGCAGAATAAAATTCGTTGCGACATCTAGGACTACGCAGCTTCACTATTACAGAGCGCAGGCGAGCCTTGTTGTTGTTGATACTAGCCACTCTAACGCACTTAATATCGCAGTCTTTTAAGGCAAATGACACAAGACTAGCTAATAGGGAACATGCAATATTTCCATTTTTGCTTTAATTTTAAAGAACTCCATCTAGAATAGACCACCACATAAATAAAAAATGAAAACGCTTTAACTTATTGCCAAAATTGCGTTTTTAAACAGACAGTTTACAGGTTCGCGCGAAAACGGACGATGACGTCACTCGTGTCTATCACTGGTCAAGAACTGTCCCAACTCAAAGAAATAAGGTTGCCTTTTCTTTGGCATAACAGCAGATACGTCACCAAACGCTGATTGTTGTTTTTAAATACGTTCCGTTTCACATTACTTTAGTTCATTATTTTTGTTAAAAATCGATATTAACCAAAATAACAACTTTGTAATGGCCTTTATTTTATACTTTTTATCATTTTACTGACAACATTCTCATAAAGGAGATGTTCCAAAATGTACGGAGCCTGGGTCAGGTCCATGTACACAATACTTAAAAATAGAGAAATACATTTAAAACAGTTCTCAACTGTCCAATTCCAATCCAATCGCTTTGTTTTCTGGTAAAACAAAAGAAATTACACTTGAAATTGCAACACGCAACCAAAAAGTCGTCATGGCGGTAAGCTGTCATTTTGATAGATTAATGACGTCTGACAATTATTTCTGACATATTTATTTACCGGCAACGAGACGAAAGTGACTGAAGTAACATTGATATGACAGCTGACAGTTGTTTTTCTTTGATCTGTAACTAAAACGCCATGTTGAAAATCGATAAAAGTAATTTATAAACATCAATTAACTACCACACCAGTAAACATTTAAATGAATTAAAAGTATTTTTCCAGAATTATTTTTCTCTTTTTTATGAGGTAATGTACATAGACTTGGCCCATTTTGAAACATCTCCTTTTGTATTTGCATCTATTGCGCTACAATGGTTGGTAGCACTTTTCTTTTTTTTCTCAGGCAAGCCATTAATTTCCAGATTCGCCTCACGCATATTCTGATCAAGTGAGTTTATTTGCATTTTCAGCTGAGCAATAGTCTTTTGCATATCAGAGTTATAAGCCCAGCGTTCTCAAGTTGCACAACCTGGAGTTCAGTTTTTAAGTCGTTAACTTGAGAGATGTCAAAGGATCCGGATAACTACAACTCGTCAATTTGTTTCTTCAACTCGTCCATTTCAAATCTAAGCTCGCTAATTATATTCTTCCCGTATAACAAGTAGTAAGTCATTGATCTTATCGTCCTCGCCTTCAGAGCTACGAGGGTGCGTTTTTAAGTTCGCGGAATGGGAGGGTAGATGATAAAAATAGGTCATTATCGAGGTGGCCACGACTTCAGCCATTCAATATTAGTATAAATACCAGGTTTCGTCTTAATTGGGTCATTAGTCTTTGAACTATCGTCAAGCAAACAACTCAATCGGGAAGAAAGTGTGCATTATGGAAAAAATCGAGTACCGTGCCGTAATAAAGTTCCTTACCAAGCAAGGAAAGTCAGTTCAAAACATACTGGAAGAGATGGAATCCGTTTACGGGGAATCTTGCCCGGGTAAAACCATGGTTTACAAGTGGCATTGTCTTTTTAAACAAGGCAGGACCTCACTTGAAGACGACCCGCGGCCCGGACGGGCGAGCGAGGTGACTACTCCGGAAATCATTAAAAATGTCGAAAAAATAATATTGGAAGATGCCAGACTAAAGAAGAAACAGCTTGCAGAAATGGTTGGAGTATCGGATACAACAATTTTCAAAATTCTACACGATCATCTTGGCATGACAAAGGTCAGTGCAAGATGGGTGCCAAGAATGCTCACGCCGCCTCAGAAACAACGCCGCGTGGAGTGTTCTCGCACGTTTTTGGACCTCAACGAAGATAAGGATGGACTATTGAGTCGAATTGTTACTGGAGATGAAACTTGGGTTCATCATTATGAGCCTGAGTCAAAACAGGACTCTATGCAGTGGCACAAAAAAGGTACACCACCACCCAAGAAGTTTAAAGTGTCACAATCGGCTGGGAAAATCATGGCAACAGTGTTTTGGGATTCGGAAGGGATTCTGTTGACCGATTATAAAGATAAAGGCGTTTCTATAACCGGAGAATACTATGCTTCTATCCTCGAGAGGTTGAAAGAAAGTATTAAAGAAAAAATGAGGGGAAAATTGACCAAAGGTGTCCTTCTTCTTCACGACAACGCGCCTGTTCACAAGAGCCGTGTTGCGTTGGCTGCCCTGCATAAGGTGGGCTTCGATATTTTAGACCATCCACCCTACAGCCCAGACCTGGCTCCCAGTGATTATTACCTCTTTCCAAATCTGAAAAAAGAACTTCGTGGAAAGAAATTTTCAACTGATGAAGAAGTGAAGGACGCGGTTTTAGCTTATTTTTCGGACAAAGACAAAACATTTTTTTATGAAGGTATACATAAGCTAATTGAAAGATCTGAAAAATGTATTAGGGTAGCAGGTGAATATATTGAAAAAGAAAAATAATTTAGTATTTTTATTTTCACTCCTTGCCCTCCATTCCGCGAACTTAAAAACGCCCCCTCGTATCACCAATTATCTCCGACGTCGCTTTATTTGACTCATGTTCCGCTAAACAGCTCGGACAATTCCACTTAGAACGTATAACTTTACAGTCTTTTAAAGGCTGTAGCACTCAGTTTAACGCATAGGTGATGATAGAATTTATCGCAATTGGGACATGTTATTGTTTCACTTTGTTTAACTGCTAACCCACAAGTATCACAGTTAGACAGTTTCAAATACACAACCAATCGCCCAAACAGTACAATAAATCCAAAAAGACGAAGTGTGAATGACGGACTCGAACTCGCGACACGTCGTGTACGGCTGCCTGATGTTACCGCTCAAAGCCAGCGAGACTTTAAGGTGGGTGTATGCTAGACGAGCCGAGCGCAAGCCGAGCCACTCTACTCGCGGTGTCAAGTGTGGACGTACAACGAGCCTACAACAAACACTCTCCTCGAACGCATGCAAATCCCTTTGTGATCGTTAAAAAACCGACAATAGGCGGAGCACAGTCGAGCACGAGCCAAACGCTCGCAGCGCGCTCGTTCGAGGCTCGTAAGTCGGTCCACACTACGCGAATTTTGGCTCGGCTCGAGCTCCGCTCGTGCTCGGCTCGTCTAGCGTAGACCCACCTTCATGTCTCATGAAATTATGAATCCAATGTGAAAGTTTGGACAGCCGGTAAATTGGAAATAATTAAACAATGACAACTTGCAATAAATATAACTATAGTTTGATCACCGACACAGTATACTTTTGTCTTCGCTATTAACACACTTAAAAACACTATTCGATTAGAAATTTATGTGATTACAGCCCTAAGGGTTCCGTCCTTGAGTGATCAGATAGCACACAATCGTACAATAACTTTTTACTAAGATTTTAGAAATAACGGAGCAGAATTAACGTGACCGTATGTACTAATTGACGTCTCGATGTCGGATATGAACAGACGACAGGCATAGATGCAATCTTTCAGCCACAACACGCTGACTAAGTCCCAGAATCCAGCAATGCCACCACTTGGGCGGCTTCTGCAGGCGAAATAATCATGTTTTAGAAAAAAAACACGCAGTCACAGTAAACAAATAAAGAACAAAAAGTTTTAAGATAAGCGTAAATTTTTGTTTTCAAAGGTGAAATGTACTCCAACTTAAACACATTTTTCATAAAACAGTGAATCATTTCATTTATAGGATAAACAAATGAAATTCTAGTTTTGAATATTCGCTTATCATTGACATACAAACGTAAGTGTTTCGATTTTTCTGTTGGGAAGTGTATATAAGAATCAAACTAAAACACTATGTGTCAACACTGGAAAACTGCCAACATAACGCTATCGGTGAAATGCATTTTAGTCTATAATATCTCGAAGTCATTCCGAGAAATTACGGAATAGTAAACATAAAAATAAAATTTTAACAACTGTCATTGCCTGTGCCGTGGGTTTAGGGCTGCGACCTTCCTTCAGGTTGTCTTGTAAATTCATTGAAAAGAGAGTTATGTTTAACATAATGTGTATTTGTTCTAACTAGTGAAATAACACTACAATTCCTAAAAACTAATAAAAACCTCAGCATTCATTCTTCTTCCAGCTTCAGACAGGCAGAGAGAACACTAACACTATATACTCGGAACGTCAAGAAGCTCATTCTTGCAAATGATTATTGCACAAGTATGAGCTTTTAGTGACATTAATGAGAATCGTCACTCGCGTAGGTTTATCAAGTTTGAAAGCGATCAGTAGTAAGGAAATGTTGCTTGTCGACAGCTTGCGGCGGGCGGCGCGCCAGCCACTCGGACTCTGACGAGCGCAAGCCGGCGCTCGACGACATGTGCAGCGAGCCCTCCCCCGCGGCCGACGCGCCGCGCCTCAGCACCGAGGAGCTGCTGGCCGAGGCCGCCATGCGCAGCGCGCTGGCCGCCGAGAAGCAGGCCGAGGCCGTGGCGCAGGCCGTGGACCTGCTGCGCGACCTTCTGGCGCTGCTGCGAGAGCGCGCGCCCCCGGCCCCCGCGCCCCCCGCGCCGCACGCGCTGCACGCGCCGCACGACCATCTGGCGCCCATGCAGCACCACCACCACCGCCTGTAGCTAGCGCCCCAGCCCCGCGAGTGCCGCCGCGCGCGCCCCAGCCCCGCGAGTGCCGCCGCGCGCGCGTACACCCCACCACCACCGCCTGTAGCTAGCGCCCCAGCCCCGCGAGTGCCGCCGCGCGCGCGTACACCCCACCACCACCGCCTGTAGCTAGCGCGCCAGCCCCGCGAGTGCCGCCGCGCGCGCGTACACCCCACCACCACCGCCTGTAGCTAGCGCCCCAGCCCCGCGAGTGCCGCCGCGCGCGCGTACACCCCACCACCACCGCCTGTAGCTAGCGCGCCAGCCCCGCGAGTGCCGCCGCGCGCGCGTACACCCCACCACCACCGCCTGTAGCTAGCGCGCCAGCCCCGCGAGTGCCGCCGCGCGCGCGTACACCTCGTCGGCGCGGGGGCGCGCGCGCGCGGCGCCGTGTCGCAGCACGTCGCGCAGCAGCTGCGGGCGCTCTCGCAAGCTGCGCGCGCGCTCCCGCACGGGCGCCAGCGCACGCACGAGCGCGGCCGCCACCACGCGCTTGTACTGCGCCGTGCTGAGCCCCTCGGCCTCCAGCACCGCCTCCTCCGGCAGCTTGTCGTCGGCGAGGCAGTGGATGGTCACCAGGTTGGACACGCCGGGCCTCGTCTCCGGCTCGAAGCTCACCTGTCATGATTAACGATTTGTGTTCGAGCGTCTAACCAAGCGCGCCACAGACAAGAATGCTTGCCAGCGCGCAAGATTGCATCTAAGAATGACTGACTGATAGAATTGTAAAAAGACAATGCTTAAATCTCTTTCCGTCAATGGCATGATTAAAAGTTTTTGTAAAGTACAAACTATTTTAATTCTCCCATTTTTCTTATTCTTCTTTCCACCAGAACCATTGAAAGAATTGAGTGGTTTTTTTTTAGTAAGCGATGATGTGGTCGAAGATGTAGCACGTTTGCCTAGAAGTAACCTATTCACTCTTGACTTAAAGACTCCCAGGTTGCTATCAGGAACACAGACTCCGGCAGGGAATTCCACTCCTTAGCTGTACGCACTATGAATGTGTTCCCAAAACGCTTTGTGCGCGTGGGTGGGATTTCCACCATGTACCGGTGGCGCATCGCCGTTCGTCTTGTGGTCCGATTATGGAACGGACTTGGCGGAATTAAATTATGCAATTCCGTCGCACTGTCCCCAAAATGCAACCGGTAGAAAACCGACAAACTAGCAACTCGTCGTCGATGCTCAAGACTCAGATTAGACTAGAGCCTATCATTACCGATTATTCTCTTGGCTCGTTTCTCAATTGACTCAAGGGCATCAAGCTGGTATCTGGCAGATCCGTCCCAAAGATAAGAGCAGAACTCTATACACGATCGAACTTGCGCTTGATAGAGTTTGAGCAGCTGTTCTGGCGTGAAGTACCGTCTCACCTTTGCTAGGATCCCCAACTTCTTTGCAGCCACTTGAGCTTTTGCCTCTATGAACGGGCCAAAATTGAGAGTAGATGTAAATGTAACCCCAAGAAGCTCAAGTTGATCTGTGTTCACGGTTGCACCCCGGAAAGATGGAGCTGGGTGAAATTGGCTCCTTTTAGCGGAAAACAGACAAGCTTGGGTCTTAGCAGTATTGAACTTGACCAGATTGGCATCACCCCATTCGGAGACAGCTTGTAAGCACAAGTTCAAGCGCCCAACCATAGCCTCCCGGAGAGACCGGATCTGATGATGTCTTTCGGCTGATATGATGATGATGATGAACCCAAAATATAAAATGTTGCCTGTAAACATCATTATTTGGCGGGTGCTGAGAAAAATATTAAGTATACATATGTATAAATAATGTACTAAATTACTAAAGTAGGTACTCTTTATTTTTACTAGCTTCTGCCAGCGGCTTCGCCCACGTGGTCCCTAGGGAGCATACTCCCGGGATAAAAAGTAGCCTAATGTCCTTTCGCAGGCTCTAGACTATCTGTGTACCAAATTGCATTTAAATCGGTTCAGTAGCTTTGGCGTGAAAGCGCGACAGACAGACAAACAGACAAGAGTTACTTTCGCATTTACAATATTAGTAAGGATAAAAAAGTCCCCGAAGGCATAATATCTAACTATTATGGTTAAGTCACAACGGTTCAAATTAATTACCTATGCAATCAAAATCCGGGTGGAATGAAATAGAGGTGATTTTGTTATCATTATATTAATCCTTACCCATTTAAATTGTTAGATAGTTAAAGTTGGTTATGTACATGTAATTTACACTTTAAATTATTCAAATCGGACCTTTCGTTTAAAAGTTATGACGGTTATAAAAACGCTGTGAGTAAGTAAGCACCTGTCAGAATTGTCGGACAATCCTAAAAATATGTCAATACATCATCGTGACAATCTTCTGTTTCATAAAGCAGATTTGACAAGTTTTTCACGAAAAATTGCCACCCATGAAACAAAACACACATATATTTGTAAATTTTTCACCATGACATTATAGCCATCGAGTGTGTGTGAAGCGTTATTTTTAAGGTTAAAAGAATATGCCATATTTTTATGTAAAGCTTAGTTTATTACTTTATGAAGTAGTTGTTAAACACAAAATTGTAGCTTCTTATTTCTCAAATCAAGCTGCGAGCGGAGCAATTTGGATTTAGACATCGGAACCACCGGGGACGGGGACACCTACTGACCAGTTTTATGGCGAAGGAGGGCCTCTATAAATATGAAGAATTCCTATCTCAGAAAGCGTGAGCACAGGAAGTGGACCAATTAAAAATGAGACTGATTTCATGTCGCCAAAGAAACAAATGCTCAATGTCTTTGTGATCAACGCGGTGAAAACCGGAAGTGATCACCGTATGGTAAGAGGCACATTGAACCTAAATATTAATCTGGAATGGTTTCGACAGATGAGGTCTACGCTCCGTTCAGCACAAATCCAGATCAAAATCTCCCAAAGGCTCGAACTTCAAAACGACAGCGACTGCGGCGGAAGACGCAGACGCTGTCGCGCTGGACGCGTTCTTATTTCTTTTTTCTCAATAGCTTGAATTACATAAGGCGGGTATTTTATTGGCATGGAGTGTTCAAGGCGGGAATCAAAAGGGCCTACCATTTTTAACCGACTTCTTCAAAAAGGAGGAGGTTCTATGTTCGGCTGTATGTATGTTTTTTTTTATGTATGTTCACCGATTTCTCCGCCAATTGTGGACCGATTTTAAAAATTCTTTTTTTATTCGAAAACCTATAGGTACTCCTGAGGTGGTCCCATTGTCACCAAGTCAGAATCTGATGATGGGATCCCATGAAAATCGAGGGAAAATCCTCAAATTTTATAAGCACATACACTGTTTTTCATAAACTTTCTAACGCAATTCAGATATTTGTGCTTCAGATATTAATCATCATCTCATGCGTGCTTGTGGTTTCACTTTTTTAGTGGTACCTGCGTACCACTAAAAAGTGAAAAATAAAAAACTTGGTTTTTGGTTATTTCGTTTTTGAACACCGACTTCCGAAATTAAAGTTATTTTCATAAACTTTCTAACGCAATTCAGATATTTGTGCTTCAGATATTAATCATCATCTCATGTGTGCTTGTGGTTTCACTTTTTAGTGGTACCTGCGTACCACTAAAAAGTGAAAAATAAAAAACTTTATACTGTTTTTGGTTATTTCGTTTTTGAACACCGACTTCCGAAATTAGTTATTTTTTACTTTGTAGTGTTTTGTTTTTGGAAGTCGGTTTTATTTTTTTGTTAAAAAGTTTTTTTTTTGTCGTGCCAGAACGACAAAAAATAACTACCCCCCTAGCTCTTTTTATATATTCGACTTTCATTAAGTGCTCCTCACCATTCCATACGGCAAATAAACACATATCCATCTCCGTAATGTTTAATGGGCCCTGAATTTGGAAATAATAATCGTGGTTTTTGTCAATCACAAACGTATTTTTTCTAGCGATACATTTCCAAAACTTTATTTTTTTAGTCGTTATAGCTTCTCAGCTTGCATATTTTTTGCAGAAAATGGGCATTTTACCTATACAGTCCTGCTTTTCCATCTTTGTCTTTATAAACACCATCGGAACTGGCTCCTAAGTATTGTGACGGTTTTCTACAGAGATAACTTGGTTAATACTGTTTGTCAAGTTCATTATTTCACTAAAGGAGCGCAGCTAATTTTTTCTTTCCGTTTACATACTTTTCCAAACATATTTTTGGTTTTTTGCAGGAAAGCGCTCTGACACTGCCAACCCCTAGACTTCGATCGCATAAACAGTTTATTATATAAATGTGCTTATGTCTCGAAAACTGTGTGTCCTATCGCAAAATTCATAAAACATTTGCCCCGTTTAAGATCACCCTGCCGCGTAACTCTCAACATACTACTCTGTCAAGAAAGTACCGGGAAAAGATCAATAATACACAAAATGTCTGTTATTCATCCAAAGGACATTGCTCGTCGTACATACATAGCTCGCCTAAGATCCAACAGAGAGGTGTATTTACTCTTTGGGTTTTAGATAATGTATATATTCGATTAAACCTAAATTAAAACAACGGACACTTTTGAGAATTCTGAAAAAATCAAAACACTTTCGGATTTTGAGGTTAGAATTACGTCAATAAAAACATTCGGTATGTAGCAATAACTTAGCATTTATTACTGAATGTAAGTACGACAGATGCGCGCTTCTTGACATTGAACTCTAGGAGTCGGGAGTCTTATGGACATGCAAGGGTTTTATTAAGGATTTACTTAATCATTTTCGTGTGATTATAAAGTAGGTATAGCATAATATGTAGTACATACGCGCCAAGTGACATTACTACCAAATGTCAAATGTTGTCATCTGTCAATTCGTCAACTGTCAGTGTCGATATTATTGCTCGTTTCAAACAGCGCTTTCAATCGAGTTTTTTGATAAGGCTTATTATGTTTCCGCGACATCATAGCGGACTGTTTGTAACTAAAAACTTATCGTATATCAAGTGTTGAGAATCCTGACGCTTGTCTGTGTCAAACTCCTATTTTAAGAGTGCTGTTACAAAGACATGGCTGTATGAGCTATAATACCTTTGCCTATTAAAAACCTCAAATTGAACCAAAAAATAATAGAACTATGACGAAAGCTAAGGACGAAAGTGAATACTTTTTAAAATGTTTTCGAAACTAAAGTGTCCGTTCTATTAAAATATAAGTAATGTATATTATTAAAAGAACTAGTTATTATAGTAAATATTTCATGCGTGTTGGTTCATAGGCCATTTTTTACAATGTCCTTTATTTTATCACCTTCAAAGTATGCTCCTTTAGAAACGATACACTTGCGCCAACGAATAATCCATTCATCAAAACATTTTTTTAACGCTGCTTCCGGAATTGAGTTCAGTTCTCGCCGCGAATTCTCCTTTATGTCTTCTATCGATTGAAAACGGGTGCCACGAAGTGGTAATTTGAGTTTAGGAAAAAGAAAAAAGTCAGCAGGAGCCATATCTGGTGAATATGGTGGTTGCTGGATGGTATTTGTTGAGTGTTTGGTTAAAAATTCGTTCACAATGATAGCCTTGTGCGAAGGCGCATTGTCGTGGTGCAAAATCCAAGAATTTTCTTTCCACGAATCTGGCCTTTTTCGTCGAATTTGCTCTCTTAAACGCCGCATAACGCTCAAATAATATTCTTTATTTACCGTTAGACCTTCCGGTAAGAATTCAGAGTGCACAACACCGTGATAGTCAAAGAAAACAGTCAACATGACTTTGACTTTTGATCGACTTTGGCGTGGTTTTTTCGGTTTCGGTTCAGTTGGAAGGCGCCACTCCGAAGCTTGTTGACTCGTTTGCATGTCAAACTCGTAAACCCACGTCTCGTCACCAGTAACAATGCGTTTCATGAATGTTGGGTCCGAACTGACTTGTTCTAGCATGTCCTCAGCGACTTTCATGCGATTGAGTTTTTGGAGAAAATTCAGATCTTTTGGGACTAGCCGAGCAGCAACATGTTTCATACCCAAATGATTAGTTAAAATGGTACGGATCGACTCGTGAGATACAGAAAGTTCGGCGGCTATCTCTCTAAACAAATCATCCATTCCCGATACTTTGTTGACTGAATAAGACATACATATTCATATATAGTATGTTGAGAATTACGCGGTGATGATTGATTATTAATTAATAATCAATAATGAAAATTTTGGAATTCCGCGTCCGCAACCCTGCTTGTCGCCTCTGAATCTAATTTCTGGCATTCGGTAAAAACCCGCACGTGTGAACTAATGTATTGATTTCATGACCCTTTTTACTCTAAGCCATTGTTGTTGCAATTCCTAGATCATTCCAATACCGACTTAATTTATTAGCTACATGGGCTATGTCGGGTCGTGTGTCCTGTGCCTTGCTGTTGTGTAAGCCAGCAAAGGAGTAGAGAGGGGGGGGGGGTTAGTTTCCCTGTGAGTGACTGCTTTCCTAGTGAAGAACGACAAGCTCTCTGAGCATTGAAATTCCTGCAGGAGATTTGTGACACAGGATTTCATGACAGATTGATTAAAAAAGGGCAGAATTTCCATAATAAAAATAATAACATAATCCACCTAGATGAACTTAAAAAAATTAACGAGCTATTGCTTATATCATGGTTATTTATGTGCAATAATAATATTTCATGGGGTGTATGGGGTCCGTTGCCATCTTAAAGACCCAAGCCAACCTCACCTGCTAGCGGTGCACCCTGCTGTCCAACGGACGAGGCTCTGGCGGACCTGGTTTCCCTCTTGTAGGGTTGTGGGGGTCAGACGGCTGGTCGCCCCACGTAAAACCAACTTCAGTCATATATGTATGGAGAGAAACAAGTTAGGTAAGGGTACTCGGTCTAGGGCGTCGCCGCATAACGACGCGCAGGCACATCGCCCTAAACCTGCGATAAGTGGGCTAGGGCTACCGTGTCAAGTACGGGCACGGCTAAAGAGGATAGTACCCAAGAAGAAGTTCCGCTTTGCCACCTGGAACATTGGCTCCCTAACCGGACGTTGCCAAGAACTCGCAGACGTACTTGCGAAGCGTCGGGTCCAGTGCGCCTTCCTTCAGGAGACGCGCTGGAAGGGAAATAAGTCACGTGACATCGGGCAGGGGTACTGGCTAGTGTACACCGGATCACCAACGGGTAGGAGCGGAGTGGCCGTGGTGCTGTCTAAGGACCTTCAGGATGGACTCCTTAAAGTAGACCGATGCAGCGACCGGTTGATGCGAGTTAGGGTGCTGTTCGAAGGGTCGGTAACGAACCTAATCAGCGCCTATGCTCCTCAGACTGGTTGCTGTGAGTCTGAAAAGGAGGCCTTCTGGGATGAGTTCGAGGACGTATTACGCGCTATCCCGAATTCCGAAGGTGTTTTGGTTGGGGGGGATCTCAACGGTCACGTAGGTCAGTTTGCTGGAGAGTATGGACGTGTTCACGGTGGTTTTGGTTATGGCCAGCTAAACGCAGAGGGAGTCAATATACTTAGCACCTGCGCTGTGTCTGACCTAGCCATCGCGAACACATTCTTTCAGAAGAAGCCCCAGCATCTTATTACGTACCGTAGTGGTGCCTACTCAACCCAAATAGATTACCTGCTGGTGCGACGGTGCCACATTGGCAAGGTTACCAACTGCAAAGTCATCCCAGGCGAAAGCCTAACGGCTCAACACCGCCTCCTTGTCCTGGACTTTGCGGTTGTACCGAAGAAGAGAGTGACCGAGAAACGCAAACCCCGCACTAAGTGGTGGTTGCTTGATGGTCCTAGGCAGTCGGACTTCATCGCGGAGGTCGAGCATCTCAAGATCAGTGCTCCGCATGAGTCCGCTCAAGAGATCTGGAGTAGGATCCATTCAGCAATCACCGGTGCGGGTAAGCGCGTCCTTGGCACTTCTCGTGGTGGCCGCACCATAGGAAAGGAGACGTGGTGGTGGGATGACGGGGTGCAGGAGGCGACTCGGAAGAAGAAGGTTTTATTTAAACAGTGGCAAGGGTCCAACTCTCCGGATGACAGGGAGGCATATGGAGCGGCTAAGCGCGCTTGCAAAAAAGCTGTAGCCAGAGCCCGCAGCAAAAGTCTGGCGCCCTTATACGACAAGCTGGAAACTGCGGAGGGGCAAAAGCTTATTTTTAAGCTGGCGCGTGGCCGGGAGAAACCTACACGGGACATTAGCAAATGTCTTTGTGTAAGGGACGCCCAGGGTAAGCTGCTCTACGATGCCCCCTCTGTTAAGGAGAGATGGTGTACATAAATCGCGGAGCTGTCTCACAAACAGCATCCCCATAACCTTCCTCCGGAACCGCCTCCTAACCTTGGGCTTATTTCCCCTATTTCCCCCGACGAAACCCGCATTGCTCTTCGCCACATGAAGAACCGGAAAGCGGTCGGGCCTGACAATGTGCCAATTGAAGTGTGGAAGGCGATGGGCCCACATGGTGTGGACCTTCTGACGGATCTTTTTAACCGCATCCTAATCACCAAGGAAATGCCGAACCAGTGGCGATTTAGCCTGATTATCCCTGTTTACAAAGGCAAAGGTAGCGTACAGGATTGTGGTAGCTACCGCGGTATCAAGATCATGTGCCACACCATGAAGCTCTTCGAGCGCATCATTGACACACGGCTCCGTAGCGAGTGTACTGTCTGTGAGTGTCAATATGGCTTCCGGGCGGGTAACAGCACCATGGACGCAGTGTTCGCCTTACGGAATCTGGCTGAGGCTTACAGAGAGAGAAGGAGAGCTTTGCATATGGCCTTTTTAGACCTGCAGAAGGCCTTCGACTGTATACCTCGGCTGGTGGGCACTGCGCTTCAAGGGCGTTCCCGAGGCCTATATTGACATTATCAGAGACATGTACCGCGATTCCGTTTCCTCTGTCCAGACCGCTGTTGGCGAATCGAATGGCTTCCCAATATCTGTTGGCGTTCACCAAGGCTCGGCTCTTAGCCCGTTCTTGTTTAACGTAGTGCTCGATGTAGTTACGGCAAACATCCAAGATCAGCCTCCATGGCTAATGATGTATGCCGATGACATCGCCCTCGTTAATCAGAACAAAGCCCATCTTGAGCGCAAAGTCAACATTTGGAAGGACACGCTTGAAAACGGTGGTCTGAGACTAAATGTGGCGAAGACTGAGTACATGTCCTGTGGCAGCACGGATACAAACACCATACGAATAGGTTCGGACCTGATCAGAAAGTCCGATACGTTCAGGTACCTTGGATCCGTGCTGCACGAGTCTGGCATCGTGGACGACGATGTCCAAGCACGTATTGGCGCGGCTTGGGCGAAGTGGCGCGAGGTAACGGGCGTTGTATGCGACCGCTAAATGCCTCCGAAGCTCAAGGGGCAGATATATAAATGCATCATTCGGCCTGTCCTACTGTACGGGGGCGAGTGTTGGCCAGCACTAAGCAGACACACCCAGGAGCTTCGCGTCACGGAGATGAAGATGCTGAGGTGGATGACTGGCGTAACGCGATCCGACCGCATACGCAACTCTTACATCCGAGGTAGTCTTGGTGTCCGTGACGTGGGGGAAAAACTGCAAGAGTGTCGTCTGCGATGGTATGGCCACATCATGCGCCGCCCTATGGAGTACGTTGGTCGGAGTATATGCATGAATATGGCTGTTCTTGGGGCTAGGCCCCGTGGTCGCCCTCGCAAGCGCTGGCTGGACGTCGTCAAGTCCGACATGAGAGCCAATGGCCTGACTGAGAAGGATGTTCAAGATCGGGCAAAGTAGGAAGGCGGACCCTGGCAATAGCCGGGATTAACGCCAGGTGGAAGAATAATATTTCATGTCATTTCATTACTTTGTTGAAAAAAAGACATACAAAGTTGCGAATATAATTAGCCGCGAGTAAATTTTGACAGACTAAACCCTTACACTCATATGAATAAATACAGAATAGAGCAAGATCAACTTTATTCCAAGTTTTTTTAAGTTGAAATTAATAAAATTTAGTATTATTAAATATAGAGTAAGGGCGGAGTAAACTAATCAGACACTATTCTTGGAATAAAAGTTAATCCTTCGCTCCACATGGTTTAAGAGCGCTGTCACCATTTTTCTTGAATTTGAGCGTTTGATTCGAGTTTTGATGTCTGATTATGCTTTAGATATAGCACAAAAAAAAAACAAAAATACGCCTAAGAAAGTTTGATAGTTGATCTTGGGAGTGTTCTAAATAAATATATCAATTTGTTCACGTACATCAGTAAATTTCTTGTCTCCGCAAAGGGTGTTTCATAAAATTACGCTTTTGGGAATCTTTTGATGCTTTGGTACACCGAAGATATAATAATTTAATCAATTTTAAAAATGCCCACTATACAACTGTACCTTCTACTTTGGAATGATCAAATCAATTTGTTACGATTCATGCACTAATAAACCAAAAATAATTTTGTAAAACTGAGAATAATTGACAATTTTCCGTACGAAACTATATTTTTTATCTACGAAAGGATAATCCAAATTCAAATAAAAATTATTTCATAATTAAGGAGGTATTGTTATAATGCATGAAAAAAAAATTGGTCTATTTAAAAGTAAACTCATATTTTTAAGCAATTGTTGTATACAGCCCCACAATCACACATCTCCTTGAGGCGCGTTGGGATCGCAGCGCGCCGCCGACCCGGGCCTGGTTCTGATCAGACGGCGAGCAAACCAATGCTCGCCGTCCGCAAACTCGCGCCTACGGTGGCCGAGAATCTTCCTGCGAGTCCCGACGCCAGGGGCGTCTTCTTCTGCTGCGGCGGCTGGAGCGTGAGATTTCCCTCTCTCTCAAACGTTCAGCTTCCTCCTTTGCTAGCAATACTGCTTCGCAGAAGGAGGTGACCGCTCCCCATGTCTCCTCGCTCCGAACCATGGCTTGAACTAGGGCCGGACGCGAGAGATCCCCGCCGTATGCTCCACCGTGTCCTCCGGGTGATCTTCGCAGTGTTGACACCCGTGTGTATCCTCCCGCCGTATTCGAAACAGGTACCTCCCGAAACAACCGTGACCGGTGTCCGGTGAGTACCTGTGTCAAGCGGAAGGTAAGGACGCCGTGGCGCCGCTCTAGCCACTACTCAAAGAGGGAACTTATCGCCGCAATTGTGGCGTGCTCAGCGCTGGGTTGCGACAGTCGTTGTCTTCATACTGCCATGAGATCCTGCCGGAGCTCCGTCCGCCGTGCTGCAATTTGCCGCGGCAGAGGAGTCTCGCCCCGGCGTAGCGCCTCCACGCGCCATTCGTAATTGAGCGCGAGGGCTCTCGCCTCTAGATCCCATGGCGGCAGTCCGGTAAGGAGGCTCGCTGCTTCGCCAGAGACCGTGCGGTATCCCCGGGCCAGCCGGATGGTCATGACCCTCTGGGACGCGTTGAGGAAACGGGCAGGTCGCTTCCTCAAAGTAGGCGCCCCATAAAGGGCCATGGACTGCACGACCCCGTGTAAAGCCTCCGGCAGGAGGCGTTTGCACCCGCTTTTTTTTTTTAAGGATGGGAAATCATCAAATGACTCCTCCCGCTTAGGATGAAGCCAGAGGGAGTGTCAGACTCTTACTGACTAAAACCCATCCGTGTTCCTCCTGGTGCCCGTTGCGTTCGAAGGCTACGGTACCTCTTTCAAACAGATTCCACAGCCCCAGCAGGCACCTGCCCTAGCGGGCCGTCTTCCACGCTGACATCTCTTTGAGGCGCGCTGGAATCGCAGCGCGCCGCTGACCCGGGCCTAGTTCTGATCAGACGGCGAGCCACCCACTGCTCGCCGTCCGCAGGCCCGCGCCTACGGCGGCCGGGAATCGTCCTGCGACTCCCGACGCCTGGGGCGTCTTCTTCTGTTGCGGCGACTGGGACGTGAGGTTTCCCTCTCGCTCACACGTTCGGCCTCCTCCTTTGCTAGCATTACTGCTTCGCAGAAGGAGGTATTCGCTTCCCATGCCTTCTCGCTCCGGACCATAGATTGAACCAAGGCCGGTCGCGAGAGGTCGCCGCCGCCGATCGCCTCGACGAGGACCCGGCGGTGCTCCGCCCAAGCAGGGCAGACCTCCACCGTGTCCTCCGGGCGACCCTCACATTGTTGACACCCGGGCGCGTCCTCCCGCCGAATCCGAAACTGGTAACTCCCGAAACAACCGTGTCCGGTGAGTACCTGTGTCAGGCGGAAGGTGAGGACGCCGTGGCGCCGCTCCAGCCACTCCTCAAAGAGGGGACTTATCGCCTGGCGTTTGGACCCCCTAGATTGGGCACAAGCCGCTTGAAGGCAGCCCCGGCTCGCCCCAGACTGGGAGCCAAACGTCGGAAATGCTCGACGAAGTTCCACTGGCTGTCAAGGACGAGACCCAATTACGTCATTGTCGATCCGACGCCGATGTGAACCCGTCCTACCGTTATTTGGGATTCTGATGGTAGCCTGTACCGAGAACCATGAAAGCACATGGCTTCGGATTTATGTAGGGCCACTTCCAGACCCAGAAGTTGCTTTGTCACTAGTAACACAAAGAACTCTTTGGATTTAAATGCCACAAACTGATGTGGAGCAGAATAATGTGATTCCAAGTTTATAATGCAAAAAAAAGGATTTTTAATAATGCCAGTTAATAAATATTAGAGAAAAATACACCATTATGTTAATCGGCAGACATCAAACTTTCACAAAACAAGGGATCTTTAACTAACGGTATTTTAATTATTCAAAAATAACACGTACCTAACTCTTAACTATAAACCTAAGACTTTGTATGCGGCTGTCCTGCACAATAAGAAAATTACTCCGAAACTGCTAAAACCTTGTTTTATTTTACCACCGAAAACAAACGCGAGCGTTACTCCATGTTCATTAATACTAGAGTTATGACTAAATTAATACACTGTTACTCTGGGATTAACAAGTCCAAATGTAAATTCCGATTACGTTCGGAATTAACTATTTTTATTAATAAGGCTGTTAATGTCGGACTTGTCGGATTTTCAGCTTTATGAAAAATGGCCCAGGAGACCAGAAACATGTCAAAGTATTTCCTGGGCTGAAAATAACAGCAAAGACTCACTAACTATCAGGATACTAGAATCATGAAGATGTAGATGCCGGCGATCATTTGAACATCTTGGACAGTCTTTACGGTACAAAGAAGCCAGTGGTAGCGTGTTACCCAGTGACTGGGCTGTGGAGGTCAGATCGGCAGTCGCTCCATATAAAATCGGCTTCCAAAAACAAAACACTACAAAGTTTCCGAAATGAAAGTTATTTTTTACTTTGTAGTGTTTTGTTTTTGGAAGTCGGTTTTATTTTTTGTAAAAAAGTTTTTTACAAAAAAATAAAACTGGCAAACACAGCGTGCCAGCGTGATGTTATGAACTGGTGTAAACAATAAACAGACATGCGATTTCAGAAATCCCGATCCATTTGCTATCATTTATTGAAGAGTTCCGTTGCCTACCGCCGAAGTTCTTCATCAGATTATCACCAAATTTAAATGGGAACAGACTGGAAAAATACTCTTCAAAAAAAAAAGAATCATCCAAATCGGTTAACAATTGGCGAAAATATCGCTGAACAAACATTTTTCATGGGATCCCATCATCAGATCCTGACTTATACCTTCCATCATCAGCTCAGCAACATGAGATGATGATTACAATGAACAAATATCTGAATTGCGTTAGAAAGTTCATGAAAAACATTGTATGTGCCTATAAAATTTGAGGGTTTCCCTCGATTTTCATGAGATCCCATCATCAGATTCTAACTTGGTGCCAATGGGACCACCTCACGAGTAAAGGCTTTCGAATAAATAAATAATTTTTATAATCAGTCCAGAATTGGCGGGGAAATCGGTCGGGTCGGTTGGGTCGGTCGGTCGGGGAAGAAGTCGGTTAAAAATGCTAGTTCTCAGCTGCATCTGCTAGACTGGAAGCCAAACTGCTGTCAAACTGATAGTCATTTAAATGAAGTTTACATTACCTGTGGTGTAAAGTCTGTTACTGCTTTCCTTATTTTCAGTTCAATAACGTCATCAGGGTCGGTTATCAGGATGCGAGACTTGGGATCGGTGTCGGATTTAGACATCTTTTTAGTCGGGTCACGAAGACTCCGCAGTCGATCGCTGCCGTCGTCTGAAACGAGAATAAGTATGAACATAGGCGCCACAGACAGTCCACTCTTCAGGGCCGCTTTGACGCCGACGAATCAACCGCCCACGTCAATAGGCTTCTCAACGTGAAAAAATCCTAGGAAAAGTAAGGTCGCTCAGTGACGCCAGTGAAGCGTCCAGGAGGCTTCTGTGCTTCTTGGCGGCGCTAGGCTAACTAACTTAGCCAGGACACCCACGCACAACGGACTTAACGGAGGCTTAAGTGCAGATAACGGAGTCCCTACTCCACTCTACTAATAAACGCAGCACAATACGTTGATTTGCAAATTTTATGGCGACTAAAATTATTTTATAGTATATTTTGACAAAATGAAAACGAGAACATATCTATCTATCCATTTAATAAATCTGTTGAAGTGTCGTTTTTGCACATTCAAACGAAACCGTTTAAAAAAATAGCCAGGTAGATAAAGGATAACTAAATTCAAATTCAAAGCAAATTCAAATTCAAAGCATTTTATTTCAAATAAACCATTTACAGGCACTTTTGAAAGTCAAGGTCGGTCAGTCAAAAACATGGAAGCTATTTACACGTTCCAAAGCCTAACAAAGCCCAATTCCATAATTCTTGGAAATTTTATCTCTTTATCTGTTAATCTGCTTAGATGTGCAGGCATCACGTAAATAAGTACAAAACTAATGTAGATAACTTTCATATCTAGATTATTTTTCTCTATCAAAAGCTATTGGTATTTAACCTTTTGAGCGCCACGGTCGGCTATAGCCGACAAACGAAATCGTGCCCAACACGCCACCGTCGGGTACAGAAGACAAGAAACGACATTTTTAAATTCTTACTAATATTTTAAATGCGAAAGTAACTCTGTCTGTCTATCTGTCTGTCGCGCACGCCAAAACTACTGAACCGATTTAAATGAAATTTGGTGCAGAGATAGTCTAGAGCCTGAGACTGGAGCCTGGACATAGGCCATTTTTTATCCCGGGAGTAAGTTCCCTAGGGATCACGCGGGTGAAGCCGCTGGCAGAAGCAAGTAGGTACAAAATAAATATACTAAATCAAGTTTTCTGAGTTTCTTTTTCCAATTATTTAAAACTACAGTAATGATATATTGTAAAATGCACAAAGATTTATCCATTAATAACATTTTACTAGAAAACACAATCATCAAAAATTGCTATTCAATCACTGATCTGATGCCACCAACTGCATCAGACTGCTTGAAAAGCGACTTGTTTGGAACTTTTTAGTCGTTTTTTTTTTTATTTTTTACGGGGTTCGATTACCAATTTTTTTCCTACATTTTAGTAAGTTACATTTTTGGAACCGTTGAATTCCAGAGCGAGCGAAGCGAGCTCGAAAAATTTTTCACCCCGCCTCGGATTGCTTTAGTTTTCTTACCATTCATACTTATGTAAACAGAACAAACAATTTTGACTAACCCAGGAAAGCTCAAAAACCTAGACAGGCGAGCTTGAAAATAGTTGCATCCTGCATGACCTATCTTCGGTAAGAGTCGGGCCCTAGGCTGCGCGGGCTCCCTAAACCTATTTACCACTTGGCATGCGATAATCGCCGCAATCCAGGACCGTGGAGACCTATGTAGGCTAAGGCCCAGTCTGGGCAAAGTCTGGGCAAACGCCGCCTCAAATGTATGGCCAGTTCGAACTGGCCTAACTAACCGAGAACAGTTATACGAAGACAGGGTCGGCCCAGTCTTCTAAAACTGTGCTCCGTTAGTTAACATCGCAACTATAGGAATCTCTTCACATCTAGAAGAAATCTGGACCTCAGTTAACGCACCCACTGAAGCACATCACTCATTTCCTCTCGGTGATTATAAATCAGGAAATAAAATAAATCATCATCTTCCTGCCCTTATCCCATGTTATTTGGGGTCGGCGCAACACGTTTTATTCTTCCATTCTGTTCTATCAGTCGTCACTCTATCACTAACTCCCTTTTCTTTCATATCGGTCCTCGCACAATCCATCCATATTTTCTTTGGCCTTCCTCTCCCTCTCCATCCATCCACATTTATGTTCATAACTCTTCTAGTTATATGCGTTTCATCCCTCCTCTTCACATGACCATACCAAGACAAGCGATTCCCTTTTAACCTTTCCGTCACTGGCGCCACTTTTAAAGTGCCTTTAATGTACTCATTTCTCACTTTATCCACTCTCGTTACTTCACACATCCATCTCAACATTCTCATCACCGCTACGTGCAATCTATTTTCATCAGTCTTTTTCGCAGCCTAACGTTCTGGTCCATACATTACGACAGGTCTTATCACGGACTTATAGATTTTCCCTTTCAATTTGAGGGGCATCCGAGGGTCACAAGTTGTTCCATTGACCTGTCGCCATTTCATCCATATTTCAGCCATCATCAGGAAATAAAATAAATATTAAACAAACAATAAAATTTTGTTTGCGCAAATATGACCATATTTCAGAATTCCGTGGTAAACCCAAGTGGTTACAAATTCGCTTCGCCTCTTTTCTAATAAGAACAGTTTTCTTTGAGCAAGCTCCGTGATTATTGCTCGCGCCTTCTTTGTATGAAGAAGAGAAGAGATCTATATTCTTTTTCTCTTGTACAATGTGCTTTTTTTCCCAACCACCCCTCTTTACCTAAAGAAACGTTTCCAGTTTCTTTGTGACTCCCACACAAGATTTCTTAGATCATCAGATAACTTAAAATTTAAAAACGAAATAACCAAAAACACCGACTTCCGAAATTAAAGTTATTTTTACTTTGTAGTGTTTTGGTTTTGGAAGTCGGTTTTATTTTATTTTTTTGAGTTTTTTTTTTGGATTTGATAACATAAAAGTATTATTAAATTAAAATCTGTTCAGTTGAAACCTCGATAATGTTATTTAATCTATTTTAAAGTAATTTCCAAAGGACCAATTTAAAGCGTTGCGTATTGTAGCTGAAAAAAGTAAAAAGATATTTCGAACTTTGTATGTTTTTTCTATGGAGAAGATGTCTTCGTATCGTATATTCCTTCAGTTGAATACTAGATCATATACCTAGTCAAAAAAAATATACATACCACAATTTCACATTCCTGTTCCAGGAACCCGACAAAGCCGTTTTTCGTTTTAACGTATCTTGTTAAAACGAAAAACGGCTTTATACTGATTGAATCACCTTAAATAGTTCTCGTTATAATCATTACAGTCAATTAGATAATTTAACTTAGTGCACAGTTCAGATATTTTCAACGTTTCGCATTCTAGAAATTTTCATTTTTTATAACTCATACAAACATTTTTTTGATTCAAATTTATTCTTAACGATCGATTTATTGTGGGCAAAAGAAGAAAATAAATTGTACAACTCTGAAATGCAGACGCGCGGGCGGTCAGTCGGTCACCGCTCAACTGGCACCTGGCGCGCACCGTTCGTTGCCCGCCAACGCGCCGCTGCTGCGCCGTTCTTTATACATTCCTATCTACACTAATGATTAGATAAAAGACAGAAGTTCGTTTTCGCTAAGCGAGTTTCCTTCTTTTATACTCATACATCTTCTCAAAAAGTTGTTAAATATTCTGAAAACAAAACATAAAATGATGATAAGTAATAACCATGTAATCAGTAATCAGACCGTAATATAAAAAATATTACCAACATTCTTTTTTTATGAACGGAATGAATATACGGCAAAACAAAACGTCAGTGTCAGATTAATAAATAACAATGTTTTTTTATTTACCTGTTACCATTTGTGTTCAAGGGCTAACGTAAGTTAGATACAAGTTGACATTATATTTCTGCGATTTTCTTAATTGTTCTCTGGATACCGATTTAATAATAATAATAATAATAATGAGTCTATGCATGGGCAAACCGTATACGTCGGTACAAGCGGCGAGTGGAGCCATACACTCAGAATCGCACATTCCAAAGCAATGAGAGGTGGGTTTATAAGGCTTGGGAGCGACCAGACCAAGATGTGACTGATACGCGCCTACCGGATGATGATGCCATGTGTTCATTCTGGCGCAGCATCTGGTCGGTGCCTGTCAGTCATATCGAGGCGCGTGCGATCCGATACCAGAAATGGGGGCAATTAACATCAGCCCCCAAGACGTAGCTCGTGCAGTCCGTCCGTTGCCTAACTGGAAATCTCCGGGACCGGACGGGCTGCACAACTTTTGGATTAAATGGTTCAAAAGATCGCACGCTCGCTTGGCATCTCAATTCCAGTCTGCGTTAGAGTCAGGGTCGCTGCCCCAGTTCCTAACTACAGGAATAACCCACCTGCTCCATAAATCAGGTAGTACCGGAGAGCCTAAAAATTATAGTATAATTATAATAATATAACTCTAGACCGATCACGTGTTTACCGACGGTCTATAAAGTCCTTACATCCATTTTGAGAGGAAAGATTAACCATCATATTGATAGTAATTCAATAATGTCTTCTTCTCAGAACGGATGTGGGAACGGGCCCCGCGGTACTAAGGAGCTGCTCCTCATCGACATAGCCATTAGCCAACAGGTTCGACGTTCCCGAAGAGATCTGTCGACATGCTGGATAGATTATAAGAAGGCCTATGACTCGGTGCCACATACATGGCTCATGAGGGTGCTGGAGCTGTACAAAGTTGATGCAGTTTTACGCACTTTCCTGATGTCGTGTATGGGGCAGTGGAGGACGGTTCTTCACTATCCAGGGTGTCGACAGACCCAGGCGAACAGCGAACCGATAAGGATCGAGCGTGGTATATTTCAGGGTGACAGTCTGAGTCCACTGTGGTTTTGTCTGGCCCTCAACCCTCTCAGTACACTGTTGGATGGTTCGGGCCAAGGCTACCGGTTGAGAAGAGGTAAGGTAAGGTAAGGTTTCTGAGAATAGGCTTCGTACGCAGCGCGCCAACAATACGTATGGCGAGCGAACTACTGGTTATATTGTACCGAGACTTATTAACAGTCTACCCTCAGAAATTAATAATTGTATAACAGACAAGAATATAAAATTTAAGCTTAAAGAATATTATTTAAGTATTGTTTAGCGTTTTGTGTAATTTACTGATACACTCTTAATAGCACGGGTTTAAACCTTAGTGGTTTTTGGTTGCTATTTGATATAAATAATACTGTAATGTGTTTTGTTTAATTGATAAATAAAGGAAAAAAAAAAAAAAAAAAAAAAGTGCGGGGTCGTGGCTTCTTAAATGCTAAGACCCTGCACAAACGCGAGGTATGCAGCCTTAGGGAGTACTTCGTAGAGGCCGACGTGGGTATGCATCGAGATGTGGTAGCGGTGGACAAAGGCCTTACCGCGCTCTCCTTGGCTAACGAGAACTGGCGCAAACCTGTGGTGTTAGATACTAACGACCGCAGGGAGGTATGGCAGAGCAAGGAGCTTCACGGACGATTTTATCGGGTCCTACAAGGGCTCGATCTTCTTAGCGTCCGTAGCCTGGCTTCGTTTTGGTGACCTCTTCGGGAAAACCGAAGTTTTGTCTGTGCAATTATGGACGAAGTTATGATGACTAATAACTACAGGAAATACATTTTGAAGGACGGTACGGTTGACATATGTCGGGCATGTCACCGGCCCGGGGAATCCATCCGCCACATTATTTCCGGCTGTTCTAGTCTGGCTAACGGAGACTATTTGCACAGGCACAACCTTGTAGCCAGGATTATCCACCAGCAACTTGCTCTTAAATACAATCTTGTGGAATCGGAAGTACCGTACTATAGGTATGTGGGCACATACCTATAGTACGGTACTTCCGATTCCCTACTACCACTCTCGTGCAACTACCACTTTCGAGACCCAGTTCTCGAAAGTGGTAGTTGCACATTGTATTGGGATCGGTCTATCATCACTGACAGGACTATTGTAGCTCTACTACTGACTGACTATTGTTGTTGACTCCTGAAGTCAGAGAAAGATAAACAAACGAAGTATCTTGACTTGGGTCGCGAGGTTGTCGACATGTGGGATGTGAACACAGTAGTCATTGTGCCGATAGTCGTGACGGCCAATGGCATTATTGGCCAGAGCCTCGACCAACATCTCAAGAGGCTCTCGTTGGGCAGCTGGATCAAGGGCTTGATCCAGAAAGCAGTACTCTTGGACACGGCGCGCATCGTTAGGAGGTTCCTCTCTCAGAAGACCTAACCACCGGTAGCTTGGACCCTGTTCCCGATACCGGTGGGCTACTATTTTTTTATATTTTTAAATGTTTTTTTGTGTTTTTATAGAAATATTTAAAAATGTAATTAGTATGTATACAACGTTGATACGACAGAGGGGATTTCCTTTAAACTGCCTATACTAGGTACCATTTTCAAGCTCTGTACCAAAAATAAATTAATTAGGAGCAGTAGTTTAGTCGCAAATGATTTTTAAAGTTTTTGCACGGTTTGAACACGATGTATCTTTTCTAACAGCTGATTATCGTCTAAGCATAGGTCATGCACCTTACAACGATGAATCTACGATGCGTTGTTGCCGCATGTCGAAGGACATACTAAAAATTGGCAATGCAAACAAGGAAGCAATCAATACACACACACTTGCACTTTCACTACGAAAGCGACAAACGTAGCGCATTTGAAAGAAACAGAAATAGGTCAGTTTGTTGTGTCCTTGTTTTTTTGCGATTGGTAAGTGGGGCCTCTATACAGTGCGCCGACGCTGTCGTTTCGGAACGTACGGTTTGTGGAATGCGCGCGCAAACAATTGATTTTATTTTGTTATTGTGAGAGGACACGTAACTTGGGATTATTATTATTTAGTATTAGTGTTTTTTTTTTTGTGATTGACTGTTTTTTATGGTGATAGGACACGTAACTTGGGATTATTATTATTTAGTATTAGTATCTCCGGACCTCACTCCCATGGATTTCTTTTTGTGGGGGTACATTAAGGGTGAAGTGTATGCCTCAGAGGTAAATACAATTGATGAGTTAAAAAATAGGATTATTTTAGCATTTCACAAATTACGGACAGTGATCTAATTAGAAAAATAAATAACAATATTCTCCGTCGGTATAATTTGTGCATCAATGTGAATGGAGGACACATCGAGAATTTAAAAATTTAGTGTGTTTGTTTTTGTGCGCGTACTTCGAAACGTTACCTAACATAAAAGCCAGTGCGAGCGGAGGCCTAAGTCGCCGGCCGCCACCCCGGCCCGGCCCCCGCCGAGCACACGAGATACCGCACACCGCGCTCCGGCGCGCGCGCGACGTTGCCGCTTTGTTACCTAGCGGTATCTAAGGTCAGTGTCATTTTTTTACAAAGGGTGGTTGCGTTTTATTCGGATTTGCAAGCTATTTAGTTTGTTCGAAAAAAATATTTTCTCATTTATGGCGCTTTTTGATTTTGTACCGTATCGAATTAATACTGAACACGTATAGTATACGTAGTTTAATTTAATACCCCTCTGTCGTATCAACTCTGTATATAAATTAATAAATGGAATAATTATAATGTGGGTATGCACCGAGATTAGATCGCAATGGATAAGGGTCTCACCCCGTTGTCCATGGCTAAGGAGAACTGGCGCAAACCTGTGATACTTACCACGGATGACCACAAGCAGGTATGGAAAGGCAAGGAGCTTCACGAGCGCTTCTATCGGACTCTTTATGGGTCTGATGTAGATTTTTCAGCGTCCGTGGCCTGGCTACGTTTCAGTGATCTCTTCGGGGAAACTGAAGGTTTTGTCTGTGCGATTCTGGATGAAGTTATCTTGACAAATAACTACCGGAGGCATATTATGAAGGATGGGACGGTGGACGTGTGTCGGGCATGCCACCATCCGGGTGAGTCCATCAGACATATTACCTCTGGTTGTTCTCGTCTGGCTAACGGCGAGTACTTGCAGAGGCACAACCAAGTGGCCAGGATTATCCATCAGCAACTTGCTCTGAAATATAAACTAGTGGATTCTGAGGTACCGTATTACAAGTATGTGCCCGACCCAGTTCTCGAAAATGACCATGTCACGTTGTACTGGGATCGGTCTATCATCACTGATAGGACTTTTGTTGCCAATAAGCCTGATATAGTGGTGATAGACCGATTAGCGCGCAGCACAATGATAATTGATATTACCATACCGCATGACGAGAACCTCGTGAAGGCTGAGAAAGAGAAGCAAATCAAGTATCTCGACTTAGCACACGAGGTTGTCGACATGTGGAATGTGGACTCAGCTGTTATTGTGCCGATAGTCGTTACGGCCAATGGCCTGATGGCCAAAAGTCTCCACGACCATCTATCGAAGCTGGCGTTACGCGGTTGGATAAAGGGCCTGATACAGAAGGCAGTACTCCTCGATACGGCTCGTATTGTGAGGAGGTTCCTTTCTCTGAAGCCCTAACCACCGGTAGCTTGGAACCTGTTCCCGACACCGGCGGACTACTACTTTTTATATTTTTAAATGTATTTTTTAAAGTTTTTTTTTACGATATATTTAAAAATGTAACATGTATGTATATAAAATGTATAAACAATATAATAATAAGGATGAAAGATTAACCATCATATTGATAGTAATTCAATAATGTCTGGCATCGGTGCTGCTGACGTGAAACAATCGTTGAAGGAGCGCTTCTTTGGCCGCTTGAACGAAGTCCTACAGTCTTTTATCAGGCGGAAACAAGGTGCGCGCCTTTAATGGTTGGGTCATCGTTTTGATGTACTCTTTCGGCATACTCAAATGGACTCAGACGGAACTTGACGCCCTGGATAGGAGGGTACGCTCACTGCTTACCGCAAATCGGATGCATCATCCACGGTCATCGGTGATGAGGTTGTATATCCCGCGGAAGTGCGGGGGTCGTGGCTTCTTAAGGTTACACTAGTTGACGGCACGAACTGTTTGCGGGCGAAGTTTAAATGCATGCTATCTCATCCGACAACACGCGCGTAAGAGATAGACGCTGTGATGAGCAGTAAGAAGATAGTTCTTGTACGAATACACACTCATAATGCTTTGTGACGCATACATGCGCAACTTCATTGAAGAGTGCTAAAAGCGGCGTCTGTGTGGTGGCCACAGAACAGAAAAAACAGAAGTGCAAAGTAGGCGTGGCACGCGTGCCGATATTACGCGGTGTTACGCGTACCTCAACCCAGTCGTGTTCTAACATCACGACGAACCGATCGTCTCGCTCACTCTCGATATAAATTTATATTTTGTGAACCATGCCGTATTGGTCCATTTTGGAGTGCAAAAATGAAAGTAGGAGAATAAATCTTAAAAATGGAGGTGTTTCATACCATCGGTAACTACGATTTTATTTGTTTTCTAATAAAATCTTAGGAAATTTCATTTTGCAAAAACCTTAAGTTCAAGTCTAGTTAAAATCCACCTTATCCAATTAGCTTACAGTTTATTTTACATCGATTCAGTTACTGTTTCGTTCTCGAAAGTTCTTCGCTATTCAAAAAGTGATGTAGTCGGGTTGGATACTGGATGGATAGATATAGATAAAAACACTTTTTTGTAGTTCGTCTAGAAATTTTATTCAAATCACTAAACATAACTTTAAAAATATTTTTAGGTTTCCCAAAGACGCTATCGTCAAAGAAAAATGGATAGATGCACGGGTAGAGCTGATTGGATGCCAAGCAAGACAAGCACGATATGCTTCGTACATTTTTTAGAAAGCGACTTTTTTATTTCAAAAAAAGGATATAGATACATGATAACTTATTCTGTACCAAACTATTTAATAAGATACTATTGTAATCCACTTGGCATAAAGAGTTCACGGAACTGAAAACAACACCCCTTTTTTTGTCGGCAGTCGAGTAAGATACCTGAGGCATGATTTTGTAAGGCAAAATGAAAAAAAATCTGGCCAAGTGCGAGTTGGACTCGCGTTCGAAGGGTTCCGAACCAATTACATTTTTGTAAGGGTTCCGTTTCTTATGGATGTTCAGAACACAAAAAATGTATGAGGTGTGTTATTTGTATTGATTAATGTGTAATAAGGTATATTTACATAAATAAAATAAAAACCTTTGAAATAATCTATTTTTTTTTGTTTCTATCTACTTTTATACAATAAACTGGGAATATTTTGCTTACGCTATTTTGAAAGTAGAACTTTATTAATATTAACAATGTACCTATTACAAAGCACACCCGAACTTACCAATTTTAAATGTGATAGCTAATTTCATAACGATTCCAACAACAAGTTTCATGTATGGCTCCCATACAAAACTTCAACACCAAGCGAGTCACATTTTTTGGAATTAATTTCGAAAAAAGTTCTCTTATTTATCGATATCGACAATGTAAGTCAAAGTTCATGTGCCACAGCCGTGATCGAGTGGCAACTGTTACTATCCAAACATAGAATAATGAGCCTTATTACTAAGTCGTTTAAGTTTATGATTGCAACCATTGAAAATACCGCCATCTATGGTCGAATAGCGGAATTTACTCGTAAATTCAACTTAGAATGATTTCAGAAAACGAAACGTCGTGAGTACTTTTTGCCTTAAAGCAAAATAAATCCTACGTGTAAGGCCGAAAGTATATTTTCAAATAAAGGTTCTTTGACTTATTCTTGTTTTGACCAAAATTTAAACGACCAATCAATCGTATCCTTGATTTGTGTTGAATTATATGATTATCGGTATAGTTGTGTGAGTGTGGCGACACAGGTTCCGATACAAATTTCGTCGCATAGCATTTCCACCTGTTTTTTCTGTTCCGTGGTGGTGGCGACGTCATCGCCGGTGGCGCGTATGCAATTCATTCTATTGACAACAATAAACTCAAACACGTTTTTATTCTAAGCTCAAACAGATTAGTGATAGAACTGTGATAATCCTAATTATCACTGTGTATAATATAATTAGTAGGCTGGCACCCAATTTACTTGTTATTATGCACAAATACTTATCTGCGACTTTACCCACGGCCACGTGGTTAACAATAAGTTGTCTTGCAAAAATACGAATTTACGTAAATATTCTTATCAACAAATAAATTATTATTGATTTCACTTCTACCTTTTTAAATATTATTTTTGGCTGCAGCGCGAGCCGTTAGCGCGCTTGAACCTTATGCCCTTATTTATAAGATTGAAAAGTATTAGAGCTAGTCAGTAGATTATACATTGGCGGAGCAGGCGTTAGGGCTTCGCTAACTGGAGGTACTTGTAGCTATGCATGTGCACCAACTTGCGGAAAGCTAGGCTGTGTGTAATGTATACGCTCGGGTGCAAGTATTGTATTTTATTGTTGGTTGGTTGTTGGTTGTACCTTACCTAATTAGCTGTAACTATAACCTACAGGCGTCTCCAAGACAAGTAGGATTTCATTTTTCACATTCACGAAAAGGATAACTGCTTTTTCGACAACGCCACTTTGATGTTTGATCTATATATATATAAAAATGAATCCCTATTTCCCTTGGTCATCGCATCACGCTTGAACGGCTGGACCGATTTCGATAATTCTTTTTGTAGCGGACGCCGAGCATAGGATTAAATTAATTAATTATTAAAAACTAGGATTAAATTATGTAAATATAATAGGATATCACGGGGTATTATTAAATTAGGTAAATAAAGTACCTCGTGTTAGAAAGTAGGAATCACCACGTGGGATCTATTCGAGCGAGACAAGGGTCCCCATATTTGGTCAACAGATGTGGCAAATAGCATAGCGCGCCTGCGCGTGGTGATTTTAGAAACAAAGAGAGTACCTAACGGGATAGCGCGCAATGTTTTAAGAGAAGTATAATAGCGTGGTATTTTGTTAAAAGTAGGCAAACCGTAAGCAAAGTAAATAAGTAGGTATATAATTAGAACTAAGTTTGATAGACGTAGGTTTCTTAGTTTGAGTAGTTTGATAGGTTTCAGTGTTTTATTCCAAAGTAGGAACGGAATAAAACCAGAAAATAACTAAGAAATCCATAATAAACATAGTCAGAAGCAAGTAGGATGGACATAAGTTACTTAGATCTTCATAAAAGTAGGTTTCAGAGTTTTATTCCAAAGTAGTACCGGGATAAAACCTGAAAGTAACTAAGAAATGTGTATTAAGGATAAATAGGCTAATAGGCACGTAGCTGGTAAATCATGTATAGTAAATAAGGCTAATATCTAAGTTGGATTGTGTACTTTGTATAGCTTTCTTAGGTAGAATTAAGGAATTACTTCAAGAAAATATAGCAATTGTTTAAATTCAGCTTAGACGTAAGTATAAAATACCACGTGCATTAAAAGTACTATTGTAAAGGGTTTACACATAATTAGTTATGGTTTCTAGGTAGGGTTTCATATAAGATCGAGATAAGGTTTATTTTTATTTCCCTAGATTTAAGTATATAAGTAAAAATCATTGTAAGAGGGCACATAGCGTGGGCAAGTCCATCGAGCCGCGCTCTGCGCCCCCGCTACCTGGGTTACCCACGCTAACCCGGAATAATATAAAAGAGATGGAGATCTGGTTCAGAGCACAATCCCCTCCGACCCCAAGTCGCAGTTAGCGCTTTTTGCCGACGACACGGCCATCTACTACTCTGGCAAGAGTAGCAATGCCATTGCTCAAAACCTCCAAAAGTCCGCCAAACGCCTAGGCGATTGGTTCCGGAAATGGAGGATCGAGGTCAACCCCGAAAAGAGTCAGGCAGTTTTGTTCCGCAAACCGCGGTCGAGACCCCCCCCCGACTCCAAAACAGATCACCATGTTTGGTAAGCCGATCCCTTGGGAGAAGCGAGCCAAATATCTTGGTGTTATCCTCGACCAATGCCTCACCTTCGGAGAGCACATAAAGGCGGTGCGTTCGCGTGCCGCCTTCGCTCTCAGTAGGCTCCACTCCATGCTGAATGCACGCAGCACGCGGAGTTGTAGTTTTAATTTTTGTTGCCTTGGCGGGGGGCCTTAGAATCATTTAAGGCCACCACAGGCTAGTCCGGTTAAGCAGCAGCCACCCTTCTAGAGGTGAACTGCGAGTGGCCCTATCCAAAAAAAAAAAAAAGGTTCAGAGCACATTCGCCGGGCGCAGTCAGACGCGCCCTTCTACTAACGAAGCCACGAAAGGCCCCCGGTGCCGACGGTATCTCCAACACAGCGCTGCGCCACCTGCCGCACCGCATGGTCGCGGCCTTGGCGCGCCTGTTCACGGGGATACTGCGCATGGGGGTCTTTCCTACACAATGGAAAGAGGGGCGCGTCATCATGCTGCCCAAGGCAGGGAAAGATATCCTGAAGCCGGCGAGCTATCGGCCGATCACTCTGCTGCCCACCATCTCCAAGGTGTTCGAGTCGCTCCTGCTGCGACATCTCCAGCCGCACATCGCTCCGAGACCGGAGCAGTTCGGGTTTAGGGCGGAGCACAGCACGACGCTTCAGCTATCAAGGGTACTGCACCTGCTGTCTTCAACAAGGAACAGGAAAGAATACGCGGTAGCAGTATTCCTTGATATGGAGAAGGCCTTCGACCGAGTCTGGCACGAAGGGCTTATTTATAAACTGGCCACCTCCGCCGCGCCCCGTCGCGTGGTCAAAGTGGTCCAATCCTTTCTGTCCAACAGGAGCTTCCGAGTGGTGGTTGACGGCGCGCTGTCCACCCCCCGCCCTGTCCAGGCGGGCGTGCCGCAGGGCAGCTGCGTGTCGCCAGCGTGTTACTCACGTTACACCGACGATATCCCCGCCACCTCTCTGGTTACGCTCGCGCTGTTTGCCGACGACGCCGCGTACATAGCAACCTCGCTCAACACCAGCAACGCGGCGTCGAAGATGCAGCGCGCGCTCGACGAGCTTCCCGCTTGTCTCGCCAAGTGGCGTCTGTCGGTTAACGTGGGTAAGACGCAAGCGATCGCCATAGGCTCAGCGCGCCTCCCACCGCCCTTGAAGCTGCAAGGAGTCGACGTCGAGTGGTCCCCCCAGGCGAAGTACCTCGGTGTGACCATCGACCGTCGGCTCTCGATGGGGCCGCACGTCCGCCGGGTCGCCGCACAGGCGAGGGCCGCCCGTGCACGGCTCTACCCAGTGCTCTCGTCCCAGCTGCCGGCGCGCGTCAAGTTGGGTGTGTACAAGACGTACATACGCCCGATTCTGACGTACGCCGCCCCCGCTTGGTTCGCCCTCACGAGCGAGGGGAACCGCGTGAAGCTCCGCGCGCAACAGCACCTTGCGCTGCGGACCATGGTGCACGCCCCTCACTTGGTGAGGAACGACGTAATCCAGCGGGACCTCAGGATCGAGAGCCTGGATGAGTTCATACACGCGGCCTACTCAAACAATGACACTGTACACATACTCGCATCCCGGCGCGCGACCTGTGCTAAGTTAATATAGGCAGGTTGCGTTCCGAAACTCACACACTCACCACTAGACAGGCGCTCGTACTCACGCACCGAATATGTTTCCTAGGTTAATATAGGCTTATTCGGTGCATTAGCACTGGGCGGCAGTACTCACAATACACGGCCGCCCACACATACATTCGGCTCTGCAGTCCGGGCCGCAATCGGCTAGATCTGAGAACCGGTGCGGACGAGAGCCACTCACTCCTTACTGCAGGTGCGTCACCAAAGTCGACACCTTCGTCGCAGGTCGTTCTCGCTGGGCCTCCCCCAGGTCACTGGGGGTCTCACTCGGCGGGGACTGACCGCCGAAGGTGCCGTGAAGAAGCGACAAACAGTCGCGACGCGCCTGTAGTAAAACACTTCAGCGACCCAATCACAGGCGTGCGACTGTTGCTAAGAAAATAGTGGCAGGCGCACGCCAAATTTTTATGGCATTTTTGTTGCCGACCTAAAGACCGGCCCGTAGTAACGGGCTGAGGAGTGACCACCGCGGTCAGGGGGCTTCGTCCCGACACCGCCTGCCGCGCCCCCGTGAGGGGACGCAGCGACATCCACCAGTGTGTCAGAGCACATTCGGCCTCCAGATCTCCTACGAATAACATCATAGAGAAATACAAGCATCGAGAACACAAGTAGTATTTTTCTTTTGGAGATTCCTGACGACACCCTGAACTATTATCACCAACCAATACAGTACACTTCACTTTTCTTGTCTTTTGTTGTGTTCTTTCTGGTCAGGAAAAGGTTTTAGGCTATATATTATCACGCTATGTGCTTTGGAGAATGAGCAATATTCAAAAATGTCATTTTAAACGAATGGCACATGGCTCGGTACCCGGCCAGCAACAGCTATTATTTTTGTGTTTATTTTATCTCCTGAACTGTATTTTTATATCATATTTTTGTAAAAAACATAATAAAATGGGTTTTTCCGCACTTAAAATAACATTTAAGTTTCTAATTCACATTTTTTTCAAACAGTTTAGTGAGGAATTGTTATAAGAAGTCACAAAATATTACAATATTGCTGATATGCGTCTAACTTTAGCAATGTTAATCGGATGTCTAACTGAGACTAAAAACTTAAACCGTTTCGATTCGCGTTCCTCATTCGAAATAAATTGAGAATTAACTTGATCAAGCAGTTTCTTAACTTTGCAGTTTGAAGAATGGCACCATTCACATAGCGCAAAATAATATCAGCATACCTTTTTATGGCTCGACGCCATAAAGAAGGCTGTTAAATGTAGCATGCACAGAGTGGTCCACGCAGCAAAAAACCGCATGGTTACGCGTCGTGTGTGGTCGCGATTATCAGCATTGAAGAAACGACGGAGAAGAAAAATGCGATAATTATGTAAGAAGGCCACTCAAATGCACATTATTTTAAGAATTTTGTTATAAATTGACGATGGCATACACCACAATCAAGATATGGTTAGGTTAGGTTAGGTTAGATTTTAGAAGACAGCCTGTTGTTCCGTTGCTTCAGCATTAATTCATTACTTCTGTAAACGGGGAGCCCACCGACCAAGCAGACCATTAATACGTATAATATTGACAAATGTTTTTAGGAAAAATAAGGTATAGGCTAAAATAAGCCATAGTAAGACAGCTTGGAGAGGAGAAGTGAAGTGTTAATAGAGTCAAAAGCACGTGAAAAATCGAGTAGGACAAGCATGGTACCCATGCTCTTGTCTCTGGCTTCAAGGATATTTCCGACTACGTCAAGAAGGGCTGTGGCTGTGCTGTGTCCCCTGCGAAAACCAGATTGATAAAGAGGTAAAATTTTGTGTTGCTCAAGGTATGCCCTAAGCTGGTTGGAGACAACCTTCTCTAGGACTTGGAGAGACATGGCAACAGACTAATTGGTCGAAGTTCTTTTACGCTGTTAGGATTAGGTACTTTAGGAATGGGTCTAACTATAGCCAGTTTCCACAGATCCGGGAAAGAGAAAGAGGAGGTGGTGATGGAACGATTGATGATGGCTGTTATAGCTGCAAGAGTACGAGGAAGAGTCATCATCAGCATCTCCAGTGAGATAGAGTCAGACCCCTGAGAATTGGACTACAGACCACGCATAACACCCAGCACCACATCCTCCTGGACCGACTCAAGTTGGAAATGACAATTGTTAATTTGCTATGACGCTCAAAGTATGATAAGTCAGTAGTAGTAACCAAACCGCTACCCGGTACACGCAAAAAGTGATTATTTATTTTCTCTGGATCACTACAGGAGTGTGGTAATGTGGGCTCTGCTTTTTTGGAGATTGCTATGGAGGACTTTATGTGACTCCATAACTGTTTTGGATGTTTAATGTTATTAGTTATTTTAGTCTTGAAATATGCACGCTTCTCACTTACAACCGCAGCCCTAACAAGGTATTTCAGCTCCCTATAAGATTCAAAATGTTTCAATGCTTTAGTAGCTTTTGCCTTATTATGACTCCTGTCCCGCTAAAAAAAAACAACATGTGTGCTAAAAAAAAGTTAAATTGCTTGCTGCATTCATGGTGTATGCTTGTTTGCATATTTTGGTCTATTATTCCCATCGCCATTTACCACCAATTCCGCTTCGTGGCGTTCCGTCTACCGGGACCGAATGAAAAGTTTTGCTGAACTAGAATTTACCCGCATTGTATTCGATATGAGGATTAAGAATATTTGATTTAATTAATATTCTATCATATGATGAATATCGAAACAAAGTTTATTTGTAACAAAAATCTATGATTTAAATTTATTCATAGTAAGTATTCTGCGTATTGATTATTCTATGAAATGATAATACGAGAAAAATTGTATGTGAAACGAAATTCTGAGAAACTGTCTTCTTTAAAACAACGTACAACCGTTGATACATCATTGCACTCATTAAATCTTCTGCAAAAACTTGTGTTTCCTTCGTTTTTTTACACAGACTTCTTCGTTTGACGATGCCTTCCTTTTACAACTATACTTAATATTACTTGGTGAGGAAGGTCCAACTATATCCACAGGAGAAGACATTATTAATGTCGTCGGCACTATTATTAGATCGAAAATTGTAATTATGAAAAGAATGAAAAATACCCGTTATAGATCTCAAGCAACTGACACAAAAAAAAAAAAATATTGGAAAAATATGGCTCGTAGTACGTTATCAGTTATCACTGACTAAATCAGATTACTGTACTACCAGCACTTCTCGCACGTAACCATCTGGCAATCTTTTTATCAAGCGAGATGGCACGACGCGACAGCGCGTAAAGTGGTTTAGCATAGTTTAGGCGGCTCGCCGATTGCCTCTCTGCCCCCGGCTTTTTCCATCCCACAAACTTAACCGTTTCAAAATAACTATAAAACTAAAGTTATTAAACAATTAACGGTTATAAAAATTAACCATAAAATGTTGCAAAAATAACGTTAAATCTATTAACGTTATTTTAATATTAACGGTAACTCTGTCAAATAAAGGTAACATTACGAAAATTTTACCAGTATACAGGGTGTCCGGGACATCGTAACGCAAACTTCGCGAAAAGGCTACACCGAATGCCACTAACCAAATTGTGGAAGTCATTAATCTCGTTAATGAGCGGTTACTGAAATGGTCATTTTCGAGCGCGCAATGTATTGTGAACAACGCGATCTAAACGCGCGAGAGCATTGCACGCAGTACGTATCTCACGTCTTGCACACACACGTACTTACACAAGGCTGTGACGCCGCGCGCTGCGCTCGCAATGTACCTACGAATATCGCCTACCTATCGCCGACAAAAATATCACAAAATAATTTGAATCACTCAGAAATACCTACGGTACCCACTGATAATTAGGAACATGTTTATGCAGAATTTAAGAGAAGAAAAGGAGCCATAAGTTTAATCTCATAAAACGATTCCGTTAAGGATCGATAACATAATCAAAAATAACTTTGGATGGAACGCTGGATTACATCCGTATGGAACATGCTTAAGAACTTGTTTTTGAAGAATTTAAGAGAAAAGAAGGAGCCATAGGCTTGTTTTCTTAAAATCACGATTCCGATTAGGACAAAAAATAGTCTTGTAAGTACATTGAGAATTAAACTGCCTAACTGACTTTGAATGTACCTAAAAACCTACGAATATCACCCTCTTTATGCAGAAGTTAAGGAACCATAAGCGTAGTCTGTTAAAATCACGAACACGATTCCGATAAGGATTGATAACAAAGCCAGTAAGTATTAACTAGTGAACTACCTAACTCACCTTAAGCTCGCTCACCCCTAACCAGATAGGGTTCGAAGTGGCCGCCGCCAGCACGCTCGTAGATCTGAGCGCGACGCAGAGTTTCCGCGTGGACACGAGGCAGAAACGTTGGGTTCTGGGCACACTCCTCACGCAGCGACGTAAACACATTCACGATACGGTTTCTCATCTCAGCTGCGGAATCGCACTCGGACACAAAGACCTTGTCCTTGACGTAACCCCAAAGAAAAAAATCTAATGGGGTCAAGTCTGGTGAGCGAGCTGGCCATGGCTCCGGGCCGAATCTTCCGATCCACCGGTTCCCGAAAGATTTTGTAAGGCAGCGTCTGACGGGAAGAGTCACGTGCGGGGGAGCGCCGTCCTGTTGGATCCATGCCACTCTGTACTGGGCTAGAGGAATGTCCTCGATTATTTCCTGGAGGTTTGTACTTATAAACTCCAGATAATTCGTCGCGTTCAATCGTTCCGGGAGAAAAATCGGCCCAATCACGCGGTCTTTATAAATACCGGCCCACACATTCACCGACCATCGAGTTTGGTGTCCCGTCTGCTGCAATGCGAACGGATTGGTATGAGCCCAGATATGGGAATTCCGCCTGTTCCACATTCCGTTGCGAGTAAACGTGGACTCATCCGTCCATATCACATTTGCAGCAAAGTCAGTAATTTCGTCGTGTTGTCGTTGTAGCCACCGACAATACCTAACACAGGATCCTCTATCTGCGGGTAATTACGCCTGCACTTTGTGAATGCGATACGGGCGCTGGCGATCTCTGCGTAAAACCCGATGAACAGTCGAGTGCGAGACGCGGGTCCTGTGTCGGTTACGGACCACACGAGCTGCCGTGCGTACTCTCAGTCGTGGGTTCTGCCGCACGACATTCAGGATGTGGTTCGCTACACTGGGTCTAACGGGCCTTTCAGCTCCCTCGCGCTGAGGCACAATCGGCTGGTTGTCTAAGACACGCTGGTACGCTCGTGTTATTACTCGGGAATCTCGTGGATGCCGAGCTCCTGGATACCTGACCACGTAAATACGCAGTGCCGCACGTGCATTCCCACGTGCTTCACCATAACACATCAACATGTTACCGTACTCTTGGGCACTGTAGTTATCATTAAGTCCAGATGACATCTTTAAATGAAACACACACAAACACAGAGAGGAAACAAAACTTGACTTCTTAAACTTTCCGAAAACCGAATTTTGCAAAAAAGCACACTCGTTCGCGATCAACGTCAACAAGGAACTGACGAAAATTCATCATGAAATGTTTTTTTCGAACTTTCCTTTGAGCTTACCGACAATTACCTACATGTATCAGTACAGTGGCGTAGCTATCAAAGGCTTTTTTATTTTTTTTTATTGAATTGTTTTGTTTATTTAAAAACTGAATTACTTACTTGGTCGTCTTAAACAAACAAGATTAAAATCTCTAATAGAACCCAAACTAAAACTAACCCAAAATTTCAAATGTCATGTTTTCGTCATACTCCGTTGCGTATCGCGGGCGCCCGCTTATCGCAAGCGTAATATGACCCGCAGCACAAAAAACCTTATCTCTCCGCTCACAAAGCAGCTATTCACACACTTGAAACTGTTATGGGTTCTTTAATTATGTCACTATGTATTAGAATGTAAACAATATTCTTATAACAAACCGAAATATAAACATTTTGGATAGATACGAGAGTACTTGCTGAAAGCTATTTTGTTGTATTATTATGTTGATTTCTGACACAAATGTTGGATCAATTTACACAAAATTTTGGAATTAAGGTTATAAAAAGACAAGTAATCTAGTGATGATGTTATTTTACGAGATAAAAGTCGACTGCCGCAATATTTAAGCTCAAACTTCATAGTACGCGGAGCAGACATTTTGATTTACGTAATTTGTATTTTTGTAAACAAACATCAAGAATATTCCAATAAGATTCCAATAAGAAATGTTTCTAGATTACTAGCCATGTATTCACGAACTCATTTTTAGTTGTATATCGTTACAATATGCCACTATAATTCTGAAATATCAAATTACTTACGTACGGCCGTACGGGGGAAGAAATCCGGTAACTAGTTTTGTTTCGTAATTTTCACCAGATAATTTACACTTTTGACGTTGAATATTAGTTGAAATTTAACGAAAATAAAGTAAATTATGAATTTCTATCAATACTTGGCTTACTTTCCACAGAAAAACACGTAAAAATCGAAAATTCTCGCGCACAAGTTGAACGAATGTTTGTTTGATTTGACAAATGTATTTTGTGACATTTCTATTCTTGTCAAGCGTATTTTTTTTTTCCGACAGTGTTCCCATATGAAAAATATTATATACCATAGAGTTCAATCGTTGAGAAAAGAAAATTAACCGTAAAAATTACTAAAATTTAGTTTTAAATCCGTAGGTCGGGTGGAGCCACAGGGACCCACCTGACTGTTGACGGTATTGTGTAGTGGATCCGAGGGGATCCACAAGCCAGCCGAGAGGGAATTATTATGGTTTGTGAAACACGTGCTATTAATAGTAAAAAAGAAAAACTTATTTTTTTAAGTTTCAGATAAAAGTTTTAGGGCGGGTTAGACCCTCTCATTTATTACGATCAACGCCACAGAGTACCTACATCAACACTTTTGGCGGCGCGGCGGCGGCGGCGTCGTCGGCGGCATTTACAAAGAGTCAAAGAGCGCGCGCTACGTATTGTCGCTATCAGAAAATAGGATTTATCGACACAAAACGAAGTAACTGATTTCCAACCTTAGGCTATTACGTTAAACTTGAAATTAGTTACTACGTTTTGTTGTGATACGATTTATTTTCTTATGACGGCAATCTTAGGCGGTATTCGTGCTTCACCATAACACATCAACATGTTACCGTACTCTTGGGCACTGTAGTTATCATTAAGTCCAGATGACATCTTTAAATGAAACACACACAAACACAGAGAGGAAACAAAACTTGACTTCTTAAACTTTCCGAAAACCGAATTTTGCAAAAAAGCACACTCGTTCGCGATCAACGTCAACAAGGAACTGACGAAAATTCATCATGAAATGTTTTTTTCGAACTTTCCTTTGAGCTTACCGACAATTACCTACATGCATCAGTACAGTGGCGTAGCTATCAAAGGCTTTTTTATTTTTTTTTATTGAATTGTTTTGTTTATTTAAAAACTGAATTACTTACTTGGTCGTCTTAAACAAACAAGATTAAAATCTCTAATAGAACCCAAACTGCAAGATACCGAACGAAGCGAACAAGTTTCGCCACACACCTTTTATTTAATCCAAACAGAACTAAATTAGTGTCATCACTCATCATTATTAAGTCTCAACATGCACATGATTTAGTGCTGCCGTATTTAAAATTTTGTCACATTGATGTATCAAAGCGTAAATTGGGTATACCCAATTACCAACAACATGTAACATTACTTATTTTAACTTAAGAATTATTATGGTTTGTGAAACACGTGCTATTAATAGTAAAAAAGAAAAACTTATTTTTTTAAGTTTCAGATAAAAGTTTTAGGGCGGGTTAGACCCTCTCATTTATTACGATCAACGCCACAGAGTACCTACATCAACACTTTTGGCGGCGCGGCGGCGGCGGCGTCGTCGGCGGCATTTACAAAGAGTCAAAGAGCGCGCGCTACGTATTGTCGCTATCAGAAAATAGGATTTATCGACACAAAACGAAGTAACTGATTTCCAACCTTAGGCTATTACGTTAAACTTGAAATTAGTTACTACGTTTTGTTGTGATACGATTTATTTTCTTATGACGGCAATCTTAGGCGGTATTCTTTAGCGGTCCCTTTGACAAGTTACACACATACACAAAGTTATGTTTAGTAATTTAAATAAAATTACTAGACGAACTACAAACAAATGTTTTATCGATATCAATCCATCCAGTATCCGACCCGACTACATCACTATTTGAATAGCGAAGAACTTTCGAGAACGAAACAGTAACTGAATCGACGTAAAATAAACTCTATGCTAATGGGATAAGGTGGATTTTAACTAGACTTGAACTTAAGTTTTTGGCAAAATCAAATTTGGTAAGATTTTATTAGAAAACAAATAAAATCGTACTTAGCGATGGTATGAAACACCTCCATTTTTAAGATTTATTCTCCTACTATCATTTTTGCACTCCAAAATGGAACAATACGGCATGGTTCAGAAAATATAAATTTATATCGAGATTGAGCGAGACGATCGGTTCGTCGTGATGTTAGAACACGACTGGGTTGAGGTACCCGTAACTCCGCTTAATATCGGCACGCGTGCTACGCCTACTTTGCACTTCTACTGTTTTTTCTGTTCTGTGACTTGTATATAATATTTTTTATACCTACTTTCTTTCCCTATCATAGTAGGTATCCTAAGTATCTCTCTACAATATGCCAATCAAGGTTAAGCAAAATAAAATGAATTTTGCTGATTTGTGAGCATAATTGGCAAACATTCGGATCAAAATTATAACCCTGATCAAGGGGAAAATCATTATGAACTTTGCATAAATGGAATCCGATAGCAGGTATCTCTGAACTAGGTAGTAGTGAACTGAAAAAACATTTGCGTCAAACGATCAAGTAAAGTTTAGGAGGATAGAATCACAAGTCGTACGGCATCTACGACTCAGCCAGCCGCGCGGCCATCGGCGAGCGCGCGCGTAACCTCCAACCTCGAGCGTCAGCTGATATTTATTTACGAATACATTGCTTGTTAGAGTTGTAATGAAAAAACTTTTTTACAAAAAAATAAAACCGACTTCCAAAAACAAAACACTACAAAGTAATTTTTTTTTTTTCACTTTTTATTGGTACCTGCGTACCAGTAAAAAGTTAAACCACAAATACAGCGTACCGGCGGCGGCGTGATGTTATGAACTGATGTAAACAACAGACATACGATTTCAGAAATCCCGATCCATTTGCTATTATTGATTGAAGAGTTCCGTTGCCTACCTCTGAAGATTTTCATCAGATCTTCACCAAATTAAAATGGGACCAGTCCAGGAAAATACTCTTCCAAAAACAAAACGAATCATCCAAATCGGTTAACAATTGGCGAAAATATCGCATAACATTTCATGGGATCCCATCATCAGATCCTAACTTATACTTTCCATCATCAGCTCAGCAACTTGAGATGATGATTAACAGGCTCAAATATCTGAATTGCGTTAGAAATGTCATGAAAAACATTGTGTGTGCCTATAAAATTTGAGGGTTTCTCTCGATTTTCATGGGATCCCATCACCAGATTCTGACTTTGTGACGATGGGACCACCCCAGGAGTATAGGTTTTCGAATAAAGAAAGAATTTTTAAAATCACTCCACAATTGGCGGAGAAATTGGTGAACATACATTAAAAAAAAATACATAAAGCCGAACATAGAACCTCCTCCTTTTTGAAGAAGTCGGTTAAAAATGAGTTTAATCACAAATACTGATTTAATTTAATACGAAAAATGCTAAAATAAGAGGTAAAATTGTAATATTTTTTCCCAGACTTTTTGATGGTTTCGTATCGAGAATCACTAGCCCTATCACCTGTCTTCGTTTTCCGAAGCCTTCCCCTAACACCCTGTATTCTGGCCAACCAAGTCGCCGGATCTTACCCCTATGGACTTTCTGGCGGTACTTCAAAAGTAAAGTTGAAACAAACCCAGCGACCATCTCGGCATGAAAAGAAAATATCGTTGGCGCAGTTAATGGCATCCCGACATTACTTCTCCAGCGAGTGGCACGAAATACGTAGGCCAGAATCTAAGAGTGTGTCCGATGTGACCATGACGTGACGGACAACATTTAGACGAAATAATAATAAAAAAAAAACGCACTTGTCTTCTTTGTAATAGTTTTTGAAATAAACGTATGTCATAGGAAGTTCTTTTTTTTTACTTTTAATTCCTGATTCTGCCACCAGACACCCTGTACATACACGCACACATACTACACACACCCTATACACTCAGCTAAGAGGCGAATTACCTTTTAGATACTAAATGAATGTCTTGTCTCAGTTAAATTCTTGTTCTGTTATATTTTGTGGGGTGAGGACATGGTGATCTGTAGTACAGGTTTATACCTATAATAGACACCAGCTCCGCACATACGCTTGATTGAAATTAATTTTAGTATGTTAGTTAATTATTATCGTATAAAGTCTTGTATTTGTGGGAGAAATAAAGATATTATTATTTATATTATATTATTGCTTGACAAGCCTACAGGTAAGGTCAATATTTTAACCATCATTTTTAGGGTTCCGTACCAAAAGGTTTACCAACGGAACCCTATTACTAAGCCTTTGCCGTTCGTCTGTCCGTCCGGCCGTCCGTCTGTCTGTCAGGGGGTTGTTTCTCAAGAACCATAATACTACTCTGTCAAGAAAGTACCGGGAAAAGATCAATAATACACAAAATGTCTGTTATTCATCCAAATTTATTTTATCACCTTCAAAGTATGCTCCTTTAGAAACGATACACTTGCGCCAACGAATAATCCATTCATCAAAACATTTTTTAAACGCTGCTTCCGGAATTGAGTTCAGTTCTCGCCGCGAATTCTCCTTTATGTCTTCTATCGATTGAAAACGGGTGCCACGAAGTGGTAATTTGAGTTTAGGAAAAAGAAAAAAGTCAGCAGGAGCCATATCTGGTGAATATGGTGGTTGCTGGATGGTATTTGTTGAGTGTTTGGTTAAAAATTCGTTCACAATGATAGCCTTGTGCGAAGGCGCATTGTCGTGGTGCAAAATCCAAGAATTTTCTTTCCACAAATCTGGCCTTTTTCGTCGAATTTGCTCTCTTAAACGCCGCATAACGCTCAAATAATATTCTTTATTTACCGTTAGACCTTCCGGTAAGAATTCAGAGTGCACAACACCGCGATAGTCAAAGAAAACAGTCAACATGACTTTGACTTTAGATCGACTTTGGCGTGTTTTTTTCGGTTTCGGTTCAGTTGGAAGGCGCCACTCCGAAGCTTGTTGACTAGTTTGCATGTCAAACTCGTAAACCCACGTCTCGTCACCAGTAACAATGCGTTTCATGAATGTTGGGTCCGAACTGACTCGTTCTAGCATGTCCTCAGCGACTTTCATGCGATTGAGTTTTTGGAGAAAATTCAGATCTTTTGGGACTAGCCGAGCAGCAACATGTTTCATACCCAAATGATTAGTTAAATTGGTACGGATCGACTCGTGAGATACAGAAAGTTCGGCGGCTATCTCTCTCAGAGTTGAATGGGGATTTTCAGTCACTATTTCCTTCACTTTTGCGATGTTAACTTCAGTTGCAGACGTTGACGGCCTACCAGAGCGAGGGAAATCTTCCATCACATCTCGACCGCTTTGAACCACTCATAAGCACGAGTTTTTGATAAAATCGATTCACCGTAAGCCTTCTGTAGCATTTTCAGTGACTCCGAACACGAAATTCCATTGGCGATGCAAAATTTAAGGCAAACTCTTTGTTCGATATTTTTGTCCATTATGAAATTCGCAATACACACTATATATGATATTACTAAAACCAGCACTGTATTTAATATAAATAACAGATGCAACTCAAACTCCGCGCCAAAATGGAAAACAGTTGTGCCAATCTAACAACTACAAAAAAACAAAAATTTGAATTTGGAACCATAAACAAATCATCCATTCCCGATACTTTTTTGACTGAATGTAAGTACAAATTTTCACAGATTGTGTAATTCTATTGCCGCTATAACAACAAATAATAAAAATTAAGGTTTATGATACGGAACACTTCGAGTGCGAGTCCGACTCGCACTTGGCCGGTATTTTTTGACATTAGCGGCGGATACCCGTGTAGGGACGGCCAGCAATCTATTTCTTAAAATTGGTGATAATTCTATCGATTCGTGTCAAAAAGTGAAAAACCGATTCACAAAAAATCGAGATTCAAATGGATTTTTGGTTTGATATTTTATTTTACCAGTTTACCGTGTTATCTATTTAAGTATGAAAAGATAAATAGTTTATAGTTACGTGTTAATGTGAAGATTAATGTTGTATTAAATAATCGACATTTGATAATTTTTATGGAAAAATGTTTTTATCAAAAAAGAAAAGAATAGGAGCGGAGCATGAATGAAAATTGTGTGGTGTGTGCTAGTACTGCTAGTGTGGCTATAAATTGTGTGGTGTGTGCTAGTACTGCTAGTGTGGCTATAAATTGTGTGGTGTGTGCTAGTACTGCTAGTGTGGCTATAAATTGTGTGGTGTGTGCTAGTACTGCTAGTGTGGCTATAAATTGTGTGGTGTGTGCTAGTACTGCTAGTGTGGCTATAAATTGTGTGGTGTGTGCTAGTACTGCTAGTGTGGCTATAAATTGTGTGGTGTGTGCTAGTACTGCTAGTGTGGCTATAAATTGTGTGGTGTGTGCTAGTACTGCTAGTGTGGCTATAAATTGTGTGGTGTGTGCTAGTACTGCTAGTGTGGCTATAAATTGTTTTTGAGTGTGTAAGAAATATGAGCTTGTGTGCCGTTCTTAGGTTTTAATTACGCGGACATCTGAACATATTATCTGAATATTTTTTTGTTTAAAGCATATCTCTACGGTTGAATGATCGGTGAATCGGATACATATTGCATCTACATATCTAGGAATTTGTTGGTATTTTTAGTCACTTTTGTAATTTGACCTTTGGCCGCCTGAATCGGTGAAATCGACCGCAGCGACGTTGGCTATAGCCAGACGTAGGGCGCGCATCCGGCTGCGGAGCGGGCAGTGGGTTCACCTGCAAGCAGCGCGCGCGGCGTGGGGAAGGCGCGGCCGTAGCGGTGCGAGAACGTGCGCACCAGCTGCGACGCCACCTGCAAGTGCTGCAGCTGGTCCGCGCCCACCGGCACGTGCGTGCCACCGTATACCAGCACGTCGGCCGCCTGCAGCACGGGGTACAGCAGCAGGCCCAGCGGAACCTCCTTCATGCGGGCCGCCTTCTCCTTGTACTGCGGCAGGTGCGCCAGGCGCGCGTGCGTGGCCAGGCACGTCAGCAGCCAGCACAGCTCGGCGTGACGCGCCACGCTGGACTGCGTGAACAGCACGCTACGCGCGGGGTCCACGCCGGCCGCCAGCAGGCATGCCGTCAGCTCCAGCACGTTCTGCTGCAGCTGCTGCGGATCCTGTGACAAAATAAACCTAGCATTTACATACTTAACAAGCAATTGCCCAGTTGTAGTTGTAGTGTATGAGGGTAGATAGTGACATTATAATGTATAACCTATGGCAATGGGTAGTCGCTCACAGGCCGTAGCCCGGAACGCACGTGTGTAGTCTCTTGCACATCGATAACCATCGGAGTGTACATAGTGTGACACGAGACATTACAGTAGTCAGGAAATTCTTACAACAAACCATGCATATTTACCCACACACACACCACACAGTGTTCTACATCTTCATAGCCTTATTGCTATGAAGTTGTAACACTGTCTCTGGTTTTCAGTTTATGCCACGCAAAATTAAGAGTCAACATTTTATTGCAGGCTGCCCCAAAATGACTCATGCGTCATCCACACTTCCGAACTTAGACCACTTGATTGCGAATGTAATCCGACCAAGTATCTTCTCCAACTCATGAAACAGGAGGAAGGAGAACCATTTGAAGATTTTTTATTAAATTTGAGTAATCAAGCCGGAATTTGTCAATTCTTTAATAAAGAGGAGCATAGCATATTAGAGGAGCATATCGATGAATATCATACGTCACGAACAATTTCACACATAGTAGTCAGATGCTGCATTTGATAGCATTTACTTGATATTGTGGCTACTACGCTAACCTGAAACATTTATTCCCATAACAGCTTTGATTGGACTTGTACTCTCATAGTGTTTTCGTGGATGAATCCAGCAGGAGTCTAGCAGTTCGAAAACTGTTATCACTACTGAGCAGCTGCAACTTATGAGCAGTTCTGAGTGTGACAGTTCAAAGGTCGGCAAGCTAAACTACTTAGTTACTGCAGTGGCCAGTATCATGTAAATATCTGTGGGGTTAAAAGCGTTCAAAGCTGACCGGAATACTCATGGATTCGCTTCCATTATTGTGTGTGTTTGAAGTTAGAGGGTACAAACCCTCTAACTTCAAAGCTTTGAAGTTCACAATAAAAGCTCAAAATTCTTTGTAAAATTTTGAGCTTTTACGATTTCTAAATACATTTTCCATTTTTCAAAACCCGGTTGCATACTAGGTATGTGAGTTAGTACGAGTGAAATTAAAATAAGATTGATTGATTCAAACTGTACACCTACAGTGCGGCGATGACCATGATGTTGGTAGATTAACGTAGAATAATTCGTGAATGTAGCTCCTTCACATGAACGTTAGACTCAAAGGAGTGTACCAGGGTATCGTAGCAGTATCCTCAAGTGATATAAATAAACCGATGCAGTTTGGCAGATATTTTTTTAGACAAAAATTTGCAACGCATTTGAAAAAATATGAACGAAAAAGGGAAAGAGTATGGGGATCTTAAATTAAACCGGGAAAGAATTAAATTATTCATGGACTGTATTAGGCCAAATAACGAGTAGTTAGTAATAATAACAATTCAAGAAGAAAACTGACTATCAAGTATAAATTCTTTGTTAATTATTTATATATGTAGTATTAAACTGTTATGTAGATACATTTTCTATGGTTATGTTTAGTAAATTTCCGGGAAATCTGTAAGAATAATATTTAATACATCTGATTAGTTCCCGCCATATCATATAGATTGAGTATTTTAACATTATAGATTGAATATTAAAACGTTAATTGTAATTTTGAAACATTTTTAATCAATTAAAGAAGGGATGTAGTGTATGCGGGTAGATAGTGACAATATAATGTAGATACTAGTTGACCCGCGCAACTTCGTCTGCGTCACAATTTTCATTACTGCTCCGCTCCTATTCGTCTTAGCGTGATGATATATAGCCTTCCTCGATAAATGGGCTATCTAACACTCAAATAATTTTTCAAATCGAACCAGTAGTTCCTGAGATTAGCGCGTTCAAGCAAACAAACAAACAAACAAGCAAACTTTTCAGCTTTATATTTATTTATTTATTATTTATGTACACAAAATATACTTAAAAGAAAATTTTGTACAGAGAAAAGAGCACAAAGGTACTGCTTATTTCAACAGAAATTTCTTCCAGCAGACCTGCGACAGAAGAATTAGATAAGAAAAGTAGACACAGTTTATGTGTTATATATTAGTATAGAAGATTGCTTGGCCTGAATGAATCATAAACACAGAGCCTTAACCACAAGAACTAACAAAAATAAATGAATACGTACACAGATCACAAAAAGTTTGCGATCTGCTGTTACAATTATTTTTTTAAATTTTAACTTTATCAAGAAAAAAATTTGTTGTGTGTTTTCTTTAAATAGACAAACCCTGTTTAGAATTAAAAAATAAAGCAATTTTTTTTGACAAAAATTGAGTAATTAATCAGATCGTAATTGTAAACTGAAATCGCGTCTAGTAGCCAGTGAGACGAGACGTGTGTCTGACAGTCAGTTGCAGAAAGCTGTCCTTAAAATCAACATTAGTTAATGAGTCATTATCGCTAATTAGTTCATTAGATTTAAAGGCGTTGTACAAAACTATTACGGGTCCCTAAAATGATCCTTTAACTAAAGACCATTTAAAGACGACATTAAATAGTATTGCAAGTTAAAAACACATGTTGAATGAAGTGATTGAATGGTTGCGTTTAGTTACTGCGTTCTCTCATGTCAACACGAATCGTTTGCAAAAATAAAACGTGAGTAAACGTCAAATTCTTAACCTCCTAATGTCAGTAATTTTTCAAATAAACTGAAAAATGCCAGAATGCAGATTTAGAAAGAAAGAAGTTGATGTTAGAAATTTTGCACATGAAAAAAGAACATGCTTTGAAAATGTAAATTTTGAAAAATAAAGAAAAAAGTTTAATTAATAATGTTATTTTCATTGGCTTATTCCCAACTGCTCTACCAAGATTTTTATTTTAACAGTACCTTGAATATCTTATTGTTTAAGAATATTTAGGACTATTTCTATTTAGAGTGTGTTTAATAACAAATGAAACAATAACATATTAATTTTTTATATAAAATAATAAATTTAATTAAGAGAAAACACTATTTACAATTTGCTGTTCAGTTCTATACAGATATTATGTAACACCACACATGCAACTATAACTTGCAGAACTGTTGATGTTTTGTTGAGTGTGATACCTTTTTCAAGGCATGGGCATCTACGTTTTAGCACACCAAAGCATCTTTCTATTGTATTGCGGGTTGCAATGTGGCTTTTGTTGTATGCTTCTTCTGAATTGTATTGAGGACGCAGAAAGGGTGTCAGCAAATAATTTTTATTAAAATAACCGCTGTCTCCCAATAAACAGTATGGGCCATATTTCCCTCTTTCAAAATCTGCACATATGTGTGAGTTATTAAAAATCGTTGAGTCATGGACTGACCCAGGCCAACGTGCTAAGAGGTCTCTTATTTTAAGAGTGAAGTCACAAACAGCTTGCACGTTAATGGAAAAGAATCCCTTCCTACAACGATACAGTTCAGGTAATGACCCCCCTCTGCTAACTATTTTGACATGGGTGCAATCAAGGGCTCCTGCCACCCGTGGAAAGCCATCAATTTAGAAAAATCCTTCAGCAACTTTACGTAGCTCATTCCTGTCCGTTGGCATCTTGATATTTACAGAGCTTTAGACTTGCCAGCTTGCGGGTTACTTTTTGTACTATTCGACATATTGTAGACTTGTGCACATTAACCAAATCGCCTAACACTTGCTGGAAAGATCCAGTAGCGAAGAACCTCAAACAAATTAATAACTGTGTGAGGCCATCAATGGCTTTATTTCTTCGAGTTTCAGGTTCTAAATTGAGTATCTCGCAAATGCGTAAAGCAACCTCTTTCGAAATCCTGTATCTCATAGTCATATTTTTCAAATAAATTTATCCTATCTGGAATTACACGACGTCGTCGTGGAACATATTGCTCGGGATCGGATAAAGACGAAAGACTTGAGAGGGACATTGTAATAAACACTGAAATCGTAAAAATACTGAAATAAAGGCTAGAAATCACTACCTATTTGCAAAACAGTTCACTGTACACTTTATCTTGGAGTATTCTTTGCAGTACACAGATTTAATGACAACTTTATAGTTTTAATGGACGCTTTACAAGGCATTAATAATTATAACCTCAAACTGTCAAATTAATTAATGATCCTTTAGCGCTAATGACGTTTTGTGCAACGTAAAAATAAGCTAGAGTCCCGATTTGACGTTAGGTTCATTAAAGTTAATGGAGCATTAAAATATGGGATAAATGCTATTTTGTGCAACACTTTAAAGACTCATTAATATTTAAGGTCGCTTTAAAAATTTAAAGAGCGTTTCTGCAACTGACTGTGACTCTCTAAAAAACTTAATTTACTTGTTACAAATACTATAGTCACCCTAGTTTCAACCTTAAGATTGAAAAGTGACACTGCTAATTCTTGTGCTAATTTATGTGGAAAAAGGACTTTTGTTGTATACTACTCAAGTACACATAGTCCTCACAGCGACGCAGTGCGTGGCTAACACGCGGCTCCCTTCACCCCCTCGGGTAAAAGAGATAAACTAAATTTAACTATATTTAAGCAACGAACGCAAGTAATTTTCAACTTTCGCATATTAACTTTACTACTTATAATGAGTGCGGTGCGATCGCCTAACGAAAAACCGAACACACCACTGTCGAAAGCTACAACTACATCGTCATCGTACCCAGACTTGCGTAAATTGGAGGAGAATAACGAGTTACAGTAAATTACTTTACGCAAAAGAAATAATGAGCTTGACCATGAATTTAAAGAGGAGATTACCAAAATTCATACGGAAATAAATACCTACCATGAATACTCAATTTAAGGAAATAATACCCAACTTTCGTAAGGATATCTTTGATTTCCTAGAAAAAATCGCTAAAACTCAGTCCGACAACATGTCACAAATACGGCAAGACTTGAGTGATCTTAAAACGGACTTATCGAGCATTAATCAACGTGCGGATAAGCTAACGGCTGAGCAACAAATATTAAAGTCCGATTTATCGCAGCTAGCATGTAAAACACATAACTGAGTAAAAGCTACAACAAATCGAATCCCAAGTGTTTAAACAAGAAGAACTACTGCACGAAATGGAACGACACGACCGACAAAAAATTATAATCATAGCGGGAGTTTTGGAATTAGAGGACTCAAACAAAACAAATCAAGAGTCTCTCGAAAAACAACAAATACAAAAATTATTGAAACCCCTTTACGGCGACAGTCTACCTCAACATCACCAAATGCCTGCGCCTAGGAAAATATAATGCCGGTAAAAACAGGCTCATCAAAATAAGCCTGGAATCCCATGAAATAGCTCAACACATGCTACGTAACAAACACAAACTCACCAAATCAAATTTAAAAATATTCTCAGACCAAACACCCAACCAACAAAAATACCTTAAGTAAAGTAAAAGTAAGTAAAAATTCATTTATTTCCACAATAATGAAAAACACAGTACAGACATTAAAATAAATGGAGTGGACTGGAGCCTAAACTAGGGCAGCCTTGTATTTCAGGACTCCAGGTCTTCCTCCCGCGGCGAGTAAGTTGGTAAAATTTATTAATGAAGGAGTGTGTTTGTGTGAGTGCGTGTTTGTCTTGTGTGTGTGCGTGTGTGTGTGTGTGTGTGACTGGGTATTTTCACATTTATATGCTTTTAGAATGAAGTTATTTGGTTGTGTTATTTTATTTATTGAAAATGTTATATATTTCGTTTTATTGACGTTTAATGTTAGGAGATTTTTATTTAACCACAGTGAAGTCTGATGAAGTCCTTTTTCTGCAAGGTATTGTGCCTCAGCCCAGGAATCTCCCTGAAATATGAGCGTAGTATCATCCGCGTATGAGAAAATTTTTCCTTTGGACGGTTCATATTGGCAAAGTTCGTTGATATATATCAAGAAGAGACCTGGGCCAAGAACACTTCCCTGGGGAATTTCACAGGTAATAGGGAGGGGACAGCTAATGTAGTCGCCTATCTTCACAGATTGGTACCTATTTGTGAGAAAATCTTACATGAGTTGCAGAGGCAGGCCGCGTATGCCAATGGCTTCGAATTTCGTCAGGAGTAGGTTAATTGAAAGAGTATTTTGATACTCTTCGCTAGATCCAGGAAAATTCCAACACATTTCTTACCCTGATCCACGTTACTTGCTACAAGATTTGTAAGCTGTATTGCCGCATCTTCTGCAGATTTATTTGGTTGGAAACCATATTGGGAATCTGATATACATTCAGTCAAAAAAGTATCGGGAATGGATGATTTGTTTATGGTTCCAAATTCCAATTTTTGTTTTTTGTAGTTGTTAGATTGGCACAACTGTTTTCCATTTTGGCGCGGAGTTTGAGTTGCATCTGTTATTTATATTAAATACAGTACTGGTTTTAGTAATATCATATATAGTGTGTATTGCGAATTTCATAATGGACAAAAATATCGAACAAAGAGTTTGTCTTAAATTTTGCATCGCCAATGGAATTTCGTGTTCGGAGTCACTGAAAATGTTACAGAAGGCTTACGGTGAATCGACTTTATCAAAAACTCGTGCTTATGAGTGTTTCAAAGCGTTCAAAAGCGGTCGAGATGTGATGGAAGATTTGCCTCGCTTTGGTAGGCCGTCAACGTCTGCAACTGAAGTTAACATCGCAAAATGACTGAAAATCCCCATTCAACTCTGAGAGAGATAGCCGCCGAACTTTCCGTATCTCACGAGTCGATCCGTACCATTTTAACTAATTATTTGGGTATGAAACATGTTGCTGCTCGGCTAGTCCCAAAAGATCTGAATTTTCTCCAAAAACTCAATCGCATGAAAGTCGCTGAGGACATGCTAGAACGAGTCAGTTCGGACCCAACATTCATGAAACGCATTGTTACTGGTGACGAGACGTGGGTTTACGAGTTTGACATGCAAACTAGTCAACAAGCTTCGGAGTGGCGCCTTCCAAATGAACCGAAACCGAAAAAACCACGCCAAAGTCGATCAAAAGTCAAAGTCATGTTGACTGTTTTCTTTGACTATCGCGGTGTTGTGCACTTCAGAGTGCACAACATCATCTTACCGGAAGGTCTAACGGTAAATAAAGAATATTATTTGAGCGTTATGCGGCGTTTAAGAGAGCAAATTCGACGAAAAAGGCCAGATTTGTGGAAAGAAAATTCTTGGATTTTGCACCACGACAATGCGCCTTCGCACAAGGCTATCATTGTGAACGAATTTTTAACCAAACACTCAACAAATACCATCCAGCAACCACCATATTCACCAGATATGGCTCCTGCTGACTTTTTTCTTTTTCCTAAACTCAAATTACCACTTCGTGGCACCCGTTTTCAATCGATAGAAGACATAAAGGAGAATTCGCGGCGAGAACTGAACTCAATTCCGGAAGCAGCGTTTAAAAAATGTTTTGATGAATGGATTATTCGTTGGCGCAAGTGTATCGTTTCTAAAGGAGCATACTTTGAAGGTGATAAAATAAATTTGGATGAATAACAGACATTTTGTGTATTATTGATCTTTTCCCGGTACTTTCTTGACAGAGAGTATGTTCTTTTTTTTTTTTTGGAAAATTCATTAGGCGTTTGTTGATTAACTTTTCAAATATCTTGGACATTGCAGGTTAGACCGAAATCGGTCGATAATTCTCGACATTGTTTCTAGGCCCACTTTTATGAATGGGATGAATTAGTGAATGTTTGAAGCAGTTTGGAAAAACACCTTTGTTTATACATAGGTAGAAAATATGAGTCAGTGTAGGGCTTATTATATGTTTTATGCGTTTTAGGAATGTGGAAGGTATACCATCACATCCAGTAGCCGAGTCATTTTTAAGGTTTTGAATTACAGACTCAACTTCGGTAGTATCTGTTTCCAGCAATACAATGGAATTTAGTCTACGTTGGGTGTGAATATTACATTTTATTTGAGTTATTATTATTTCCTTTATTCAACAAATTAACCTACAAATTACATTTTTAAATATTTGAAAAAGAAATATAAAAACATTTAAAAATATGATAAATAGTAGCCCACCGGTATCGGGAACAGGGTCCAAGCTACCGGCGGTCAGGGCTCCAGAGAGAGGAACCTCCTAACAATACGAGCCGTGTCCAGAAGTACCGCTTTCTGAATCAAGCCCTTGATCCAGCACCCTAACGAGAGCCTCTTGAGGTATTGGTCGAGCTCGTCGGCTCGTGGCTATTAAGCCATTGGCTGATACGACTATCGGTACAATGATTGCGGAATCCACATCCCACATGTCGACAACCTCGCGAGCCAAGTCAATATACTTGATTTGTTTATCTTTCTCGGCTTTCACGAGGTTCTCGTCATGTGGGACGGTTATATCTACAATCATTGCACGCCTCTCGATTCGGTCCAACACCACTATATCAGGCTTATTGGCAACAATAGTCCTGTCAGTGATGATGAACCGATCCCAGTACAATGTGATATTGCCATTATCGAGAACTGGGTCGGGTGCATACCTGTAGTACGGCACCTCCGACTCCACAAGAGAGTATTTCAGAGCAAGTTGCTGATGGATAATCCTGGCTACAAGGTTGTGCCTATGCAAGTATTCTCCGTTAGCTAGACGAGAACAACCAGAGATAATGTGGCGAATTGATTCTCCCGGACAGTGACATGCCCGACATATATCAACCGTGCCGTCCTTCACAATAAATTTCCGGTAGTTCCTTGTCATGATAACTTCGTCCATAATTGCACAGACAAAACCTTCGGTTTCTCCAAAAAGATCACCGAAACGCAGCCAGGCTACGGACGCTGGTTGATCTACGTCAGGCCCATGTAGGGCCCGGAAAAAGCGTCCGTGAAGCTCCTTACTCTGCCATACCGCCCTGCGATCGTTGGTGTCAAGTACTGCAGGTTTGCGCCAGTTCTCATTTGCCAAGGAGAGCGGGGTGAGTCCCTTGTCCACCGCCACTACATCTCGATGCATACCCACGTCGACAGCTAGGAAGTATTCCCTGAGACTGCATATCTCGCGATTGTGGAGAGTCTTAGCATTTAAAAAGCCTCGACCTCCACACTTTCGCGGGATATACAGTCTCATTACCGACGACCGTGTGTGATGCATTCGATACGCAGTAAGCAGTGTACGGACCCGCCTATCCAAGGCGTCAAGTTCCGTTTGAGTCCATTTGAGTACGCCGAAAGATTACATCAATACCGGCACGACCCAACCGTTGAAGGCGCGCACCTTATTTCCGCCCGATAGAAAGCTATTGAATACCTTCTTCAGGCGGCCAAAGAAGCGACTTCCGACATACCCAAATACTTGTAAGTTTCAGTTGAAGAGAGGGATCTCAGGTTTATAGATTCCGAGAGTTGAGTTCCCACGGATTCCATAATCTCTCCACGCTTTACATGCATGACTGCACATTTGTCCACACCAAACTCCATCCTGATGGCGTTACTGAATGTTTCAGTTACCTTCAGTAGCTCGCATCAGTTGCAGATTAGTGGGGACAAAGAGTTTCAGATCATCCATGTAAAAGAGGTGAGATATAACCTGACCACCTCTCTTCAACCGATATCCTAGCCCTGAATTCTCCAGCAGTGTGCTTAGAGGATTCAAGGCTAGACAAAACCAAAGCGGACTCAAACTATCGCCCTGAAATATTCCCCGCTCGATCCTTATCGGTTCGCTAGTTCTCTGGATATTTCGACATCCTGGATAGCGAAGGACTGACCTCCATTGCCTCATACACGACATCAGGAAGGTGCGTAGCGTTGTATCAATTTTATACAATTCTAGCACCCTCATGAGCCATGTATGAGGCACAGAGTCATAGGCCTTCTTATAGTCTATCCAGCATGTCGACAGATCCTTTCGGGAACGCCGAACCTGTTGGCTAATGGCCATATCTATGAGGAGCAGCTCCTTAGTACCGCGGGACCCATGCCTACATCCATTCTGAGAGGCAGACATAATCGAGCTGCTGTCTATGTGTGTGTTAATTTTAGCTCTTAAAATGGATGTAAGAACCTTATAGACCGTCGGTAGGCACGTGATCGGTCTATAATTATTGGGTTCCGCGGTGCTACCAGATTTGTGAAGCAGGTGGGTAACTCCTGTTGTAAGAAACTCGGGTAGTGAGCCGGTATCCAAGGCAGTCAGGTACTGAAATGCAAACCGAACGTGCGACTTTTGCAGCCACTTAATCCAAAAATTGTGCAGTCCGTCCGGTCCTGGAGATTTCCAATTAGGCAACGGACGGACTGCACGAGCTACATCTTGGGGTCTGATTGTGATTGCCCCCATTTCTGGTATTGAATCGCACGCTCGTTCGACCCCTTTAGTCCAACCACCTTCGGTGTGACTTACAGGCACCGACCAGATGCTGCGCCAGAACGAACACATGGCATCATCATTCGGCAAGCGCGTGTCAGTCACACCTTGGTCCGGTCGCTCCCAAGCTCTGTATACCCACCTTTCATTACTCTGGAATGTGCGATTCTGGGTATATCGCTCCACGCGCCGCTTATACCTCCGAATACGGTTTGCCCATGCATACACCTTCTGCTTCAGGAAGTCGATGCGCTCTGTGACCCGGGACAAATACTCTCGGGGACTAATATCAGTCCCCGAAAACGCCCGTCTCACAAAGCGCATCACTCTTGGGCGAGTGTTGCCCTCCCTGAAGCAAACTAGTTTGCCGATGAGTGCTCTGGCCCCACCAATACGACGCTCGATCCTGCACTGCCAAGCCGGCACGGCTGTTTTTGGTCGTGTAGCCCTGTGATCAGCAAATTTGACGTGAGCTACACGACAAGCCGCCACAGCCGCGCAGTACATGATCGAATGTGTATCGGTGAGGCTATCACAGTTATCAAAATAGCTTGACAACTGCGAATCCAGAGCAGCCACCAGCGCCCTATTCTTGTTATGCATGGGTTAACGAGGTAAGCGTGGCCTAAGTTCAGGCAGCATGTAACGATACTCCCGAATAGCACACTCCAAAGCACTCCTTAATTCGTCACTGCACTGGGTACTTACATTTGTAACCCTGTCACTACTCTCCTCGTCAACATGGCTGGGAATTTGGTGAGACTGTGGTAGTACCACAGTCTGCGACGAGGGGGCAATGGCACGGCTACTCAGTTCAGCATCATCCAACATATGGTTACGCAGGATGACCCGCACCTGATCCGATAGACGTTGGGCCGATACGTTGACTGCTGGCTCATGCACCTGAAACAAAGAGAGCATCCGAACACGGTACGCGGTCAGGTTGTTTCCTCCCTCTGTAGCCCCAAAGTATGCGCGTATCACATTTTCATTTATGGAACGTGTCCATCGCATACGCTGCACACTTCCGCCGGGAGCTGGGACCCTGTCAGAGGCCGGTAAGCCTCAAGCCGACCGGCGGCCGGCGTCCTCTTCGCCGACGAGCAGGTGCTGGAGTCGTGGGCGGCGAGAAGTACTCGTCGCTGGAGCTCGACGCGACTGCCACGGCCGGTGTCACAGCACTCACGGTGGGGCTGGTTTCCGGCGGCGGCGAGGCGGAGCTGAGCGACGAGGCCGGAGATGGTGGGCGTGCTCGACGAGCTGCGGCTCTTGTCAACATATTTCTCTTCGACTTATTGTGGTGGAGGTGGTCATAACTCTATTGCATATTTTTGTATTTTGATTTCTTACTATTTAAATTTGTTTGTCGCTATTGTATTTATCTTTTTTTGTTTCATTTTGTTTTATTTCTATAAATTTTTCGTAAAATATTCGTAGAAAATTTATTATTATTATTTCGTTTATTCATTTTATACACATATGTTTTACATTTTTAAATATTTCATAAAAAAAAATATACTTACTAAAAAAACATTTAAAAATATAAAAAATAGTAGCCCACCGGTATCGGGAACAGGGTCCAAGCTACCGGTGGTCAGGGCTCCTGAGAGAGGAACCTCCTCACTATACGCGCCGTGTCCAGGAGTACAGCTTTCTGGATCAAGCCCTTGATCCAGCTGCCCAACGAGAGCCTCTTGAGATGTTGGTAAGTAGTCATTGTGCCGACAGTCGTGACGGCCAATGGCATACCATTGGCCGTCACGACTGTCGGCACAATGACTGCTGTGTTCACACCCCACATGTCGACAACCTCGCGAACTAAGTCAAGATACTTCGTTTGTTTCTCTTTCTCAGACTTCACGAGGTTCTCGTCATGAGGGACTGCTATTTCAACAATCATTGCGCGACGCTCTAGTCGGTCTATCACCACTATATCAGGCTTATGGCAACAATAGTCCTGTCAGTGATGATAGACCGATGCCAATACAATGTGCAATTGCCACTTTCGAGAACTGGGTCGGGCACATACCTATAGTACGGTACTTACGATTCCACAAAATTGTATTTAAGAGCAAGTTGCTGGTGGATAATCCTGGCTACTAGGTTGTGCCTGTGTAAATAGTCTCCGTTAGCCAGACTAGAACAACCGGAAATAATGTGGCGGATGGATTCCCCGGGCCGGTGACATGCCCGACATATGTCAGCCGTACCGTCCTTCACAATGTATTTCCGGTAGTTTTTCGTCATCATAACTTCGTCCATAATTGCAAAGACAAAACCTTCGGTTTCCCCGAAGAGGTTACCAAAACGCAGCCAGGCTACGGACGCTAAGAAGTCTACATCGAGCCTATGTAGGACCCGATAAAAGCGTCCGTGAAGCTCCTTGCTCTGCCATACCTCCCTGCGGTCATTAGTATCTAATACCACAGGTTTGCACCAGTTATCGTTAGCCAGGGAGAGTGCGGTGAGGCCTTTGTCCACCGCTACCTCATCTCGATGCATACCCACGTCGGCCTTTAGGAAGTACTCCCTAAGGCTGCATACCTCGCGGTTATGCAGGGTCTTAGCATTTAAGAAGCCACGACCCCCGCACTTCCGCGGGATATACAGCCTCATCACCGATGACCGTGGGTGATGCATCCGATTTGCGGTAAGCAGTGAACGTCCTATCCAGGGCGTCAAGTTCCGTCTGAGTCCATTTGAGTATACCGAAAGAATAAATCAAAACCGGCATGACCCAACCGTTAAAGGCGCGCACCTTGTTTCCGCCTGATAAAAGACTATTAAGTACTTTGTTCAGGCGGCCAAAGAAGCGCTCCTTCAACGATTGTTTCATGTCAGCAGCACTGATGCCTAACGGTTCCGACATACCCAAATACTTATAAGTTTCGGTTGAGGAGAGGGATCTAAGGTGTATGGAATCCGAGAGTTGGGTTCCCACGGATTCCATAAACTCCCCTCGCTTTACATGCATGATCGCACATTTGTCCAATCCAAATTCCATCCTGATGGCGCTACTGAAGGTTTCTGTTACCTTTAGTAGCTTCATCAGTTGCAAGTTGTTAGGAGCAAAGAGTTTCAAGTCATCCATGTAAAGGAGGTGCGATATGACCTGACCACCTCTTCTCAACCGGTAGCCTTGGCCCGAACCCTCCAGCAATGTACTGAGAGGGTTGAGAGCCAGACAAAACCACAGTGGACTCATACTGTCACCCTAAAATATGCCACGCTCGATCCTTATCGGTTCGCTGTTCGCCTGGATCTGTCGACATCCTGGATAGTGAAGAACCGTCCTCCACTGCCCCATACACGACTTCAGGAAGGTGCGTAGGACTGCATCAACTTTGTACAGCTCCAGCACCCTCATGAGCCATGTATGTGGCACTGAGTCATAGGCCTTCTTATAATCTATCCAGCATGTCGACAGATCCCTTCGGGAACGACGAACCTGTTGGCTAATGACAATGTCGATGAGGAGCAGCTCCTTAGTACCGCGGGACCCGTTTCTACATCGATTCTGAGAGGCAGACATAATTGAATTACTATCAACATGATGGTTAAATCTTTCCTCTCAAAATGGATGTAAAAACTTTATAGACCGTCGGTAAACACGTGATCGACTTATAATTTTTAGGTTCCGCAGTACTTCCTGATTTATGGAGCAGGTGGGTTAATCCAGTAGTTAGGAACTGGGGCAGCGACCCTGACTCTAAGGCAGACTGGAATTGAGATGCCAAGCGAGCATGCGATCTTTGAAACCATTTAATCCAAAAGTTGTGCAGCCCGTCCGGTCCTGGAGATTTCCAGTTAGGCAACGGGCGAACTGCACGAGCTACATCTTGGGGACTGATGGTAATTGCCCCCATTTCTGGTATCGGATCGCACGCACGTTCGACCTCCCGAGTCCAATCACCCTCGGTGTGACTGACAGGCACCGACCAGATGCTGCGCCAGAATGAACTCATGGCTTCATCATCCGGTAGGCACGTATCAGTCACGCCTTGGTCCGGTCGCTCCCAAGCCCTATAAACCCACCTTTCATTCCTTTGGAATGTGCGATTCTGAGTATATCGCTCCACTCGCCGCTTGTACCGACGTATACGGTTTGCCCATGCATAGATTTTCTGCTTCAGGAAGTCAATACGCTCTGTGACGCGGGTGAGATAATCCCGAGGATGGATGTCAGTCCCCGAGAACGCCCGCCTCACAAAGCGCATCACTCTGCGGCGAGTGTTGCCCTCCCTGAAACAGATAAGTTTGCCGATGAGTGCTCTAGCCTCACCGATACGACGCTCGATCCTGCTCTGCCAAGCTGGTACAGCTGGTCGTGTAACTCTGTCACTGCTAAGAAATTTGACATGAGCTAAACGACATGCCGCTGCAGCCGCACAGTACAAGATCGAGTGGGTATCGGCAAGGTCTTCGCTGCTATCAAAATAACTTGCTAGTTGCGAATCTAGAGCACACACCAGCGCCCTATTTTTATTATGCATGGGCAAACGAGGTAGCCGAGGCCTAAGCTCTGGCGGTGTGGAGCGATACTCTCGGAAAGCATCCTCCAAAGCGCTCCTCAATCGCTCATTGCATTGGGTACTCACGGATATAGCCCCGTCGTCATCATCCTCACCAACAAGGTCGGGTTGCGGTGAAACACTGAGTTGTATTTGCACCGCGGCCGGTGGCGACGCAGGTGAGACGCGGCCGCTCCGTGATTCCAGACGCAGTCTATCAAGTACGGCGTCATCCAACATACGGTTACGCTGGATGACCCGCACCTGATCCGACAATCGTTGGGCTGACCAATATTACAGTGTTTATAGGGAATAGTTTAAATGTAAAAAAAGCAGATATCACGGACAATCTAACTGAGATGTTAAAGTTAAATTGTAATAAAATAATATTGTGTGCATTTCCTTATTTTGAAAAATTGTCAAGTAGACAAAATAATTATATTCATAGCTTAAATAAACACATGCACTTTTTAGTAAGTCACTATAGTGACAAGTTTATGTTTTTTGACACAAACATTTTTGTGGAAAATTTAAAATCGATTAGGGATACAGTGTATTTGCCAATTAGTTTTAGACACACAATAGCAAGGCTATTAGCTTATTTTATTAACTCGGACATAAGTAGTATGTCGCAGTCTTGTATAATTAAATCCACATTGTTTAGTAATTTTACTAAGAATCAGGTGGAGAGCCTTAGTAACGGTAGCTCTAGTGCTACAAATACTTATAAAAATTGTACGGAGTTTCCATGTATCTTTATGGATGCTCATTTAAACTAGTTCATAAGACAACAGAGGATACCAGCGACAGAATAGTTATGCCTACCATCAACAAGGTATCTTCTTGCTCTTTAGTAAATAGTTGTCAAAAAGGGAGTCAGCAGCATGCCTTGAAATTATTTCATCAAAATATTCAAGGTGTCTCTTCCAAATTATTAGAAATTGAAATGTTTTTAGAAAAAACAATGTTTGACATTGTATGTTTTAGTGAGCACTGGTTGAAGGATTACCAGATGCTAATTAGTTAGGAAAATTATAATGTGGGCAGTTGTTTTAACCGCAAATCTATGTTACGTGGTGGTTCCCTCATCTTATTAAAACAAAACTTAAAATTTAAGCAACGTAATGACATCGTTAACTTATCAGTGGAACATTGCATCGAACTGTCCTGTGTTGAGCTAGATAAGCATATCATAGTGTGCGTGTACAGACCCCGAAACCCTCAAAACTTTACTTTATTTGAGTCAACAATGGATGATATCCTTGCAAAACTTGCAGCAGGTAACAAGCCCGCGATTACTTGTGGGGATTTTAATATTAATATTTTAGAAATAAATTCAAATAGCAGCAGATTTATAAGCCTTTTTAAACCGTTTAATTTGTCTAATGTGTTTACAGAACCGACTAGGGTAACACCAACTTCTTCAACCTGTATCGATAATGTATTCTGCGATTGTGAATATTTAGATAAAGCCATACGTAATTACCTTCCCTCTGATCATAGTGGTCAATTGGTCACATTTCAGTTTAAAGCAGCCTTGGAAAAAAATCATATACAATATAGGCCAATTACAACTGGCAAACTAGCTAAATTCAATGGTACCTTACAAAATAAGTTAAATTTTCTAGGCCATAACATTGAAGATGCTAATAAATTTTATGATAATTTCTTTTCAGTGGTTCTAAAGGAATTCAATGCAACTTTTGAAAAGATGTCTAAGGATACTTTCCCTAAGTATGTATTTAGTGACTGGGCGACTAAAGGCATTAGGATAAGTAGGGAAAGACTATATGAGCTATATGACCTTAAGCCTGTCATAAACACTGATTCTTTTAATAAGTTTGTAAACAAATATTCTAAAGTGTTCAGAAATACTTGCAAGGTAGCTAAAGCCCTATATATTAGCAACAAGATCAAATCGTCAGAAAATAAAATAAAGACAGTTTGGAAAGTTATTAATAATGAAACTAATAGAAATAAAGAACGAAACACTGATTATTTACTGGAGACTACACATGGTGCCAAAAGCTCTAATTTAGAAGTAGCTCAAGAATTTGTAAATTTTTTCACCAATATACCAACTAAAACTACGGAATATTCAAATTCTTCACCTGAGGTCTCATATAATTTATTAAAAGCTAACATTCCAGGTTGTACGGTTGAATTCCAGTTCAAACATATCAACCCTGTGACAGTCATAAAAGCTTTCCTGCAAATCAAAATCAAATTGACCGAAGACATATGGGGAATGTCTATTAAAGTGTGCAGGTCCATAATTGAAACTATAGCACCATACTTGGCTTTAATATTTAATTTATGTGTGGACCAAGGAGTCTTTCCGGATATAATGAAATATAGTAAGGTTATACCACTATTTAAATCGGGCGACAGCAAAGACACCAATAATTATAGACCTGTATCTGTTTTGCCGGTTTTTAGCAAAGTGTTTGAAAAAGTAATGCTCAATCAGATGCTCAATCATTTTAACATCAATAAAATTTTACACGATCAACAGTCATAAAAGCTTTCCGGCAAATCAAAATCAAATTGACCGAAGACATATGGGGAATGTCTATTAAAGTGTGCACGTTCATAATTGAAACTGTAGCACCATACTTGGCTTTAATATTTAATTTATGTGTGGACCAAGGAGTCTTTCCGGATATAATGAAGTATAGTAAGGTTGTACCACTATTTAAATCGGGCGACAGCAAAGACACCAATAATTATAGACCTGTATCTGTTTTGCCGGTTTTTAGCAAAGTGTTTGAAAAAGTAATGCTCAATCAGATGCTCAATCATTTTAATATCAATAAAATTTTACACGATCAACAGTATGGTTTTACCAGGGGTCGTTGTACGACTGACGCTGGTGCCACGTTGTTAAAATACATATACTCAGCGTGGGAAGAGGCACAAGATGCCATAGGAATCTTTTGTGACCTCTCCAAGGCATTTGATTGTGTAAATCACGAAACCTTGCTCCTAAAGCTAGGACATTACGGACTAGGTAAACTTGCACTCAGTCTAATAAAATCTTACTTAAATAATAGACAGCAGCAAGTTCAAATAAATGGTGTCAATTCACGGGGTTTAAAAGTCAAAATGGGGGTACCACAAGGCTCTATTTTGGGTCCTTTCCTCTTTCTAGTATATATTAATGATCTACCCCATCTTTTAAAAAATCAACCTCACATGGTATTATTTGCTGACGATACGTCCTTGAAGAGACTGAGACAGCAGCACACCTGCTTCTAAGCTGCCCGGTAGTCGCGGATTACAGGGCAAAGTACTTCGGAAACCCAGGTACCCTCTGCGAGATAGTTGGTAACACCAAGGCGTTGCTGGCCTTCCTTGGGGAGCTAGGGTGGATCGAATGACGCATTTGTCCCATCTGCACGCAAAATACGCGCTTAGTCGTGGAGTTGCAGAAACCAGCCCGATTTACATACATACATACAAACATACAGACACGTCCCCCGCGAACGCAATATGGCAGGAAAAATATAAAGTACGAAGGCGTCCAGCTATATAATAATCTACCAGCAGATATTAGGAACACACCTTCTTTTAATGTATACAGAGCTAAACTCAAGCAGTACGTCACTCACTCAGTCACATCACTTGTTCAAGTATAGTTGTGTATTAGTTTATTAATTTGAGTATATATTATAGTATTTTATTGTATTTATAGTTTATATACATCTTTGTATTAATTTAAATATTAATCGCGTTTCTGTTTTTTTTTTTCACAATTTGCACCTACTAGTATTATTCTCTGCATCACCCAAAGGTTGACTGGTAGAAAATGCCTCAGGCATTAAGTCCGCCTCTGTACATCTGTGTGCGTAAAGTGTTAAATAAATAAATACGTCACTAACAATACAAAACTTGTAAGTTAATAATATCAATGTTGACATCGTGCCTACCTACATTAAGAAAACAAAACTGTTAGCTACTGGACTACACTAACCTTAGTGTTAGTAATGTATTTATTCGCTAAGTGAACAATGTATGTTCTTTTAGAATAAATAAAGAATCTTTAAACCTCGAGGAGCTCGTGGCTAAATAATAACAGCCGCACGGGTCGATCTTAAAGGTTAAGCAACGCTTGCCAAGGTTGGTCTGTGGATGGGTGACCATCTTGACATACCGAGTTTCCTCCGTGCCTCGGAAAGCACGTTAAGCCGTTGGTCCCGGCTGTCATTTGTAGATCTTTGGCAGTCGTTACGGATTGTCAGAAGCCAGTAAATCTGACTCCAGTCTTGCCAAGAAGTACCGTGTTACCCAGTTAATGGGTTGTGGAGGTCTGGTAGGCAGCCGCTCCGCGTAAAACTCTGGTATTCAGCTGAATCTGGTTTGACTGGAAGCCGACCCCAATGTAGTTGGAAAAAGGCTAGGCAGATGATGATGAAAGAATCTTTAAACCCAACAGGACTTCGACAGAAAGAAAAAGACTGTTTAACCAAACTTAAACAACAATTTATTAATAAAAGGTTTATATTCAATATTATATAACTCCAGATATATTATATATCCAGAAATATACAAAGTTGATACGACAGAGGGGCTTTCCTTTAAACTGCCTATACTAGGTACCATTTTCAAGCTCTGTACCAAAAATAAATTAAATAGGAGCAGTAGTTTAGTCGCAAATGCTTTTTAAAATTTTTGCACCGTTTGAACACGATGTATCTTTTCTAACAGCTGATTATGTCTAAGCATAGGTCATGCTCCTTACAACGATAAATCTACGAAGCGTTGTTGCCGCTCTGACGCATGTCGAAGGACATTCACTAAAAATTAGCAATGCAAACAAGGAAGCAATAAATACACACACCCTTGCACTTTCACTACGAAAGCGACCAACATAGCGCGAGCGAAAGAAACAGAAACAGGTCAGTTTGTTGCATCCTAGTTTTTTGCGATCGGTAAGTCCTCTAAAAAACTTGCGCCGACGCTGTCCTTTCGGAACGTACGATTTGTTATTGTGATAGGACACTAAATAAGTTTAAGACAGTATTTCTTATTTTTACAGTGACAGGACACATAACTTGGAATTATTATTATTTTGTATTAGTGATTTTTTTGTGATTTGCTGTTTTTATGGTGGTAGGACACGTAATTAAACTTTGGTTGTGTGTGTAATTAAAGTGTTAAACAATGCCTCGTGTAACTTACACGGCGTCAGAATGCGAACGTGCAGAGAAAGGTATGGTGACAGCCGCAATTGCCCAGGGCGACGGACAGTGATTTAATTAGAAAAATAAATAACAATATTCTCCGTCTTCAAACCTTACCAAACATAAAAGCCAGCGCGAGCGGAGGCCTAAGAACAGTCCCAAATTCAAAATTGCCGGGAATTAATGGAAACGACAGAACTTACCTAAAAGGCATGCCTAGTATTGTTTTAGTTTAAGGTATTCTTTGTTTTTGTTTTTTTGGTGTACAGTCTGTTGTCAACATTATCTGATCCACCCTAAAAACAAACGAATTTGGACCCTCTGCTTGTTACGTTAAGGTTCATTCAATTTATATGAAATTAACAGACAACTGCTCGAGGACTCGATGAACATATACAATAATAATACAGACACGCAAATTTGATCTTTAACACGTAACGTTAAGGTAAACCCACCCAACATTGTCGGAGCCATCGGCATTATGTATCATTTTGTTAAGCTATTTTAATCATTATCTCGTTGACTTTAAAGTTGAAAAGCTTTTAAGTAACTCTATATAATTACAACCCAATCTTTAATTTCGCGTATTCTCGACAAGTTCTTGTGGCTTAGCGGTTTGATGCTGGATTGGACGAACAACATGTGGGTTCGAAAACACATTCCACATAGTATTATCCCCTTTTTAATTAGTTGTAATGACAATCAATTAAAAAAGGAACTACAATATTGCTTGCATTATTAAAGAACGACCAATATGATTTACGCCTAATAACTTATCTTGTAAACAGGTGGGTAAATTAAAAAACTTTAAGTTTAGAGAATTTAAATTTACCAACAATGGTTGGATACGAAGTAAAGCATACATTTGCTTTGTGAGGTAGATAATAAATTCATATAAGTGACAAAAGTTACACTCCAATAATAGCAGTGACTGCGCACACACATTTGTAAATCGTTCCACATAACTCGTTAGCAATTTGGTGTAAAAAAGCATCATGTCGCAACTTGATGACTATACCAAACATAAAATCATATTTTTACGTGAGCAGAAGAGATTGGTCGTCGACTTAATATAGCAGTAAGTGTTTTTGTTCGCGACGGAGCATTTTGTTTTGTATAACTCGCATAAACAGCCTTATGTACCTATAGTCGTAAGCTTATATATTTTAAAGTTAGGAGCTTATATACTCAAATAGTCATAGAAATATTCGCGGAGAAGCATAGCATTGTGTAACTCGCATAGATAGTACCCATGTACCTATAGTCGTAGGCCTATGTACTGAACTTAGAAGCTTATGTACTTACATAGCGATAGTTTATAAGCTATGTATCGATTAAAAATCGTATGTTTGTCGTTTTTCCCCAAACACGTAAAAGATGTTCTGGGGAAAACTTATTTTCATAGAAAAATATAACAAATAGGTAGGGCTACACATTTCCCCTACACATTCCCGATAGCACCCAGAGGGCGTGTTCTGATTGGCTGATGGAAATCAACCAAATCGAAGGTACATTAAAAATAGACATTTAACACTCAAAGATAGTAGGGTGGTTGAAGAAAACCACCATGTACACGCACCTTCAGTGCTAAGTCTTTAGGGCATCTGGGAATTTAGGTCTTAAACCATAGGCACTGGAAACCTGGCACTCAGCCCTATCCAGATATGTGCACATCTTCATGGTCAGGCAAGGCATAAAGCCGCAAAATAGATAAAAAGGAAAACACAGATTTTTATCCCCTTCCGGGTTCCTGACCTATAGTACCTCCACCCTTGGAGGGGTGGCTTGGTAAGTTGTGTATCTGGATAGAGGGATGATGCACCTACCCGAATATAGATAGTTTCATAGCCCATGGGGCACAGTTTTCCGGGAAACCAACCCTAAATAGTAAACAAGTTCAAAACTTGTAACAGTTTCGACAGTTAAATGCAACAAGCCCACTAGTGGGCAGGGTTGATGGGTTGGTTTCCACCCCGTTCGACGGGGAATTTCGGGGGATTTGGATAGAGGCGCATCAACCCCTATCCAGACCTAGAATAGACCTAGATATAGCCGGAAATGTAGTAGAACCATAGTTAAATTTAACAGTTAAAATAAACTGAAGCAGTTAGTGGTTTTTGGGCCTCGTTACGGTAAGGTAACCTCGTACCTTAGTAAATTGTCAAAAATAGCAAACTCGTGGTCACCGGCAGAAGAAATATAGAATCTATAAATGGAATCACAGTATTCGCGAATTTGCCCTTAAACCATTAGCTGCAGTGTTGTCAAATTCCTGCCTATTATTTGACCCTGGTAAGCATTCACCCTGCACCCCAATCTACCCCGAAGACAGCAAGTACTTGGCAAGATAGAAGAACGTTGTACGTCAGGTGCGGAGAACCTCAGTTTCCGATACAGGACGTCAGCGCAGCTGGACGCAGTCGGTCGGTCACAGTTCACTTCGGAGGAGACGAAGAAAGATAGACCTACCCCATCACAACCCCGTTCCAATCGATCACGCCCGTCCGGTACAGTTTTTTATATACCTATTTTATTTTATTGATTGTGATTAACGCGTAGTTTACTCCTTACAAGTTACATACACGGTTCCAAAAATGTTTTTTTTTTGTTTTAGAGAAATACGGTCAGGCTATGGCTAAGACGTTATGAAGACAATGGAAATATTCAGCGGATTCGTCCAGGAGTAAAAGCCATCAAGTAAAGTCCCGAATTCGAACGCCACCGGGCTATTGTTTCAAGCCATGTTGATAATCCATTTTTGCCCATTCGTGTAACAGCAATAAACCACAATATTTCAGTGGAAACAGTGAGAAGGCATTTACGGCAATTGCTGCTGGGATAAGAAATTATAAACCGGCACTGAAAATTGCATTAACACCTGCTCATCGCGAAGAAAGGGTCCGTTTTGGCCCGGAATATTTAAATTTTAATTGGGAAGAAAATGTTGTGATCTTCACTGATGAAAAATCATTTAAATCGGACAAAGATGGACGTAAAATCTTATGGCGAAGGAAAGGAGAACGCTACAATGAGAAGCTACCTTGTAGAACCAGCGGTAGAATAACCCTGGGCTACTGGGGCTGGATGTCGTCTATGGGACCTGGTGAATTGGTGGAAGTTGGTGGTAGGTTAAATAGTAGTTTGTATTTGGAGATTCTGCGTGACGTCATGCTGCCGACTGTGCGAATTGCCTATCCAACATCACATATTTATTTCATGCACGATAACTGCTCCATCCACCGTGCAGGCATTGTGCAGGATTGGTTAGCTGCTCAAGAAGGTGTGACAGTTATTAATTGGCCATCTAAAAGTCCTGATTTGAACCCTATAGAAAATCTATGGGGTCAGATGGTTTTAAATTGGGACACAACGGAAGTGCGAAACAAACACAACTTGGCTGAGATCGTGACATCGACTTGGTAGCACATGAGAGGCAAAGATTTGTGTTGGAATATGGTGCGCGGTATGCGTAGCCGCTTAAAGCAAGTTATAGCAGGGGACGGTGCGCCAATCCGCTACAAATTAATCTAGTGTCTAGGCATTTTTAAACACACCATGTAAGTAAATGCTCAATGGATTGACTGTTAAACCATTAAAATGTTGCTGATTATGTGGTGATGTTATTGTTATAAATAGATTTTTCTATTTAAATAACATGTTTATTCACTACATATAATAGGCAGCTATAAATCTGTAAAGCATTTCACAGAAGAATTCATTTTCTCGATAGCAAACATTTAAGCATAAGCACACCTTTTTTAACGTTTATAAATGGTTAGATTTGATTATGGCATACTAATATAAAATGTATATTAATTTGGAAAAATATGAGAATTTACTTACTTTATCTTAACCAAGTGTTTTAATGAAATAATAAACATTTTAAACTTGCAATTGTTTAGTTTATTTCTATACAAACTGCCCTTTTAAAAAGACAAGACCCTACGTCGTCCATTAAAGAAATGTAAAATAAATGTTATGAAATAATTAAAAAAGAAAACAGCTGAGCAAAAAGCTATATTTAGGTTAAACTTGGTTCGAACGTAGATAACGATGAACATCGCACTACCTTAGTGACCGCAAGACCAACTCTACTCTTATAAGGCGCATTAAAATTTGATCTTAGTTGTAATTTCTAGACGCAATATTCTAAACAATTTTAACCATATAGTATACTTTCATAAAGTTTATTCTTGCACAGCACAAGCAGCCAACCTTCTCCTCGTGCAAATAGATTATTTTGTATTTTAAATAATCACTCCATTGAGACAGCTGAATCCGGTTTGACTGGAAGCCGACCCCAATATAGTTGGGAAAAGGCTAGGCAGATGATGACTCCATTGAGACATCATAATAAAAAAACAACCTACAAAATATAAAATAAAAAATTGTAAAGAGACGTTGTTTTTGCAATTTAGTAAGGCAAGGTAAAATATGTTTGCGCGTAGTCACTGCATACCCTTAGTAGCATTTGAATACCAGTTTTATAATGAATACAAATATTTATTTTTCAACTAGGTACCCACTTATTACAAGTTATGCGAAAATATTACCATTTTAGAAAGTTTATATTTGAAGGTTATCCGTCTATAGTTCTTTACAATAATACAAGAAATAGTTTTGGAATAAATTCTTAATTGAAAGCAAAACAACATCTTCGTCGTAGGATTTGATCTCGCAACTTGTTTTTCTCAGTCTTATACACAGACCACGAGACCAGAATTACTTGAACGCAATTATTAAAACAAGCAATTACACTAATTATATTATAACAAGTAGTTATAACTTAAAACCTAATGCTAACGTTTAAAAGATCAAATTTGCGTGTCTGTATTATTATTGTATTTGTTCATCGAGCACTTGTCTGATAAGCTCGTATAAATTGAATAAACCTTCGTTACTGTCAGAGGGTCCAAATTCGTTTACCGAGCGATTAGTTTACCGAGCGATTTGAACATATACATCAGCCCGAATATCAACTATCGGGCAGTAGCCCGCCAGGCACAACAGCCGCCTGGTTGGAGGATCCTCCTTTTCAATTGAGGTGTGCGGGACTTTACTCTCTGTTCCGCATATCTCTAAAGCATATATAAATAAATATTCAATTCAAAGCATTATTCCAAATAAACCATTCAGACTTTTGAAACATCACATTCTAAAGCGTACATCTCTATGGAGAAGAATGTGCAAGAAACTCCACGGACACTCTTTTAAATCATGTTCTGTTTAACAAAATTCTAAGTTACATATACTTGTTGCTTCTGCATGTGAGGACAATGCAAAGGAAAAATAAAAAAAAGGTTATTATAAGAATTTAAAATATAAAGATTAAAATGAGCCAATGGCAGTTAAAGAGATGACCAGTCTCAACCGACGGCGCCCGTTCACGAACATGACGCGTGTATGCGAAGGGAACCAAATGATCCAACCCACGCACCGCCATCAGCGATATTGAGTGAGCATGACATGCTCTCAACCACCATGCTTGTTCATTACCAACAAGTAAAACTATAACTAATCACATAAAATGTAAATGGCTTCATGGTACTCACATTTACAAAATTTTAAAAATATGCTTCTACTTTACACAAAACTATGGTTGTCAATGACCAAATAATGAAAAATAAATTAATAAAACAACAATTAAGTTCTTACGTCAAAAATATTAAATAAGTATCTATAATAATTATGTAAATACCTATATAAAAAAAAGAGAGTGAGCATCTCCTCCAAATATACAAACCTAACAAGTTGACACAAGCAGCTGTGACTGTGGAGCAGGACCAGCATTTAGCCAAGCAATTTTATCGAGGATATAATCTTCCAGTTTATAGTATGCTTGTCTACATAGTGTGCATTTTATGCATGCTTTAATTTTTCTCTCATTCAGTTCGAAAATATCAACTGGTATTTTATTATAAAATTTAACACATTACCCCATAAAAGAAGTGTGTACTTTGGCAATTAATAAATTATAATATTACAGTATTGTGGTGGTTACAGTCAATTATGAAAATAAATTTGGTATTTTATTATAAAATTTAACACATTACCCCATAAAAGAAGTGTGTACTTTGGCAATTAATAAATTATAATATTACAGTATTGTGGTAGTTACAGTCAATTATGAAAATAAATTTGGTAAATTTAGATTGTTATATTTAATACTTGGCGATTTTGCGCCCCCTTTCGATTGGCGCCCAAGGCTCGTGCCCTACCTGCCACACCCTAGTTACACCTCTGGATAAAACTAAATCAAACTGTGCTGTTAGAAAACTCAAAAAGCTTCTTGAAAATGACAGGAAACAATAGTATCCAGGCCTACCTGAGTAATCTAGATGCTACAACTACTACTGAGGAAAGCCACAAGAAAACTAAAACGACTTAAAACAGTGTCTTCTCCACTTAGGCAAGCCGATGGGAGCTGGGCTCGAAGTGACATGGAAAAATGTGTAGCATTCGCCGAACACTTAAAAGGAGTTTTTCAGCCCCACCCTTACGAAGGGCCTCCAGAGCACCAAGTAAAAGTTATTCGTGAAACTTGGCTGAATTGTAATCTATCTGAAAGCCCTATCAAAATGTTTAGGAAGCTGGAACTAGTTACCTAAAAAAGCCCCGGGCTATGATTCGATAACCGGTATGATCCTACAACAACTTCCGGATTCTGGACTGAACTTCTTGTTATCTATCTTCAACACTATGTTAAGACTTCACTCCGTTCCCCCTCAATGGAAGACCGCTAAAATCTTAATGGTTCTGAAACCAGGAGAGCCACTTGAAGATCCAAAGTCATACTGACCTGACTCTGCTCGAAACAGCTTAAAAATTTTTTTTAATCGCTTCTTCTATTTCGAATACTGCCAATAATAAAGGATAAAAGGATAAAGGATACAAGGAGCGAATTATGCATCACCCAAACATCCTGGCAAGTCACCTTATGGATGGAAAAGAGGCCAGAAGGCTTAAATACAAAATACGTCAAGACTTCATCAGATAAACATAGCTACATATGCTACATAAGTAAATAGGATGTATCATAGGACCAAGAAATATAAACAGGTCAAAAATATTACTTAATGGCCATTACTTCTGAGACAGATTGAAATAATAGAAGATAAAAAAAAAGAGCAAAAAGTGAAAGAAGCCCCAAAATTCGAGCGAAAGTTTATCGCATGGTGCACAGCGAGCACAAGTTTTTTGAAGTTGCTAATTTGGATTCTCACTATTCTAACTGGTCCATACAACATACTAAAAAATCAGAACAGTTTTGTGAATTTAGGTTCAAATTTAGATATTAAAGAATTTCAACTAAAATACTTAGCTAGTAGCTGTGAATGGCTTTAAAATATTAATAAGTGTATTACTTAAAATGGCCATTTCTCTCCCTAATTCTGAATATAGCGCATAAGTTAATAAGATAATGTTTAAATTTTAGTAATCTATTTAACATTTGACATATGATTTTGCCAAAAGAAACGTGTTCACGGGCACTGATTTAAATAGGATAATACCTGTTGTGTGGTGAGCGAGTGTAGGTCAGCTATGAATATCATGAGGTCCTCGCCTTGCTCCTGCAGGCGCACGCAGCGCCGCACCGCGCCGAAGTAGTTCCCGATATGCATCGCGCCGGTCGGCTGCAGCCCCGACACCACGCGCCGCGGCCACTCCGCGCCACTACCAGCCCCAGCCCCCGTCTCAGCTTCATCACTCCCTGTCTAATGTCCAAACTAATGGTCTAATGTTCTTTAATCTTCGCCACCCCTTCTCCGTTTGTTATCATTATCAACCAACGTACCTTAGTGGAATATTTACTACTACTGTATATATTATTTTTCATACACTGGGTACTAATAGTTAAAGAATTTCTGAGAAAATTCGATGATATAAAGCTACGCATAATTAAACATTTGGAATAAACATTAAATTGGATCTAAACCGCACGTACTCTCACAGGCAGGCAATCGATCAGGCAAGACAGGTTAGAACCTATTGTACAACAATGGCCTATTGATTGTAGTCTTTGACAAAAGGCCAGGCTGACCGGAATGACAATGACAGTTTTTTTTTTTTTCTTTGGTTTCGCACAGCTGATAGCCTATGTCACGCTTGGTTTTGGATGTGTTTGGGACAGTTTACACTCTTACAAACTTATCTGTGAAATGGCGAAAATTGGAACTAAGGCTGTTGAAATGTCATTCGATTGACAGTGTCTACTACATTCACTGACTTATAAATCATATGGACTTGGCATACCTACAAAAAAAACGTGCATACCTACACTTTACCGAGAGCTTGTAATGGCGGCCAATAGGGCAGCCCTTAGCGATATTTCTCTACAAAAGCATCGATAAAAGATTGTGAGAATGTTTTTATAATGTCACAGTACAATATCAACGGCTATTTTTAACACAGTTGTTTAGCTTCACTTTAATATAACTAACAAATAACTATGTAAACAAATCTTAAAGTGAGTGACAGATGTACGAGCTAATACGCGTAGGTACTTTTTTTTCTATTTATTTAACACGGGGTTTTTATCCACATGGATACGCCAACCCCATCGTACCTTATTAGTTCTAATTACACATACTTACATTATAACATAAAAAACTAATTTGAGTGAGAGGGACTCATCAATTAGATAGCCTTGCTAGATTACTTAATCTTTTCGCCAACTGCGATTTAGGACTTGCCAAAATTGTTTGGATTAACCCAACATCTAAAAAATTAAGTTTAAATTCTTTAATTAATGACTCTCTCTCATCTTTGTTCCTTACACAATCCATCAGCAAGTAAAGTACGAGTATATCCTCAATTTTATTGCATACTACGCGATTGGGAGATGTAACTTTTCCCATTAGATAGCCAAATTTTGCTGATGGATAGTGTCCAGAACGAAGTCTTAAAGCTAGCTTAATATAATTCCTATTTAATTTATTATCATCGAACCAGGGCACACGGGGAGGCTCATTTTGTATAACTTTGTACCATAAACCTTTTTCTTTTGAAATCTCATCAAAATGATTCCTCCAATTTATGAAACATTTCTCCTTAAATCTAGTGATATATTCCCAATGATCTGGTAAATATGGTGTTTCAATGCCTGAATCAACTGCAAGCTTGAACAAACTGTCAGCTTCCTCTTTGCCCCGAATTCCTGTGTGCTGGAACCCATTGCAATAAAATGTTAATACTATTTTCATTCTGATGATGCAATAATTTAAGAATGTCATAGGCTATCGATATTCCTCTGCTTTCAGAGGTACATCGAGCCAGATGTTGTAACGCGCTTTTACATCAGTAAAAATCACAACTTTGCTTAATTTTTTATTTACCGCATAGAGTATCGCTTGATATATAGCAATGAGTTCCAGCGCCATGATGGAGACTTTGGTGGTAATTTTAAACATAAATTTATCTTCTAAACTTTGGCAATAAAAGGCCGCTCCTCCCCCGCTTGCGTTTTTTGACCCATCCGTGAATATCTTACACCAGTCATTATATTTGGAAGCTAATTCGGATACCACCTCTGCGACTAATAAGTTAGGATTATAATCTTTTTTTGGCTGTCTAACACACTTTAAGTCACATTGGATGGTAATTTCAGTCTGAATAGCCGATACCCATATATCAATGGTACGCGTAGGTACTTGTGTTGTGGCTGGACGAGCTTTTTCGCCCTTGTCGTGTGTCACCGTAAGCGCGCGTAAGTTTGTTTTCGATTAAGGTGAATGCTCCAGGGTAGCCCGCGAAATTCAAATATTTTTATGTGTTTTGCAATTTGCCGGCCAGTGTGAAGCTGTATGTGGACCAAATGCGTTCCGCGACCGTAACGCGTATTTATCTAAAGAATTATAACCATTTTAATCATCAATATAGCCCTCTAAGTTCATGTAGTCCGAAAGAATGATTATTTCTGAAATATTCATTCTTTCGAACTACATGAACAAAGAGGGCAATATAGACGATTAAAATGGTTATAATTCTTTAGATAAATACGCGTTACGGTCGCAGATCGCATTTGGTCCACATACAGCTTCACACTGACCGGCAAATTGCAAAAAACATAAAAATATTTGAATTTCGCGGGCTACCCTGGAGCATCCACCTTAAACTGGTTTGTAATTTTGCTCGCAGCTTGCCTCGGCTCGCACGTCTGTCAGAGCCGCGAGTCATCACTTTATTTTGTGACACGTGGAGTGCTATTGTGTTGCAAAAATGTCTGATATTCGAAGCTATTCACTCTAATAGCTAATTTAATTATTTTCTTTGCATCTCTCATACAAATTATACGTCTGGACATATTAAAAAGTTTCCTCCATTGATAAAGCTAAAATTTTGCGTAGGTAAATGTTTAGTTTGGATGACATTGCTGCTGATTCTCTTATTCAATAACTTCTTCTTCTTCTACCTGGCGTTAATCCCGGCTATTGCCAGGGTCCGCCTTCCTACTTAGCTTCCTCCACTTTGCCCGATCTTGAACAAATCTCTTATTCAATAACTAATTTAAAATAAGAGCCTATCTTTTCTCACATGATTTCGGGTGTAAATTAAAAGTCAATAATAATTATTTATTATTTATAATAAAGTATATAATATTAAGGTGAATGCTCCAGGGTAGCCCGCGAAATTCAAATATTTTTATGTTTTTTGCAATTTGCCGGTCAGTGTGAAGCTGTATGTGGACCGGCAAATGGCAAAAAACATAAAAATATTTGAATTTCGCGGGCTACCCTGGAGCATCCACCTACAAATTAATATCATTCATTTTTGAACAATATCATTTTTTTTCAGGTAATTTCTGTGTGATATTATTTCAGTAGATTTCTTTCCATAATATTTGTATCTCAAATTCATGTATTCCTCTATTACACTTTTAATTAATAAATATTCATGTTTCCAGCCAAATTTTCTTTTTTCCTTTATTAGCAGGCAGCCTTGTCAATAAAACAAAAAAACAATAAAGAATCATAATATAGCATTTTCGATAAATGTAAAAATATCATACATGCACTACTCTTTCCTACAACAACACAAAGTTTTGAAGTACAATTATTACTGTTGATAATAAAGGCAAAAGGGAAATTGTGAATGCTTTACTGTTGAAACTGTTCAACGAATGCTGAATCTTTTGTTTATTTTCAAAATAATATAATATAATAATAATAATATTCCACACAACTATCACACAACTATCTAAAATCTAAAGATATTTCAGCTAAAATTAAGTACGTACTGGTGCCAAGTTCTGTTCGGGTGATTTCCGCTTCTTTTAATAATAATGATTGTTGATATAGCAGTCCCTCATGACGAGAACCTCGTGAAGTCAGAGAAAGATAAATAAATGAAGTATCTTGTCTTGGCTCGCGAGGTTGTCGACATGTGGGATGTGAACACAGCAGTCATTGTGCCGATAGTCGTGACGGCCAATGGCATTATTGCCAAGAGCCTTGACCAACATCTCAAGAGGCTCTCGTTGGGCAGCTGGATCAAGGGCTTGATCCAGAAAGCAGTACTCCTGGACACGGCGCGCATCGTCAGGAGGTTCCTCTCTAAGGAGCCCTGACCACCGGTAGCTTGGACCCTGTTCCCGATACCGATGGGCTACTATTTTTTTATATTTTTAAATGATTTTTTGTATTTATATAGAAATATTTAAATAATATGTATAATATATTAATAAATGGTATAATAATAATAATGCTTTATTTCAGACCAAGTCCGTAATGAGAGCATTTTACCTATTTAATAAAAATTTAATTACATATCAAATAATAATTATGATATGGTACCACATACTACCCTTATCCAATGATTCTGGAAAGGGCAGTCATAACGTGCAGCAATTACCTTAAGAATGCTGTTGCCGCTGCTCCGAAGGCGCTGCATCAGGGCTACATACGATTATATTGCACATTGGGCATCTTGCAATTGACGATTTCCACTATAAAACCGATTTCTAACGCAAATAACACAGCAAAATGACTCTAAAATTCACAAAATATATCCACAGCTCAAGAGCAAAATTGACAGTTGAAGTACCTCTACAGCGAGAGCTTCTAATGTAGAACCGGCCGCGAATAGGTATTTAAATGTCGCTAGGAATGAAGGGTTACCTGTCAAAAACACTGTTATCTTTTTTCACTTATGCAAAATTATATACCTAAGTTAAAAAGAGATGACAATATTTTTATGATTTCAGTGTCGATATGCCACATATTTGCTATTTTATCTATAGTCAAACGTTTCAAGTCCATATGATTAAATACGTCAGTTTTTTTCGTAGACAGAGAATAGATATACCTATATATACCTATCCTCTGTCTACGGTTTTTTTACATTCGGGTTCTGTCTTAGGTTCTGTGGTTGTTTTGTCGTGATATTGCCATAGATATAGAATCCCTATACCGCATTCACCATAGATATAGAATCCCTAGATAGAATGTATTACCGAAACTTGCGAGCACTTTGCGTCTCCTTTTCTCAAAAGCAAAGTGTCATGTGCCTGAAAGAGAAAAGTATAGTGTCCATAGTGCGTCTAAGATTATAGAATGTCGCCAGTTTGACTATACAATTCTACTTATTGATATATCAATGCACAGTGATGTGTATTTTCTATCGACTATCGAAATTTCTTGAAAGATATTATTTGTCTTCATTTTTTTTACCGTCTTTATATCTTTGTTTGCTTGTAAAATCTCTTGTGTTTGTGTTGTAAACTAAATATTATAGTTATTTATTTCTTTATAAACGCGTTCCTCTCTCTGGAGCCCTAACCGCCTAGCGTAGCTTGGTCCCGGTTCCCGATACCGGTGGGCTACTATTTTTAGGGTTCCGTACCCAAAGGGTATCCAACGGAACCCTATTACTAAGCCTCCACTGTCCGTCCGTCCGTCCGTCCGTCCGTGCGTCCGTCTGTCGGTAAGTGGGCTGTATCTCAAGAACCGTAATAGGTAGACAGTTGAAATTTTCACAGATTGTGTATATCTATTGCTGAACAACAAATAATAAAAACTAAGTTTTATGGTACGGAACCCTTCGTGTGCGAGTCCGACTCGCACTTGGCCGGTTTTTTATATTTTTAAATGTTTTTATTTTTTGAAATATTTAAAAATGTACTAATACGTAAAGAAAATGAATAAACGAAACAATATCTATACAAATATCATAAAGAGGTAATGTTTGTGAGGTTGTAGGGGGTAATCTCTGGATCTACTGAAGCAATTTTGAAAATTCTTTTACTACATAATAGAAAGCCACGATATTTGTGAGTCATTCTAATATATTGTAACGGTCACCCGATTGCCAGCCATGCCAAAGCCATGCCAAAGCCATGCCAAAGCCATGCCAAAGCCATGCCAAAGCCATGCCAAAGCCATGCCAAAGCCATGCCAAAGCCATGCCAAAGCCATGCCAAAGCCATGCCAAAGCCATGCCAAAGCCATGCCAAAGCCATGCCAAAGCCATGCCAAAGCCATGCCAAAGCCATGCCAAAGCCATGCCAAAGCCATGCCAAAGCCATGCCAAAGCCATGCCAAAGCCATGCCAAAGCCATGCCAAAGCCATGCCAAAGCCATGCCAAAGCCATGCCAAAGCCATGCCAAAGCCATGCCAAAGCCATGCCAAAGCCATGCCAAAGCCATGCCAAAGCCATGCCAAAGCCATGCCAAAGCCATGCCAAAGCCATGCCAAAGCCATGCCAAAGCCATGCCAAAGCCATGCCAAAGCCATGCCAAAGCCATGCCAAAGCCATGCCAAAGCCATGCCAAAGCCATGCCAAAGCCATGCCAAAGCCATGCCAAAGCCATGCCAAAGCCATGCCAAAGCCATGCCAAAGCCATGCCAAAGCCATGCCAAAGCCATGCCAAAGCCATGCCAAAGCCATGCCAAAGCCATGCCAAAGCCATGCCAAAGCCATGCCAAAGCCATGCCAAAGCCATGCCAAAGCCATGCCAAAGCCATGCCAAAGCCATGCCAAAGCCATGCCAAAGCCATGCCAAAGCCATGCCAAAGCCATGCCAAAGCCATGCCAAAGCCATGCCAAAGCCATGCCAAAGCCATGCCAAAGCCATGCCAAAGCCATGCCAAAGCCATGCCAAAGCCATGCCAAAGCCATGCCAAAGCCATGCCAAAGCCATGCCAAAGCCATGCCAAAGCCATGCCAAAGCCATGCCAAAGCCATGCCAAAGCCATGCCAAAGCCATGCCAAAGCCATGCCAAAGCCATGCCAAAGCCATGCCAAAGCCATGCCAAAGCCATGCCAAAGCCATGCCAAAGCCATGCCAAAGCCATGCCAAAGCCATGCCAAAGCCATGCCAAAGCCATGCCAAAGCCATGCCAAAGCCATGCCAAAGCCATGCCAAAGCCATGCCAAAGCCATGCCAAAGCCATGCCATGCCGTGTCGTCTTGGTGCAGCCAAAGCCACAGCCACAGCCTCAGCCAAAGCCATAGCCATGACGACCAAGTACGCCACGGCAGCCACAACAAAGAGGAAGTCGATTGACTAGCACGTCACGTGCGCTTGTCAACCTAACGCGATGGGCGTTACCGAGCGGCGATCCCCTCCTCGATTTAGAGTGGGGGTAAACTTATAAAATAGGTCGCGCAGCGCATTTATAACATTGCATGCCCCTTACATGGTGAGGAATGATGTCATCCAGCGGGACCTCGGGATTGAGGGCCTGGATGAGTTTGTGCAGCGCCTCGCGAAAGGTATGTTCGCGCGCGCGCCGACGCATCCGCTTGGCCCCACGTCAAGCAAATTGCGCCCTGGCGCGCGCGCCCGCCTGACGCGAAGCGCCTACCCCGCGACCTGGTCGGGGACGTTGACGGCCCCGTCGCACCTCACCGGACTGACGCCGAGTGGGCCGCTTCCCGCTACACGCGGCCTACTCAAACAGTGACACTGTACACATCACTCGCATCCCGGCGCGCGACCTGTGCTAAGTTAATATAGGCAGGTTGCGTTCCGAAAATCATACACTCACTACTAGACAAGCGCTAGTACTCACGCACCGAATATGTTTCCTAGGTTAATATAGGCTTATTCGGTGCATTAGCACTGGGCGGCAGTACTCACAACACAAGGCCGCCCACACACACACTCGGCTCTGCAGTCCGGGCCGCAATCGGCTAGATCTGAGAACCGGTGCGGACGAGAGCCACTCATCCCTTGCTGCAGGTGCGTCACCAAAGTCGACACCTTCGTCGCTGGTCGTTCTCGCTGGGCCTCCCCCAGGTCACTGGGGGTCTCACTCGGCGGGGACTGACCGCCGAAGGTGCCGTGAAGAAGCGACAAACAGTCGCGACGCGCCTGTAGTAAAACACTTCAGCGACCCTATCACAGGCGTGCGACTGTTGGCTATGAAAATAGTGGCAGGCGCACGCCAAATTTTCATGGCATGTAACAAACATGCCATGAAAATTTTCATGGCATGTTTGTTGCCAACAAGATGACCGGCCCGTATTGACGGGCCGAGGTGTGGCAACTGCGGTCAGGGGGCTTCGCCCCGACACCGCCTGCCGCGCCCCCTTGCGGGGGCGCAGCGACATCTACCAGTTTATAACATTATTCTGATCTAGAACCTAGCCTAAGCCGAAACTCTGTTCGATTGTAATTTATACAATAAATACCTACCTACAATCGAGAAAATTGTTTTTCGCTTTCCTGTGTTTCAATATAAAATTCATCCGTTACTGAGTAACTGACAGACAACGCACACCCGAAACCACTGGTCGTAGAAAGCTAAAGTTTGGCATATAGGTTCCTTGGGGAATGCAGAGGAGCACTAATTCAGGATTTCTCAAAATTCTCACGGGAATGGTTAAAAACGGCATACGTGCGTACGAAGACGCGGGTAAAAGCTAGTCCTTATCCTTACTTTCTTAGTAACATAATAAATGCGAAAGTATGTGTCTGTCTGTCTGTCTGTCATCTTTCATGCCGAAGCTACTGAACCGATTTAAATGAAATTTGGTACACAGATAGTCTGACAGGTAGCATGAGAAAGGACATAGGCTCCTTTTTATCCTCCTCTCTAGGGACCACGCGGCAGGGACTACCGGGGCAGCTAGTTTCTAAAAATCAGTTGGCAACTCGTAAGTTTTACAGAATCTGACATTGTTTAGTGATTAAAATATATTTTTTTAAAGATTCCTTGGAAGTGCGTAAGTGAATTCAGCAAGGCAGAGTATGAACAATCGACGGATCTCATGCGAGATGAAAGACGCGATTTGGATTTCCGAATATATAATTGTTCGATTGTTCATACTCTTTGTATACATGTTTGGTGGACTTAGTCGTAGTAAAGACACAAAGTACTATAGAATTAGTATTTAATCAGATTAGATAGTGTAAAACACAAAATTACGGTTATATTAAACAATACATACACATACGCTCGTAATTGAGTTCGACTATGATTTGCCATAAAATAGTTCTTAGGATGTAAATAAATTTTATTTTTGACAAATAAAAAAGTTTTTCACTTTGCAAACAGCGCACTATATTGAACCAAGACGTCAACCTCATCATATCGAGATGATTCTCGATGACACCTAGGTGTGGGACAGGATCCTCTCTTATCGCTCTTTTTGTAGGTTTCCAGCAAACTCTTCGCCAATGATCTGCGAAACTGCTTTTCTCCATTAATAAGCTTCCTCTTTAACGGTAATTTCTGAAATAAAGCAAAATGGATGTCAGGTTGGTTTATGAAGATCCTATACAACTTTAGTATTTCTGTTCGCGACGGAGCATTTTGTTTTGTATAACTCGCATAAACAGCCTTATGTACCTATAGTCGTAAGCTTATATATTTTAAAGTTAGGAGCTTATATAGTCAAATGGTCATAGAAATATTCGCGGAGAAGCATTTAGCATTGTGTAACTCGCATAGATAGTACCCATGTACCTATAGTCGTAAGCCTATGTACTGAACTTAGAAGCTTATGTACTTGCATAGTGATAGTTTGTAAGCTATGTAATCGATTTAAAATCGTATGTTTGTCGTTTTCCCCAAACACGTAAAAGATGTTCTGGGGAAAACATATTTTCAAAGAAAATTATGATCAATAGGTAGGGCTACACATTTCCCTTACACATTCCCGATAGCACCCTGAGGGCGTGTTCTGATTGGCTGATGGAAATCAGCCTAATCGAAGGTACATGAAAAATAGTCATTTCACATTCAATCATAGTAGGGTGGTTGAAGAAAACCACCATGTACACGCACCTTCAGTGCTAAGTTTTTAGGGCATCTAGGAATTTAGGTCTTAAACCATAGGCACTGGAAAGCTGGCACTCAGCCCTATCCAGATATGTACACATCTTCATGGTCAGGCAAGGCATAAAGCCGCAAAATAGATAAGAAGATAAACATAGTTTTTTATCCTCTTCCGGGTTCCTGACCTATAGTACCTCCACCCTTGGAGGGGTGGCATGGTAAGTTGTGTAGCTGGATAGAGGGATGATGCACCTACCCGAATATAGATAGTTTCATAGCCCATGGGGCACAGTTTTCCGGGAAATCAACCCTAAATAGTAAACAAGTTCAAAACTTGTGACATTTTCGATAGTTAAATGCAACAAGCCCACTAGTGGGCAGGGTTGAAGGGTTGGTTTCCACCCCGTTCGACGGGGAATTTCGGGGGATTTGAATAGAGGTGCATCAACCCCTATCCAGACCTAGAATAGACCTAGATATAGCCGAAAATGTTCTAGAACCTAAGTAAAAATTCGCAGTTAAAATAAACTGAAGCAGTTAGTGTTTTTTTGGGCCTCGTTACGGTAAGGTAACCTCGTACCTTAGTAAATGGTAAAAAATAGCTAATTCGTAGTCGCCGGCAGAAGAAATATAGAATCTATAAATAGAATCACAGTACTCGCGACTTTGCCCTTAAACCATTAGCTGCAGTGTTGTCAAATTCCTGCCTATTATTTAACCCTGGTAAGCATTCACCCTGCACCCCAATCTACCCCGAAGACAGCAAGTACTTGGCAAGATAGAAGAACGTTGTACGTTAGGTGCGGAAGAGCCTTAGTTTCCGGTACAGGACGTCAGCGCGGCTGGACGCCGTCGGTCGGTCACAGTTCACTTCGGAGGAGAAGAAAAAGGATAGACCTACCCCAACACAACCCCGTTCCAGTCGATCACGCCCGTCCGGTACAATTTCCTTAACATAAAAAGATAAAAGTATCCTTTACCACTACTATTAATAAAAGATCCAAATCGAAAAAAAAAAAAAATTGGTCCATTGATTTTTTTGGGTTAATATACTTACTGGTTGGCAGGATGCTGGCTGTTTTGGAAATATTATTGGCACTGCGTGCGATTGTTATACTCTACGTTCATATTCTTCACGAAAGCAAGATTCTTCAAAGTGTTCAGAACATAGGTATCCTTGTTTACTGTGTAGGCCTCCAATTATCGTCTTTTCTCAAATTTTAATCCATTTACTTTTAAACTCATTATGTGCAGGAAACCTGTAAAAATAACAAAGAATACATCATTATAATAATTTAGTAGTCATCTGCCTTCTGACTAGCCTTGTCACAACTATATTGGGGTCGGCTTCCAGTCAAACCGGATTCAGCTGAATACCAGTGTTTTACGTGGAGCGGCTGCCTAACAGACCTCCACAACCCATTAACTGGGTAACACGGTACTTCTTGGCAAGACAGATTTACTGGCTAATGACAATCCGTAATGACTGCCAAAGATCTACAAATGACAGCCGGGACCAACGGCTTAACGTGCTTTCCGAAGCACGGAGGAAACTCGGTATATTAAGATGGTCACTTATCCACAGACCAACCTTGGCAAGCGTAGCTTAACCTTAAAGATCGACCCGTGCGGCTGTTATTATTTAGCCACGAGCTCCTATAATAATTTAGTAGTAATAAATAATAATAGTAGTACTTAAGTAAAAGGTTATTGACAAATATAATGCAATATTGATATGGGAAAAGTAGGATTTTTCGTTAATTCCTTCTTTTGGATGCTATCACATTCTGTAATCTTTTATCACTGAGACCAGAGCTGAGTTCAATTACTAGGTTCAGCATGGCGCAATCAGAACGAAAAATTCAGATTGAATTTCCAAAATCTGACCACTTACATTGTTTTTATTTCATTGTACGTATTATAAACGAACTAGAATATGTAAGTGATTATACTTTTACTCTATCGATAAAACATCTAAGAAGCCACATTCTTATGAAGTACATGGTATGTCAAAACGGTTCAATATTTTATTGTTCTTATTTTTATTTCTAAATTGGAAACTGACAATAATGTAGAAGCAGTTGTGTCTTTATGTTCATATAATGGAGATCTGATTTTATTGACTTTTCTGGTCAAAATGTGTTTTCGAAATAAGTTCACTCGGCTGGTGGCGCGCGGCATTTCAAGACGGTCGGGAATGCTATTGCTATCTCTTTTTGTCACATGAAATGTTTCCATTAAAAATGTTGAGTACAAGATAAGCTACTATATTCAACTTAATAAAAGCTATCTAGGTATTCTAAATCTATGGCATTCACACATTCGTGCGAATCGCGAGGCGAATGGCGAGGCGAATAACGAACACTCATCCGCTCGCTATTCGCCTCGTGATTCGCCTCGCGATTCAAGTGTTCGCGTTGGGAGCGGTTTTTCGGATGCGAATCAAAGGGCACGAATGGCGAACACGAACTTACTGTTAACACATTCGCCTGCATTTAGTTGACAGCTAGCGCCCGATCCAACAGGACGTGTAGACAAAATGAAACGGCTTTCTGTGAGGGTATAATATTAAAATTAATGGTTTTGAAGTTATTCAAGAAATTAGACGAAAAAAGACCATTATACCATAACCATAACTCTTAAATTTTGAAAAAAAAATGGAGATAATAGATCTTTACTAATAAATTACAGGAAAATCTATAAGAAATCTGTGGTGGTAAATTAACATGTTAAAAAAAACATTCGTTCGGAACCCTTTGCTCGCGAGTCCGACTCGCATTTGGCCAGTTTTTTTAACTTTTCTACGCAGGATATATAGAATAAAAATGCTTATGTCCTTTCTCAGGCTCTAGACTTTCTGTGTACCAAATTTCATTTAAATCGGTTCAGTAGCTTTCGCGAGAAAGCGCGACAGACAAACGGACACAGTTACTTTCGCATTTATAATATTAGGTCATTACCTATGAAATTGCCGTTCTGCAGTACTGGCCATTTCAAATCAAAATAATTTTTGTTTGGCTAAGAATTCTAATTTCAAATTAATTTTATTTTAAAAACATGGTTTTTTTTTCCAAAAGTAGTCATTTGTTTATTGATTAGTGTTACATTTTCATCGCATTTCAATCTTTTTCGTCATCATGGATACGTTAAAAATTCGAGTAATTATGGAATATGAATACCGTCGTGGCAGCAACGCGGCACAAGCGGCACGCAACATCAACGACGTTTACGGAGCTAACACTACAAACCAACGTACCACCTGTTATTGGTTTGCTCGCTTCCGTTCTGGAAATTTCGACCTGAAAAATGAACCTCGCGATCGTCCGAAGACTTTGGTCGACAATGACGAATTAAAGGCGATTGTGGAAGCTGATGATACACAATCTACGGCTGAATTAGCAGCAGCTTTCGACGTTAGCGTCAAAACAATATTGGTCCATTTGCGTCAAATTGGCAAGGTAAAAAAGCTTGACAAATGGGTGCCCCACGAACTCAATGATCGCCAGCGCGAGGAATTTTGAACTGCATTGTTACCTGCGATGAAAAATGGATTCTGTTTGATAACCGCAAGCACTCAGCAAGTTGGTTGGATCCTGGTTCAGCACCTAAACAATGCCCTAAACGAAAACTTACCCCTAGAAAAGTGATGGTCACTGTTTGGTGGTCTAGCGCCGGTGTGAAGTAAACGGGGTGAGCATTACTGCAGATGTGTACTGTGAAGAACTGAACACAATGATGGAGAAGCTGGCACATCTCCAACCAGCATTGGTCAATCGCTCGTCTCCGCTGCTCCTGCACGACAACGCGCGACCTCATATTGCACAGCAGACGGTCTCCAAGTTGCAAGAACTGGGGTTGGAAGCTCTCCGTCATTTGCCCTACTCACCAGACCTTGCGCCTACAGACTACTACTTTTTCCAGAATTTGGATAACTTCTTGGCGGGAAAAAAATTCAATACTGGAGAGGCAGTACAAAATGCCTTTGAACAATTTGTTGCCTCCCGTCCAGCTGATTTCTTTAAGAAGGGCATCAATAAACTGCCACTGCGTTGGCAAAGATGCATTGATTGCATGGGTGATTACTTCAATTAATACAAATAAAAAATACATGAAAAAAATTCGTTTAAATTTTTTCATACAAAACGGCAATTTCATAGGTAAAGACCTATTATTAGTAAGGATTGTATAAACTCATTAGATGTAGCGCGCATGCTGCAATTATTGTCACGTCCTCCAAGTTCGTGTGCGATTGTCAAAATAATCCACCCCGCAAATGTGTGAACACACACGACGACACTCGTATACGAATGGTTCGTCGAATGTTTTGTAGAATGCCGAGGCGAATATCGAACACGAATGTGTAAATGCGGCACTAGATAGACTGTATAAAACCGAAACTTGCGAGCACGTTGCGTCTCCTTTTCTCAAAAGCAAAGTGTCATGTGCCTGAAAGAGAAAAGTAAAAAGTAAGTAAGTCCATAGTGCATCGAAAACTATAGAATGTCGCCAGTTCGACTATACAATTCTACTTACTGATATATGAATGCACAGTGATGTGTATTTTCTGTCGACTATCGAAAATATGCCAGTCGCCACATTAAACACCAGAAAATGTTATTTCATTTTGAAATAATACTGTAATTCCATTATAATAATGATTGGTAATATCAAAATTTCTTTAAAGATATTATTTGTCTTAGGCCCGTATTACAGAACTACAATCAAGACTCAAGCATTACTTAAAACTAGTCTCAGTTGGAGTTCTAATTTTAGAACTTGACTTGAGCGGAGAAACTACAATCAATAATCACCTGAGCAATGTCACTTTAAAATGACATTTTTATCGTATTATAGAACAGTGCTTGAGTCTGAACTGAGCTCTACTCAATGTGTCCTTATTTTAAAATTACAATCAGCTCAGAATCACTGCTTGAGGCGAGATTTGATCGTTGTTTTCGCAAGTGTCGTCGAGACCACGCTTGAGCATAGATATTCATGAAAATTGTTGTGAATTTGGAGTAAATCGAGTACCTACCTAATCAAAATGGATATATTTGCAGAAGTAGATTATTATAATATATTTTTTTTCTATAAAATTTTAAATGATTTTAATATTTGCAGTACTTAATAATTTTTTTTCCAAATGCGTAAAATTATTTTTTGTTAAGATATTTCCTAACCCAAATATGAACCACACGGAACCACAATAATTATTGTAATTAATATTTTATTGTATTTCTGAAGAGCTTGACTCTTGAGTAATTTGACAATGAAGATGAAGTTTCACAGTTTTTTTTTGGATTTAAGTCAAGTCTTTATTTTCATTTATATCTTTTTTGAGTTTCATTAGAATGGGGGTGTAACACTTTCAATTTTTTTTGCAGTATTTGGCAGCATTTTACTTCATAATATCCACTAGGAATCAATTAAAACAGCCACTGAACTTCACTCGAAATAATCCCGCCAAAAAAACTCAGTTTCACAGTTTAGCTGTCCACTGAACATAATGTACCTATGATGTACCTATTCTGAAGGGTTAAGGGAGGCTGTCAGTGTCAATAACGTCATGTCGTCCACCTCGTCATCCGGTTTTGATCTGGTTTAATCGTACGAAATAAAAGAATTGCAATAGAAAACAAACTATTGTTAAGGTTTACCATAATAATTGCTTACTCACGTAATCAGAGATCAAAATCTCTACTCAAGCGTAGTTTCGTTTGATTTCAGTTTGAGGACAGTTCTAAAATAAACTGAATGCTTAAGTCGAGATGCTTCGCTCAAGCAGTAATCGGTTGAACGCAGTTTAAGTAGGTAGTACTTGAGTAAGGTTCTGTAATACGGGCCTTAATTTGTTTTACCGTCTTTATATCTTTGTTTGCTTGTAAAATCACTTGTGTTTCTGTTATAAACTAAAAATATTAGATTGTAGGCAGATGGTTATTTATTTCTTTATAAAAGCGCTCCTCTCTCTGGAGCCCTGACCGCCTAGCGAAACTTGCACGTATCTTAGACCCTGTTCCCGATACTGGTGGGCTACTATTTTTAAATGTTTATATTTTTTTGAAATATTTAAAAATGTACTAATAAAAAAAGAAAATGAATAAATGATGTATATACCAATATTATAAAGAGATAATATAATCTCTGGATCTACTGAACCGACTTTGAAAATTCTTTTACCAATAGAAAGCCACGATATTTGTGAGTCATTCTAATGTATAAAATTCATCCGTTACTGACTGACTGACAGACAACGCACTCCCGAAACCACTGGTCGTAGAAAGCTAAAGTTTGGCATATAGGTTCCTTGGGGAATGCAGAGGAGCACTAAGGCAGAATTTCCTAAAATTCTTACAGGAATGGTAAAAAACGGTATACACGCGTACGAAGTCGCAGGTAAAAGCTAGTCCTTATCCTTACTTTCTTACTAATATTTTAAATGCGAAAGTAACTGTCTGTCTGTCACTCTGCCATCTGTCATTTAAATGAAATTTGGTACACAGATAGTCTGACAGGTAGCATGAGAAAGGACATAGGCTACTTTTTATCCCAGAAGTATGCTCTCTAGGGACCACGTGTTAGGGACCACCGGGGCAGCAAGTTCTAATAAACAGTGCAACTCGTAAGTTTTACAGAATCTGACATTGTTTAGTGTCTAAAAAATTTTTTTTTTTAATTATCCTTGTTGCTTAAGTGAATTCAGCAAGGTAGAGTATGAAACTTCGACCGGTCTCATGCGAGATGAAAGACGCGATTTGGATTTCCGAATATGTGATTGTTCGATTGTTCATACTCTTTGCATTTTACCTTGCCGAATCCACCTGTGGTGACCTTTTAAAAGGCCGGTCGTAATGTGAGGGTCGTATACATGTATGGCAGACTTAGTCGTAGTAAAGACACAAAGTACTAAAAAATTAGTATTTAGAACAGAATAGAATAGAATAGAATACTCTTTATTATGTACAACATATAAGTTACAGAAAAGATAGATGAAGAAAACATTACATAGGGAGACACAATGGTCGGCCTTATCGCTAAAAGCGATCTTTTCAAGACAACCTTTGGATGGAATTAAAATATAACGGAAAGACAGTACTGCAGGTAGTCTTAGGTGTACGATTTATATAAATAATTACATAATAGATAAATACAATTTTAATTATCTAACAAATAAATTAAAAGCATAGCAACCGAGTGAATACGATCAAACAAAAAGGTAGTGATTTTTGACCATTGTTTTAAAAATGGACAAAGATTGAGCACGTCTTACTGATACGGGCAAAGCATTCATTCTATAACCGCACCGCTTGAACCGTAAACACAAAATTACGGTTATATTAAACAATACAAACACATACACATACGCTCGTTATTGAGTTTGACTATATATGTTTTTGGGGGCCGAGTCACCCGCGTCCGTAGGAGAATACCCAATGTAAGACCCTACACGTGGTCCCCGGGTGGTGCTAATCAGGTGACACTAACTGGTGGTAGGCTTCGGACGATGGCTTGTGACCACCCACTGGGCAAAGACGTACCGCCAAGCGGCTTAGCTGTTTTCCGGTACGATGCTCAGTGTAGCCAATTCAGAGGCGTTGGGTCGAAATAGTTGTTCCAATGCAGGCAGACCAGCCAGGCTAGCCCTGGCATGGGCGTATCGGGAGACTAGTCTTGGAGGGTAGCGGGATCCGAGGCACGGTGCGCCGCTGGCCGACCGCAGATAGTTGGGGGCCCAAGTAGTGTGCTAGCCACACATGAAAGGCTGCCCCGCCATCTGACGAAAAATCCCGGAATGCACCATCGTGCTGGTTGGCGACCAGATGAAAGGGCCCGATGGACATTCCCGGGGGGGCTCGGGCGTCCCCGCAGTCTCCAGACTAGTCCCCCAAAGATGTCGTCCTGTCAGGGCGTGCCTGAAGGTTAGCAGCTTGGAACCTCATTTCACTTCCTTCTCCTGAACCTCCATCACTTTAATGAACAGGAATAAAAAGAGAAAAGCTGTACAGCGGCAGCACGTCCTTTTCGCATAAAGTGCACCTTTCTAATATACGAGGTCTGCACTCAAATCTCGCCGCAGTCCATCACCATCTTGAGACCGAGAAACCAGCGCTCTTGTTCCTGTCGGAGACGCAGATCTGATGTCCGTCGGACGTGTCATACCTGTCTTACCCTGGAGCACCACTTTAGACCCCGCGCGGGCGTATGCATGTACGCCCGGGACGACATCTGCTATCGGCATCTCCGCTACCTTGAAGACTCCAGGTTCTCAACGCTGTGGGCTATGGTGGACACAGGTCTAGACAAAATTGTCTACGCATGCGTCTACCGTTCGCACAGTGGTGATTTGGAGACAACTGGGCTTACACAGCACCTGAGTGAGGCGGTGGATGCGGCTCAGCAGCGGTACCCTTCTGCCCAATTGGTGTTACTGGGGGACTTCAATGCCCACCATCAGGAGTGGCTCTTCCCATACCAGTGCACAGACCATGCTGGACGAGAGACGCGAAAGCTAGCGCTTGCGTTAAATCTTACCCAGCTGGTCCAAGGGGCAACGAGGGTGCCGGATGTTGATTCGCACACTGCCAATTGCTTGGACCTTCTGCTGACAACAGATCCAGACCGCTATTCGGTGTCGATTTCATCACCACTGGGTAGTTCCGACCACTGTCTGGTGAAGTCTGTGTCGGTCTACTCTCCGCCTGATCTTAGCCCAAGAGGCACCCGGCGGGTATGGCGATACAAGTCAGTAGATTGGGATGGCATGCGATCTTTCTTCGCATGTTACCCTTGGCAGCCTACTTGCTTTTCTTCCACTGATGCTACGTCGTGCGCGGACGCCGTGACGGATGTGTTGCGGAGGGGAATGGAGTACTACATTCCGTTCTCTAACATAGCAATAATATCTGGCGAAGCTCGTCCTTGGTTTGGTGCCGAGTGCAATCGCGCCGATGCGCTTAAGCACGCGGAAAACCTAGCAAGGGTCGACGCTCGTACGCGCAAAGCAAATGACGTGAGTCAGAAGAAGAGAACCTTCAACAGGGCTGCTAAGTCCTGCAAGAAAGTGTTGCGGAGGGCTCGGTTTGACCACATTAGCCGAATAGGGAAAAAACTTGCTTCTTACCCAGCAGGTAGTAAGGCTTTTTGGTCCCTGGCTAAGTCGGTCGAATCGAACTTCTGCCGCCCCTCACTACCACCACTGCTGAGACCCGACGGGACGCTGGCCCACTCCGCTGAGGAGAAAGCGAACTTGTTTGCGGAATCTTCACGTCTGGATTCTGGTGGCGCGACGCCCTCCGCCTCTCCTGGTGAATGCGAGTCGAGTATGTCGAACGTTCGCATTCATCAGAAGGACGTCCGCAGGGTACTGCGTAACCTAGACGTGAACAAGGCTAGTGGTCCCGACGGGATACCGGCAATTGTTCTGAAGACTTGTGCGCCTGAGTTGTCTCCGATCTTGACACGCCTATTTCGCCATTCGTTTGAGACTGGAAAAGTGGCGAAGGCTTGGAAGCAAGCTAACGTGCAGCCCGTGCCCAAAAAGGGTAGTCGAGCTGACCCGTCGAATTATAGACCCATCTCGGTAACGTCCATACTCTGTAAGACTATGGAACGCGTGCTGAAGCATAAGCTCCTGGCGTACCTAGAAGCGAATGATATCCTTAGTGACCGGCAATACGGGTTTCGCCGAAATCGGTCAACTGGGGATCTTCTAGCGTATGCCATTCACATCTGGAGTGAGGCCATAGAGAAGCACGGGGAAGCACTGGCGGTCTCCCTTGACATCTCGAAGGCCTTCGACAGGGTCTGGCACGATGGCCTTATTAGTAATATTCCTTCCTTCGGTCTGCCCGCCGGTTTGTGTGATGGATCGCAGATTTCCTGGGGGATCGGTCTATCCGAGTGGTCATAGATGGCTGCTCGTCTGGACTGCTGGATATTAATGCCGGAGATCCTCAGGGGTCGGTGCTTTCGGCAACACTGTTCTTGCTGCATATTAATGATCTGCTTAAACCCGGTACCTTTGGGTATGCAGACGACAGCACTGTTGCTGAAAGATACGTGTCCGACGCACGAGCTGGTGGGTCGCAGATCCGGTCTCTCCGGGAGGCAATGGTTGAGCGCTTGAACGTGTCCCTGCAGTCGGTCTCTGATTGGGGCGATGCCAATCTGGTCAAGTTCAATGCTGCTAAGACCCAAGCGTGTCTATTTTCCGCCGAAAGGAGCCAATTCCGCCCAGCTCCATCTTTCCGCGGTGAAACCGTGCCGATAACCGACCATCTTGAACTTCTTGGGGTTACATTAACATCTACTCTCAATTTTGGCCCTTACATAGAGGCAAAAGCTCAAGTGGCTGCAAAGAAGTTGGGGATTCTGGCTAAGGTGAGACGGTACTTCGCGCCGGAACAGCTGCTCAAACTCTATCAAGCGCAAGTTCGATCGTGTATGGAATACTGCTCTCATCTTTGGGATGGATCTGCCAGATACCAGCTTGATGCCCTTGAGTCAATTGAGAAACGAGCCAAGAGGATCATCGGCAATGAGAGGCTCGTCGCGTCGAAGCTCCAAAGTCTTGAACATCGACGACGAGTTGCTAGCCTGTCGGTTTTTTACCGGTTGCATTTTGGGGAATGTGCGACGGAATTGCATAATTTAATTCCGCCAAGCCCGTTCCATCATCGGACCACAAGACGAACGGCGATGCGCCACCGGTACATGGTGGACATCCCACCCATACGCACAAAACGTTTTGGGAACACATTCATAGTGCGTACAGCTAAGGAGTGGAATTCCCTGCCGGAGTCTGTGTTTCCTGATAGCTACAACCTGGGAGTCTTTAAATCAAGAGTGAATAGGTTATTTCTAGGCAAGCGTGCTCCATCTTCGACCACATCCTCGCTTACCATCAGGTGAGATAGCGGTCAAACGCGTGCCTATCATTAGTAAAAAAAAAAAAAAAAAAACTATGATTTGCCATAAAACAGTTCTTAGGGTGTAAATTAATTTTACTTTTCACAAATAAAAAAAGTTTTTTACTTTGCAAATAGCGTACTATATTGAACCAAGAGGTCAAACTCATCATATCGAGATGATTTTTGATGAGACCTAGGTGTGGGACAGGGTCCTCACTTATCGCTCTTTTTGTAGGTTTCGAGCAAACTCTTCGCCAATGATCTGCGAAACTGCTTTTCTCCATAATTATAAGCTTCCTCTTTAACGGTCATTTCTGAAATAAAGCAAAATGAATGTCAGGTTGGTTTATGAAGATCCTATACAACTTTAGTATTTCCTTAAGGTGGATGCTCCAAGGTAGCCCGCGAAATTCAAATATTTTTATGTTTTTTGCAGTTTGCCGGTCAGTGTGAAGCTGTATGTGGACGTTCATGTAGTTCGACAGAATGATTTTTTTTTTCTGAAATATTCATTCTGTCGAACTACATGAACTTAGAGGGCTATATTGATGATTAAAATGGTTATAATTCTTTAGATAAATACGCGTTACGTTCGCGGATCGTATTTGGTCAACATACAGCTTCACACTGACCGGTAAATTGCAAAAAACATAAAAATATTTGAATTTCGCGGGCTACCCTGGAGCATTCACCTTAACATAAAAATACAAAAAGTATTTTTTACCACTACTGTTTATAAGACATCTTAATCGAAAAATTTAAATAAAAATAAAAATCGAAAAGTTTGACTGAATGATGATTACGGGTTCTACCTTCATATTCTTCACGAAAGCAAGACTCTTCAAAGTGTTCAGAACATATCCTTATTTACTGTGTAGGCCTCCAATTATCGTCTTTTCTCAAATTTTTATCCATTTACTTTTAAACTCATTATCTGCAGGAAACTTGTAAAATAACAAAGAATACATCATTACAATAATTTAGTAGTAATAAATAATAATAGTAGTACTTAAATAAAAGGTTATGGACAATAAAATATAATGCAATATTGATTTGGGAAAAGTAGGATTTTTCGTTAATTCCTTCTTTTGGCATGCTATAATATTCTGTAATCTTTTATCACTGAGACCAAAGCTGCGTCCAATTACTAGGTTCAGCATGGCTCAATCAGAACGAAAAATTCAGATTGAATTTCCAAAATCTGACCGCATACATTGTTGCTTACATTTCATTGTATGTATTATAAACGAACTAGAATATGTATGTGATTATACTTTAACTCCATCGATAAAACATCTAAGAAGCCACATCCTTATGAAGTACATGATATGTCAAAACGGTTCAATATTTTTTTGTTTTTATTTTTGTTTCTAAATTGGAAACTGTTAAGTTAATAATGTAGAAGCAGTTGTGTCGTTATGTTCATATAACGGAGATCTGATTTTATTGACTTTTCTGGTCAAAATGTGTTTTAAAAATAAGTTATGATTAGATTTACTTACCGGTGAAACGATACTTTTGCAATATTTTCTTTCAAAACACCATTTCTATTCGAACAACCGGGCACAGTGCATGCCATTGTTCATGGCAAAACGAAAACTGCACTCAAACCACAATATTTTTCATAATTTGGCAGTATTTTAGACAAATTTGATAGACTAATGTGTTAACCAGCTGGTTAACAAACAAAATGGTGATTCTCGGCTGATGGCACGCGGCATTTCAAGGCAGTTGGGAATGCTATTGCTATCTCTTTTTGTCACATGAAATGTTTCCATTAAAAATGTTGAGTACAAGATAGGTTTTTTTTTTTTTTTCGGATGGGAAATCATCTAATGACTCCTCCCGCTCTGGGTACAGCAGGGAGTGTCAGACTCTTACTGACTAAAACCCATCCGTGTTCCTCCTAGTGCCCTTTGCGTTCTAGGGTACGGTGCCTCTTTCAACGAAGTCCGCAGCCCCAGCAGGCACTGGCCCTAGTGGGCCCCGTCTTCCGTGCTGACATGACCTTGAGGCACGTTGGGATCGCAGCGCGCCGCCGACCTGGTTCTGATCAGACGGCGAGCCACCCAATGCTCGAAGTCCGCAGTGCCGCGCCTACGGTGGCCGAGAATCGTCCTGCGACTCCCGACGCCCCGATGCGTCTTCTTTTGTTTCGGCGGCTGAGGTTTCCCTCTCTCTCACACGTTCGGCTTCCTCCTTTGTTAGCATTACTGCTTCGCAGAAGGAGGTGACCGCTTCCCATGTCTCGTCGCTCCGAACCATGGCTTGAACCAGGGCCGGACGCGAGAGATCCCCGCCGCTGATCACCTCGACGAGGACACGGGGGTGCTCCGCCCAAGCAGGGCAGACCTCCACCGTATGCTCCACCGTGTCCTCCGGGTGATCCTCGCAGTGTTGACACCCGGGTGTATCCTGCCGCCGTATTCGAAACAGGTACCTCCCGAAACAACCGTGTCCTGTGAGTACCTGCGTCAAGCGGAAGGTAAGGACGCCGTGGCGCCGCTCTAGCCACTCCTCAAAGAGGGGACTTATCGCCGTAATGCCCAGCGCTGGGTTGCGATGAGATCCTGCCGGAGCTCCGTCCGCTGTGCTGCAATTTGCCGCGGCAGAGGAGTCTCGCCCCGGCGTAGCGCCTCCACGCGCCATTCGTAAATGAGCGTGAGGCCTCTAGATCCCATGGCGGCAGTCCGGCAAGGAGGCTCGCTGCTTTGCCAGAGACCGTGCGGTATCCCCGGGCCAGCCGGATGGCCATGACCCTCTGGGACGCGTTGAGGTAACGGGCAGGTCGCTTCCTCAAAGTAGGCGCCCACACCGGCGCCCCATAAAGGGCCATAGACCACACGACCCCCGCGTAAAGCCTTCGGCAGGAGGCGTTTGGGCCCCCTAGGTTGGGCAGAGCCGCTAGAAGGCAGCCCCGGCTCGCCCCAGTCTGAGAGCCAAACGTCGGGAATGCTCGACGAAGTTCCACCGGCTGTCAAGGACGAGACCCAGGTACGTCATTGTCGATCCGACGCCGATGTGAATCCCTCCTACTGTTATTTGGGATCCCGATGGCAGCCTGTTCGAGAACCATGAAAGCACATGGCTTCGGACTTGTGTAGGGCCACCTCGAGACCCAGCTGCCGGATCCTCTCCATTGACTATCGCAACCCCGCGTGTCATAGCGTCGGCCGCCGCTTGGTGCGATCCCCCTTGCGCCAGTACCAGCGTGTCGTCAGTGTAGCAGACCACGCTGAGGCCACTAGGAAGGTCAGCGCGTAGCACCCAGTCGTAGCCGATGTCCCACAGAGGCGGCCCCAGTACCCCTATTCTGTAACAACATTTACGTGTCTCGACAGCGGAATCCGAGGTGAGTAGTATAAACATAAGACCTCTATGCTGTGTGCAGTAAAGTTCACTTTGTGAGCTATCTCACTTAGGTGAAGCTCGATATCGAAATAGTTACTTACAGAATAGCCTTGCAGAACGGAACCCTGTGGAACACCGCACGACATCTCTCGCCGATTCCACTCTCCCAGGTGACCGGGGTAGATGACGGCTCTGTTGTGTCAAGTAATCCTCGACTACGCGACGAAGGTAGGTCGGCACCCGGTGATACCGAAGTGCCTCCCTGATGCAACTCCAGGGCAGGCATTGGCGATGTCTAGCGACACAGCCAAGATGACCCCGCCCCGGGAAACCGCGTCCCCCGTTGAGAGGGCTCTCACGCGCATCACCATGCGCGGCCCGTGCGGAAACCGAACTGGTTCTCCGCCAAATCCGGCCCTACCCTCACTAGGTGCTCGACGAGGCGGGTATTCTATATCTATGGATATTGCTGAATTTATAAATATTCCGAAAGCTATTAAAAGTGATGCTCGAAACATTATTCTAAAGGTTAAAACCTTTTTGAAGAAGAAGCTCGGGTGGGATCTCCGATTATTCCATTTAATCAAAATATGCTAATATTTAATTAAATATACAAACGAATTTTGGCAGTGACAGGTTAGTGTTGTCAACTTTCTTGTTATAAATTACCCTATACTTAACTAATTATTTAAGACCACGAAAAATTCGTTTCTATTCTTGCTGCAGGTTAGCAACGGTAACGTACATCTATTAGGTAACCTGCTAAGTGAGTGAGCTAACTAACCTGCCAAATTTCAAATTTCTACTAACATTTATTTTATTATCTTATATTTCAGGTGTGAGTCAAGTCACTAATTTCAAAAATAGTTAAGGAAGGGCTCGCAGCAGAAGAAACTGGTACAAAAATTCGGACGCCAGGCAAGGACAGAAAACGTAAAAGTGGATTTGTTCATGTTGATGATTTTGACATGGAACTTATACGGAGGAAAGTACCTGAATTATATCCTGCTAAAAAAGAGGTCCCTACTCTTAAATAGCTTCTAGAGGTCTTAAAGACAGAAATAAATTACATAGGACAGCGAGAGAGTCTGCGAAATATGCTTCACAAGGTGGGATTTCGTTTTAAAAAATCTCAATCCAATCGGAAGGTTCTTATGGAGCGTTATGAAATACCTACCAGCTTAGAGAGCTAAAAGCCAAGTCCCGTCCCATAATTTATTTAGATGTGACCTAAATTCACTCTTCGCATACATCGGGTAAATGTTAGCAAGGAGAGGGTGACGACGGAGTATTGGAGCCTGTATCAAAAGGTCAAAGATATATTATTGTTCATGCGGGATTTGTTACAAATGCACTACTTGTGTTTAAATCAAACACAAAAAGTGGTGATTATCATAACAAGATGAATAGTACCAACTTTAAAAAGTGGGTTATCGAAAAACTTGTGCCTAATTTCCGAGAGCCATCCGTAATAGTGATGGATAATGCTCCTTCCTTATCACCATATTTGTGTGAATAAAGTTCCAAATACGAATTCCTTAAAAAAATATATGCAATAATGGCTGACCCAAAATAAAATTGAATTGACGGAGAGGATTTGACTAAACCTTAGATTTTAGAAATAATGAAGAGAAACAAGCCTGAACCTGTATATGAGATTGAAAAAAATTTAGAAGACAATTTCATAGACCGAGAGACCATACCGTCACCCAACATAGGTACTATGCTGAGTGACAGTACTTTCCGTATCGCTACGTGTCTGTGTTTGGGTGCTCCTAGCGGAGCTCCACATCGGTGTCAATGCGGTGAAGCAGTTGACCGCCTCGGACACCATGGCCTGTCTTGCAGTAGGAGCGCTGGTCGGTTAGCACGGCACGCCAGCATTAATTACATCATCCGTCGGGCTCTTGTCACCAGCCCCTGTGCCACTTGTGCCAGCTGTTTTAGAACCCAACGGCTTGGCACGCGACGATGGGAAGAGGCCAGATGGGATGACCATAATGCCTTGGAAGTTGGGTAGGCCTTTGGTGTGGGATGCAACATGTGTCGACACCCTTGCGCCATCCCATCTTTTTAGCACGGCGGGCTGCGCTGGGGCGGCCGCTGCAGGCGCAGAAAACCTCAAACGGCGCAAATATAACAACTTAATGGGGAGTTACATATTTGAGCCGTTTGGGGTTGAAACATTAGGGCCATGGGGTCCAAGTGCGCATCGAGTCTTTCGGGATATCAGTAAACAACTTGTCGACTGTTCACGTGACCAGAGGGCTGGACTTTTCTTCGGTCAAAGAATCAGCATTGCGATTCAACGCGGCAATGCTGCCAGTGTTCTGGGCACTTTTGCCATTGACAGCGATGTGGATTATTTTTTTGATGCCCAATGATTAATTTTTTTTTTATACGCGTTTGTACATAATTTCTTGTTAATTAGTAAGTTTTAGTGTATTTAGTTATAAAAATATCTTAGAGTATACCGGTAATAATGGAATTAATCAAATTGTGTGATCACAAATTAAATATGCCAAGTTATTTTTATCACATCAATTAGAAACGATGGAAATATTTAATAGACACAAATGCTTATGTTTACCACCTTATCACTGTAGTCTCAATCCCATTGAACTAATATAGAGCACAATGAAAAGAAAAGTTGCCGATCTAATATTGAGCACAAAAATGCTGAAATTCCCCGCCTGGTTAGAGAAGCTTTTGACGCTATTACTGTTCATGAGTGGTATATTTACATAAACAAAATAAAAACCTTTGAAATAATGTTTTTCTTTTTATCTACTTTTATACAATAAACTGGGAATATTCCGCTTGAAAGTAGAACTTTATTAACAATGTATTACAAAGCAAACCCGAACTTATCCATTTTAAATGTGATAGCTTATTTCATAACGATTCCAACAACAAGTTTCATGTATGGCTCCCATACAAAACTACAGCACCAAGGGAGTGACATTTTTTGGAATCTAAAAAAGTTATGGAAATTATGTAATCGAAAAAAGTTATCTATTTATCGATTTCGACAATTTAGTCAAAGTTCATGTGTCACAGCCGTGATTGAGTTGCAACTGTTACTATCTCAACATAGAGTAATGCACCTTATTGCTAAGTAGTTTACGTTTATAATTCCAACCATTGAAAATACCGCAATCTATAGTCGAATAGCGGAATTTACTCGTAAATTCAACTTAGAATGAATTTAGAAAACGAAAAGCCGTGAGTACTTTTGATAAATCCTACATGTAAGGCCGAAGGTATATTTTCAAATGTAGGTTCTTTGACTTATTCTTGTTTTGACCAAAATTGAAACAACCAATCAATCGTATCCTTGGTTTGTGGTGAATTATATGATTATCGGTATAGTTGTGTGAGTGTGGCGACACAGGTTCCAATAAAAATTTCGTCGCATAGCATTTCCACCTGATTTTCCTGTTCCGTGGATCTACCCTACTCAAGAAAAATGCTAAGTTCTGGTGACTAGGCAGCATGGCAGGCCTTAGCCTGTTCCGTCAGGAACGAATTTATTAAAAAAAAAAGATGTTGTCATCTAGTCACTAGGGATGTATATATTAGAAAATTTCAATACCAGGGCTTGCAAGTACGAGTTTGTACAAATACTCGGGTCAGAAACCAGGTATTAAAATACTAGAAAGTATTTTAAGCCAAATGCGTATTTCCGTCTACTAGTCCAGTACGTACCATGCCACAATTTTATACGGCTTTTGTAGATAAAAATGAAGTCTTTCCTTCCCACTGTAATCACAGGCTTAGAACTTTCCGCAAAGAGAATTAAATTTGTTTTTGCGGTATTAGCTTAGCTTATTAGTTAGGAATGTAACTAATAAGCAAACAAAGTTACGTACATAATTATATAAAAAGTATTGTTTATTTACTCCGCCCATTGTATGTGTTTTAGTTTTAAGTTTGCCTTTTGTTTAATTTTGGTGTAATTACAATAAAGCGCATAATAAATAAATAAGGTCACAGTCAATTGCATAACAAGCTCGCACTCACTCAAATCACAACTGACGAAAGAAAAATAAAAACGTAAACATAACAAAACATCTTCTAAAATACTTTCATCCACGCAATAATGTGTCTTTAATCCATAGCCATTAGGGTGAATGGCGCCCCGCAAACGAGCCAAAAGAAATCATTAAGTTCCCTGTCACACACACCTACACAGATTTTCAACCGACTTTTTCAAAAAGGAGAAGGTTCTATGTTCGGCTGTATGTATCTTTTTTTTATTTATGTTCACCGATTTCTCCGCCAATACTGGACCGATTTAAAAAAAAAAAATTTTATTCGAAAGCCTATACTCCTGAGGTGGTCCCATTTTCACCAAGTCAGAATCTGATGATGGGATCCCATGTTAATCGAGGGAAACCCTCAAATTTAATAAGCACACATACTGTTTTTCATAATCTTTTTAACCAAATTCAGATATTTGTGCCTGGTAATCATCATCTCATGTTGCTGAGCTGATGATGGAAGGATAAGTCAGGATCTGATGATGTGATCCCGTGAAAAATGTTTGTTCAGCGATATTTTCTCCAATTGTAAACCGATTTGGATGATTCTTTTTGTTTGGAAGAATGGTTTCTCGAACTAGTCCCATTTAAATTTGGTGAAGACCTGATGAAGAACTTCGGAGGTAGGCCACGGAACTCTTCAATAAATGATAGCAAATGGATCGGGATTTCTGTAATCGCATGTCTGTTGATTGTTTACACCAGTTCATAACGTAATATCACGCCGGCACGCTGTGTTTATGTTACCTGAGTACCACTTAAAAGTGTATCATAAAAAACAAAACACTACAAAGTAAAAAATGACTTTAATTTCGGAAGTCGGTGTTCAAAAACGAAATAACCAAAAACACCAACTTCCGAAAATAAAGTTATTTTTTACTTTGTAGTATTTTGTTTTTGGAAGTCGGTTTTATTTTTTTGTTAAAAAGTTTTTGGTTTATGCACACAACTTTGGTATATTTCGAGCATGGCTACCGAGCCTCAATCCTCAATTAGCCATACTTTCATAGGAAACTAATTCGTAAAGTTATAATATTAAAGAGCACAATCGCATTTGCAATTGAAAAATACTTTGAACTTCCAAGTTTTTTTTTTCTGATACGATTATGCCCCTTGTCACTTAGGCAAAACGAATCACTTTCCTATGCAAGTATTTTACATCGGACGCTCAAGGTACGGTCGCGCGCAGTGAAGGGCTCGCGGCGTTGGCGGCAACGACAACATTCTTGCCAGTATTTTACATAGGTCGCTCAAGGTACGGTCGCGTGCAGTGGAGGGCTCGCGGCGTTGGCGGCAACAACAACATACTTGCCACAGGAAATTGATTCGATAACGTACAGAAATTAGGATTAAAATCGCATCCTCGAAAAATATACAAACACTACAAATACTAAAGTTTTTTATTTGCAAATGCGATTGTGATGAAATGGGCGCCGTTTTCAAACTAAGTATGGTAAATACGTCCCATCCCTACTTGTCACATTCAGCTGTCATGTGTTAATTTCGAAAGGATTCGAAAACGATATCTATAGATTTTATGATTTTATTTCTGGTGGAGACTCCAAGTCTAGAATAAAATAAAATCCTATTCTACAGCAACAAGATTCTAGATTTTCAGCTCGTCTTGTAAAAGTATCAAGAACAACAGTACCAGGTACATAAACATAACTCCTTTCTCATTCGCACTTGCTTACTCTCGCAAATAGATCCTGAAACAGTTCTCCGATGCCCTTGTGCTGTTCGCCGACAGAGCTATTCACTTTCTCAAGGTTCATTGATAGAGCTTTTCCCCTGTATTTTCTCTGTTCTCATACGACTCATCCCTTTTTTAACCCCCAACCTAAAAGAAAGATGTTATTTTATAAGTTTAACCGCTGTGTCTGTTTGTGCCACCGTAGCTCTTAAACGGGTGAACCGATTCAAATGCGGCTTTTTTAATTTGAGAAGTAATTTAATAGTGTTCTTAGGTATGTTTCAAGAAAATTGTTTCAGCCGTTTGAAGATCATCAGTTTTGCAATTCTCACCAATGTATTCACTCATTTGTCTTTTCTGCTTTATCATCAGACCCTGATCACAACTTATAACCTATTCATTGCGACCATCTAACTAAATAAATACAAAAACGGAAGATCTGCTGTGAGTAAGTGAGGAGTTGGGTATCCTGCAGATTTCAGGACATGCTTCAGCATCAGGTTAAGGTTACTGATCTAAATATAATCTGTTCATTGAAACCATTACAGTGACTTCTAACATAATATCTCTGCTGTAACTTAGTGAGGAGTTGGGTATTCTGCAGACCTTAGGTTATGCTACAGCATCAGGTCAATATAATTATTTTTGTGCAATATCATTGAAGTAACAGAATACGAAATTTCGCATCAATCAGACCCCTAAAAGCTGGTTAATTCATCAACTAGAAAAGAGCTGATGATCTTAAAACCAGTATCTACATGAATGGGACTTTTTAATATATGAAAAATGGACGGTTTTCGGTTTAATATAAGGTTAATAGGCGACTATTCACCTGCTAGCAAAACAAAAACCGTCGGGAGAAAATCGTCAATAACTGAGTCAGAAAGCCGACATCTGTAAAGAATAAATAAATTCTCTCAGTTTAGTACTCCAAAAATGCTACTGATACACAGTAAATACAGCACATTCAGCTTATTTTCCATAGCTCAGAAAACACGTGAAGCCGTTGGTCCCGGCTATCATTTGTGGATATTTGGCAGTCGTTACGGATAGTCACAAGCCAGTTAATCTGACTCCAGTCTTGCCATGGAGTACCATGTAACCTAGTTAATGGGTTGTGGAGGTCTGGTAGGCAGCCGCTCCGCTTAAAATATTGGTATTCAGCTAAATCTGGTTTAACTGAAAGCCGCCCCCATTTTGTTGGGAAAAGGCTATGCAGGTATGCAGATGAGCCTAGCATAAATTATATTATGTGCCACACAGCAGGCCACAGGTTGAATATAGACAATTTAAATGGTTGCAATGAATAGGTTACAAATAGATTGTGAGCAGGGTCTGATGATGACTCTGAAAACAGAAATAAGTGAACATTGGTGAGAGATGCTTGGCTACTTTCACACGTTCAACCAATATGATATTTTGATAAATGATGTAGAGCCATTTAGGTGAGTTTAGATAATAGGGTTTCTAGTAGTAAGTTAGGTAAACTTTCTATACATATAATAAAATCGTAGACCAACCGTGTCTGTACATTGAATATTTTTGCATAAAAATTACGACGGTCATTTACCAATGTGTGGCTAGCTATGACATCTTGTTGTTGACTTGTCGAAGCAAGCAAGTGTCCAGTACGTCTAGCAAAAGCAAGAAATATCGTCTAGCGAAGCTAAGGGAAGAATTGGCCACCGAACGTCTCGCTCAAATAGAAGCACAATCCAAGGCTAAGGTCGAATTAGCTGCTGCTCGTCTTGCTATACTAGAAGCGGAATTCAGCGATAAAGAAGAACTCGCTTCAGTCATTACTGAAGCTATGAATGAAGATAGTCCACAGAACTGGCTGCAATCTAACATCGATATAGCGACTTATGCTACAGCGGCAGTGACGTCCACTGAAGAAATTGTGACTACATCGGAAGCGCCGATAAGTCAACAACAAGATGTCATAGCTAGCCACACATTGGTAAATGACCGTCGAAGCAAGCAAGTGTCCAGTACGTCCAGCAAAAGCAACAAATATCGTCTAGCGAAGCTAAGGGTTGAATTAGCTACCGAACGTCTCGCTCAAATAGAAGCAGCATCTAAGCTAAAGGCCGAATTAGCTACCAAACGTCTCGCTCAAATAGAAGCACAATCCAAGGCTAAGGTCGAATTAGCCGCTGCTCGTCTCGCTATACTAGAAGCGGAATTCAGCGATAAAGAGAAACTCGCTTCAGTAATTTCTGAAGCTACGAATGAAGATAGACCACAGAACTGGCTGCAATCTAGTCAACTGCTCGCCATAGATGATCAGCCACACCGAACGCAAGAGGTCCTGATACAAAGTCCCGGTTTAAACCAATAGTTCCAGTGACCACGGCCGTGTCTTGGAATACCCCGGCGACTACACCGGCGGGAGTAAACTCAGTGCCTCCGCCACCTCCGCGCCTCTTGCCCGAAAGTGGGATCACGCACGTTACTCCCAACCAAGAGGGAGAAATATCAAGACTCAAGCAACCAGCAATTGCTGCTGCGCCCTGGCTACCTGGAACGGCGCAGCAACCATCGAATATGGAGCCAACAATTATCACTGCAACCCGTCCGACGATCAACAATGGTACCGCCGCACCTCAACCGATATCAGTAGTCATCGCTACGCCTCAGCCACCGGGCGGTGCAATCGTTAGTCAACAGCCGAGGACGGATATGCAGGAACTAGCATCTGCCATCACCCAGGCAGTCCAAGCCGCACAATTTCACCAACCGATGAAGTACGCCGAACTGCCCTCTTTTGATGGAGCTAATCAAGATTGGCTTACATTCCGTGCTGCCTACTGCGAGACGGCACATCGCCTGACAGCCACCGAGAATATGTGTCGACTAAGAAGATGCCTTCGAGGGGTAGCCAAGGAAGCAGTACAGGGCCTACTTATCACAAACACAGGGCCAGCGATTGCCCCCGCATCCTGGCTAGCCGCGCCTACGCAGCGGCCATCAAACACAGGGCCAGCGATTGCCTCCGCATCCTGGCTAGCCGCGCCTACGCAGCGGCTATCGAACACAGGGCCAGCGATTGCCTCCGCATCCTGGCTAGCCGCGCCTACGCAGCGGCCATCAAACACAGGGCCAGCGATTGCCTCCGCATCCTGGCTAGCCGCGCCTACGCAGCGGCCATCAAACACAGGGCCAGCGATTGCCTCCGCATCCTGGCTAGCCGCGCCTACGCAGCGGCCATCGAACACAGGGCCAGCGATTGCCCCCGCATCCTGGCTAACCGCGCCTACGCAGCGGCCATCGAATACAGCGCCATCATTGTGCGACTCACCGCACAGATCGCGATCGCCAGCGCCGCCTGCTACGAACCTCGTCACAGCGCCAACATTGTGCGACTCATCGCACAGATTGCGATCGCCAGCGCCGCCCGCTACGTACCTCATGACAGCGCCAGCATTGTGCGACTCATCGCACAGATCGCGATCGCCAGCACCGCCTGCTATGAAGCTCGTCACAGCGCCAACATTATGCGACTCATCGCACAGATCGCGATCGCCAGCGCCGCCCGCTACGTACCTCATGACAGCGCCAACATTGTGCGACTCATCGCACAGATTGCGATCGCCAGCACCGCCTGCTACGAAGCTCGCCACAACGCCAACATTATGCGACTCATCGCACAGATCGCGATCGCCTGCTTCGAACATAGTGCCTGCGGAGTCTGAACATAACGTCATGCCTGCGCAACCTGCTCCGATCATCGTGCCTGCGCTGCCTGCTAAGATCGTCGCACCCGCACAGCCTGTTCCGATCGTCGCATCAGCGCCGTCTGCATCGAACATCGCACCAGCACAGTCTGCTCCAAATGTAATGCCAGCGCAGTCTGCTCCACATAAAGTAGCTGTGCCCACGCAGCTTACTCCGAACATCGTGCCAGCGCAGACACCTGAGGACATAGCTCCAAACGTCACGCCAGTGCAGTTTGCAACAAACGTCGTACCAGCGCAGACACCTGAGGGCATCACACAAGCGCAGCCAGTTTCAAACATAGTGCCTGCGCAGCCTGCTCCGAACATAGGACAAGCGCAGCCTGCTCCGGGAATAGTGACTACGCAGCCCAGTCCGAACATAGTAGTGACCGCGCCGCCTGATCCGATCATCGTACATGCGCCTGGGATCGTCATTCCTAGGCAGCCTGCTCCGAATGTCACGCCAGCACAGCTTGCACCGAACACAGTGTCTTCGAAACCTGCCACGAATATACTGTTTGCGCAGCCTGCTCCTGACGTTGTGCCTGCGCAGCCTGCTCCTGACGTTGTACCTGCGCAGCCACCTGAGGACGTCGTGCCTGCGCAGCCACCTGAGGACGTCGTGCCTGCGCAGCCACCTGAGGACGTCGTGCCTGCGCAGTTCCCTGAGAACGTCCTACCTGCGCCTTACGCTCGTATCACGGTCGACAGCGACAATCCTGCACCGTTTTTAATAATTGCGCCGCCAGCGTTACTGAGCTGGACGACGCACGGCGGGAGAAATGTGCAGGACAGCCGCATTATAGTCTTAGGTTTATAGTTAAGAGATAGGTACGTGTTATTTTTAAGTAATTAGAATACCGTTAGTCGGCAACATATTTTTAGAAAGCAGCCAGATGTGAGGGACAGTTGTCCGCTTTATAAAACGTTTGGGTCTTATTGTCGTTTTTTAAGTTATTACCTACAGTTAAAGATCCCTTGTTTTGTGAGTTTTATGCCTGCCCATTAACAAAATGGTGTATTTGTCTCTAATATTTATTAACGTCCGGCAACAGTTAAACCCTTGTTTGTATTATTTTGTTAAAGTTTTGTAACCGTACCTATTTGTCTCTTTGTAAACCACGCCGAAAACAGTTTGTAGTTTTTTGGCGTCAGTTTCACCCCGATCGGTGGGGGTAGAACGGTACTCGCTACGGTTGTTTATTCATAAAACTACAAACTGTTTTCGGCGTGGTTTACAAAGAGACAAATAGGTACGGTTACAAAACTTTAACAAAATAATACAAACAAGGGTTTAACTGTTGCCGGACGTTAATAAATATTAGAGACAAATACACCATTTTGTTAATGGAAGGCATAAAACTCACAAAACAAGGGATCTTTAACTATAGGTAATAACTTAAAAAACTACAATAAGACCCAAACGTTTTATAAAGCGGACAACTGTCCCTCACATCTGGCTGCTTTCTAAAAATATGTTGCCGACTTACGGTATTCTAATTACTTAAAAATAACACGTACCTATCTCTTAACTATAAACCTAAGACTATAATGCGGCTGTCCTGCACAATGCTATTTTTGAAATTTTTGTCTGTTTGTTTGTTTTTCTGTTTGTCTGTGCGTTTGAGGGAGCATCACGCATAAACCACAGATTGAGTTTCAAATCTAGGTACTTAAAAATATTAAGTGATAACCCGAGTAACATTTAGCGTTTATTTCATCAAAATCAATGCACAAAATCAAAAGATAATGAATTTTTAAGTTTAGTAAGAAACTTCCTAATGTATTCTGTTCCTCATGTATTCTAATTAGAGCGCCATCTTTTGAAAAAGATGAAATGCACGAACGCATGTATAAAACTTCACAACAGATTGTTATGTACATTCAGTCAAAAAAGTATCGGGAATGGATGATTTGTTTATGGTTCCAAATTCAAATTTTTGTTTTTTTGTAGTTGTTAGATTGGCACAACTGTTTTCCATTTTGGCGCGGAGTTTGAGTTGCGTCTGTTATTTATATTAAATACAGTGCTGGTTTTAGTAATATCATATATAGTGTGTATTGCAAATTTCATAATGGACAAAACAATCGAACAAAGAGTTTGTCTTAAATTTTGCATCGCCAATGGAATTTCGTGTTCGGAGTCACTGAAAATGTTACAGAACGCTTACGGTGAATCGACTTTATCAAAAACTCGTGCTTATGAGTGGTTCAAAGCGTTCAAAAGCGGTCGAGATGTGATGGAAGATTTGCCTCGCTCGGGTAGGCCGTCAACGTCTGCAACTGAAGTTAACATCGCAAAAGTGAAGGAAATAGTGACTGAAAATCCCCATTCAACTCTGAGAGAGATAGCCGCCGAACTTTCTGTATCTCACGAGTCGATCCGTACCAATTTAACTAATCATTTGGGTATGAAACATGTTGCTGCTCGGCTAGTCCCAAAAGATCTGAATTTTCTCCAAAAACTCAATCGCATGAAAGTCGCTGAGGACATGCTAGAACGAGTCAGTTCGGACCCAACATTCATGAAACGCATTGTTACTGGTGACGAGACGTGGGTTTACGAGTTTGACATGCAAACTAGTCAACAAGCTTCGGAGTGGCGCCTTCCAACTGAACCGAAACCGAAAAATCCACGCCAAAGTCGATCAAAAGTCAAAGTCATGTTGACTGTTTTCTTTGACTATCGCGGTGTTGTGCACTCTGAATTCTTACCGGAAGGTCTAACGGTAAATGAAGAATATTATTTGAGCGTTATGCGGCGTTTAAGAGAGCAAATTCGACGAAAAAGGCCAGATTTGTGGAAAGAAAATTCTTGGATTTTGCACCACGACAATGCGCCTTCGCACAAGGCTATCATTATGAACGAATTTTTAAACAAACACTCAACAAATACCATCCAGCAACCACCATATTCACCAGATATGGCTCCTGCTGACTTTTTTCTTTTTCCTAAACTCAAATTACCACTTCGTGGCACCCGTTTTCAATCGATAGAAGACATAAAGGAGAATTCGCGGCGAGAACTGAACTCAATTCCGGAAGCAGCGTTTAAAAAATGTTTTGATGAATGGATTATTCGTTGGCGCAAGTGTATCGTTTCTAAAGGAGCATACTTTGAAGGTGATAAAATAAATTTGGATGAATAACAGACATTTTGTGTATTATTGATCTTTTCCTGGTACTTTCTTGACAGAGTAGTATAAAACTTTTATTATGTGTCAAAATAAAATTGAACATGTTTATGCCTTATCGGTATTTATTATAACAACCAATCCACATATCAAAATATATTGATTTTTCAAGTTTAGTAGGAAACTTCCTAATGTATAGTGATTAATTAATTATTGTGATAAATGAACTTTAATTTAATTTAATTTAAAGCGCCATCTCTTGAGAAAAATAAAATGCATGAAAGCATGAATATTACCCCAAAACACATTGTTGAGTTGTGAAACTTTTATAAGTAGCAAAATAAAAGTGAACATATTAAGACCTTATTGTTGTCATACGGGCTTCTTATTTAACGTCTTCCGATGCGTGACGTGACGTTTTTTTCTGAATTGCGGTGTTAAGATTTTCTGCTGGAGTACGACCCTCATACAATTTTCAAACACAAATTCAAATTCAAAGCATTTTATTTCAAATAAACCATTCACTGGCACTTTTGAAACGTCAAGGTCGGTCAGTCAAAAACATGGAAGCTATTTGTACGTTCCAAAGCGTAGATCTCTATGGAGAAGAACGTACAAGAAACTCCACAGACACTCTTTTAAATCATGTTCTGTTTTACAAAATTCTAAGTTACATATACTTGTTGCTTCTGCATGTGAGGACAATGCAAAGGAAAAAAAAGGCTTATTATAAGAATTTAAAATATAAACATTAAATTGAGCCAATGGCGGTTAAGACATGACCAGTCTCAACTGGCGGCACCCGTTCACGAACATCACGCGTGTGTGACGTGTGACCTTTCAGCTCAACCATTTCGAAGGGAACCGAATGATCCAACCCACGCGCCGCCATCAGCGAGATATTGAGTGAGCATGACATGCTCTCAACCACCATGCTCGTTCATGTCCAACAAGTAAAACTATAACTAATCACATAAAATGTAAATGACTTCATGGTACTCACATTTACAAAATTTGAAAAATATGCTTCTACTTTACACAAAACTATGGTTGTCAATGACGTTGACAATGACGATGACGTTCAAAAGTGCCGTTTAATGGCCTAATTGAAATTACCGTTTTTGACTTTGACTTTGACAATGACCAAATAATGAAAAATAAATTAATAAAAACAACGATTATGTTCTTACATCAAAAAGAATAAATAAGTAATTATAATAATTTACGACACGGTTGGCACAGTGGTTGAGCAATTGACTGCTACGCTGCGAGTCGCGGGTTCGATTCCCGCACGGAATATATATTTGTAAGGCCTACAAATAGTTGTTCCGGGTCTGGCTGTTTGTGTATGTGAGATTATAATTGTGTGTAAACGCACCCACGAATACAGGAGAAATTCCTAGTGTGGGGCAACGTTTTAAAAAAAAAAAAAAAAAATTATGTAAGTACCTATATAAAAAAAAGAGACCCAAGCAGCTGTGACTGTGGAGCAGGACCAGCATTTAGCCAAGCGTTTTTATCGAGGATATAATCTTCCAGTTTATAATACGCTTGTCTACATAGTGTGCGTTTTATGCATGCTTTAAATTTTCTCTCATTCAGTTCGAGAATATCAACTGGTATTTTATTATAAAATTTAACACAGTACCCCATAAAAGAAGTGTGTACTTTGGCCAATCTGAATCGGGATTGATCTAATTTGTTCCTATTTCTAGTATTAAAATTATGCCTGTCACTAATCTTGCTAAAAAGATGAAGATTTTTCCGAACATACATAATATTTTCGTAAATGTATTGACAAGGTACCGTCATGATGTTGATATCCTTACGGCAGTCCAACAGTTCTCTTAGGGAATCACGCCGACGGAGATTGTAAATGGCTCTGATGGCTCTTTTCTGCAGGATAAATATAAACTCGATGTCTGCAGCACGTCCCCATAAAAAGATACCGTAAGACATGATACTATGAAAGTAACTAAAATATACCAGCCTCGCGGTATCTATATCAGTAAGTTGAGGGATTTTTCTGACAGCGTATGCTGCTGAACTTAGCCGTCCCGCAAGAGATGTTAAATGAGGGCCCCATTGTAGCCTTGAGTCAAGCGTAATCCCCAGGAAAACCGTGTTTTCGACAAATTCAAGTTTCTCCTTGTTCAATACGCAATCATTTCTTTTAACGTTTGGTAAGGCAAATCTGATGCATTTAGTTTTTTTCCCATTTAATACTAAATTATTAGCAGTAAACCAATTTTGGACCTGCTGTAGGGCGTTATTTACGTCGTCAAGATTTATGGAACGTCTATCTATCTTAAAAATTAAGGACGTATCGTCAGCAAATTATACCATATGAGGATGATTTTTTAAAAGATGGGGTAGATCATTAATATATACTAGAAAGAAGAAAGGACCCAAAATAGAGCCTTGTGGTACCCCCATTTTGACTTTTAAACCCCGTGAATTGACACCATTTACTTCAACTTGCTGCTGTCTATCATTTAAGTAAGATTTTACTAGACTGAGTGCAAGTTTACCTAGTCCGTAATGTCCTAGCTTTAGGATCAAGGTTTCGTGATATACACAATCAAATGCCTTGGAGAGGTCACAAAAGATTCCAATGGCATCTTGTGCCTCTTCCCACGCTGAATATATGTGTTTTAACAACGTGGCACCAGCGTCAGTCGTACAACGACCCCTGGTAAAACCATACTGTTGATCGTATAAGATTTTATTGATGTTAAAATGATTGAGCATCTGATTGAGCATTACTTTTTCAAACACTTTGCTAAAAACCGGCAATGCAGATACAGGTCTATAATTATTGGTGTCTTTGCTGTCGCCCGATTTAAATAGTGGTATAACCTTACTATATTTCATTATATCCGGACAGACTCCTTGGTCGACACATAAATTAAATATTAAAGCTAAGTATGGTGCTATAGTTTCAATTATGGACGTGACACACTTTAATAGACATTCCCCATATGTATTAAATATTAAAGCCAAGTATGGTGCTATAGTTTCAATTATGGACGTGACACACTTTAATAGACATTCCTCATATGTCTTCGGTCAATTTGATTTTGATTTGCCGGAAAGCTTTTATGACTGTCACAGGGTTGATATGTTTGAACTGGAATTCAACTGTACAACCTGGAACGTTAGCTTTTAATAAATTATATGAAACCTCAGGTGAAGAATTTAAAGATTCCGTAGTTTTAGTTCGTATATTGGTGAAAAAATTTACAAATTCTTGAGCTACTTCTAAATTAGAGCTTTTGGCACCATATGTAGTCTCCAGTAAATAATCAGTGTTTCTTTCTTTATTTCTATTAGTTACCTTATTAATATCTTTCCAAACTGTTTTTATTTTATTTTCTGATGATTTTATCTTGTTGCTAATATGGCTTTAGCTACCTTGCAAGTATTTCTGAACACTAGAATATTTGTTTACAAACTTATTAAAAGAATCAGTGTTTATGACAGGCTTAAGGCCATATAGCTCATATAGTCTTTCCCTACTTATCCTAATGCCTTTAGTCGCCCAGTCACTAAATACATAGATACTTAGGGAAAGTATCCTTAGACTTCTTTTCAAAAGTTGCATTGAATTCCTTTAGAACCCAGTCGAGTTCGTTAGATGTTTAGGTTCGGTCTGTAATAGGTCTTGGAAAGTCTTTGATAGGTTATAAACTACCAAAATCGCTAAAATCTAAGTTCTAATTGCATTCGTTAATTGTCCGTTTATAACGGTGCTAACGGGACCCTATTACTAAGCCTTCGCGTACGATTTTGATTCGTGCGAACGAACTCGATTTTTATGGTTCCGTACAGAGGTTGCTAACGGAAGCCTGTTTATTAATAAGCCACCGCTGTCCGTCTTCCTTCCGTATATACGTTTTATTTCTGATTCGCTAATTTAAAAATGCCTTCTAGAAAAACGTAGAATCTTTCACAATATAGCAAAAAGGCTAAATATATGAGACTAAGTAGGTCTCAAGGAACAGCAGAAGATCGAGAAGCCGGACTTGCTGCAGCTACAAAAGGGCAGGCCAGAACTCGCACATTAGATAATTGTACTCAGCGCGAGGCTGTTGAGGAGCTCGTGGCTAGATAAAAACAGCCGCATGGGTCGATCTTTAAGGTTAAGCAACAGGTTGGTCTGTGGATGGTTGACCATCTTAACACAACGAGTTTCCTCCGTGCCTCGGAAAGCCGTTGGTCCCGGTTTTCATTTGTAGATCTTTGGCAGTCGTTACGGATGGTCAGAAGCCAGTAAATCTGACTCCAGTCTTACCATGAAGTACCGTGTTACCCAGTTAATGGGTTGTGGAGGTCTGGTAGGCAGCCGCTCCACGTAAAATACTGGTATTCAGCTGAATCCGGCTTGACTGGAAGCCGACACCAATATAGTTGGGAAAAGGCTAGGCAGATGATGATGACTCAACGCGAGGCTCGGCTAAGTACACAACGTTCTTGCATGGCAATTTCTCGATCTTTCGAGAGTAGCCAGGAACGCACAGAGCGTTTGTCGGTAGATAGAATGCGCCACGCATTGTCGCGAGAGTCGGAGACTTTCACAGACCGAGACGCTCGCTTGAGCTCTCAAAGATCTCGAACAGCGGCTTCTCGATCTTTGGAAACTGAGGAAGAACGTGAAGTGCGTTTTCCCGCATTAGCAATTCACATAATTAATATGTATTCATTCCTGGAAATCTAACTTCAAATATAGTTTATAGAGAAGCATTAATGTGAATTGTTTCATTATGTTTTACCAGCAAGCGGCTTCGCCCACGTTTCACAAATATTCAGGATTTTCTTTATAGCTTTGTTGCTTCGATCTTCACATATCAAAGCAACAAGGATAACGTAACCAGTATTTTTGTAATAGGTACATAACATGATATAAAAGACTGGCCGTGGAGTTTCTTGCACGTTCTTTTTTATAGTGATCTACTTACGCTTTAAAACTCGCAAATAGCTTCATGTTTTGACAGACTGATATTTGGTTTGAATCTTGAATATCTCCCAAAGTAGGTACTCCCGAGATAAAAATACCTATGTGGTATTCCAGACTATAATCTACCTCTGTGCGAAATTTCATCCAGATCCGTTCAGCCGTATTGTTGTAATTGAGTAAGAAACATCCAGCCAGCCAAACTTTCACATTTATTAGTAAACAAAAATTAGAAGTAAGATAATAGGCTGGCATCGATCTAAGCGCACGCGAACGACGTCGCGGGCACAGCTAGTATTTAATTAGCATGAAATAAAAATTTATTTTATCAATCCCCGACATTAAAACTTTAATCTTTAATTTCTTTCACTAACTGGAAAACTGGTTTCTACCTCTTCCACCTCTTTTTAACCCCGACGCATCATGAAGCACTTCATATTTTAAGAACACTCAATGGCTTATCTACAAGCCACCACAGTCAGGTTGGAGGATCGAGCTGGCCCAATCACTGTGTCGGCCATCTACTGTCCCCTGAAGCATTAAATAGCATAATAGCATTTGCGCCAGCCACAATCTAAATCTACGCTCATCAAACAACCGTCTCCTTCAATGTCCCACTCACCATACTGACTTTATTCACTCTTCTTTCTACGTTCAGTCTATTTCTCTTTGGAATGCGCTCCCCCAAGACCAACCGATTATCCTTCAAAATTAAAGTTCGTGAACACATTCGTAAGAGGTTGGCAGTTGTATCATCACAGCATTGCATCATCATGTTTCCCATTAACTTATATATTGTATCTTGTTGATTTGTATATTTATTATATATTTATATTGTATGTATGGTTTATATTTGTATGTTGTTCATGATTGTATCTGAATCGTTCATTATTGTTATTGCACCTACGACTATTCTCTGCATTACCCAAAGGTTGACTGGTAGAGAATGCCTATGGCATTAAGTCCGCCTCTGTACATTTTTGTGCTGAAAGTGTTTAAAATAAATAAATAAGAAATGTTCACACATTTTTTCGAAACTCTTGGGCATCGGTTTAGTGCTTGGGGAGGTAGGAACGCCAAGCACACCTAAGGCTCACGATGCACGGTAACCGGAGGCAGAACATTGAAAAAATCAGTAGACAAAAACAATTTGAGGTCCTGGTCGGATGGTAATCTTAACCTACTTTTTTATTTCTGGTGGAATGAGTAATCTACACTTGTCTGTTGAGTCGTGCCTGGACGGATCATCCGATCAAACTCCTGTGATACCTACTTAATATTACCAGCAATATTATCACCACAGAGAAACCTGAATCCTTGCATAACTTCAAAACAGACTGGGAAGGGTTTAGAGGTTACCTTGAAGACAATTTAAACCTAAAAAAGCACTTCAGTCACCAGATGACATCGAAGACGCATGCAAATATATCACCAACTTAATACAAGTGGTCTGTTGGATCTATATACCTGAGCTAGAAAGGTTATGCAAACTTCCTTCACAACCTTTAGAAATACGACGAAAAATCGAAGAAAAATATTACCACAGAAGAGCTTGGCACCTTTGTCATCATTCGTCGGATAAGACAAAATGTAACCGTGCCGCGGAAGAAAGCTGAAAGTCATGCTAAGAGATACCGCAAATACATCTCTGCAAAAGCAAATATCAGTGTTGTCTACTTCGCACAGTTTTTTTTCACCCTAAAAATCGGACATGTCCTTTTTATTTTGTTAATAGATGCTGGAAACTGTTTGAAATGCGAGAGTCTACTCTCGCATTACAAACAATTTCCAGCACCCGGAGTTCAAAAATACTTAGAACCAAAATTAGAGCCATTTTGATTTTTTAGGTATTTTGATAAATATCAAAATATCTCGCCTCAGGGAAAGTTTTTTGTATTTCTGTTACAATATACAAGTAACGGTTTACTTTAGGCATTTTTTGACTATATTTACAAAAGTCCAACTCCGAAAGGGAACCCAGTTCAGGTTTCTTTTTAAAATTTAAGTTATTATTTTTTTATGATAAATCCAAACGAATATGGATTTTCTATCTAGCCTAAGATACAATAAAACCCCAAAAAATAACCGTGTCCATATCTAGTAGGATCTCGGAGAAACATGCTACTGTTCTCATAGAATTTCTATGGTTTTAGGGTTGCCTCTCTTAGATGTAGGTAAGAAATATTTTAGCGGCTACCCTTATTTATTGATTGTTACGTTTTCTGCTATGGGACTACTTACTTATTATTTAGCGACTTCAAAAAAAAGCGATTTCCCAAACTTTAATTTTGGAAGTCGGATTTACTTTTTTTGTTATTTTTTTTTTTATTTTACACTTTTTAGTGGTACGCATTTAACACAAACACAGCGTGCAACTGGTCTAAACAATCAACAGAAATGCGATTACAGAAATCCCGATCCATTTGCTAACATTTATTGAAAAGTTCCTTTGCCTACCTCCGAAGTTCTTCATCAGATCTTCACCAAATTTAAATGGTACCAGTCCGAGAAAATACTCTTCCAAACAAAAAAGGAATCATCCAAATCGGTTAACAATTGGCTAAAATATCGCTGAACAAACATTTTTCATGGGATCCCATTATCCAGAAGTTCCTGAGATTAGCGCGTTCAAATAAACAAACAAACAAACTCTTCAGCTTTATTTATTAGTATAGATAAAATTGTTACAAAGATTTTGTTTACATCAAGTTGAAATTATACATACATGTGAGATCAATGTAAAAGACGAGCAGGATGAAAGCATCCGGAAATAAAGGAACAATTCAAAGAAATAATTAAGGCTTGTATACATTCAGTCAAAAAAATATCGGGAATGGATGATTTGTTTATTGTTCCAAATTCAATTTTTTGTTTTTTTGTAGTTGTTAGATTGGCACAACTGTTTTCCATTTTGGCGCGGAGTTTGAGTTGCGTCTGTTATTTATATTAAATACAGTGCTGGTTTTAGTAATATCATATATAGTGTGTATTGCAAATTTCATAATGGACAAAACAATCGAACAAAGAGTTTGTCTTAAATTTTGCATCGCCAATGGAATTTCGTGTTCGGAGTCACTGAAAATGTTACAGAACGCTTACGGTGAATCGACTTTATCAAAAACTCGTGCTTATGAGTGGTTCAAAGCGTTCAAAAGCGGTCGAGATGTGATGGAAGATTTGCCTCGCTCTGGTAGGCCGTCAACTTCTGCAACTGAAGTTAACATCGCAAAAGTGAAGGAAATAGTGACTGAAAATCCCCATTCAACTCTGAGAGAGATAGCCGCCGAACTTTCTGTATCTCACGAGTCGATCCGTACCATTTTAACTAATCATTTGGGTATGAAACATGTTGCTGCTCGGCTAGTCCCAAAAGACCTGAATTTTCTCCAAAAACTCAATCGCATGAAAGTCGCTGAGGACATGCTAGAACGAGTCAGTGCGGACCCAACATTCATGAAACGCATTGTTACTGGTGACGAGACGTGGGTTTACGAGTTTGACATGCAAACTAGTCAACAAGCTTCGGAGTGGCGCCTTCCAACTGAACCGAAACCGAAAAAACCACGCCAAAGTCGATCAAAAGTCAAAGTCATGTTGACTGTTTCCTTTGACTATCGCGGTGTTGTGCACTCTGAATTCTTACCGGAAGGTCTAACGGTAAATAAAGAATATTATTTGAGCGTTATGCGGCGTTTACGAGAACAAATTCGACGAAAAAGGCCAGATTTGTGGAAAGAAAATTCTTGGATTTTGCACCACGACAATGCGCCTTCGCACAAGGCTATCATTGTGAACGAATTTTTAACCAAACACTCAACAAATACCATCCAGCAACCACCATATTCACCAAATATGGCTCCTGCTGACTTTTTTCTTTTTCCTAAACTCAAATTACCACTTCGTGGCACCCGATTTCAATCGATAGAAGACATAAAGGAAAATTCGCGGCGAGAACTGAACTCAATTCCGGAAGCAGCGTTTAAAAAATGTTTTGATGAATGGATTATTCGTTGGCGCAAGTGTATCGTTTCTAAAGGAGCATACTTTGAAGGTGATAAAATAAATTTGAATGAATAACAGACATTTTGTGTATTATTGATCTTTTCCCGGTACTTTCTTGACAGAGTAGTATTTGCCAATGACCTTGTGCATACAAACGGAGCTAATTACACCTCGGCGCGCGACTCCGCTACCCGTGTTTTTATTTTTTTATAATAAAACAAGTGCATATTTTTTAAAAGTAAAAAAACCAAGTTATTTTCGTTTGTATTGCACAGCAGTAGATATTTTTTTTTAGTCTTTTGTTAAAAAAATGAAGGAGAAAAATGGTTTCATCTCAATGATTCGGAGGTGATTTGGTGATTTTTTTTCCTATTATGTGATACAAATACATAAATTCTGGCTAAACCAAGTTACGTGCAATATCATGTAGATTACTACCTATTTTTTTCAAATGTAATTTCTCAGTAAATGCCGACGAAAAACTGCTTCATCTGCACGCTATTTTTAAGCCTTTTCGAGAGAGCACCCTTAAATTAAACCATGGCAGCTGAGAAATGACCAGTCCCAACTGACGGCGCCCCTTCACGAACATGACGCATGCGCTAGCACCGTTCGGTTCATCCATTTTGAAAGGAGCCAAATGATCCAACGCATACGCCACCATCGGCTACACTTGTGAGTGAGCATGACACTCCCAACCGCCAGGGTACATTCAAGTTGTGGGACATCGGCTACGATTGGGTGCTGCGCGCCGACCTCCCTGGCGGCGTCAACGTTGTCTGCCATGCTGACGATACGCTGGTCTTGGCGCAGGGGAGGTCGCATCAGGCGGCGACCGACGCTATGACACGCGGGCTTGCGATAGTCGTTGAGAGGATCCGGCAGTTGGGTCTCAAGGTGGCCTTACCGAAGCCATGTGCTTCCATGGTTCTCGGAACAGGCCACCATCGGGATCTCAAATAACGGTGGGAGGGGTTCACTTCGGCGTCGGGTCGACGATGACGTATCTAGGTCTCGTCCTTGACAGCCGATGGAACTTCGTCGAACACTTCCGACGTTTGGCTCCCAGACTGGGACGAGCCGGGGCTGCCTTCAAGCGGCTTCTGCCCAATCTAGGGGGTCCAAATGCCTCCTGCCGGAAGCTTTACGCGGGGGTCGTGCGGTCCATGGCCCTTTATGGGGCGCCGGTATGGGCGCCTACTTTGAGGAAGCGACCTGCCCGTTACTTCAACGCGTCTCAGAGGGTCATGGCCATCCGGCTGGCCCGGGGATACCGCACGGTCTCTGGCGAGGCGGCGAGCCTCCTTGCCAGACTGCCGCCATGGGATCTGGAGGCGAGAGCCCTCGCGCACATTTACGAGTGGCGCGTGGAGGCGCAACGCCGGGGCGAGTCTCCTCTGCCGCGGCAAATCGCAGCAAGGCGGACGGAGCTCCGGCAGGATCTCATGGCGGTATGGAGACAGCGACTGTCGCAACCCAGCGCTGGGCACGCAACAATCCAGGCGATAAGTCCCTCTTTGAGGAGTGGCTCGAGCGGCGCCACGGCGTCCTCACCTTCCGCCTGGCACAGGTACTCACCGGACACGGTTGTTTCGGGAGATACCTGTTTCGGATTCGGCGGGAGGACGCGCCCGGGTGTCATCACTGCGAGGATCGCCCGGAGGACACGGTGGAGCATACGGTGGAGGTCTGCCCTGCTTGGGCGGAGCGCCGCCGGGTCCTCGTCGAGGCGATCGGCGGCGGCGACCTCTCGCGACCGGCCTTGGTTCATCTTTGGTCCGGAGCGAGGAGGCATGGGAAGCGAGCACCTCCTTCTGCGAAGCAGTAATGCTAGCAAAGGAGGAGGCCGAACGTGTGAGAGAGAGGGAAACCTCACGTCCCAGTCGCCGCAACAGAAGAAGACGCCCCAGGCGTCGGGAGTCGCAGGACGGTTCCCGGCCGCCGTAGGCGCGGGCCTGCGGACGGCGAGCAGTGGGTGGCTCGCCGTCTGATCAGAACTAGGCCCGGGTCGGCGGTGCGCTGCATTCCCAGCGCGCCTCAAAGAGATGTCAGCGTGGAAGACAGGGCCCGCTAGGGCAGGTGCCTGCTGGGGCTGCGGAATCTATTCGAAAGAGGTGCCGTAGCCTTGGAACGCAAAGGGCACCAGGAGGAACACGGATGGGTTTTAGTCAGTAAGAGTCTGACACTCCCTCTTGCTTCACCCAGAGCGGGAGGAGTCATTTGATGACTTCCAATACTTAAAAAAAAAAAAAAAAAGCGTACATTCAAGTCAAAAACAAACGTTAAAATTGATGAAATTATACAATGCTAAATAAATTGAGTCTATACAATGCAAATATTGGTTTCTTACAATCTTCAGCCGGTCCAAAAATGTTTCCAAATGCTAACAGACTATTTTGTGCACCCTAGTGGCTGTGGAGCAGGACCAGCATTCAGCCAAGCATTTTATCTTCAACTAGTTGACCCGCGCAACTTCGTTTGCGTCACAATTTTCGTTCGTGGTCTTAGCGTGATGATAGATAGCCTTATAGCCTTCCGCGATAAATGGGCTATCTAACTCTGAAATAATTTTTCAAATCGGACCAGTAGTTCCTGAGGTTAGCGCGTTCAAGTAAACAAACAAACTCTTCAGCTTTATATATTAGTATAGATATAATCCCCCCACTTATAATATGCTTGCCTGCATAGTGTGCGTTTAATACAACATTTAAAGGAGATGGAAAACGGTGGGCCCAGATGTAATAAGATTTGCTGTATTCTAGCCTTCTTCAATAATTCATTTTCTTCAACGATTTCCCATAACGGACCTAAATTATTACATACGGCTTTTTTAGTTCTGCTTTTCCCTTTAAAACTACATTTGAAGTTTTTGAACTACAGTTGAGGCTTGGCGGAATTAAATTATGCAATTCCTTCGCACATTCCCCAAAATGCAACCGGTAGAAAACCGACAAGCTAGCAACTCGTCGTCGATGCACAAGATATCTTTAGCCCATTAACTTTTCATGAGCAGTCTACTAGTGGCAATCTAGCTGCGCACACGTCTGGAGCCGCCGCGTGTTCCGAATACTTATTTAGTGTACCTATTGTGTGAGAATATTGCTATTTTGGAGGTATGCGGAACAGAGGTAAAGTCCCGCATACCTCAATTGTAAAGGAGGATCCTCCGACCAGGCAGTTGTGCCTCCGGAGCGTGTGCCTAATCCACCTCCACTTAAAGCGTTTGATCTGGCGGCAGGGCTTTATATTACGGTAAAATTTTCGTAACGTTACCTTCATTTGACAGAGTTACCGTTAATATTAAAATAACGTTAATTGATTTAACGTTATTTTCGCAACATTTTATGGTTAATCTTTGTTACCGTTAATTGTGTAATAACGTTAATTTTATGGTTATTTTTAAACGTTTAAGTTGTTGGGGTGAAAGAAGCGCGGGGCAGAGAGGCAATCGGCGAGCCGCCTTACGCGCTGTCACGTCGTGCCGTCTCGCTCGATCAAAACGTTGCCAGATTGCTACGTGCGAGAAGTGCTGGTATTACAGTAATCTGATTTAGTCAGTGATAACTGATAACGTAATACAAGTCATATTTTGTCCAATCATTTATTTTCTTTGTGTCAGTTGCTTGAGATCCATAACGGGTAGTTTTCATTATTTTCATAATTACATTTTTCGATCTATTAATAGTGACGGCAACATTAATAATGTCTTATGAGAATATAGCCGGACCTTCCTCACCAAGTATATTAAGTGACTTAAGTCGTATTAGTTGTAGAAGGAAGGCATCGTCAAACGAAGAAGTCTGTGGAAAAGAACGAAACACAAGTTTTGCAGAAGATTTAACGAGTGCAATGATGTATCAACGGAATGCAAATGAATTAAGGTGTAACGTCTCAAATCTCTTGAGACCGAGAAGCCGCACCGGTTTTTCTTAACGGAGACGAATATAACAACCCCGTCAGACGTGGCGTACGTCAACTACCCGGGCTGCTCTGTGGAACACAAGTTCAAGAAGCAGGCTGGGGTCTGTGTGTACGTCCGCGATGACATCTGTTGTCGTCGTCTCCGTTGCTTTGAAAAATCGGGTTTTTCTGCTATATGGCTACTTGTGGACACTGGCGTGGAGAAACTTCTCTACATCGCATCTGCGTATGTCGATCGCACAGCGGTGTCCAGGAGACAACAGCGCTATTTAATTCCCTCGTGGAGTCGACCGACGTAGCCCAGCAACGGTACCCGACAGCGAAGCTCATTTTTCTGGGGGACCCGTACCAGAAAACTGACCATGCCGGGTTAGAGGCGCGCAAGTTTGCTGTAACGCTAGATCTAACCCAGCTGGTCCGCCCATACACCCAATTGCTTGGACCTTCTGCTGACAACTAATCCGGGCAGTCATTCAGTATCGTTCTCAGCCCCGCTGGGAACATCTGACCACTGCCTGGTGAAATCCGTGTTGACCTGCTCTATCAGAAAAGAGTCCTACGAGGCACGAGACGAGTATGGTGATACGAGTCAGCAGATTGGGATGAGATGCGGCACTTTTTTGCGTCTTATCCTTGGCGGCAAGTGTGCTTCTCCTCGGGTTACCCCTCATATTGTGCTGATGTGATTGCGGACTTGATTCGGCAGGGAATGGAGTATTTTATTCCATTCTCCGACATCTCACTCGGTCACAAATCCCTAAAGTCACAAGTCCTTAAAGAGTCTGCTTACCAAGCTTGGATCAAGGCCCGCGACCGAAAGGCTAAAGCACGTAGGGTTCGCGCGAGGAAAAGAGCCTTTAATTCTGCCGCTAAGTTCTGCAAGCGGGTTTTACGTAGGGCCATGTTGGACGTATCGGGGCCAAACTAGCATCGCACCCTCCAGGTAGTAAGTGGACCCTGTCGAAAGCGGTTGAAATAAATTTCTGTCGACTCACTTTGCCTCTAATGCTAAAACCTGATGGTTCTCTTTGCAAGCAACTCGCATCTGGACGCTGGCTCCAAGTAACTATCAACTTTACCTCGTTGTGACTCTTCGATGCCGGAGATCGCAATTCACATTAAAGAGGTCCGTAGAGTATTGTGCAGTCTAGACGTGACTAAGGTCAGCGGACCTGACGGCATTCCAGCGACAGTGTTGAGGCAATGTGCACCTGAACTGTCTCCTGTGTTGACACGCCTGTACCACCTCTCTCTTGTAAAAAGAACGGTGCCGAAATCATGGAACCTTGTGAATGTGCAACCGCTGCCCAAAAAGGGAGACCGTGCTGACCCTGCACATTACCGTCCGATCGCCATTACCTCCATCCTATGAATGGTTATGGAAAGGGTTACCTACCTTGAAGACAATGATCTCCTCAGTGATCGTCAATATGGCTTTCGCTGAGGACGGTCAACAGGCGATCTTCTTGTGTATGTCACGCACTGCTGGGACGAAGCCATCGAGAGACACGGCGAACACTTGCCGTGTCGCTTGATATCTCGAAGGCTTTTGACAGCACGCAGGTCTACTCAGCAAGCTTCCTGCTTATGGAATCCCAGCTGGTTTTTGTAGCTGGATATCAGACTTCCTAAGTAAACGGTCAATACAAGTAGTCGTTGACGGCTACTCCTCTGACCTCATGGCTTTTAATGTCGGAGTTCCTCAGGGACCTGTTCTCTTTGTAACTCTTTTCCTGCTGCACATCAATGACCTACTTCAGCCTGGCCTTGTTGGATACGCAGGTGACAGACAGGTTTCAGAAAGATACTTGTCCAGCGCAACAACCAGCGGGGATGAAGTCCGTTCCGAAGGAGCGGAAAAAATTTACCTTAAGCATTGTGACCGAGGCCAGGGTTGATGGTTTTCATGCCATTATACGGAAAAGGTGCGCTTCTGTTCTCAGTAGAGTACGTGCTAGCTCCCACAGCATCCTGACACAAAAACAAAAATTATTTGGATTTGAAATGGCCAGTACTGCAGAACGGCAATTTCATAGGTAAAGACCTAATATATAGCCAAAAAAGCTCAAGAATGCTGAAAACAGTATTTATTTGCTAAGATAAGATAAGCTTTGGTACCCAATAGCCACCGTGTCAATTGTCTAAGTATTTTCAGATCAAGATAGCATCAAAAATCATTACTTATTGGACTAACAAAAACATGCTGAATATCTTGGGTATTTTTACCTTCGGTAATTACCTACCTAATTATGGTAAGATAGATCGTAATAAAGGGACATGTAACTTACTTTTAGTGTTTGGCTACAATCTGGAAATAAAAATTAGGTTTTATTTTCGTTCAGTTCAAAATATCTATAGATATTATTTTGTTTTTTTACGTCCCATCTTGTAAACGTCTCACACAAACCGAGTCACTGTAGGTATTACACACGACTGAGGCGCGGCGGCGTGGCGTCGCTGGCGGCGGCGGAGCGGCAAAGGTGCACCTAAAGTACTAAACATTACATTCTAAATCTAAACTGATCCAATGCTAAGCGAGTGGCGCGAGCGCACAAAAATGTTTACCTACGAGGAACGGCAACACGCGGTCACAAATCTGATCCAATGCCAAGCAAGCGCACAAAAATGTATACCACGGCACGGCAACGTAGCTAAATTAACGGTAAAAGTAACGTTAGTTGTGTATTTTACGTTAATGTTAATTAACGTTAAAATTACTGGTAATGTTACCAAGTAACGTTATATTTTTGTAACGTTAGTAATGTATCACATTGGAATTAACGTTACTTAACGGTTATTATTTTGTTATTTAGTAACGTTAACAAGCCCTGTCTGGCGGTCAATCGGGCTCTCGTGGAATTTTTTTGACAGCTCTACATTAGAGATGGTCTCGGGCCAGTAAATTCCGAGTACGCGACGAAGACATCGGTTGACGAAGACCAGGGGGGCTAAAAAGGCCACTTTAGTAGAATAATATTAGAATCATAATATTAATCACGCAACAATCTGTCAAGTTTCATTTTCATCTTTATCGCTAACGAATTAGGTTCAAGATTGATTGGGAAAATTTGACAGTGACGGGAAGTGTGATTAGCTTTCTGATTCTGCTAAAGTGGTCTTTTAAGACCCGCTAGATTTGGCGAGAGATTTCCTTTGTCACCTTCCACGTTTCACACCCGTAGAGTCGCACAGATTTGACATTAGACCCGAAGATTTTGAGCTTAACTCTTCGGTTCAGTTTTCGTGACTTGCAAACTGGTCTTAGCTGCTCGACGGTAGCTCGGGCTTTGGCAATCCGTGAAACGATATCCTCTTCAGTCCCTCCAATCGACACGGCGCTACCCAGGTAAGTAAATTTGTGGACGCGTTCCACTGCCTCTGTGCCATTTGGCAGCGGAGTTGAGTTCTTCACTCCTGTACGCATCTCCTGGGTATTCTGGGTATTGATTTTAAGTCCAGTTTTCGCTGCCTCTTGGCGCAGGCAGTTCAGTTTTGCTTGCATATCGGCGTGTGTATGACTCAGCAGACATAGGTCATCGGCGTAGTCCAGATCTTACAAGACGTTGGATAATCCCCACTCGATCCCGCGGCGCCTTCTGTCGTATATGCGAAGCATAATTCCTCCTCATCTAATTCTCGTGAAGACTGGATGTCGCAGCAGACGTGAAACCTTATTGAGGATAGAAGAAACCTGCACTTCAAGCTTCTTGAGACCCGGAATGTGACCGTATACCGACCGGAATACCGTCAGAAACACAAGGCGATCTGTCGTAGTGCCCGTGTAGAAGGCGGTGGGCTGAAAGACCTGTACAAAGCCACTAAAACCTTGATAGAAAACAGTAGGCACAAAAAGAAGCCGCTTAAATCCAAGGAGGAGCAGCTCATAGTGGCGGCAGAGCCAGAAAGGCAGCTTCTTCGCTGGCGCCAACATTTTGAGGAGGTCTTCCGATTGTCAGCGACATCGACGCCCGACGCGCTGCAGAACAGTTTCTCACCATCTCGGCTTCTTGACATCAAATCGACCTGATTACTGCGGAAATACTACAAGCCGACTTAACTTCCACTATGTGACGCCTCTAATTGAAAAGATATAGACCGCTGAAGTACTGCCGGACGACTGGAACAAGGAGCTTTCAATAACCTTACCCAAGAAAGGAGATCTCAATCATTGCGATAACTGGAGAGTGGAGAGGCATAACGTTGCTGTCGATTCCTTCAAAAGTCTTCTGCAAGATTATTATTATTTTTCATTTTATTGTTCATATTTACATACAGAGTTGATACGACAGAGGGGCATTAAATTAAACTACGTATACTATACGTGTACAGTATTAATTCGATACGGTACAAAAACAAAAAGCGCCATAAATGAGAAAATATTTTTTTCAAACAAACTAAATAGCTTGCAAATCCGAATAAAACGCAACCACCCTTTGTAAAAAAAAAGACACTGACCTTAGATACCGCTAGGTAACAAAGCGGCAACGTCGCGCGCGCGCCGGAGCGCGGTGTGCGGTATCTCGTGTGCTCGGTGGGGGCCGGGCCGGGTGGCGGCCGGCGACTTAGGCCTCCGCTCGCACTGGCTTTTATGTTAGGTAACGTTTCGAAGTACGCGCACAAAAACAAACACACAAAATTTTTAAATTTTCGATGTGTCCTCCATTCACATTGATGCACAAATTATACCGACGGAGAATATTGTTATTTATTTTTCTAATTAGATCACTGTCCGTCGCTAAGCACTTTAATTTGTGAAATGCTAAAATAATCCTATTTTTTAACTCATCAATTGTATTTACCTCTGAGGCATACACTTCACCCTTAATGTACCCCCACAAAACGAAATCCATGGGAGTGAGGTCCGGAGATACTAATACTAAATAATAATAATCCCAAGTTACGTGTCCTATCACCATAAAAAACAGTCAATCACAAAAAAAAATCACAAATACTAAATAATAATAATCCCAAGTTACGTGTCCTCTCACAATAACAAAATAAAATCACAATTCTTTGCGCGCGAATTCCACAAACCCTACGTTCCGAAACGACAGCGTCGGCGTCACTGAGCAGGCCGCAGGCCCCACTTACCGATCGCAAAAAAACAAGGATGCAACTAACTGACCTAGTTCTGTTTCATTCAAATGCGCTACGTTCGGTCGCTTTCGTAGTGAAAGTGCAAGCGTGTGTGTATTGATTGCTTCCTTGTTTGCATTGCCAATTTTTAGTGAATGTCCTTCGACATGCGTCAGAGCGGCAACAACGCATCGTAGATTCATCGTTGTAAGGTGCATGACCTATGCTTAGACGATATTCAGCTGTTAGAAAAGATACATCGTGTTCAAACCGTGCAAAAACTTTAAAAATCATTTGCGACTAAACTACTGCTCCTAATTAATTTATTTTTGGTACAGAGCTTGAAAATGGTACCTAGTATAGGCAGTTTCAAGGAAAGCCCCTCTGTCGTATCAACGTTGTATAATTTACCATTTTTAAATGTTTCTATAAAAAATAAAAAAATATAAAAAATAGTAGCCCACCGGCATCGGGAATAGGGTCAAAGCTACCGGTGGTCAGGGCTCCCGAGAGAAGAACCTCCTCACTATACGCGCCGTGTCCAAGAGTACTGCTTTCTGGATCAAGCCCTTGATCCAGCTGCCCAACAAGAGCCTCTTGAGATGTTGGTCGAGGCTCTTGGCAATTATGCCATTGGCCGTCACGACTATCGGCCCAATGACTGCTGTGTTCGCATCCCACATGTCGACAACCTCGCGAGCCAAGTCAAGATACTTTGTTTGTTTATTTTTATCAGACTTCACGAGGTTCTCGTCATGAGGGACTGCTATATCAACAATCATTGCGCGACGCTCTAGTCGGTCTATCACCACTATATACAGACTTATTGGCAACAATAGTCCTGTCAGTGATGATAGACCGATCCCAATACAATATTATATGCAGTTGCCACTTTCGAGAACTGGGTCGGGCACATACCTATAGTAAGGTACTTCCGATTCCACAAGATTGTATATAAGAGCAAAGTTGCTGGTGGATAATCCTGGCTACAAGGTTGTGCCTGTGTAAATAGTCTCCGTTAGCCAGACTAGCACAACTGGAAATAATGTGGCGGATGGATTCCCCGGGCTGGTGAAATGCCCGACATATGTCAACCGTACTTAACAATATATTTCCGGTAGTTGTTCGTCATCATAACTTCGTCCATAATTGCACAGACAAAACCTTCGGTTTCCCCGAAGAGGTCACCAAAACGCAGCCAGGCTACGGACGCTAAGAAGTCTACATCGGGCCCGTGTAGGACCCGATAAAAGCGTCCGTGAAGCTCCTTGCTCTGTCATACCTCCCTGCGATTATTAGTATCTAACACCACAGTTTTGCGCCAGTTCTCGTTAGCCAAGGAGAGTGCGGTGAGGCCTTTGTCCACCGCTACTTCATCTCGATGCATACCCACGTCGGCCTCTAGGAAGTACTCCTTAAGGCTACATACATCGCGTCTATGCAGGGTCTAGCATTTAAGAAGCCACGACCCACGTACTTCCGCGGGATATATAACCTCATCACCGATGACCGTGGGGTGATGAATTCGATATGCAGTAAGCAGTGTGCGGACCCGCCTATCCAGGGCGTCAAGTTCCGTTTGAGTCCTTTTGAGTACGCCGAAAGAGTATATTAATACCGGCATGACCCAACCGTTGAAGGTGCGTACCTTGTTTCCGTCTGATAAAAGGCTATTAAATACCTTTTTTTTTTTTTTACTATTTATAGGCACGCGTTTGACCACTATCTCACCTGATGGTAAGCGAGGATGTGGTCGAAGATGGAGCACGCTTGCCTAGAAATAACCTATTCACTCTTGATTTAAAGACTCCCAGGTTGTAGCTATCAGGAAACACAGACTCCGGCAGGGAGTTCCACTTCTTAGCTGTACGTACTATAAATGTGTTCCCAAAACGTTTTGTGCGTATGGGTGGGATGTCCACCATGTACCGGTGGCGCATCGCCGTTCGTCTTGTGGTCCGATGATGGAACGGGCTTGGCGGACTTAAATTATGCAATTCCGTCGCACATTCCCCAAAATGCAACCGGTAAAAAACCGACAGGCTAGCAACTCGTCGTCGATGTTCAAGACTTTGGAGCTTCGACGCGACGAGCCTCTCATTGCCGATGATCCTCTTGGCTCGTTTCTCAATTGACTCAAGGGCATCAAGCTGGTATCTGGCAGATCCTTCCCAAAGATGAGAGCAGTATTCCATACACGACCGAACTTGCGCTTGATAGATTTTGAGCAGCTGTTCCGGCGTGAAGTACCGTCTCACCTTAGCCAGAATCCCCAACTTCTTTGCAGCCACTTGAGCTTTTGCCTCTATGTAAGGGCCAAAATTAAGAGTAGATGTTAATGTAACCCCAAGAAGCTCAAGATGGTCGGTTATCGGCACGGTTTCACCGCGGAAAGATGGAGCTGGGCGGAATTGGCTCCTTTTGGCGGAAAATAGACACGCTTGGGTTTTAGCAGCATTGAACTTGACCAGATTGGCATCGCCCCATTCAGAGACAGCCTGTAAGGACACGTTCAAGCGCTCAACCATTGCCTCCCGGAGAGATCGGATCTGCGACCCACCAGCTCGTGCGTCGGACACGTATCTCTCAGCAACAGTGCTGTCGTCTGCATACCCAAAGGTTTAAGCAGATCATTAATATGCAGCAAGAACAGTGTTGCTGAAAGCACCGACCCCTGAGGAACCCCGGCATTAATATCCAGCAGTCCAGACGAGCAGCCATCTATGACCACTCAGATAGGGCTATCGTGCCAGACCCTGTCGAAGGCCTTCGAGATGTCAAGAGAGACCGCCAGTGCCTCCCCGTGCTTCTCTATGGCCTCACTCCAGATGTGAATGGCATACGCTAGTAGATCCCCTGTTGACCGATTTCGGCGAAACCCGTATTGTCGGTCACTAAGGAAATCATTCGCTTCTAGGTACGCCAGGAGCTTATGCTTCAGCACGCGTTCCATAGTCTTACAGAGTATGGACGTTACCGAGATGGGTCTATAATTCGACGGGTCAGCTCGACTACCCTTCTTGGGCACGGGCTGCACGTTAGCTTGCTTCCAAGCCTTCGGCACTTTTCCAGTCTCGAACGAAAGGCGAAATAGGCGTGTCAAGATTGGAGACAGCTCAGGCGCACAAGTCTTCAGAACAATTGCCGGTATCCCGTCGGGACCACTAGCCTTGTTCACGTCTAGGTTACGCAGTACCCTACGGACGTTCTTCTGATGAATGCGAATGTTCGACATACTCGACTCGCATTCACCAGGAGAGGCGGAGGGCATCGCGCCACTAGGATCCAGACGTGAAGATTCCGCAAACAAAGAAGCAAACAAGTTCGCTTTCTCCTCAGCGGAGTGGGCCAGCGTCCCGTCGGGTCTCAGCAGTGGTGGTAGTGAGGGGCGGCAGAAGTTACATTCGACCGACTTAGCTAGGGACCAAAAAGCCTTACTACCTGCTGGGTAAGAAGCAAGTTTGTTCCCTATTCGGCTAATGTGGTCAAACCGAGCCCTCCGCAACACCTTCTTGCAGGACTTAGCAGCCCTGTTGAAGGCTCTCTTCTTCTGACTCACGTCATTTGCTTTGCGCGTACGAGGGTCGACCCATGCTAGGTACGCCGCGTGCTTATGCGCATCAGCGCGATTGCACTCGGCACCAAACCAAGGACGAGCTTTGCCAGATATTGCTATGTCAGAGAACGGAATGTAGTACTCCAGTCTCCTCCGCAACACATCCGTCACGGCATCCGCGCACGACGTAGCATCAGTGGAAGAAAAGCAAGTAGGCTGCCAAGGGTAACAAGCGAAGAAAGATCGCATGCCATCCCAATCTGCTGACTTGTATCGCCATACCCGCCGGGTGCCTCTTGGGCTAGGATCGGGCGGAGAGTAGACAGACACAGACTTCACCAGACAGTGGTCGGAACTACCCAGTGGTGATGAAATCGACACCGAATAGCGGACTGGATCTGTTGTCAGCAATTGGCAGTGTGCGAATCAACATCCGGCACCCTCGTTGCCCCCTGGACCAGCTGGGTAAGATTTAACGCAAGCGCTAGCTTTCGCGTCTCTCGTCCAGCATGGTCTGTGCACTGGTATGGTACAGTAATACCAATTGGGCAGAAGGGTACCGCTGCTGAGCCGCATCCGCCGCCTCACTCAGGTGCTGTGTAAGCCCAGTTGTCGCCAAATCACCGCCGTGCGAACGGTAGACGCATGCGTAGACAATTTTGTCTAGACCTGTGTCCACTATAGCCCACAGCGTTGAGAACCTGGAGTCTTCAAGGTAGCGGAAACGCCGATAGCAGATGTCGTCCCGGGCGTATATGCATACGCCCGCGCGGGGTCTGAAGTGGTGCTCCAGGGTAAACCCTGGGTACGACAGGTTTGACACGTCCGACGGACATCCGATCTGCGTCTCCGACAGGAACAAGAGCGCTGGTTTCTCGGTCTCGAGGTGGTGATGGACTGCGGCGAGATTTGAGTGCAGACCTCGTATATTAGAGAGGTGCACTTTATGCGAAAGGACGTGCTGCCGCTGTACAGCTTTTCTCTTTTTATTCCTGTTCATTCAAGTGGTGAGTGAGGAGAAGGAAGTGAAATGAGGTTCCAAGCTGCTAATCTTCAGGCACGCCCTGAAAGGACGATATCTTTGGGGGACTAGTCTGGAGACTGCGGGGACGCCCGAGCCCCCCCGGGAATGTCCATCGGGCCCTTTCATCTGGTCGCCAACCAGCACGATGGTGCATTCCGGGATTTTTCGTCAGTTGGCGGGGCAGCCTTTCATGTGTGGCTAGCACACTACTTGGACCCCCAACTACCTGCGGTCGGCCAGCGGCGCACCGTGCCTCGGATCCCGCTACCCTCCAAGACTAGTCTCCCGATACGCCCATGCCAAGGCTAGCCTGGCTGGTCTGCCTGCATTGGAACAACTATTTCGACCCAACTCTTCTGAATTGACTACACTGAGCATCGTACCGGAACACAGCTAAGCCGCTTGGCGGTACGTTTTTGCCCAGTGGGTGGTCACAAGGCATCGGCCGAAGCCTACCACCAGTTAGTGTCACCTGATTAGCACCACCCGGGTACCACGTGTAGGATGGACGCGGACGCGGGTGACTCGGCCCCCAAAAATACCTTCTTCAGGCGGCCAAAGAAGCGCTCCTTCAACGATTGCTTCATGTCAGTAACATTGATACCTAACGCTTCCGACATACCCAAATACTTGTGAGTTTCAGTTGGAGAGAGGAATCTCAGGTTTATGGAATCCGAGAGTTGAGTTCCTACGGATTCCATAATCTTTCCACGCTTTACATGCATGACCGCACATTTGTCCACACCAAACTCCATCCTGATGGCGTTACTGAATGTTTCAGTTACCTTCAGTAGCTCGCATCAGTTGTAGATTAGTGGGGACAAAGAGTTTCAGATCATCCATGTAAAGGAGGTGAGATATAACCTGACCACCTCTCTTCAACCGATAGCCTAGCCCTGAATTCTCCAGCAGTGTGCTAAGAGGATTCAAGGCTAGACAAAACCAAAGCGGACTCAAACTGTCGCCCTGAAATATACCCGGCTCAATCCTTACCGGTTCGCTATTCCTCTGGATATTTCGACATCCTGGATAGCGAAGGACTGTCCTCCATTGCCCCATACACGACATCAGGAAGGTGCGTAGCGTTGCATCAATTTTATACAATTCTAGCACCCCCATGAGCCATGTATGAGGCACCGAGTCATAGGCCCTCTTATAGTCTATCCAGCATGTCGACAGATCCTTTCGGGAACGGCGAACCTGTTGGCTAATGGCCATATCAATAAAGAGTAGCTCCTTAGTACCGCGGGACCCATTCCTACATCCATTTTGAGAGGCAGACATGATGTTGTTGTTGTTAATATGACTATTAATCTTTGCCCTCAAAATGGATGCAAGAACTTTATAGACCGTCGGTAAACACGTGATCGGTCTATAATTTTTAGGTTCCGCAGTACTACCTGATTTAAAGAGCAGGTGGGTTATTCCTGTTGTTAAGAACTGGGGTAGCGACCCAGACTCTAAGGCAGACTGGAATTGAGACGCCAAGCAAGCGTGCGATCTCGTGAACCATTTAATCCAGAAATTGTGCAGCCCGTCCGGCCCTGGAGATTTCCAGTAAGGCAACGGGTGGACTGCACAAGCTACATCTTGGGGGCTGATAGAAATTGCCCCCATTTCTGGTATCGGATCGCACTCACGCTCGACCTCCCGAGTCCAGTCACCCTCAGTATGACTGACAGGAACCGACCAGATGCTGCGCCAGAATGAACACATAGCATCATCATCCGGCAAGCGCTTGTCAGTCACACCTTGGTCCGGTCGCTCCCAATCCCTATATACCCACCTTTCATTACTTCGGAATCTGCGATTCTGGGTGTATCGCTTCACTCGCCGCCTGTACCTACGAATACGGCTTGCCCATGCATACATCTTTTGCTTCAGGAAGTCGATGCACTCTGTGACACGCAGTACATGATCGAATGTGCATCGGTGAGGTTATCACAGTTATCAAAATAGCTTAACAACTGCGAATACATAGCAGCCTTGTTCTTGTTATGCATGGGCAAACAAGGTAAGCGTGGTCTAAGTTCAGGCGGCATGCAGCGGTATTCCCGAATAGCACACTCCAAAGCACTCCTCCATTCGTCATTGCACTGGGTACTTACGTTTGTAACCCTGTTATTACTCTCCTCGTCAGCGTGGCTGGGCAATTGGGTTGACTGTGCTGGTGCCACAGTCTGCGACGGAGGAGCAATGACATGGCTACACATTTCAGTGCGGAGGCGATCAAGCTCACTATCATCCAACGTACGGGTCCGACAGTCGTTGGGCCGATACGCGGACAGCTTTTACTTCTAGGCAAGCGTGCTACATCTTCGACCACATCATCGCTTACCATCAGGTGAGATGGTGGTCAAGCGCGTGCCTATCAATAGTAAAAAAAAAAAACTGGTTCAAATACCCGCCCACGGTACGCAGTCTGGTTAGTTCCCCCCTCTGTAGCCCCAAAGTATGAGCGTATGACATTCTCATTTATGGCTTGAGTCCATTTCATACGCTGCACACTTCCACCGATAGCGGGGACCCTGTCAGAGACCGGTGGGCCTCGAGGTCCCAAGCTGGCCGGTGGTCGGCCTCGTCCGCGCCGACGCGCATGTGGTGGTGTCGTCGGCGGCGAGAAGTATTCGTCGCTCGAGCTCGACGCAACTGCAGCTACCGGAATCTCTGGACTCGCGGCTGGCGCTGGTCCGGCTGCGAGGCGGAGCTCAGCGACGAACCCGCAGATGTTGGTTATGTGTTTTCGGCTCGTGACCGGTTTCTTGTTAACATTTCAGTTCCTTGTCGTCAATTTATTTGCTTCCATATCGTAATATTTCTCATTCTATTGCAATATTATTTTGTTTTTTTAAGTATTCCACTTAAAAGGCATTTTTTACTTGGTTATTATTATTATTATATACTGTATAGAAAAAGAAGAAGAAAATCCTGGACAGTTTGTCGAAGGTCGTAGACCGCATACTACGTAAGGAGTAGGCTGGTTTCCATTCAAGCCGCTCGTGTACCAGATCAACACTCTCCGGACGGAGCAGGCATCAGAATGGCAAAGGGAGATTTATCTTACCGATGTCGACTTCGTAAAGGCCTTTGATACGTTGCAGTGATCCAGCATCTGGCCATGTCTCCTAGACATTGGAGTGCTTCTAAAAATGGTCCGCCTATGACAGAGCATCTACAGGAAATTGCCGCCGCAAGGTGACTCAAGACGACCTCATCTCGGACGACATCGCGGTTCACGCAGGTGTCCGCTAAGGTTGCCTCCTTTCGACTCTCCGCGGACAAACGCTAGTAATTTATTTATTCATTTAGTACATGGAGGACTTACAGCTAATAAAGACAAACAGAATAGGAAACCGTAGTCACCAGCAAGCCAACAAATCCTCACGTAAAATAAGCAAAAGCAGTAGTGTAATGTTTGGGTATAGAATGTTCCATGTCTGAATGATCTTTGCAGAGAATGCGGGAACAACGTGCTCTAGCGGCAGTGGCGCAGCTGGCGGCGGCGGCGCGGCCGGCAGCCGCGGGCGCGGCGCCGAGCGCGGGCCGCATGCGCGCCTGGCGCCTGCACGCGTACGGCGCGCTGCCCGAGCTGCGCCTGGAGGAGGCGCGCGTACCGGCGCTGCGCGCGCCGCACGACGTGCTGGTGCGCGTGCGCACGGCCTCGCTCAACCCCATCGACGTGGCGATGATCGGTGAGGGCCGCCGCTTGCGCTGAATGCGCCCGGGACCGCGCTCGCCCGCTCACCCGCTTTGTGTCGGTTGTAGGCGGGTACGGCGCGCGAGCGCTCAACGTGCTGCGTGCGCTGGAGGGCGCGGAAGGCGTGGAGTTCCCGCTAGTGCCCGGGCGCGACTTCGTGGGCGTGGTGGAGAGCGCGGGTGCGGCGGCGCGCCTGCGGCCCGGCGAGCGCGTGTGGGGCGTGCTGCCGCCGCACCGCCAGGGCTCGCATGCCGAGTTCGTCGTCGTCAAAGATGAATGGGTATCGAGTGTCACTATTTTAGTTTACACCTGTCTCACATAATTACTCTTTTTTTCTTTTCAGCGTTGTTGCACAATTCAGCTAAAACTTTTAATTCATGCATATTTACGCTCTCGTTGCATCTGGATGCTATATTATAGTTTGCTGTACCGCGCTTTAGATATGCGCGCGGCGAGACGAGGGCAGCATCGGCTGTTGCGTTCTGTCAGTCCGCCGTCAACGCTCATGGCGGTCGCTAGTGTAATTTGTACCGGACTGTCTATGTCAGAAGCACATGACATAAATATTTAAAGATGAGTCGTGCGTTATCTCGTGATGTTAAGACCGACATTTTTAAGGTGGCTGAATATTTTAAGACAAGAAAAGCAGACAAAGAAAGCTTTGCACGTTGTGGATGATTTTAACGGAGTTATCAGACGAAAAATTCATCAGTTTTACGAATTAGAAAAAAAAATATCTAGTGTCCGTAAGTTACTATTGAGTTTGAGACAAGATGGCATATTGAATTGTGGTCTAGAATTTTTAAGAAAACTTTTACACAAAATGGGCTACCGTTTCCGAAAAAGCAAATCGAAGAGACATCTCCTTATAGAGCAGCCTAATATAACAGTGTGGCGGAAAAAATACACAAATCAGAAATTACAGAACGCAAAATCGTAACATATATACTTGATACATCAACGCCAGTTACCATGTCAGCAAATGTTGGGTATCATCGTCAGAACCCAGGAATTCATGGTGACATTGGGAAAGGACGGCGTTTGGAAATTCTTGACGCTGGGTGTCGAAATGGCTTGGTTGATGGTGTATTGACTATATTCAAATCAGATACTAAAACCGGCGACTATCATGGAGATATGAGCGGGCCTACTTTTTATAAGTAGGTGGATGAAAAGTTAAAAGATAAGTTGTTGCCGAATTCTGTAATTATTAAGGACAACGCGTTTTACCACAGCGTTCAGGTTGAGAAGAAGCCAACTATAGCAAGCCTCTAAAGTGAAATGCGGAACTGGTTGCTGCGCCACAATGTAGAATTTTCAGAAACCATGACAAAGGCTCAACTGCAACTTCTTATCAATAATACACAAAAAGAACCCGTGTACAGAATTGACGAACTCCTGAAAGCCCATGGACACACTGTTCTGCGTTTACCCCCGTAACATCCAGATTTGAATCCAATAGAGTTGGTCTGGGCTGAAATTAAAAACAACATAGCCCAAAACCATATTAATTCCTCTCTACACGAGAAGAAAAACTTATTAAATAAATTGTTTTCGGATTTTACTTCGGAAAAATTTCAGAGATATGATGATCATGCACAGAACAATGAAAATAATTACTAGGATGGCGATAGTAGGTTGGATAATATTATCGATCCATTTATAATAAAGCAAGACTCTGATTCAAGTTCCGATGACGAAATGGGATGATGTTGATGGCGAAATGGAAGATGAAGTTGAAGCAGAATCTATGTCAGAATAACTTTCGTTAATTTAGTATGTAGCGGCATCAATGCCGCCACAAGAAAAACCAACGGAGCAAATCTACATCGCAGCAAAAAGAACCGCAACGCCATCTATCCAACTAGCAGCGAACTAAAATCCTGCATCGGGCAGTAGCCCGCCAGGCACGACATCCGCCTGGTCGGAGGATCCTCCTTTTCAATTAAGGTTTGCGGGACTTAACAGCTACTCCAAAAACATAGGCGTATATAGAATGGTCTGAGGCCCACCCCAGGATGTTTGGCGACCCGGTCCTAGGCTGGACACTTATATAATCAATATCAATCATATAAACTATGTACCGCCGTGAAAACTTTTTTTTTTAGGATGGGAAATCATCAAATGACTCCCGCTCTGCGTAAAGCAGGAGGGAGTGTCAGACTTTTACTGACTAAAACCCATCCGTGTTCCTCCTAGTGCCCTTTGCGTTCCAGGGTACGGTGCCTCTTTCGAACGAAGTCCGCAGCCCCAGAAGGCACTGGCCCTAGCGGGCCCCTTCTGTAATGCTGACAGCTCTTTGAGGCGCGCGTGGAACGCAGCGCGCCGTCGACCCGGGCCTGGTTCTGATCAGACGGCGAGCCACCCAATACTCGCCGTCCGCAGACCCGCGCCTACGGTGGCCGAGAATCGTCCGGCGACTCCCGACGCCCGGGGCGTCTTTTTCTGTTGCGGCGGCTGGGGCGTGAGGTTTCCCTCTCCCTCACGCGTTCAGCTTCCTCCTTTACTAGCATTACTGCTTCGCAGAAGGAAGTGACCGCTTCCCATGTCTCCTCGTTACGAACCATGGCTTGAACCAGGGCCGGACGCGAGAGATCGCCGCCGCCGATCGCCTCGACGAGGACACGGCGATGCTCCGCCCAAGCAGGGCAGACCTCCACCGTGTCCTCCGGATGATCCTCGCAGTGTTGACACCCGGGTGTATCCTCCCGCCGTATTCGAAACAGGTACCTCCCGAAACAACCGTGTCCGGTGAGTACATGTCACAGTGTCAAGCGGAAGGTAAGGACGCCGTGGCGCCGCTCTAGCCACTCCTCAAAGAGGGGACTTATCGCCGCAATTGTGGCGTGCCCAGCGCTGGGTTGCGATAGTCGTTATCTCCATACCGCCATGAGATCCTGCCGGAGCTCCGTCCGCCGTGCTGCAATTTCCCGCGGCAGAGGAGTCTCGCCCTCCTCGTAGCGCCTCCACGCGCCATTCGTAAATGAACGCGAGGGCTCTCGCCTCCAGATCCCATGGCGGCAGTCCGGCAAGGAGGCTCGCCGCCTCGCCAGAGCCCGTGCGGTATCCACGGGCGAGCTGAATGGCTATGACCCTCTGGGACGCGTTGAGGTAACGGGTAGGTCGCTTCCTCAAAATACCGCCGTGAAACCTACAATCATATTATTACCTACACAATACAAAAGCCAGACATTTAAAACGTCTTAGGTAGATAACAATAAATTGCAATCCTGATTTTTTTAGATGTTGTTAGGATAGATGCCAATAGTGTACTGGTGTGCTTGGGGCTCGTAAAACTTTCGGTTTTTGAGATGTTGTTAGGATAGATGCCAATAGTGTACAGGTGTGCTTGGGGCTCGTAAAACTTTCGGTTTTTGGATTTTGTTAGGATAGATGCCAATAGTGTGCTGGTGTGCTTGGGGCTCGTAAAACTTTCGGTTTTTGAGATGTTGTTAGGATAGATGCCAATAGTGTAGGTACAGGTGTGCTTGGGGCTCGTAAAACTTTCGGTTTTTGAGATGTTGTTAGGATAGATGCCAATAGTGTACAGTTGTGCTTGGGGCTCGTAAAACTTTCGGTTTTTGAGATGTTGTTAGGATAGATGCCAATAGTGTACAGGTGTGCTTGGGGCTCGTAAAACTTTCGGTTTTCGATTTTGGCTTTTAACTTCTAATCGGTGCATTTTAGGTAAAAATCAATCAGCATACTTTTAAAGTAGACAAAATTTTATTCAGTTTCACTATAAATCGTATGTCTGTAGGTTAAAAGGTGTAGAGAGTGAGGTGAGGTGTAGATTACATTGAACTTTTGTGCATTTGTCAAAACTTTCTTCTTTTTAAGTATTTAAAAATTAAACCTAATGAGATGGAGTGCAAAAATTTTGGAGGTCGCTTCGCTCGCTCTTCAATTTTGCGATCTCTCAGATCTTAACCTCTCCTGTACGAGGCAAAAGTTACTTCTACTCAGATATTAATGACAGAAAATCAAACCTTTCTGATAAAGGGTACAAAATGATCGAGTTCGCTTCGCTCGCTCTTGCATTCTACATTTTCTAAATTCTTAAGTTTTCCTACATCAGTCAACGAAGATACTTATATCGTCCCGGACCTGGGATTGTGGGGAGCTACCTGGGCCTCCTGACTATGACTGTCTTAAAATGCTACTTTTGATTGGGCACACCGCAACGATTTTTCTTGTTCAATGTCGCATCTCAGGTTGGGGGCCAAGCCCCCCCTGGAAAAGAATCCTAGATACGCCAATGCCCTAAAAGTATATGTTACCGGCCAAACCCGATTTCAGGACAAACTAGTTCTTCCTAAGCCTGATAGGATAGACCAGTTTAGGCTAGGCCAAACTAGTTGATCCTGATATAATACGCACACTCTAGGATAAACTGGTATGGCCTAGTATAAACATTTTAGTATATCTAGAAACTCAAAATAAATAGATAAACTGAATAAAATACTCCGTAAATGGAAAGATAATCATTTTTATTAAACTATAATGATTCGTCGTTAAAAGTTATGGATAATTCGTAATACGAACAATCATACTATAACAAATAATAAGTGTTTTTTTAATAGAAGCAATAATCATATTATTATGTCAATTATTAAAATAAAAGTTTGACTGGAAATGCCGAATTCTGATCTGAAAAAAAAAACATATTAGCTACTTTAGAATATCATTAATGCTCCAGATAGATAGATAAGTAATTAAGTGAGAAAAAATAAAACCTGCAATATAGTTTCTGAAGTACACCATGTTTGGTGCCAACTTTGTAAAAACCTTCGTCATTTTTCTGAAGAATAACTCCAATGATGTTTCTGAGATCACCTTTACCTTTGTCAACATCTGGAATTAGTATAGTCACATTATCTCCAATAGCTTTCATTTTCTTAGCCTGTTTCACAAGATCTTCTGCTGCAGTTGTTCTAGCTTTATGAATGCCTTTCTCAGATGAAGAAACTTTTTCTTGGTTACTAACTTCGGCAACGTTATCGTTACTGTCTTCTGTCAGGTTATCATTGCGATCATCTTCTATTACCTTCCTTAAATCATCTTCATCCTGAATATCATTTATGATTTCTTGCGGCAAAATTCCTACTCTGGGTTCTATTCCGAATAATGCCTTGTATGGCGATTGTTTTATCCCTGAATGGTAGGCGCGGTTTTTCATGAATTGAACATATCTCGAGCCTTCTGACCATTTCCTTGAAACATTGTCCTTCATCCAAGAGCCTATCATATTCTCAATATCTTGATTGGCACGTTCAACAGAGCCCTGGCTTTGACTGTGCCTGGGTTTTCCGTGCACAATTTTGAGTTCTGGCCACAGACTGGCAATCTCACTTATAACATTATTTACAAAATCACTGTCGTTGTCAGATTGAAAAATGGACAGCGCTCCTATGGTTAGAAATATATAATTCAAATGGTAAGCCACCTCTGTCGCTCTCTTATATTGTAAAGCGCGTAGCAGAACAAATTTTGTTAGATGATCACAGGTGAACAGCCTTATGCAACAAAATTGACTAAGAGTAAACACACAAATTCGATTAAAGTTAATTTACTTTTTTTATATTTACGATTGTCTAAAAAACTCAAATTATTGTAATAAGGTTAAACTGATTTACTTAAGTTATAATGATGTACATATAATGAGCATGCACACACGAAAAGCTCTCACATATTCAACATCCCTTAAGCATACGCTAAATAACACACACACACAAGCCCCCCCCCCCTCCCACACTATTTATCTCTATACTCACGCACCTACTTTCCCACTCACAAACAATTTCACAGTGTAGACACGCACCTCTGTCCTTAGAAAAACATCTATGATGGATAGCACCCTACTAACTTTGGAAAAAATTGACAGCACAGAAATCGCTCAAGTTTTCAATTGTTTCCCAGACGAATTAAATAGACTAATCAGTGTGAAATCAACTGATTTTACCATAGCATCTCAAAATATTCGCAGTATCTACTCCAACTATCTCGACCTGCTACTAAACCTCTCGAACCTGAAAACAGAGGTCGACCTAATCATTCTAAGTGAATGTAGACTAACTCCTAACAAAACAATACCTCAAATAAATAACTACATGTCTTACCATACCACAAAAATACTGAACCAGGCAGATGGAGTGGTCGCCGAATATAAAACAAAAGTAAAAGAGTTAAAACTAAGTCATGCATCCGGTCTGGAGATTAAAAATTTTCCGGACCTCGTAGTACTAGCTATCTACCGGTCTCCCTCCATCAATACTAATCGATCTAAAACAGACGAGTTTATTTCTTCGCTAAATGAACACTTATATACTATCGCATCCAGTAAAAACATCATAATTACAGGAGACATAAATATCAATCTCATATTTCATCTAGAAGAAAACTCTTATGGGAGCACAAACAGACTAAATTATTTAAATATGTTGGCTATGCACGGTCTACTCCCAGGACATTCACTGCCTACCAGGGGAAATAATTGCCTCGATCATTTCATTATCAAGCTAAACCCTGCAAACAAATCGGCTAACATTGCTATTCTTAACTCTACTATTACAGATCACTTTATGATTTTCCTAAAAATCTCTAACCTAAAAAATAAATATGAAAGGACAAAAACTAAAACCAGGATTAACCTTGAAAAAGCACTCGAATGTCTGCAGGAAAGTAGATTGGAAAACCTACTCAAACTTAATGACCTTAACTTGCTTACTGACCGCTTAGTGACTATTCTACAATTATTATGTCTTACTGCCAACACTCTAACATCAATAATTCCTCAGAAATGCAGATTAATTAAACCATGGATGACTATTGGATTACTTCGCTGCATCCGTAACCGAAATAAAATACAGAAAAAACTTAAACTAGATCCTTTCGATGATATATTAAAAATCACCTATAAAAGATACCGAAATTACTGTAACGGCATAATTAATAAACAGAAGCGCAAATACGATCGAGACCAAAATATAACAAAGGTACAGAAAAATCCAAAAAAACTTTGGGATAAAATTAACAGCATTACTCAGCGTAAACCAATCAAAACGCCTAACGTTGACCTTTTAGATCATAAGGCCACTCCTCAGGAGGCTGTCGACACTGTTAACAAGTACTTCTCTAATATAGGCAAAATTCTAGCTGACGAAATCGTTCGAGGTCTAAATACTAACCCTGATACACAGCACAATGTGCCAACCTCTTCGTTTGTGCTGCTAGACACAGACCATTGCGAGGTACGTGGAGTACTAATGAGTCTGAAATCTGACAGCGCCCCGGGCTGGGACGGAATACCGGTCAGTTTCTTGAAGGCAGCTCACAAGTTTATCGTCCCAATTATAACCTACCTAACAAATATATGCTTTGAGCAAGCGATTTTCCCGACGGCTCTAAAGCTTGTGGTAATAACTCCCGCACATAAAAGTGGCGACAGAAGAGACCCGTCGAATTACAGACCTATATCGGTACTGCCATCTTTGTCGAAAATTTTGGAAAGGCTTATCAATTCAAGATTGCTAAGCTATTCTAGTAAAACCAACCTATTATCACCTACACAATTTGGCTTTCGGCAAGGAAGGTCTACTGAAGACGCGGTTCTGGCACTTACCTCTACAATAGTAACCTGCGGAGTAGGCCAAGAAACAGTCCCTGGCCCAACACTATTCCTTCTTTATATTAACAGCCTTTGTAATTCAAAAATACTAGATGGTCAAACGTTCTTTTACGCGGATGACACCGCCATAGTATTTAGTGGCGCAACTTGGAGCAATGTGCGTAAATCCACTGAGGAGGGTCTGATAAAGGTTGTAAATTGGCTCGACCTTAACCTTCTAACCCTTAACACTTCCAAAACTAACTTCATCTGCTTCTCTAAGTACGATACCTCCCAACCGCCAGCGGATTTCAATATAAAAATTCACAGGTGCCACTACCCCCGTCACTCAATATGCTCTTGCGACAAAATTTAAAAAGTTAAATTTACAAAATATCTGGGCATAATGATTGATCAACGCCTGACCTGGCACTTTTACACAGAATTATTAATGAAGAGAGTTAGAAAGCTCATCTGGACCTTTAAAACACTACGTTACGTCACTTCCAAATGCCTTCTGCTTCAAATTAATTTACACGTCATTAGCACAGTCGGTTCTTTCTTATGGTCTCCCGGTCTGGGGTGGAGCTGCAAAAACTAAATTCCTAGAGCTCGAGAGAGCTCAGAGGTCACTACTTAAAGTAATGCTCTTCAAACCCTTTAGATACCCGACAGAAAGCCTTTACAAAATATCTAACCTTCTGTCGGTCAGAAAGATGTACGTACTCCATATCATTCTAAAGCAACACAAATCCCTCACTTTTTGACCCTTCGAGGCTGAAAGGCAGAAGAATGGATAAGGTAGCCCCAGCAATCACGTGTAAATCAGCATTTGCAAAAAGACAGTACGCTAGCCAATCTTCACGCTTATATAATCGACTTAACAAGGAACTAGGTATTTATTCCCGGACACATCGCGACTGCAAAAGTATTATGACGAAATGGCTAAAATCAAAGTCGTATGATCAAGTTGAATGTTTAATACAAACATTAAATAACGGTTAGTTAGTGGAAGATGTAGTCATAAAACATCTTCCGATCCCAAGACATGTCGTAGGGCTAACTCATACTCAACTCTTTTAACGCTTATCCCACTCATACCCCAAATTACAATCACATTTAAAATTCCTAAACACCTATCGCACCAATCCTCTCCCCCGACATACACATATACACACAGACACACACACCCACGCATACACACTCACACACACACACACCCACGCATACACACTCACACACACACACACACTCTCGAGCACTCACACACACACTAGTGCGCACAGTTATTCTAAATAATTTTCGTTTGTTTTTGTGTTTTATTTAGATTAGACTCCTCCTTTATAATTTGAGGATTTATTTTCTTATCGTAAATTAAGTACTTTTATATTTCAATAACCCGAATACAAATGATACTGTATGTAGTGAAGGGCGGAATGTCCTAACACAAGCAATTATTTGGCTTAAAAGGTCATTTCTAAAAGTAAAAATGTAACTACTGTAAGTTATTGAAATAAACATTTATTTATTATTATTATGGTCTTGGTAAACCATAATAAATTTAAAATTTCCATCTGGTTGTGTCTGAAAATCGATCAGATGTACTTGGCACCTACTATTCATTTCCGAATGAAGAATGGGCTTAGAGATTAATCCTCTCTTCTTCTTTGTTTTCTTTTGATGACAGACACTACACATAGATAAATACAAGCTTATCATTTCTTTTGTGATATTGGGATATTTTTTTGATGTTTCTGGAAACATCCTGTCACGACCACCGTGGCCGACAGCCACATGAGCTGCGTCAATCACATCATAAAGTTCTTCGAGTGGAAGATAGGTTTTTTATATTACCTTCACTCCGTGCAATCAGTTTATTCACGTCCCCGATTTCTAACACAGCAAATCGTTTCAATCTCCTTTGTTGTAATGGTGTCTTTTTTTTTCAGATTTTTCTGCATCTTCAACTTGTGCAACGAGTTCCAAATATTACTCTGATGATAACACATTATAATGAGAAGACTTTTTACTCTCACTTTGTAAAATTTCTGTTAAAAACCATTCCCTCCATTGTTTTTGATCCGCTTGTCGACTTGGCGTAGGTTCATTCATATTGAAAAAGAGGAAAACTTTATAATGCAGTGTAATACCTAAACTTTTAATTTAAAACTACAGTCATTAACTAAATACGTTACTAGGCGCGGGGCACTCGGGGCGAATACGTTACGCACGGCCACGGGCACGGCTGGCAACTAGACGCAAAATGCGTTTAAAACGACGCGATGAATGACGAGCGAGGAGCGGCGTGGGGCGCTCGGGGCACTCCCGCATGTACAAGTCCTGACATGTTTGCTCAATCACTTTCGACTCCACTATTTTTTTTACTGTTTAGACTAGGCTATACCAGTTTATCCTAGAGTGTGCGTATTTATATCAGGATTAACTAGTTTGGCCTAGCCTAAACTGGTCTATCCTATCGGGCTTAGGACAAATTAGTTTGAACTAGGGTATACTAGTTAATCCTATCGCGTATAGGAAGAACTAGTTTAGCCTAGGCAAAACTAGTTTGTCCTGAAATCGGGTTTGGCCGGTAACATATATATTACATTATTTGTTTGTAAATTAAAACTATCTTATTTATATAAAGCTGAAGAGTTTTTTTGTTTGTTTGCTTGAATGTGCTAATCTCAGGAACTACTAGTTCGATTTGAAAAGTATAATATATGATGATAGTTAAACGAAATGAAATATTTAAGTATTCTTGTTTTTTTTTTACTATAGATAGGCACGCGTTCATTTCCTATTCAATTAAATAATTCAAAATTTCAAGTATTAGTTTACCGGCCTTCCTCTCCTCGGTCCACAGTACTGATACATTAACCAGGAATATTCTATTATCCTCACTGGTTAATTTTGAGGTACCGTGTTTGACCGATGCGTTGAATGCTTGGAAAATGGCTTGTCCCAACACGGATTTGCCCGACAACCTGACCTCTCAGAGACGATGGGATGAGCCGCATCATCGAATACTGCTGAGCGCGCGCGTCTGTTAGCTGTGGGAGAGTGGGAGTCGGGTTTGTGGCTTCAAGCACTCCCGTCATCCACCATAGGTACTATGATGGATGACGCATCGTTTCGGATCGCGGTCTGTCTCCGCTTAGGCGCACCTTGTGTTGCTCCGCATCTGTGTCACTGCGGAGTACCTATCGACAGTCTCGGACACCATGGCCACCATTCCTGCTGCAAGAACGCAGGCCGCATAGCACGACACGCTAGTATCAATGACATTAATCGTCGAGCTCTTGTCACCGCCGGCGTACCTGCAGTATTAGAACCTAGTGGCTTGGTACGTGACGATGGGAAGAGACCAGATGGTATGACGTTGGTGCCGTGGAAGGTGGGTAGGCCTCTGGTGTGGGACGCAACGTGTGTCGACACCCTTGCGCCATCACATGTTCCAAGTACGGCGAGCGGTGCCGGCGCTGCTGCTGCGGCTGCTGAGGCCCTTAAGTTTTCAGCCGTTTGGGGTCGAAACGCTAGGGTCTTTTTAAGGACATTTCTCGCCGACTGGTCGACACTTTGCGTGACCAGAGGGCTGGCTCGTTCTTTGCTCAAAGAATTAGCATTGCCATTTAACGTGGCAATGCTGCCAGTCTTCTGGGCACGTTTCCGGATGACAGCGATGCGGAGGAATTTTTCGACGCCTGATTGTATTTGGTTTTGTATATTCATAATGCATATAGTTATTTTTATTAGTAATTTTGAAATAAATTTATTAAATAATTTAATTTTTCGTTATTTAGTAAACAACAGGTTTTTACACTGGAGAACTTATTTGTTCGTATTTTAGCAGAGTAAAAATTGACCTCCATTAATAACACAGGCAGCGACAAGATGTAGAACATTTTTTTAATATCCACAGACAATAAAATTCTATTCTATGCACAACATTAATACTTACGACTGGCGTGCCTTAGAACTGTAAACTGATATCGTAAGATCTATCCGACAATATCGATCTCATGTGAACTCATGCTCTTTCCTTCCCGGCCCCCACCTCGCCGCGCTTTCCTAAAGCGCGGCTCGTTCCAACTATAATGGAGTGTCGCTAGCAAGTTCAAGTAAACGTCCTTAATTTTAACATAGATAGACGTTCCATAAATATCGACGTAAATAACGCCCTACAGCAGGTCCAAAATTGGTTTACTGCTAATAATTTAGTATTAAATGGGAAAAAAACAACATGCATCAGATTTGCCTTACCAAACGTTAAAAGAAATGATTGCGTATTGAACAAGGAGAAACTTGAATTCGTCGAAAACACGGTTTTCCTGGGGATTACGCTTGACTCAAGGCTACAATGGGGTCCTCATTTAACATCTCTTGCGGGACGGCTAAGTTCAGCAGCATACGCTGTCAGAAAAATCCCTCAACTTACTGATATAGATACTCGTACCGCGAGGCTGGTCTATTTTAGTTACTTTCATAGTATCATGTCTTACGGTATCTTATTATGGGGACGTGCTGCAGACATCGAGTTTATATTTATCCTGCAGAAAAGAGCCGTAATTTATTTTTAAAATTTTGTAAATGTGAGTGAATGTAGCATGATGAAGCCATTTACATTTTATGTGAATAGTTATAGTTTTACTTGTTGGACATGAACGAGCATGGTGGTTGAGAGCATGTCATGCTCACTCAATATCTCGCTGATGGCGGCGCGTGGGTTGGATCATTCGGTTCCCTTCGAAATGCTTGAGCTGAAAGGTCACACGTCACACACGCGTCATGTTCGTGAACGGGCGCCGTCGGTTGAGACTGGTCATCTCTTAACTGCCATTGGCTCATTTTAATCTTTATATTTTAAATTCGTATAATAAGCTTTCTTTTTTCTTTGCATTGTCCTCACATGCAGAAGCAACAAGTATATGTAACTTAGAATTTTGTAAAAACAGAACATGATTTAAAATAGTGTCCGTGGAGTTTCTTGCACGTTCTTCTCCATAGAGATCTACGCTTTGGAACGTGCAAATAGCTTCCATGTTTTTGACTGACCGACCTTGACGTTTCAAAAGTGCCTGTGAATGGTTTATTTGAAATAAAATGCTTTGAATTTGAATTTGAATTTGCTACAGGCAGGGCGCGCGCCGGCGGCGCTGGGCGACGCGGCCGCCGGCGGGGCGCTGTACGCGGCGCTGACGGCCAGCGCGGCGCTGCGGGCGGGCGGGCTGGCGGGGGGGGCGCGGGGCGCGCGCGTGCTGCTGCTGGGGCTGGGCGGCGTGGGGCAGGCGGCGCTGCAGCTGCTGGCGCAGCGCGGCGCACACGTCACCGTGGGCTGCGCCGCCGAGCTGTGCGAGCTCGCCGCGCGGCTGGGCGCCGCCGCCGCGCTGGACCGCCGCGCCGCCGAGTACGACGCGGCGCTGCAGGCGGCCGGCCCGTGAGTGTGCTGTTGGGTGGGGCGGGGGGAGGTGCGCGCGAGCGGCCAATCTGACGTGTGGTGTGCGCAGGTACGACGTGGTGCTGGACTGCGCCGGGCTGGGCGGCGACGCGGCGGCCGCGGGGCGCTGGCAGTTCTCGCGCTACGTGACGCTGACGACGCCGCTGCTGCGCGACATGGACGCGCGCGGCGTGGCGCTGGGCGCGCTGTGCGCGGGCGCGTCCCTGCTGGCGCAGGGCGTGCGCGCGGCGCGGGCGGCGCGCGGGGCGGGCGGGCCGGGCGGGCCGGTTGGCTCGGCGCTGCCGCCGCACGTGCGCTGGGCGTTCTTCTCCCCGTCGGCGCCGGACATGGAGCAGCTGCGCCGCCTGGCCGAGCGCGGTCAGTTCGTCGTGTGCGTGGAGCAGGTGTTCCCGTGGTGGCGCGCGCGCGAGGCGTACGAGCGGGCGGCGCGGGGGGGGGCGCGCGGCAAGCTGCTGCTGGACTTCACGGCCGCGCCGCCCCCGCCCCCGCCCCCGCCCCGCGCACCACCCGCACCCGCCCTGTAGCCGGCTGAGCGGTGCCAACCGGTCACTTATTATAATATCTAAAGTTATTGTAACTATTTTCAATACAACTACGGTTGATTCACATATGTTTATAACACATATTGGTCGACTGACCTACTGTTTGACTTACTTAATTTTGATTAAGCTAAAATTAATTGTACTAACGAACGATTAATCCAATGATTGTTTAAGAAATTGGATATTTCAATTATGTATGAAACACCTAATGGACGACTCGCCTACAGTTTATTGGGTCGGTGGAGAACCGCTGCGGGGCTCCTATTTGTGCCTGCAGGGATTAAAGGAACCTGAGCTTGCTAGTTCCCGCAAGCCCTTCGAAGCTATCCGTGTCGGCTGCACCAAGCTCCGAGCTGGCGCGCTCGCTCTGTGTTCAGCGGTTAGATTAAATGTCAATTATACAAGATGACAATTAGATCGAAAGAACGTTACGTATAGGTACTAAACAAAATCCTATTTATTTTCTTATTTGTTATTATATTTTAGAAGGCGACGGTCGACGTCTGGCCGAGGAACCAAACCAAAGCTCAAGGTGCCTCTGACGTCACCCGTCTTCTTCTGGTTTAAAAGCATAAAACAGACTTAACATCAGGTTCAGAAAGCAACAGGAGGTGAATCGTCGCCCGTTAGTTCAATCTACCTTAGGTTTAACCTTAGGTTTATTAACTGTATAATCAAATGTAGGTGCATTCTGTTTTAAGTAAGTATTTCGTTCATTAGTTATTATAAAAATCTGTGAAACGATATTTAGGTATTTTAAACAGTAGGTTTTTTGACATTATGTAATAAGTTTAGATATTATTATGATAAGTGCCAATGCCAATTGCCGTGAGATGTGTTGTGATTAGGTACTTGTGTTGAATAGAGAAGCAAATAGCAATCAGGCATTATTTTCTGTTTGTAGATACGTAGTGTAGAGAAATAAAAGATTATCGCCAATCACTCATATATTTATAATCAGAACATTAATTAACTAGCTTTTGCCCGCGATTTCGTACGCGTATATACCGTTTTTTCCCGTTCCTGTAGGAATTTCGGGAAATCCTCTCTTAGTGCTCGCCTTCACTCCCTAAGGAACCTTCATGCAATCATGCCAAATTTCAGCTTTCTACGAGCAGTGGTTTCGGCGGCGCGATGTCTGGCTCAGTAACGTAGGAATCATCTCTTAGTGCTTCTTACAGCGTATTTTATGTGTTAGGTTTCATTGAATATATTTATTGTGTAAGAATAATCGTTTTTTTTTAAAGATATTTAGTATGTAAGTACTGAATGAGGAGACTGATTGAATAAGGAGCTCGTAGCCAAGTAATAACAGTCACACGGGTCGATCGAGCCGTCATCATCATCTTCCTGCACTTATCCCATGTTTACTTGGGGTCAGCGCAACACGTTTTTTTCTTCCATTCTGTCCTATCAGCTATCAGCTATCACTCACTCCCATCTCTTTCATACCGTTCCTCACACAATCCATTAATCCACATTTATATTCGAGTGTCGATCGACCAGTGTGTATGTTAAAACCGACTTTCAAAAACAAAACACTACAAAGTGAAAAATAACTTCAAAAACGAAATAACCAAAAATACTGACTTCCGAAATTAGTCGGTTTTATTTTTTTGTTTAAAAGGTTTTTTATTTTTCACTTTAGGTATAGTGGTAGGTACAGAAGCCAGCAAAAGTCGATAAGAATTCTCACAACGTATTAGTTTGACTTACGACCTTCTATTTTCAAGTTTTCGCCAACAAATGATTGAAATTCACAATTTCATCAACTTAGCATAAATCAAGATGGCCCAGTGGTATAGAGCACACAGATTGAAGCGCAAATCAGTGTGCCGCAAGTTCAAATCCCACGCAATTGTTGACTTTTTATAAGTTCTTACCCGATTGGAAGTTATGGATTAGCTAGCATTACATATTATATTAACCTCTCGCGCGTTTCTCGTACAGTTCCCGTCACGCAAGCTTGTCTCCGCAAAGTACGCCGCAATCGGCTGCGCAGGACGTCAATTTGACAACAAACATACAACCGCGCATGCGCGGGTAGCTCGCGCATGCGTGGATTAGCACAAACGCGCGGGTGTAATGGCATCTCACTCGCTCGTATAAGTTCGATGCATAAGCGTGTCCCGCTTGCTCGATGCAATACGACTGTGGATGCGAAAAGTGTTACAGGTTGTCATTGTTTTTAATGATTTATTTTGGTTATTTCTTACAGTTTGATTTGTGTTCTTGTGGTGTATGTGTTTGTTGTGTTACTTTTTGATATTTTATTGTTACTGGTAGTCTTTGTTACTTGTTTATAGTATAATACGTATAAACAAAAAAATATTTTAGGAACGTAACACTTTTTTACGCGATTGCACCTGCGCGGACTTCACTCAAACCTAACTTCCGAGGGGCAAGCCACGCTAAGGCGAACTGTACACCCATGTGTACGAGAAACGCGCGAGAGGTTAAATTATTCTTCAACTTGTTCACACATTTCTTAGAGTTAGAAAGGTAGATCACAAAAAAAACTAAATAAAGAATTAGGTTTCTGCGAGGTAGACATGAGTTTTAACTTGACCGAAATGAACTGTCGTTTGGTTGTAGTTGTTGGTTAGTGACGTGTGGTTAACAGTATTGTAATATTTAATTTATGTGTGGACCAAGGAGTCTTTCCGGATATAATGAAATATAGTAAGGTTATACCACTATTTAAGTCGGGCGACAGCAAAGACACCAATAATTATAGACCTGTATCTGTTTTGCCGGTTTTTAGCAAAGTGTTTGAAAAAGTAATGCTCAATCAGATGCTCAATCATTTTAACATCAATAAAATTTTACACGATCAACAGTATGGTTTTACCAGGGGTCGTTGTACGACTGACGCTGGTGCCACGTTGTTAAAACACATATACTCAGCGTGGGAAGAGGCACAAGATGCCATAGGAATCTTTTGTGACCTCTCCAAGGCATTTGATTGTGTAAATCACGAAACCTTGCTCCTAAAGCTAGGACATTACGGACTAGGTAAACTTGCACTCAGTCTAATAAAATCTTACTTAAATGATAGACAGCAGCAAGTTCAAATAAATGGTGTCAATTCACGGGGTTTAAAAGTCAAAATGGGGGTACCACAAGGCTCTATTTTGGGTCCTTTCCTCTTTCTAGTATATATTAATGATCTACCCCATCTTTTAAAAAATCAACCTCATATGGTATTATTTGCTGACGATACGTCCTTAATTTTTAAGATAGATAGACGTTCCATAAATCTTGACGACGTAAATAACGCCCTACAGCAGGTCCAAAATTGGTTTACTGCTAATAATTTAGTATTAAATGGGAAAAAAACTAAATGCATCTGATTTGCCTTACCGAACGTTAAAAGAAATGATTGCGACATAGTATTGAACAAGGAGAAACTTGAATTCGTCGAAAACACGGTTTTCCTGGGGATTACGCTTGACTCAAGGCTACAATGGGGTCCTCATTTAACATCTCTTGCGGGACGGCTAAGTTCAGCAGCATACGCTGTCAGAAAAATCCGTCAATTTACCGATATAGATACCGCGAGGCTAGTCTATTTTAGTTACTTTCATAGTATCATGTCTTACGGTATCTTATTATGGGGACGTGCTGCAGACATCGAGTCTATATTTATCCTGCAGAAAAGAGCCATCAGAGCCATTTACAATCTCCGTCGGCGTGATTCCCTAAGAGAACTGTTTAAGGATATCAACATCATGACGGTACCTTGTCAATACATTTACGAAAATATTATGTATGTTCGGAAAAATCTTCATCTCTTTAGCAAGATTAGTGACAGGCATAATTTTAATACTACAAATAGGAACAAATTAGATCAACCCCGATTCAGATTGGCCAAAGTACACACTTCTTTTATGGGGTACTGTATTAAATTTAATAAAATACCAGTTGATATTCTCGAACTGAATGAGAGAAAATTTAAAGCATGCATAAAACGCACACTATGTAGACAAGCGTATTATAAACTGGAAGATTATATCCTCGATAAAAACGCTTGGCTAAATGCTGGTCCTGCTCCACAGTCACAGCTGCTTAGGTCCACTTTTTAGGTTTTTATGTTTTTATATTTGGAAGAGATGCTCGCTCCTTTTAGAGGTTCTTACATTATTTCGTTTATTTATTCTTATATACATACAAATTATATTATTATATTAATTACTTATTTATTATTTTTGATGTAAGAACTTAATCGTTCTCTTTATTTAATTTATTTTTCATTATTTGGTCATTGACAACCATAGTTTTGTGTAAAGTAGAAGCATATTTTTCAAATTTTGTAAATGTGAGTACCATGAAACCATTTACATTTTATGTGAGTAGTTATAGTTTTACTTGTTGGACATGAACGAGCATGGTGGTTGAGAGCATGTCATGCTCACTCAAATGTCTCGCTGATGGCGGCGCGTGGGTTTGATCATTCGGTTCCCTTCGAAATGGTTGAGCTGAAAGGTGCCGATTCACGCGTCATGTTCGTGAACAGGCGCCGTCGGTTGAGACTGGTCATCTCTTAACTGCCATTGGCTTATTTTAATGTTTATATTTAAAATTCTTATAATAAGCCCTTTTTTTTCCTTTGCATTGTCCTCACATGCAGAAGCAACAAGTATATTATGTAACTTGGAATGTTGTAAAACAGAACATGATTTAAAAGAGTGTCCGTGGAGTTTCTTGCACGTTCTTCTCCATAGAGATCTACGCTTTGGAACGTGCAAATAGCTTCCATGTTTTTGACTGACCGACCTTGACGTTTCAAAAGTGCCTGTGAATGGTTTATTTGAAATAAAATGCTTTGAATTTGAATTTGAATTTGAATATTCACAAAATGCAGGCTAATATTAGTATTGAAGTGAGGGCGACTATCATTGGGCTGCATAAAAGTGGTCTCAACAAAACACGAATATCTGAAGAAACCGGACTGAATGTGAGTATAATAGCTATTAATGAATTGTAACATTATTATAAATTAATCTTCTAATTAAAATGTATGCCATTTATGAATCCATCCATCGTATCTTTATGAGGCTTAAAAGAGAAATACATAAATCGTTGGGTTTATTGGATTGGTAATTGGATTTATAAATGCAGTTTTATTTTAAAATTGTATTCAATAATTTTATGATTATTAACATTTTATATAATGAAAATGAAGTCAAGTAGGTATAGCTGCCTAATATATTTTTTTTGTTTTAGAAAAATACTATAAGTCTTTGGATAAAAAGATATGAGGAAGAAGGTAGCCTTGCTAGTCGAATGAGAAGTGGGAGACCGAAGCTTATTAGCGAGGCGCAGCGACGACATATGGTGGACGTATACGAAACGAATGGTTTCGCACCAACCAGACATTTTGCGGAATTATATGACACCTCGATGGATACTGTTCGCCGTGCACTTCACGCTGAAGGCGTGCATCACAGAAAAGCTGCTAAAAAGCCGTACTTGACAGAGAGGCACAAACAAGAAAGATTACGTTTCGCACGTGATTATTTAGGTTTTGACTGGAATACTGCGGTATTTTCAGATGAAAAAACATTTAAATCCAGTCAAAAGGGCAGGCTTCACTTATGGCTCAAGAATATCACTCGCTGGTGTGATAACAACGTTATTCCTAACACCGAATGAGGTCGAATCACAATTAATATGTGGGGATGGATGAGTGCAGCAAGACCAGGAGAACTGGCTTTCATTCCTCCACGTGCAAACAGTTCAACTCATGTGGAAGTGTTAGACTCAATTATGCTACCTACTGTGCGCAACATTTACCCAGCTGATGAGTTAGCAGAATTTCCGTTTGTCCAGGACAATTGTCCTATTCACCGAGCGAGTACTGTGCGTGAGTCACCCGCAAGTAATTGTTATTCCATGGCCAGCGCGATCACCCGACCTCAACCCCATAGAAAATCTATGGGGTTTGATGGTGCAAAGGTGGGACTCGCGGAATGAGAGGTCTACGGAACAATTAAAAACCCATTGCATGGAGATGTGGGAAAGTTTTAGAAGGAGCGAAATATGCGGTAATATTGTTGGGTCCATGCGCAAACGTCTACTTGACTGTATCGAAAATAATGAGGGTTATACAAAATATTAAGTTTTAGTAAAATCAGTCGGTGTAACTAAATGTTTAGGCCATTTTATTTTAACATATCCGTGATTATTCGTTAACAAACACAATAACATGTTACAATGTTGACAATAATCATGATTCTATTTTGTTTTTTATACTTCTACCCGCACTGTTCTAACATAATAGTTCAATTTATATTTCTCATCTAATTGACGATTATCTTGTGAGAACTAAAGTGCTTTTAACAGAAATTGAGGTTTAGTTTCAATCTTCTTTTCGTCAAGAAAATGAACAATTAAGCTATGACCTCAATACATTCATTGTGACGTTATGTAAAAATAAAATGTTTACAAAGTCTAAATCATATATGAAAATGAAAATGATTTTTTTTAATTAGTTTTAACAAGTTTTCTTACATTACTAGGTAGTGATTGGAGCCTCCTTTTAAGCTAATAAAGCCTGTATTAGGAGACTCCGCTCTTCCATACATAGTTGGTATTAACTATAAACTTGTTTATTTAAAACTATAATCAAAAATAGAAAAATATAATAAAGGAATCTAATCTTAAAAATTAAAAATTTATAAGTTGTAGTGTAGTTGTGTGTAATAGTGTGATTGTGTGTAATTGTGATTGGGTTGTTGTATTCAGTGTAGTGTTTGATTGTGTGGTGTGTGTGTGTTATGTCATTATGTGTGTGGGTGGGAGTACCTACCTATATCATGAGCGAATGAGATTGAGCCTTAGGATACTGTTAGTATATTGTATTTATAACAATAATGCCTCTGTTTCCTCATAATTAAGCGGTTTTATCCATTGAGCTAAATTTATTTTACATTCATATAGTTTTAAATTTTATACGTAAGTTTCCCTATTACATTTGTTATAAAGCTGAGTAGACCGTTTTTATAAATTGGTTGCAAGCAAATCTAGTTTTGGTTTGGGGAACCACTGCTACTAAGTCTTTTCTTCTTTTTAAATTTAAGTTGGAGTCATAAGGAAGGGATTTGTGTTTTTTAATTATAGTTCTAACAATGTAGAGTTTTCTCACCGATAATAAGTTGCTAATTTGGTAGAGGTGTTGGGTAGAAAATCTCATGTTTTTAAAATAAATCATCTTAATTAGAGCACGTTGACCCCGCTCAAGATCAATGAATTTAGTTTTTGCTGCATCACCCCAAATGGGGATGCAGTACGTCAAAACAGATTGCACCAAAGCTATGTAGATTTCATTAAGGGGTGTCTCGGGTTGTTCGTATTAGTAGGTACAACTTTTGGAACAATATGCTTTAGGGTCTTAAAAATCCAGCTTAATTTTCATATCCTGTTATTGACCTGTTCAAGGTGAGGATACCAAGATAGGTTTTGGTCGACCACAACACCTAGGTATTTGTTTGTGTTATCTTGTCTAATTTTGGGCAAGAACAATTCCTTGAGTCATCACAGGTGTGTACTCTCAAATTAAGTTCTGTGCCAGGCTGTGAACGATTGGATATACTAAAGCAGATGTAATTGGTTTTAGCTGTGTTAAAAGTCAGTAAGTTACTTGGGTCATTCCAGCCTCAGCACTCAAAGCAACATCATGACAGGTCTTCCCAGTGAAAACGACAGCGGTGTGATCAGTATAGGAAAATACTGTAGTAACTGAAAATATATCACTTTTCAATAAATAACTGGATATAAACAATCATATTTTATTTTATTAAAATTTTAATATCCTTTCATTGTTACGTTATTCATATTATGAATGGTCTAAGTGGGTATACTTCCAACAAACAATCTTACACGTAACATAGATAACGGTTACAAGATAACTTTTTGTCTAGGTAACAATTCGACGTCACAATAGGGAAGATGCAGATTTAATATTTATCAATATTTTGTGACTAAAATGTAAAAATGCATAAGAGAAGGGCCAGGGCAACGTTTTTATTCCAGTTAATAGGTATTGATTTTAACAATAATTACATATTTAAAGTAACGTGAAACGGAAGCTGTTTTAATACACCAATCAGCGTCTGGTGACGTCACTCGTGCTAGTTTATAGTCCAAGATACCAGGGCTCCCATACATTACTTACTTCGCAGTATCAAAATAGTTGAATATGACTAATTAGTCTTAAAATTTTTACTGAATTACTAATTATTTAAGTACATATATTTTGTAAAAATCGTGAAAATGATCTAGTCGTTTTATAGCTAGCATCTGATGATGATACTTAGGGAGACCGAGGAGGATTGTGACAAAGTAGAGTTGTGACAAAGACGATTTCTCGGAACTTATGACCGTTAGCGAGCTGGCAACAGCGCAGGACTGTTTGTTTAGAGACGCGATACTTGACTCAGTACGCGCCAGAAGCCCACGACAAGCGGTTGCGTGTGTGCGACGTCCGCATAAAAAAAGAAACGAAAAGTAAGTTTTTTATTAAAACAATTATTGTGTTTATATCTTCGTATATTATATTAACGTGGCTGAGCTATTTTTTCTTATGTTGTGTGTTATTTAGACTTTGAAATCGTCGCATTGTTTTGTTGTGTTTGCATCTCGTTTCCAAATAAAACAAATGTTTTTTGACCAGATCGCGATTTTTGTTACCTAGGAGAGTTGTGACACGCTGTCACAACTCTCCTATTTAAGTTTATTATGTGGGTAGCTCATTTTACACGCTTTTTGCAATGTTTTTTTGTTGTGTTTACATGCATGTTTGTATGCTTTGATCATTTCTTACTGTCTAATTTTAATATTAAAAGTATTCGGCAATTAAAGTCGTCTTAAAAATATTTTTTTTTTGTCAGGGATTTACTTAGGCATGTGGTTTGGTATTGTATGCTGAGTTCCTGTTTTTCTATTTCAGAATGCCAAATAAGTATACACGAAAGACTGATAGGGGTATGGCTAGTATCGACATTTACGAACTAGCCTTTGAAGAAGTTACGTTGAGGGGTCAAAGTCTCCGAAATGCCGCATCCTCTTACAATCTCAACTACATGTCTTTGCAAAGATATATTAAAAAGAAACAGGCTTTTCAAGATAACGCAACAGAGGTGACTCCGTCCATGGGTTATGCTAGTCCAAAAGTTTTTACAGATGAGGAGGAAAACATATTATGCGAGTATTTATTGACATGTGCTGCATCCAATTATGGGCTGACAACAAAAGAAACAAGAAGAATTGCGTTCATGTTAGCAAAAAAATATAATAAAAAATATCCGGCGTCAAGAAGATGAAGAAAATGATTATTTTTGCTTGTGCTGCCTCGAACCTTATGCCAATAGCAGATCGAATGAGAAGTGGGTTCAATGCTTGGAGTGTAAAGGCTGGTCTCACGAAGAATGCACTGGGGGCGAGCTGCAATACGTCTGCCATAATTGTTTGTCTGATTAGGTTAAGACTATTGACTGATTTTGAAAGTATTGATCTCATAATAATACCTAATTGTTCAAAAAATAATGTAATACTTTTATATTCATATTTGTTGTTATTATAATTCCTGCAATTATTCTAAATAATAATTAAAGTTCCTTTATGCAAAAAAAAAGTGCGTTTTGTTTATAATTAAAGTAAAAGTAATTTTATTTATAAAATTAAATGTAAATACACAGCTGTCACAACTTACCTTGGTACTTGTCACAACTTACCTCGGTGTTAGGAGAGTTGTGACAAAGGGAGTAGTTACAGTTTTGAAGGTTTTTTTCAGAAACCTTATATTATATGTTGGCTTTGATGATTAAATCTAAAAGGGTAAGGATTGAGCTATATCGTGGCTAAAATTCATAACGGTGGTATGTTTCTTTACTGAGATATTATGTTCTTTTAAGTAAAAATTGTCACAACCTTCCTCGGTCTCCTATCGCGTCGGCCCAAACTAGCAGGTAAGCGAATGTTCAAAGTTCCTACAAACTAACACTATTCTATTCTACACATTTTGTTACTGAGAAAATAAGTAAGTTCTGGAAGAACTGGGATCTTGCTCTATGACTTTGAATTATGACAGTTCTTGACCAGCGACAGACGAGTGACGTCGTCGTCGTTTTGGCGCGAAAATTTAAACTGTCTGTTACGGGTTGCTCATTGCCATTTTCCCGCGAGATGGCGCTGAAGTCAACATTTTCAGTTTTATTTTGTTTCGAGTGTAATAGGAACAATATTAAGTCGCAGAAATAATGGTGCGACAATCGGATATTCCACTTTATCGAAATTAATCAAAATACGGCATAAAAACCCTTCTGATTCGCCATACCTACTTCAAATCATACTTTCAATCATGTCTATGGTGTGTGTAAACGGTACTATAAGCGAGTTAGATATTTTTTTTGTGAAGGCAGGCTCGTCAATTTTCCATTTTCAATGGTATGAAACTTTTCTAAATGTTTTTTTTTTATATAAAATCGGCTATTTTGATATATCTACAGGGTGACTTTTTAAAGTGTGCGTGGATAGCCTCATCCTCAACTATGAAGAATTTTGAAAAATAGGTACTTCAGGGAGTGTCTAGACCGATTTTAATAAGAAACTGCAATTTTGATGAATCAGTAGTATTCCTAGCTAGGAATCGAACTGGTTGATTATGCTAAACAAACGCACCCTGTATTATTACACCATCCGAAAGTGTCACTAATAAGGATCAAATTCTGTTTGGTATATGCTGGTGATGAATACAAACGCTATGATGAATAAATTATACAGCTGTTCTGAATTATGAATTAGTTTTATTTTACTTCTATAAAACTAAGCAACAAAAATTATAAGTTTTCTGAATCAACAAAAATAAAAAACAGAAATTCTTCTGAAAGAACAAAACTTAAAATACTTCTCATAAAATATAAAGTTATCTGTTTAACAAACATTAGAAAAATTTGAATGTAATAAATCAACATTACAGTTGGAATTATCAACCTTGTTCACTGGACGACAGTAAAACTTTTGAAATGTTTTGTATTTCTTGAACAGGTCTATTCTCCAACCAACTCCTAGAGGCTACAGCTGACCTGATACTGCCTGGTGGGGCATCAATATTAACCTCTCTTAGAATACTGCGTATCCAGCCTGCAATTATTGTTCTTGAAGCAGGTTTTAACTTTCCAGATAGGGAAATAAAAAAGCTTGTGTCAGTTTTGTCTGTGCTTCTTCTATTTGTAGATTTTTCTATACAGTTATTTATGTGTTTGACTGGGCAGACATGATGATCGGGGTGTTTCCGCAACAACCAACCTGACTGTCTGTATGAATTTGAATCGGTTTTTGAACCAAACCTTGGCCACAAAGTTCTCATCTTCTGAAGAGATTAAATGCTCAGGGCTCATTTCCAATAATGTGAGATCATGAATTCTGCGACCTGAGGCCAGCAAGAGAATCAAAGCTGTTCGCCTTGCGATTTCGAATAAAGAACCTGAGCTTGTTGAAGTCCTCAGCCAGGTAAATAAAACTGCGGTGTCCCATATTGGCAGTTTTGGTGCTACCGGTTTAGCCAGTGATATGGCCTTTAGAACCTGGTTGTACCGGACGGGCGTTATCGACTAGAACGGGGGTTGTGGTGGGGTAGGTCTATCCTTCTTCTACTCCTCCGATGTGAACTGTGACCGACCGACTGCGTCCAGCCGCGCTGACGTCCTGTACCGGGATCTGCGGGTCTCCGCACCACACGTACAACGTTCTTCTATTTTGCCAATTACTTGCTGTCTTCGGGGTAGATTGGGGTGCAGGATGAATGCTTACCAGGGTTAAATAATAGGCAGGAATTTGACAACACTGCAGCTAATGGTTTAAGGGCAAATTTGCGAGTACTGTGATTCTATTTATTACCAGGGTTAAATAATAGGCAGGAATTTGACAACACTGCAGCTAATGGTTTAAGGGCAAATTTGCGAGTACTGTAATTCTATTTATAGTTTCTATATTTCTTCTGCCGGTGACTACGAGTATCTATTTTTGAACAATTTACTAAGGTACGAGGTTACCGTACCGTAACGAGGCCCAAAAACCACTAACCGTTTCGGTTTTATTTAGCTGTACATTTTCACTATAGTTCATACACATTTCTGGCTATATCTAGGTCTATTCTAGGTCTGGATAGGGGTTGATGCACCTCTATGCAAATCCCCCGAAATTCCCCGTCGAACGGGGTGGAAACCAACCCTTCAACCCTGCCCACTAGTGGGCTTGTTGCATTTAACTGTCGAAACTGTTTACAAGTTTGAACTTGTTTACTATTAGGGGTTGATTTCCTGGAAAACTGTGCCCCATGGGCTATGAAACTATCTATATTCGGGTAGGTGCATCATCCTTCTATCCAGATACACAACTTATGAAGCCACCCCTCTAAGGGTGGAGGTACTGTAGGTCAGGAACCCGGAAGGGGATAAAAATCTGTGTTTTTCCTTTTTTCAAGTTTGCGGCTTTATGCCTTGCCTGACCATGAAGATGTGTACATGTCTGGATAGGGCTGAGTGCCAGGTTTCCAGTGCCTATGGTTTAAGACCTATATTCCCAGATTTTCTATAGGCTTAGTAACGAAGGTGTCTGTAAGTGGTGGTTTTCTCTATCCACCCTACTATCTTTGAGTGTGAAATGTCTATTATTTGTGTACCTTCGTTATGGTTGATTTCCATCAACCAATCAGAACACGCCTTTTGGGTGCTATCGGTAGGGGAAATGTGTAGCCCTACCTATCTGTTTTAATTTTCTATGAAAATAAGTTTTCCCCAGAACATCTTTTACGTGTTTGGGGAAAAACGACAAATATAGGTACGGTTTTAATCGATTACATAGCTTAGTACATAAGCTCCTAAGTTTCAGTACATAGGCTTACGACTATAGGTACATGGGCGCTATCTATGCGAGTTACACAATGCTAAATGCTTCTCCGCGAGTATTTCTATGACTATGTGAGTGTTCGCGACGGAGCATTTTGCTTTGTATAACTCCCATAAACAGCCTTATGTACCTATAGTCGTAAGCTTATATATTTTAAAGTTAGGAGCTTATATACTCAAATAGTCATAGAAATATTCGCGGAGAAAAGCCGAAGCCCTTCGATATAGTTGGGCACAAGAGCCAAACATACGCACCCCGTATCTTGTTTCTTAACAGTATGTCAATTGGTATTCGTTCCCGAATCATCCCTTGAAGAATCAACCCTTGAAGAAACAAGCCTTGAAGACTCAAGCCGAAGCCCTTCGATATAGTTTGGCACAAGAGCCAAACATACGTACTCCGCATCTTGTTTCTTAACAGTCAGTCATTTGGTACTCGTTCCCGAATCAACCCTTCAAGAATCATCCCTTGAAGACTCATTCGAAACAGATCCGAAGTTAGTCGTCGATTGACGTTCCTGTGAAGACGCCTTAAGTCCAGCAGCGTGGTTCATCGCGAGGACCACCCCTTGAAGAAAACTACCCTTCAAGAACCAACCCTTGAGGACTCACCCGAGGCGGATCCGAAGCTATCCGTCAACATACGTTCCAGTTAAGAAGCCTCAAGCTCAGCATCGTGGTTCATCGTGAGGACTACCCCTTGAAGAAAACTACCCTTCAAGAACCAACCCTTAAGGACTCACCCTGAGGCGGATCCGAAGCTATCCGTCAACATACGTTCCAGTTAAGAAGCCTCAAGCTCAGCATCGTGGTTCATCGTGTGGACTGCCCTTGAAGAAAACTACGGGAGCCACCCTTAAGGACTCACCCTGAAACATTGGACTTTGAAAATTTTCCTGAAACACTGAAGGATTGCGTCTGGACTTAGAAGATTTCTATGGAATCCTGGACTTTGAGAAAATTTGAAAGTTGAACCTGGACTTGGGAAGGTTTTGAAGACCAAACCTGGGACTTAGAAAAAATTTGAGGATTGAACCCGACACTTAGAAATTTTTTCGAACATAGAAGCTGGCACTTAGAAAAATTTTGAAGATTCATACTGAGACTTAGAAAATATAGATTGATTCGGGACATAGAAAATTTTTGAAGAATTTGGACTGAAAATTTTGAAGAAGAATCGACTTGCAGATTTGAATCATGCCAATCACGAGGTCGCGTGGGAAGACACCTAAGGCGTGGGTGGTAGACCTGAACAGGGAATCAACCGAAAGGGCTCCCATCACCCGTCACCAGTTACCGCCGCGTTCACCATCCACGACTGAGGGAACACAGCCGTTGCAGTCGCACAGCGAAGAATTGTCTTCACCCCCCGCTCCAGTTGAACAGGAGGAGCGAACAGAACCACCAGCGACCTCAAAGAAGGGAACCAGATTTGAAGCGCCTTCAGACAGTACACTGAGGCCGACAGATAGAACATACAGCCGAATCCTGCCGGTGACTACCCGGGGTGACGCCCGTATTGAACGTATCGAACGTAGCAAGCCTCCGTCGACCGTGGGAAGGACGACGCGGTCTTATAGAAGAGTAACAAAAGCACGCGAAGACTTACTCAAGATTAAGTTGGAGCTTGCACAATTAGCACTTCAGAGAGCCGAACAAGAATCGGACGACGATTATATGGAAGATAGAAACTCGAACGACGAGTACGTGCGTTCCTGGCTGGAAGAGGCACCGGAACCTGTTCCTGATCAGAGAGAGACCAACGCCGCCGAGGGAGACATACAGAATAGAATAGATAGAAGCTGCGAGCAGCAATTGTCTCCCCCCGTGGACTCCGTACCGATAGTGGACTCTCGTCGAGCGCAAGTACCGGAACTAGAGCCAAAAGTCGATGAAGTGACTAAACAGACGGCACCACCGAAGAAAACAGAAGACGACGGCAATGGGGAAAACAGATTACAGCCGTTCATAAGAACGTTCGGTAACAGCAGCTATAGCATCGCTGGCTGACAGGAAAACCGAACAGAATTCTTCCTCACCGTCGAAGGTCATCATGACTTTACCGAACTTCAGTGGTGCACACACAGAATGGTTGTCGTTTCGAGCCATTTACAAAACAACTCGTAGATATTTCAACGATGTCGAGAACACAGCAAGGCTCAGAAGGAGCCTCCACGGACGTGCACTCGATAAAGTGAGCTCAGAACTCATCGGACATGCAAGGCCAGACGATATTATGAAGGAACTGGAGCTGCAATTCGGAAGACCGGACTCGATAGCGCAAGCCGAAACAGATAGACTGCGCGGACTGACACGCTGCAGCGAGAATCCGAAAGATATTTGCACGTTCGCAAGTCGAGTGAGATGTGCCATCGTCACGTTACGAGCACTGAAGAAAGATCACTACTTGATCAATGCCGAACTAATGCGAACATTGACAGAGAAGCTACCAAACTCTATTCGAGTTCAATGGTACCGAATATACACGGAGAATTATCAGTCATTACCTGACCTTTCGTTGTTCAGGGAATTCGTCACTGAACAAACTCGCTTCTGCAGCGCATTTGCTCCCGCTGAGAACATCAACGCAACAGAGGGCCCATCAAACAGACGTACAGCACAGAGAACCCACACAGCAACAGAAAAACCGGCCGATAGATGCCGCGTATGTGGGAAAGATGGGCACATAGAACGCGACTGTCGGAAATTCAAAGAAGGCAACAGCGACAATAGATGGGAGCTAGCAAAGAAGCTCAACTTATGCTATCGCTGCATGAAGTTTCGACGCGAGCGACACCAGTGCAAACCGAACAGGTGTGGCATCAAAGGATGTACAGCCAGTCACAATCGCTTACTCCATTATGAGAAGAAGCCCGCTACAGCGGCCGCCGAAAAGCCGAAGATCCTCGAACCACAAGATACCAAAGAAGTGGTTGCCAGCTCGCGAACATCGTCGAGTCACGCCTACCTCAAGATAGAGGTATGATGCCGGTCCGAGTGATTGGACCGGCGGGAGAGGCGTCTACGTTCGCCCTTCTCGACGATGGATCAACCGTATCATTGATCGACGAGGACCTTGCTATTCAAGTCGGAGCCGAAGGCCGCATCGACCCGCTCAAGATTGGAGCGATCGGTGACACCATGATCGACACTCCTTGTTCACGCAGAGTCACAGTAAAGCTCGCGAGCCAGCTAAAGAACAGGGTGCCGTTCAGAGCGCGCACCATACCGAAGCTCAACCTCACGCCGCAAACAGTTAAAGAGGAAGATGTCACATACTGCAAGCATCTCAGCGACTTGAAACAACAGCTGGTTTATGAAGTCGGCGCGCCCAAGATTCTGATTGGCCAAGACAACTGGCATTTACTGTTAGCCAGTGAAGTAAGAAGAGGCCCGAAACACCAGCCCATAGCGTCACTCACGACTCTGGGATGGACTTTGCATGGCGCGCACAATAGAATATTGGGTCAACAGGTGCACTACGTGAACAACACAGCATCGAGAGACGAAAACCTTGATGAACAGCTCCGTGAATATTTCGCATTAGAATCGCTAATAGTTAACCCGCAACGTCCAACTTCTGACCCTGAAAAGAAGGCAGAAGACATCTTGAAACGACACACCAAACTGATAGAAAATGGGCATATAGAAACCGCAATGCTATGGAAGCAAGAAAAATTTGAAATGCCCGACAGTTATGGGACAGCCCACAAGCGGCTTGTCTCTATAGAGAGGAAACTCGATAGAAATCCGACTCTTCGAGATAGATATACGGAACAGATGGACTCGCTCCTACAGAAAAGGTACGAAGAGAAAGCGCCCAAAAATAGTACACCAGGAAGAACCTGGTACTTACCTCATTTCGATGTCTTCAACCCAATGAAGCCAGAGAAGTTCCGTATAGTGCACGACGCCGCAGCTAAATCGAATGGAATGTCTTTGAACGACTTCCTACTCACAGGACCAGACCTGTTAACAGTCGCTGCCCGGCGTCATGATGAGGTTCCGAAGACACCCAATAGCCATTTCGGGTGATATTACCGAAATGTTTATGCAGGTGAAAGTCCGACAAGAGGACAGAGACGCCCTCCGATATCTGTGGAGAGGCAACAGAAGAGTGGGAGCTCCCGAAGTATATAGAATGACGTCAATCATATTCGGCGCGGCCAGCTCACCATGTACAGCTATCTTCGCAAAAGATTGGAACGCGAAGATGCACATAGAACAGTATCCAGAAGCAGTTGAAGCCATCATTCATAATCATTACATGGATGATTACCTGGATAGCTACAGAACCACAGAAGAAGCGACGCGCATAGCAAAAGCGGTGAAGAAAATACACCAACAGGCCCGTTTTGAGGTTAAAAAATGGGTATCGAATGACGCCAAAGTCATAAAAGAGATAGAGCCGTCGCAAACGCCAACAGACGTCGTCCATATCGGCGACACAGAAAACATAGAAAAGATACTTGGTCTGACCTGGAGACCAAGTGCAGACACGCTGGGTTTCAACCTGGCCCTAGCGCGTCTACCGAGTGGGGTCTTAGAGAAAGACGCACCCACTAAAGGCGGGTCCAGACATGTATCATTTGCCCGATCCGATCACCGTATCCGTATCTGCGTATTGTATCAAGCCCCGTATTAAAGTTATACAATACGCAGATACGGATACGGTGATCGGATCGGGCAAATGATACATGTCTGGACCCGCCTTTAAGGCGGGTATCATGTATCATGTAAAAGAGAGGCACTCAGAATAGTTATGTCATTATATGACCCGCTTGGCTTAGCCTCACCAGTCACAGTACGCGCCAAGCAAATACTCCAGGAAGCATGGAGAAGAGGAGTCGACTGGGACCAGCCACTCGATACAGACCTGGCCACATCATGGAGAAGTTGGATCCGACACTTGGAAAACCTCAAAGACATCACAGTACCGAGATGTTACCCGGGATATAGCGAAGCAACAGAGACCCAAGTCCATGTCTTCACCGACGCCAGCGAGAAAGCATTCGCCGCAGCAATATATTGGCGGATCTCTACGTCAGATGGCATGACGCACGTGAGCCTCGTCATGGCAAAGGCAAAGGTAGCACCACTCAAGCTGCAATCGATACCTCGTCTCGAACTGCAGGCCGCGGTGATGGGAACCCGCGTGGCTGCAGCCGTGATACGCGAGCACGGAGTAAAACCGGACTCCGTAACCTACTGGTCAGACAGCAAAACCGTGCTGACCTGGATTAGAAGAGGAGCTCGAGTGTACAAGCCTTTCGTAGCCCACAGAATAGCCGCTATAGAAGAAAATAGCAAAGTCGAAGACTGGCGATGGGTACCCACAAAAAGGAACGTGGCAGACATTGCCACTCGTGACGTACCATTAGAATTCAATTCATCACATGAATGGTACCGTGGCCCCAGCTTTCTCCATGAAGAACCGATGTCGTGGCCAACAGAAAAACCACCGATTGACGAACAGACGGGTGAAGAGAGAACCCTAACCGTCAATGACAAACAGAAAACAGACCGAAGACTCTCCGAGGTCATACCCGATCCGGCCAGATTCTCGAAGTGGGAACGACTCTTAAGAGCGACAGCGAACGTATTGCGCTTCGTCTCAATCACTCGAGGATCAACAGAGAAAACTTTCTACAAAAGAACACAGAAAGGCAAGGAATCGGATCCAGATTGGAGGAAACGTACAAAGACGGCTAAGCCCCCTCCTAAAGCATCAGTGACGTCCACAGTGACGTCAAAATATAATATAATAGAAGCCGAATACCTCCGACAAGCGGATAGGTTACTCGTGCAAACAGTACAGGAACAAATGTTCGACCGAGAACTGACGAGTCTGCGAGAGAACAAACAGATAGAAAACGACAGTCGATTGCGCCCGCTGCAAATAGAACTCACAGATGACGTCATACATCTGAGAAGTCGCATAGAAAAAACCGACGAGATAGCCGACGAAATCAAGCGTCCGCCTATACTACACGGCGATCACCGCATCACTCAGCTATACATAGATTGGACACACAGAAGTCTGCAACACAGTGGAACCGAGATGACAATCAACGAGGTACGTCAACACTACTGGGTTGTCAAGCTGAGGCCCACAGCGAAGATGATGGTGACACGCTATCTGCAGTGTCGCATTCGAAAGGCACACGCTCCTGTGCCCGCCACGGGCGACCACCCGAAGACTCGCCTGGCTCATCACCAGAGGCCATTTACGTACACTAGACTCGACTACTTTGGTCCACTCTCCGTCACCGTCGGTCGTCAGCACCAGAAGATATACGTGGCCCTATTCACGTGTCTCACCACCAGGGCAGTACATCTCGAAATTGCTGCCAACCTCAGCGCAGACTCGGCAATTCTAGCTCTACGCCGCTTCGCTGCGCGCCGGGGCTGCCCAACAGAAATATACTCCGACAACGGCACCAACATGCACGGCGCCGACAACGAGCTTCGAGACGCCTGCAGAGAAGAGGCTAGTCGTCGAGGCATCACATGGCGCTTCATAACTCCGTCCGCGCCATTCATGGGAGGCGCCTGGGAGCGCCTAGTCCGCTGCGTGAAGTCCGCATTATATACCGTACTCACAGAAAAACACCCGCACGAAGAGGTGTTGTCCACACTGTTGTGTGAGGCAGAGTATACGGTAAACAGCCGCCCGCTGACTGGCAAGATAGAAGAACGTTGTACGTGTGGTGCGGAGAACCTCAGTTCCCGGTACAGGACGTCAGCGCGGCTGGACGCAGTCGGTCGGTCACAGTTCACTTCGGAGGAGAAGAAGAAGGATAGACCTACCCCATCACAACCCCGTTCCAGTCGATCACGCCCGTCCGGTACAGTGAGTATATAAGCTCCTAACTTTTAAATATATAAGCTTACGACTATAGGTACATAAGGCTGTCTATGCGAGTTATATAATGCAAAATGCTCCGTCGCGAACATTTCTCCCGCCGTGCAGCGCAGTGACGACTCGTTGCGATGTCGGCGCGGCGCTGCATCTCGCCGGTGAGCGACGACTGTAGCTGTGACGCCCGTTGCCACGGTGACTGTTGCCTCGAAGCTCGCCGGCACGACGCCCGTCGCTCCGGCCCGTAGCTCCGACGCTCTGGACCATTTCGGTGGCGGGATCAGCCTCTTAACCGGAAGACTGCGGTGATGCGGCCTCGCGGCCACGTGTTGCGAAGCAGCTGGCCGTCTGCGATGAGCACAGGGTTGCCCACCTGCAGACCAGGGTCACGGCTGTGGCGCTCCCGCCGGTGTTGGAGCTCGGGTAGGTGCTCCCTCACCCAGCGGCGCCAGAACTGGTCGGCGAGCGCTTGTGAGCGCCGCCAGTGTTTCGTGCTGTTGACGTGTTGCTCGGTGAACACGCCGGGTGGTGCAGTCTGGCCGAACCACCGAGTAGGAAGTGGTGTAGCGACGATACGTATTTCAGCGGGCGGCTGATGTTTACCGTACTCTGCCTCACACAACAGTGTGGACAACACCTCTTTGTTGGTGTTTTTCTGTGAGTACGGTGTCTGTGTCGAGTGACTGATTACGGTCGACTCGTTATCTCCATACTTTTTAGAGCATTTGCTTGGCGCGTACTGTAACTATTGAGGCTACGCCAAGCACTATTTCGCATGCCTCTTCTTGGTGGGCACTTCTTTTCCTAAGACGCCCCTCGGTGGACGCGCTAGGGTCAGGTTGAAACCTAGCGTGTCTGCACTTGGTCTCCAGATTGAACCAAGTATCTGTGTGTCGCCGATATTGACGACTTCTGTCTGCGCTTGCGACGGCTCTATGTTTTCTGTGACGTCATTCGATACCCATTTTTAAATTTCAAAACGGGCCTGTTGGTGTATTTTCTTCACCGCTTTCGCTATGCGCGTCGCCTCTTCTGTGGTTCTGTAGCTATCCAGGCTGCTTCTGGATGCTGTTCTATCTTCGCGCTTCAATTTTAGCGAAGATAGCTGTGGACGGTGAGCTTGCCGCGCCGAATATGATTGCATCACTCGATATTCGTCGGGGGCTCCCTCTCTTCTGTTGCCTCTCCACGGATATTGGAGGGCGTTTATGTCCTCTTGTCGGACTTTATTTGTGGGTATGTCTTTTCTAAGACGCCACTCGGTGGACGCGCTAGAGTCAGGCTCAAACCTAGCGTGTCTGCCCTTGGTCTCCATACTAGACCAAGCACGTTTTCTGTGGTGCATCCTTGCGCTTACAGGTGTGCACGGTGGGCTGGCCGCGCCGAATATGATTGCATCACTCTATATTCGGCGGGGCTCCCTTTATTCTATTGCCTCTCCACGGACATTGGAGGGCGTTCATGTCCTCTTGTCGGACTTTATTTGTGGGTATGTCTTTTTGATGGGCCCTCTGTTGCGTTGAAATTCTTGGCGGGAGCAAAGGCGCTGCAGAAGCGGGCTTGTTCAGTGATGAATTCGCTGAACAACGAAAGGTCAGGTAACGACTGATACTGTCCCTGCCTTCTGAATCTTGCTGTATTCTTGACATCATTGAATTTTTTTCGAGTTGTTACATAAATGGCTCGAAACGACAACCATTCTGTGTGCACACACAGAATGGTTGAAAGTTCGGTAAGGTCATGATGACCTTCGACGGCGTGGAAGAATTCTGTTCTGTTTTTCTGTCAGCTAGCGATACTATAGCTGCTGTAAGGTCCGTTATGAACGGCTGTAATCTGTTTTCCCCGTCGTCTTCTATTTTCTTCGGTGGTGCCATCTGTTTAGTCACTTCATCGACTTTCGGCTCTAGTTCCGGTACTTGCGTTCGACGAGAGTCCACTATCGGTACGGAGTTCACAGGGGGAGACCGTTGCTGCTCGCAGCTTCTATCTATTCTATTTTGCTCGCAGCTTCTGTCTATTCTATTCTGCTCGCAGTTTCTGTCTATTCTATTACGGATGTCTCCCTCAGCGGTGTTGGTCTCTCTCTGATCAGGAACAGGTTCAGCTGCCTCTTCCAGCCAGGAACGCACGTACTCGTCGTTCAAGTTTCTATCTTCTATATAATCGTCCTCCGATTCTTGTTCGGCTCTCTGTGCAAGCTCCAACTTAATCTTGAGTAAGTCTTCGCGTGCCTTTGTGACTCTTCTATAAGACCGCGTCGTCCTTCCTACGGTCGACGGCGGCTTGCTATGTTCGATACGTTCAATACGGGCGTCACCCCGGGTAGTCACCGGCAGGGTTCGGCTGTATGTTCTATCTGTCGGCTTCAGTGTACTATCTGAAGGCGTTTCAAATCTGGTTCCCTTTCTTGAGGTTGGCATGATTCAGATCCTCAAGTCGATTCTTCAAAACTGTTCTATGTCCCTGGGTAAGGCTTCAGTAAAACTTGAACTAAAGTTTTTTCTTCAAACTGTTTCTATGTTCTCGGATAATTCTTCAAAGTCCCCAATCTTCAAAGTCCAGAGTTGCTCTGAATTTTCTAAGTGTAAAATTTTCAAAGTCCAAATTCTTCAAAAATTTTCTATGTCCCGAATCGATCTATATTTTCTATGTGTAGAATCTTCTCAAATCAAAGTCCAAATTCTTCAAAAATTTTGTATGTCCCGAATCGATCTATATTTTCTAAGTCTCAGTATGAATCTTCAAAATTTTTTATAAGTGCCAGCTTCTATGTTCGAAAAATTTTCTAAGTGTCGGGTTCAGTTGTCAAAATTTTTCTTCTAAGTCCCAAGTTCAATCAAAAAAGTCCCAGGTTTGGTCTTCAAAATATGTTGACGGATAGCCTCGGATCCGCCTCAGGGTGAGTCCTTAAGGGTTGGTTCTTGAAGGGTAGTTTTCTTCAAGGGTAGTCCTCACGATGAACCACGATGCTGAGCTTAAGGCTCAGCTCACAGGAACGTCAATCGACGATTGACTTCGGATCTATTTCGGATGAGTCTTCAAGGGATGATTCTTGAAGGGTTGATTCGGGAACGAGTACCAAATGACTGACTGTTACGAAACAAGATGCGGAGTACGGATGTTTGGCTCGGACGTGCCAAACTATATCGAAGGGGCTTCGGCTTGATTCTTCAAAGCTTGTTTCTTCAAGGGTTTATTCTTCAAGGGTTGATTCGGGAACGGATACCAATTGACATACTGTTAAGAAACAAGATACGGAGTACGGATGTTTGGCTCGGACGTGCCAAACTATATCGAAGGGGCTTCGGTTGATTCTTCAAGGCTTGTTTCTTCAAGGGTTGATTCGGGAACGTATACCAATTGACATACTGTTTAAGAAACAAGATACGGAATGCGTATGTTTGGCTCGGGTGTGCCAAACTATATCGAAGGGGCTTCGGCTTGATTCTTCAAGGTTTGTTTCTTCAAGGGTTGATTCTTCAAGGGATGATTCGGGAACGGATACCAATTGACATACTGTTAAGAAACAAGATGTACGGGGTGCGGAAATCCGGCATTCGAAGGACCAAAAAATGTACCGGACGGGCGTGATCGACTGGAACGGGGGTTGTGATGGGGTAGGTCTATCCTTCTTCTACTCCTCCGATGTGAACTGTGACCGACCGACTGCGTCCAGCCGCGCTGACGTCCTGTACCGGGATCTGCGGGTCTCCGCACCACACGTACAACGTTCTTCTATTTTGCCAATTACTTGCTGTCTTCGAGGTAGATTGGGGTGCAGGATGAATGCTTACCAGGGTTAAATAATAGGCAGGAATTTGACAACACTGCAGCTAATGGTTTAAGGGCAAATTCGCGAGTACTGTGATTCTATTTATAGTTTCTATATTTCTTCTGCCGGTGACTACGAGTATCTATTTTTGAACAATTTACTAAGGTACGAGGTTACCTTACCGTAACGAGGCCCAAAAACCACTAACCGTTTCGGTTTTATTTAGCTGTACATTTTCACTATAGTTCATACACATTTCTGGCTATATCTAGGTCTATTCTAGGTCTGGATAGGGGTTGATGCACCTCTATGCAAATCCCCCGAAATTCCCCGTCGAACGGGGTGGAAACCAACCCTTCAACCCTGCCCACTAGTGGGCTTGTTGCATTTAACTGTCGAAACTGTTTACAAGTTTGGACTTGTTTACTATTAAGGGTTGATTTCCCGGAAAACTGTGCCCCATGGGCTATGAAACTATCTATATTCGGGTAGGTGCATCATCCCTCTATCCAGATACACAACTTATGAAGCCACCCCTCTAAGGCTGGAGGTACTGTAGGTCAGGAACCCGGAAGGGGATAAAAATCTGTGTTTTTCCTTTTTTAAGTTTGCGGCTTTATGCCTTGCCTGACCATGAAGATGTGTACATGTCTGGATAGGGCTGAGTGCCAGGTTTCCAGTGCCTATGGTTTAAGACCTATATTCCCAGATTTTCTATAGGCTTAGTAACGAAGGTGTCTGTAAGTGGTGGTTTTCTCTATCCACCCTACTATCTTTGAGTGTAAAATGTCTATTATTTGTGTACCTTCGTTATGGTTGATTTCCATCAACCAATCAGAACACGCCTTTTGGGTGCTATTGGGAATGTGTAGGGGAAATGTGTAGCCCTACCTATCTGTTTTAATTTTCTATGAAAATAAGTTTTCCCCAGAACATCTTTTACGTGTTTGGGAAAAACGACAAATATACGGTTTTAATCGATTACATAGCTTACAAACTATGGCTATGCGAGTACATAAGCTCCTAAGTTTCAGTACATAGGCTTACGACTATAGGTACATGGGCGCTATCTATGCGAGTTACACAATGCTATGCTTCTCCGCGAGTATTTCTATGACTATGTGAGTATATAAGCTCCTAACTTTTAAATATATAAGCTTACGACTATAGGTACATAAGGCTGTCTATGCGAGTTATATAATGCAAAATGCTCCGTCGCGAACACTGGTGAATAAAAAATTTTTTCGAGATATCTATTTCTGATGCTGCACAGTAAGTTGAAACAGCCGACTTATGCAAAAGAACTGTTCTATATGCTAGATTATCTTTTAAAAATAATTTTGCCAATAACCTAGCAACTTGCTGGCCGTCAGGTGCTTTCGGATTAATTTTGTTGGCATCACACCATAATAACCACCTCTTAATTGGAGCACTATAAGTTAAAGTAGATGTCCACCAGCTACTTTTTAATAAATTCCGTTCTTCAGTGGTCCAGTGAGCAACTTTATCGGCCCACCCCCAATTTTCCAGGCAACTAGGGACAACTTGTCCACTTGTGCTGGAAAGTTGCCTGTTGTCCAATCTATTAGAACCTTCCGCAGGTTCTTTATTGGAACTGGCTCTGCTATGGCCCTCGCTCTCAGGTCGGGCAGCCAGAAACACTTGGTCCACTCCGGTTTTATGAGGATATAAGTTCCTTTTGCATTGTTTAGGTGAGCTAATACTCTTGGAATTAAGCTGGGTGGGGGAAACGCCCAGCCCAGCTTATAGTCCCATTGTCGGCTGAACGCGTCGCAGAAGATTGCGGAACAATCTGTGGAATCTAGCGTTACGTACCTTGGTACGACAGCCGTATTTCTTGACGCGAATAGGTCTACGTCTGGGACGCCCCACATTTTGAATATTGCCTCCGTGGCTTGGGGCAGAAGATGCCACTCTGGTACTTTGCGGCCTCGCGAAAGGCGATCCGCAATTCCGTTTAGCCTCTCCGGGAGGTAAGTGGCTGACAGAGTTAAATGCAGTTGCGGAGCCTGATTGTTAGTCCTAACAGTGTTAGGGAATGCGTCCCCCCCTCGTTTTTGAGGTATGCAACTAGAGTTCTGTTGTCTGATTGTATATGGATATGCGCACCTCGCAAAGTCGTCCGCCGACTCGTGATGGCCGCCAGTACCGCATACATCTCCTTTAAGTTTGAATGCCAAGGTACTTGATGAGGGGCCCACTTCCCGGATAGGTAAGTATTGTTTAGCTGAGCTCCCCATCCTGAGTCTGCTGCATCCGTCGTCAAGAAGTGAGTCACACTCTTTTTGACTATTGGTGTTGAGCTGTGATCCACAACTTCTAACCACCATTTCAGGTCTTGCTGAACGGGTAGAGGAAGATGCCTTCTTTCTCTTAGTCTGTTTTGATTGAATGACTTTAGAAATAGTTGGGTTCTGCGACAGTGCAGACGACCCCCTGATATTGCGTAATTTGCAAAGTTCAGCAAACCTAATAAACTTTGAGCTTCTCGTAGCGAACTGTTTCCATTGTTCAACATCTTGGAAGTTATTAGTTTTATGTTTTTTACCTTCTTGGAAGGAAGTTTTACACAGTTTTGTTGTGTATTCCAAACTAGGCCAAGATATTCTAGTTCCTGTGAAGGCTCCAGAACAGACTTCTGGTAATTTATGTGCCATCCTAAGGTTTCCAATAATCTCAGTGTTTCCGAAACCTGAGAAACTAGTACTGACCGATCCTGATTTGCTAGGAAAAAAACGTCCAAGTACACAATTATGCGGAAACCTTTTTGATTGGATTGTATCACTCTGTTGCTGTTCATGCATTAACGGATTAGACTGCGTCGATAGGAAAGGTAAGTTAGTTAAATAAGAGGATATAAACCCAACTTGATGAGAGTTTCAACACGAGGATCCGAACATGTCTGAACTTGTCTGTACTTATGTGAAACTTTTCGTCTTTTGTTGGGTGGAGGTGATGCAATGCCTTCCTCATCCTCCGAGGATGAAGAAGATGAAGGTGATGAGGACGAGTCCTCAATTCGCTTCTTATTCGAACGTTGATCTCCATCCGAAGCATCAACATTCGAACTTTGCTCACCTCCAACACTTACCGGTACAATTTCGTCCGCACTCATCGTAAAATACTAAATCGCAATTGAAATTGCCACTGTGTGTTAAAGAAATACCGCAAATTATTGTAATTAATCAGTTTTTTGTTACTTGGAAAATTTTCCGATGTTTTACCGGCAAAATTTACAAACGCTATGACTTTGACAGCTTCGCATCAAACGTCTTTTTTGATTAGAAAAGGACGCATGCTGGTGAAAGAGAGGGACAGGTATATAACCATGGACAATTTGGTAAGTTTTTATCCATAGACTAACTAATTCCTATAAAGGCGAATTTACAACAGCTTTCTTCAAGTTCAAGTTCAACACTGTGTGTTTTAGCACAGCACATAATATCAGCATATATGCAAACAAAAAAAATAAATTATCTCCCGACGCCATAAAGAAGGCTGTTAAAGGCAGCATGCACAGAGCGGTCCACGCAGCAGAAGACCGCATGGATACGCGTCGTGTGGTCGCGATCCTCAGCATTGAAGAAACGACGCAGAAGAAGAAAAATGCGAACATCATATAAGAAGACCACTCAAACCCGCATTATTTTACGAATTTTCTAAAAATTGACGATGGCATACACCACAATCAAGAAATGGTTAGGTTATTTTAGAAGATAGCCTGAATTGTCTCGTTGCTTCAGAATTAATTCATTACTTCTGTGAACGGGAAACCTACCGACCAAGCAGACCGATAATATTGACAAATGACTAAAATTAAAAGATACCGATAATATTGACAAATGATTTTGGGAAAAATAAGGAAAATATTTCCATGAAAATGCAAAGGAAGAAAATGATAGATACTATCCGATAAAATTTTATGATTTCTATTATATGTAATTATAAATATGTAATTTCTAAAAAACTTTGCAAAAGCACTCGGTTGAAAGTCATACGTTTCCAACAAACTGTCATAGTAGCTGAAATAAGATTTCGGCCGACATGGCTAAAACTGTTCAATTCCCTGTGAAGCAACAGCTCAGGGCCAAAAATTATCCGTTCCGGGTTTCACCCTCGAGTGGATCATGGGAAACTGTAGATACCCAGGCAATGATGCCAGAGGAGAACTCGCGAAGAGAGTTTCCGAGACGGTACTGCTGGACCTGTACCCACTTCTCCTCTTACCTTTCTCACTGATTAGTACATTACTTTGCCAGAGATCAACTGAACTTCAAGACAACAGATGATCACGGGCTACATATTACAGGCAGTCAAAATAGCCTGTACCTGCGACTAACTAAGCGATTTCTCAACTCAAGTAGATATACCCTCCAAATAAGGATGAAAAGGAATCGATATAATTACGGGCCCCCTAAAAATGTTTTTTCAACATAGGCACTGATCGATGATTTAAAAAAGGTGGCTGGCAGCGGATGGATGTGGACTGCACAAGACCGAGATGGTTGGCGCTTTTTGGGAGGCTTACATTCAGCAGTGGACGGCAATTGGCTGAAATGATGATGATCATGATAGTCGCCATAGACAGTCCAATGTACAGAGGTTGCTTCGATACCGACAAATCAGTCGCCGACTTCATTCTGAAAATGAGGCCTTTGCTACCCGACGTGCAAAAATCCTCGGAACGATGAGGGCGCTCAGCAAACCCTATGTGCGTAGCTTCGCTGGCTAACCTAGCCAGGACTCCTAAGCACAACGGCACGAATGGGAGTCTAAGTGCGGATAAAGGAATCTCAACCGTACTCTCTCCGTTGCGGGGGTAGTCTTTTCTTCTGAATAGAGTTTCCCATTTCAACTTTATATTAGAGCTATATAAAGTTGAAATGGGAATGCGTGTTAACAACCCTAGCAACTTTCTTCAACATCGTGTATAGAAAAACAAACTCAGAACTAATATTTAGACAGTTCAACTTCAGATTCCATAGATGGCGTTATGTATATTTTGATCTCATTTTTTTAAATCGTCAACAGGCGTCCGCTTACATTTGCTAAGCTTAACTTGAGTTGCTCAAAAATGAATCTTTACGGGCCTAGGGCCTGGGGTCACGTCATACCACCCGCGAGCAGCTGGCGAAGTCCCATGGTAGAAGAGTCACGAAAAGAGTTGAATTAGATTGGTTAATCGGATGTCTAACTAGGTTCTAAAAACTTAAATCGTTTCGATTTACGTTCCCGATTCGAAATAAATAGAGAATTAAATTGATCAAATAGTTTCTTAACTTTGTATTGAAGAATAGCACCATTCATATAGCGCAAAATAATATCAGCATAGGGAGCGTGCAGAAACTATAGATGGCAGCACAGAAATGTCAATGTCAAGTATGTTTCAAGTAAAAAATTCGAAATAGCTACGCTAGATGGCACAGTCTTCTTCGCGCACGTTCCCCTAAACTGACCGCGCAGGAACCACAGGTGGCAGCACATAAGCGTTAATGTTAAGTATTCTGACCCTTAAAACTTCGAATATGCGACACTAGATGGCATAGTTCACGCCGTGCACGTGCAAGATCAAATATGCAAAAATATGACCTTTTTGTGGCCCGACGCCATAAAGAAGGCTGTTAAAGGTAGCACGCACAGAGTGGTCCATGCAGCAAAAGACCGCATGGATACGCGTCGTGTGGTCGCAATCCTCCAAGAAAAATGCGAACATGATATAAGAAGGCCACTCAAACGCGCATCTCTTTACGAATTTTCTTAAAAATTGACGATGGTATACACCACAATCAAGAAATGGTTAGGTTATTTTAGAAGATAGCCTGTGTTGTTCCGTTGCTTTAGCATTAATTCATTACTTCTGTGAATGGGGAGCCCACCGACCAAGCAGACCATCGTACTTATAATATTGACAAATGTTTTTGGGAAAAATAAGGAAATTATTTCCATGAAAACGCAAAGGAATAATTAATAAATTGAAAGACACCATCCGATTAAATTTTATGATTTCTATTTAAATACGTAAGTAATTTCTAAAACACTTTGCAAAGGCACTCGGTTGAAAGTCACACGTATCTGATAAACTGTCATAGTAGCCGAAATAATATTTTTGCTGATTGCTCCGGCATGGCTAAAAACTGTTCAATTCCCAGTGAAGCAATAGCTCAGGGCAAAAATTATCCGTTGCGGGTTTCACCCTCCAGTGTATCATGGGAAACTGTAAATCCCCAAGCAATGACGTCAGAGACGAACTCGCGAAGAGAATTACCAAAACTGTACTGCTGGACCTGTACCCACTTCTTCTCTTACCTTTCTTACTGATTCCTACATGAATTTTCCAGAGATCAACTGAACTTCAAGACAACAAATGATCACGGGCTACAAATTACAGGCAGTCAAAAATGGCAATGTTAAGCCTATACATGCGACTAACTAAAGGACTTCTCAATCCAAGTAGAAATACCCTCCGAACAATAATAGAAGTTGACTGTTCGTATATCTTATGTTACAATGGGCCTCATCAGAAGGCTTAAAGCCACTTAAAGGGCAATGGAGAGGGTAGGGTAATGCTTGGAGTTTCCTTGCGTGATCAAAACAGGAATGATAATATTCGTAGAGAACCAAGGTTACTACATAGCCCGAAGGATCGCCAAACTAAAGTGGCAGTGGGCAGGGCACATTGCTCGCAGAACAGATGGTCGTTGGGGCTGAAAAGTTCTGGAGTGGCGACCGCGTATCGGAAGACGCACCGTTGGAAGGCCTCCCACAAGGTAGACCGATGACCTGGTGAAGGTTGCGGGTAGCCGATGGATGCGAGACGCACAGAACCGGTCATTGTGGCAACGCCAACATAGGCCTCCCCCAAGGGGAGGCCTATGTCCAGCAGTGGAGGTCTTTCGGCTGATATGATGATATCTTATCTTAGCGAAATCGTTTTACTAAACGACATACACGCAAACGAAGTCGCGTGCAACAGCTATCTATCTTTTTCTAATCTTCTAATGTATTAAAATCTCGGATTACAGTGTACACCTATTCTGTAACAACATTTACGTGTCTCGACAGCGGAATCCGAGGTGAGTATAAACATAAGACCTCACTATGCTGTGTGCAATGATTCCGCGCCTGACGCCCGCCCGTGACGGACGTGCCGCTCCCCGCCGCTCGTCCGCTATCAGTGTGCGTTCGCTCTGTCCCGCTCTCGCCGTGACGTCATCAGTGGTCGTTGACTACTACACCCGATCCGAAGCCGCCTTTTTCAAGGCAGTGGACGACATCTGTTTCTTTTGCAAATAGTTCGAAAAACGTATTGCCCCTTCAGGGAAAATCCACAGTTTCGTGGTACTTGGTGGAAAACCTCACGGTGCCAACGAAACCAAGTGGTGTGGACCCGACACACCTACCAAGCCCCTTTAGGACTTAGGTAAAGTCGGAAGGGCGTTGGACCCGCGGCCTTGGGAGGCCTCCTAGTCGCGACCAACCGCTTAACCCCGCTCTTTTTCAGCTACACACCTAGAGCTGGTTGGGTGTGTCTACCCCTTCACTCTAGACCCAGTTAGGGCCCGGTTCGCACAATAAGATTGGCGACCGGTTACAAGCTTAGGGCTCACCAATAGGTACTCACCTCCCAGTCTATACCCGACTGGGAGGGTTACACATCCCCGGGCCCGTTCACCCGGGGAGCTAGAAATAGGTCCCCCTCGGGGGAAAACCACCATTTTCCACTAGGAATTCCCATTATGATGACGGACGCCGTTATTGTAGCGATCGTCAGGGAAGTCCTCTTAAAGGACCCCGACTTTCTTGCCAAGTATGGCAAGAAATTCACGGAGATGCAACATGCATCCCCAGCCATCGAGTCGAGTGTTGCTGATTTCACCGACGCTTTAGAAAGTCCCCTTTCTCCCCCGTTTGCAGAAAGGCAAGCTACCTCAAGTTGGGTACCGAAACCGGTACCACTTGTCGCCACCGTCCCTACAATCAAACCGGCCTTTGTTGCCGCCGCCAAATCCCCTATTGTCTCAAAGACAATAGACAATGCGGCTCCCCCGTCTCTTCCAAGAAACCGGCCTTTGTCGATTCCGGCCGCGGCTCCCGCCCAAGGCCCTTCCAAGAAACCGGCCTTTGTTGCCGCCGCCGCTAAACCCTCTATTGTCCCAAAGACAATAGACGCCTCGGCTTCCGCCCCTGTTCCCACAAACTCTAATGACCCGATAGACATGGACACATCAGTGCCATGCTCGAACCCGCCATCTGACTCAGAAGGCAGCTCTTCCGATGCCTCTTCTTCTGAGGATGACTTTCAGCTAGTCACCTCAGGAGGAAAGAGGAAGAAGCAAGCCAAATCGTCCCAGGCCAACAAGGCCAAGAAGTCCGTAGCGTCTTCAAAGACCTCCACCCCCACCACCTCCACTGCCCCAGCAGCACAGGCAAGACGGCCGGCTAGTCCCAATGCCCCTACTTCTGCTTCCCAAAAGAAGCAACGCCCCCCACCGCCTGTGTACATTCAGGACAAGTCGAAATGGACCGATGTCTCAAAGATGTGTGTTGATCGCAAGATCAACTACACAAATGCGAAAGCTTGCCAAAATGGCATCAAAGTTGCTGTCCCGACAGCTAACGATTACCGGGAGCTAACCCACGCCCTGCGTGAAAGGAACATTTCCTTTCACACTTATACCCTTCGGGAGCTACCCGAGTAGTGATAAGACGTATCCCAAAGGAGATCTCTACTGACGACGTCAAAGAGGATCTCCTTGCACAGTCCATCCCAGTGTCCGCCGTCCATCGCTTGCACAAAGCAAGGGGAGGAGAACTCTACGACATGGTGCTGGTTGTGTGCGACCCCACCGAGGGCCACCACCCGATTTTTAAAATAAAATCGGTCTGCAACCTATCTGGCATCCAAATCGAAAAGCCTTTCCGCCCGACAGTAGTTGGCCAGTGTCACCGCTGCCAACTATATGGGCACTCACAGCGTAACTGTTTCGCGAAACCCAGATGCGTTAAGTGTTTGGATGAGCACAGTACCAGCGAGTGCCCCCGCCCCAAAGACCACTCACAGTGCGCAGAGCCTCCCAGCTGCGTACTATGCGGTCAGACCGGTCACCTGGAAAACTACCGTGGGTGCCCCAAAGCCCCCAAGATTTCCCCCAAACTGGCAAAGCGTGCCAACGCCCGCCAGCTACGTGAGTCAGGCCCAGAGAGAATTCCCTCCTCTCAGTTGCCCGACCGGCTAGCTCCACAGAGGCCCTCTCCGTGGAACCAGCTCAACCACCAAAAGGCATTCCCAGCTTTGGTGGCCTCCCCCGCCCAGCCCATCCCAGCGCTAATGGCTAAGCCCATCCCAGCGCCGACACCCGCGCTTGCGTCCGCAGTTGTCCCAGCTGCTGCCCAGTCTGCGCCACAGCGCACTGCTGCTCACCAACCTGCGCCTCAGAGCGGTGTTGCTGCTGCAACAGTGCGAGCGCGTCCCATCCCCACAACCAACACGGTCAAGAACCCTGGTGTAGGCCCCACAATCCTGGAGGCTTACAGCTTGTTCATGACCCGTGCTGCAAGGGCAATGTCGGACGAGTTGAATGCGACCAGAGGAAACGATGGTCAATTAAAACTCTCCACCAGAAAGGCGCATGAGATATTCACCGCCTATAAGTCCATTACGGACGCTCTGGACGCCATGGATGCAATTGATGACTAATCAATGGATAAGTCACGCATCAACACCACCAGGCCCAGATCATTCAAACTAGGGTTTTCCAATGCCAATGGCATTAGTAACCAGCGCGATGAAATCGCCAAATTCCTCCGCGATCATCAGCTAGACATCCTCCTCATACAGGAAACATTCCTAAAACCCCACCGCAGCGACCCTAAAATTGCCAACTACCGCATAGTTCGCAACGATAGGTCGCGTTGTCACGGCGGTGGCACTCTCATTTATTATAAAAAGGAGCTGTACTGCATTCCCTTGATCTCTCCCACAACTCGCTCTCTGCTCGAATACTCAGCCTGTCGGCTAGGCATGACTGGTCATCAACCGATCACCATCATCTCCGCCTACTACCCGCCGCCCTCGACCTCGTCTCCCACGCCTGACGACCCAAATGCACTCGCTAGTGACTTCACCACCCTCTTTGGCTTGAGTGACTCCGTTATTTTAGCGGGTGACCTCAACGCCAAGCATCCCGCGTGGAATTGCATCACTGCAAATGCCAGAGGGAGGGTAGTGTACAACCTAGGGGAAACCCTAAACTATGACGTCATCGCTCCGATGACTCCCACTCACTTTCCTCATGATCCCAATCAGAATCCTGATGTCCTCGATGTGGCGTTGCTGAAGAATGTAAACCTCCGTTTGCAATCTATAGAAACGCTACACGAGCTCAATTCTGACCACCGTCCAGTGATCATGCACCTAGGCTCCCGCTCGGGGCAGCTCGATCCCGACCAGCCTCCCCCGTCTCAAGTGATCACCGACTGGAGGAAAGTAAGCGAAAGACTGAAATCCACCAAGTCGCCTCACCTAGACACCATCCCCGATCATATTGTCTCAGTCGCTGACACGACGGCGGCAATCGACTCGCTTACGGATCACGTACAACTCGTCCTGAACGAATGTTCAAGGGAGATTCCAGTGGTGGAAGACCACCGCTGGAAGCTCCCGGACGATGTTCGGAGTCTGATAACCGAGAAGAACGCAGCCATCCGTGCGTATAGTTCTTTTCCCTGCGATGCGAACAAAGCTCACATGCGTAACTTGCAGCGTGCTGTGAGGAAACGCACTTCTGAGCTGCGTTCTGCGCGATGGGACAAGACGCTAAGCGAACTCGAGCCCACCCACCTCGCCTTTTAGCAACTTCAGAGGAAGTTACGATCCAAAGAAGAGGCCACAATGCCCCCTCTCATCCGCCCAGACAAGAGTGTCGCTTTCGACAACTCTGACAAAGCGGAATGTCTGGCCGACAGCCTAGAGTCCCAATGCTCTCCCAGCTCTCAACCGGTAGACAAAGCTCACCTCGATATGGTGGATGCCGAAGTCGAACGTAGAGTTTCCCTCCCACCAGTCGAAGATCCTGATGGTCCTCTCCCCCCCATCACTCCCGAAGAGGTGGAGGATATCATCAAAAGGCTTCAGCCTAGGAAAGCCCCTGGCTCCAACGGCATCACTAACAGGGTGTTCAAACTCTTCCCCGCTCAACTCATAGTGCTAATGACTGCCATCTTCAATGGCGCATTAAGCAATAACATGTTCCCCCAAGCATGGAAACAGGCCACTGTTATCGGTATCCCCAAACCAGCCAAAGCCCAAGTCTAATCCCGCCAGTTACCGTCCCATAAGTTTACTCAACGTTCTCGGTAAGATCTACGAGAGGCTTATTTATAAGCGGCTCAAAGACTTTGCCGAAGCAAAGAGTCTTATCCCTGACGAGCAATTTGGCTTTCGAACCGAACACTCGTGCATCCAACAAGTCCACCGCATCGTAGAACACTTAAGCGCTGGCTTCCAGCGTGGCTCGATGACGGGCGCCTTGTTCTTTGACATAGCGAAAGCATTTGACAAAGTCTGGCACAATGGCTTAATTTACAAGCTATACCAACTCGGCGTGCCGGACCGCCTCGTGCTTATCTTGCGAGACTTTCTGTCAAACCGCACCTTTCGCTATCGAGTCGAGGGTGCACTCTCGTCCCCTCACCCCATCCGAGCAGGAGTCCCCCAGGGCTCAGTGCTATCCCCCCTGATCTTTACGCTGTTTACCAGCGATATCCCCAAAAGTATCAAGGCTCAGTTGGCCCTTTTCGCTGACGACACGGCCATGTACTATACCGGTCGTGACCCTGACTCTATCGCCCGCACTCTCCAGACTTACGCAAACATCTTGGGCAGATGGTTCAAAAAGTGGAGAATTGAGGTGAACCCCGATAAGAGTCAAGCGGTTCTGTTTTCGAAACCGCGGCATAAGCCCCCCTCACCCCGTCCTATCACCATGTATGGCAAGTCGATTCCTTGGGAAAAGCAAGCCAAATACTTGGGGGTCATCCTGGACAGACACCTCACCTTCGCGAAGCACATAAGGCAGGCCCGTTCACGCGCCGCCTTCGCCCAGGGTAGGCTTCACTTTATCACGACCGCCCACAGCAAATTGTCACTCAAGTGCAAATTGCGACTCTTCACTGCGGTCATCCGACCCATCATGACGTACGCTTGCGCTGTCTTCGCACACGCAAAGCCTCGTCACCTTCATAGGATGCAGACGCTCCAAAATCGTTTCCTCCGTAAGATCACGGGAGCCCCCTACTATGTCCGCAATAAGACTCTCCACGTAGATCTCAAATTGCCCACCATACAGCAGTTCATGAAACGCATTACAAAGCGTTTCTTCGATACTGCTGTCAAACACCGCAACCCCCTTATTGCATCGTCCGCCCGATACGAACCCTCCCGCATCTCAAAAATCCGCCGTCCGAGGCACACCTTAACCACCCCAGATGACTCTACCACTCTCTTACAAGAAAGTCGTAAAGAAACAAGTACAATCAAAACAAGACCGTCGTCCTTCCGACCTCGCCGCCGAGGCCCGTCGCGATCTTCTCTTCAATGTCCACCCCGACCCTTGCTCGAGCCAGCCCGCGCCGCTGAGCCTGTAGCTTTAAATTCGCCCCTAAATAATCAATGTTCGATCCAGCCCGTCCCTAGCTGTCCTCCCCCCAGCGATGCCCTAAGCCGAGGTCCGTACCCCACAGGGGGTGCCCTTAGCGTATAATCGCTTAGCTTGTAAGTTTTTAAATAAGCCCTGGCTGGAGGCTTTAATATTATATTAAGGCCACCACAGGAAAGTCCGGTTAAGCAGTCCACAACCTCCTAGGTTGACCTGCGAGAGGCAACACGCAAAAAAAAAAAAAAAACTGTGCAATAAAGTTCACTTTGTGAGCTAGGTATCTCACTCAGGTGAAGCTCGATATCGAAATGGTTACTTGGTTGGTTTTGGTTGGTTGGTTCATAAACTTTCTAACGCAATTCAGTTATTTCTGCCTGGTAATCATTTTCTCATGTTGCTGAGCTGATGATGGAAGGTATAAATTAGGATCTGATGATGAGATCCCATGAAAAATGTTTGTTCAGCTATATTTTCGTCAAATGTCAGCCGATTTGGATGATTTTTTTTTTGTTTGGAAGAGTATTTTTCTGGACTGGTTCCATTTCAATTTGGTGAAGATCTGACGAAGAATTTCGGAGGTAGGCAACGTAACACTCCAATAAATGATAGCAAATGGATCGGGATTGCTGAAATCGCATTTCTTTTTACTGTTTACTCCAGTTCTTAACATAACATCACGCCGGTACGTAGTTAATGGGTATGCAGGTAGGTACCATTAACACTTTAATTTCGGAAGTCGGTGTCAAAAAACGAAAAAATAACCAAAAACACCGACTTCCGAAATTAAAGTTCTTTTATTTCTTCCGAAGTTATTTTGTACTTAAAAATAACAAAAAAAAACTTTTTACAAAAAATACAACCGACTTCCAAAAACAAAACACTACAAGGTACAAAATAACTTCGGAAGAAAGACAAAAACATTATACACCGACTTCAAAAATTTAAGTTTTTGTCTTTCTTCCGAAGTTATTTTGTACCTTGTAGTGTTTTTGGAAGTCGGTTGTAATGTTTGTAAAAAAGTTTTTGTTTTTCAATTTTTTGTGGTACCTAGGTACCTGCGTACCCATTAACAGCGTACCGGCGCAATGTTATGTTAAGAACTGGTGTAAACACTAAAAAAGCATGCGATTTCAGCAATCCCGATCCCTTTGCTATCATTTATTGAAGAAATCCGTTGCCTATCTCCGAAGTTCTTCGTCAGATCTTCACCAAATTGAAACGGGACCAGTCCAGGAAAATACTCATTCAAACATAAAAGGAATCATCCAAATCGGCTGACAATTGGCTAAAGTATCGCTGAACAAAACATTTTTGATGGGATCTCATCATCAGATCCTAATTTATACCTTTCATCATCAACTCAGCAACATGAGATGATGATTACCAGGCACAAATATCTGAGTTGCGTTAGAAAGTTCATGAAAAACATTGTATGTGCCTATAAAATTTGAGGGTTGCCCTCGATTTTCGTGGGATCCCATCATCAAATTCTGACAATGGGACCAATCGAGAGGTATACCCTTTCAGATGAATCAAACATTTTTCAAATCGGTTCATAAATGACGGAGTAATGAGGTAACAAACATTAAAAAAAAATACAACCGAATTGAGAACCTCCTCCTTTTTTGAAGTCGGTTAAAAATAGCCGCATCAATTCTTTTCTCGAAGATAGATTTGCACATAAACGTATAATGCTCTCTTCATCCATTACATCCATTTTTGATTGAATGAACGTTAACACTTCATTAATCACTTATTACAGTGAGCACATTTTACAGTATAAGTATTTGATTACCTACATTGTAAACAGCTATACAAACAAACAGCAGAGTGCGCGCGTACAGTAAGCCATTAGGCGGTAAACAGTTTTGAACTTATTCAAAAAATTAGTCGAACATAGACCACACCCCTCGTATCTCCGAAAATACTGAGCTTAAAATTTTGAAAAAAACAATGGAGATTCTTTACCCATAGATTACAGAAAAACCTACAAGAAGTATATAGTGTTAAAAATTTAAAATAACTGCTGGACAGTCTGCTTGGTCAGTACCTGGATAAACACGTCTCGCTAAACGACGCGCAGTTCGGCCTCAGGCCTGGGCTTTCCACCGAGAGTGCTATCCTGTGCCTCAAGCAGACTGTACAGTATTACACGAGTAGAAAGATCCCAGTGTATGCGTGCTACCTTGATCTATCGAAGGCTTTCGATCTTGTGGCGTACGATGTTCTATGGGGTAAATTAAGGGATGAAACTTGTCTACCTAGGGACGTTGTGCTATTATTTATGCATTGGTATAACAACCAGAAGAATGTTGTAAGATGGGCAGGCTCGTTCTCGGGGGAGTACAGGCTGGAATGCGGGGTGAGCCTGACCTCTCCCACGCTATTCAACCCGTACGTTAACAGACTGATCGATGAGCTCAGCAGCACCGGTGTCGGGTGTAGATAGAGTGTGCGTGAATATCATCAGTTACGCAGACGATATGGTGCTGCTGAGCTTCAAGTGGTACCTTGCGAAGGCTTCTGAAAATTTGTGAGTCCTACGCGGTGGCTCATGGGCTCAAATACAACTCACGAAAGAGTGAAATAATGATTTTCAGGCCGGACAATAAGCGTTACACATTCGTTCCGAATTTCACTTTAGGTGGTATAGCTCTAAACAAAGTCGAGCAAAGTCGGCCACTGGGTCACCGAGGATCTTAAAGACAATGTAGATATTGAAAGGGAGCGCAGAGCGCTGTCTGTCCGATCTGGTCTGTCTGTCTGTCGCGCTTTCACGCCAATGCTACTAAACCGATTTAAATGAAATTTGGTACGCAGATACTTAGTAGGTATAAAGCTGAGAAAGGACATAAGCATTTTTATTCCGGGAGTATGCTACCTAGCAGGGATGTTACGGAGTCTCGATTCCAATTCCGATATGTCGGAACTTCCGATTGATCTTACACCTCCGGTTCCGTCTTCGGTTCCGCTATTTATGGAGTCAATTAATTTGATTTAATTAGCTAACTGTTATAAAAATGTGGATATTTTTGGTTGTGACACCTATATCAAATACTTTTATTAAAATTAAAGAGGCTGAGTGATTAATGTTTTGTACTATTGTAATGTGTTGTTTTGTTTCGTCTAATTTCTTGAATAACTTCAAAACCATTAATTTTAAAATTATGAAAAAAATTTATTACTACTCTCACAGTAAGCCCTTTCATTGTGTCTACACGTCCTGTTGGGTCGGGCGCTAGCTATCAACTTTCATATGTTTATTTATTTACAAAGGCGGACTTAATGCCTTAGGCATTTTCTACCAGTCGACCTTAGGATGGTGCAGAGACAACATGGCAGGTGCAATTTAAAGGAAAGACAAACGGAGTGGAAAAGAAATAAAATCATAAATACATAGATACATACATACACAAAAAAAAATAACGACGTTTAGAAAACACCAATTCAACGAATTAACGCTGTGATGATAAAGATAAAGATAAATTTATTTGCCCAAACATGTGTACACTACACATACAAGATTAAAAAACGTGCATGCAGGATAACATTAAACTAGAAAAGTTCAGACATGTTTACCACATACTATGGCGTCCAAATATTATGCAAAGTAAAGAATTAATTACAAATTATTATATTTGAATCACTATAAATGTCAATGGTAAAAATGAATTAATGTCAAAATTTTAATCAAATTTAAATTGTGCCAAAACTATTCAAATATATAAATTAGTCAAATGTCAAAATCAATGCAAAAATTATGTCAAAATTATATAAAATGTCAACCAAACAAAAAGAAAATAAAAATAAAAACCTATGTCAAATTTACTAATTTTAAATTAATACATATAAATATCAATAAAACGTCCTAAACAAAGATTATATGGATTATGTCAAAATAAATGATTCTGCAAGAAATTCGTTGATACTATAGTAAGCCTTGTTGCTTAGAAACATCTTTAGTTGATTCTTTAGTTTCACATTATCAAGCTCCCTCCAACTTTTCGGCAACTTATTATAAACAGTGGGAGCCATGCAAAAAACACTTTTGCCCATAAGACAGAGCTGACTTTGATCTCGCCTGTTTCTAGGGAATCTATCTGCCATTCGCGGAAATAGGTTTTTATTGTTTCTGACAAACATTACTGTTTCCAGAATATAAAGGGATGTCAATGTTAATATTCTATAGCGTATGAAATAGGGTTTACAACTATCGATAGTTTTTAACTTAAACATGGCCCTGAGGCATCTCTTTTGTGCTTTAAATACAATTTCTTTACTAGTTGAGTTACCCTAAAAGATAACCCCATATCTGAGAACAGATTCAGTTAGCCCGTAGTAAGCGGTTAATAAGGCATCTACGTTAACCGTTCGTGACAGCTTATGCAGGGCGTACGCACTACTGCTTATTCTTTTAGTCAGGACATCAATGTGCGCCTTCCAATTTAAATTCCGATCGATTGTCAGTCCTAGAAACTTAGTTGTATTAACTGTGTCAATTGTAATGTCATTATACAAGATTAGGAAGAGTCAATGAGCGTTGGCTAAAATGCATCATAACTGTCTTATTTAAATTTATTTTTAAATGGTTATTATCCACCCATTCTATAGTTTTTTGCAAAGTATTACTTATGTCCTCTTTATAAAAATCTATTTCATTGCAAGGTATTGTTATTGTACTGTCATCTGCGAATAATGTCACCGGATGTTTGATTGCCATTGGAAAGTCATTTATATAGATAGTAAAGAGCGGTGATCCCAGTATACAACATACAACGTCGCGTTCATCCGATAGAAATACTTCTTCTCTTTTGGTGCTAGTATTTAGTCTGCTTATTTCAGTAATCTGTTTTCTGTCAGTTAGATACGATTTTAAGAGCTCAAGGACGTTTTCTCTTACCCCGTAAGCTTCAAGCTTTTTCAGTAAAATATTATGTTGCACGTAGTCGAATGCCTGGGTCATGTCACAAAATATCGCACATACTGGTTTATTTGTATCCATATTTGTCATAATAGTATGCAAAAAGTGATAAATCGCCATGTTAATTGTCTTGTTTTTCCTAAATCCTTTTTATTCGTTACAAAGAATATTATTTTTCTCTAAATAAAAATTAAGTTCTCTATAAATGTACTTTTCAATTATTTTAGAGATAAAAATAAAAATAAATAAAATGTGTTTATTATCTTAAATCAATACAATTCAGTTGCCGGGGCTTCCCAGAAAGTAATCCGAAGATACTTTTGATGGGATAAACCTCGCTCTTCCTCGATTAATTTACAAATTGATTCGTTGTGCTAATTTGGTATAAGTTACACATTTTTTTTTTTTTATAAAACCAATAAAAGAGAAGTAAAAATCGTGTTTATGGCAGTGTGTGAAAAACTAGAGTGTGTTTGTATTAATGTGTGTTTATGAGTGTGTGAATGTATATTTTGTGTGTATGAGTGGATGTGTTTGTGAGTGGGCGTGTGTATGTGTGAATGAGGGAATGAGTGTAGAGGTGCGCTGGAAAGTGTGTGTGTGTGTGTGTGTGTGTGTGTGTGTGTGTGTGTGTGTTGGAGAGTGTGTGTATGTGTGTCTGTATGCATGAAGTTCAACCCAGAGTCACCAAAATGTCTTCCACGGCATCATAATCAAGTGTGAAGAGCCATTCCGTCAATGTCTTCTTACACCTATACAGCTGCATAGGGTAGATGTTAAGTATGCGATTTACTTTATTATAAACGCGTGGGGCTTGGGAGGGGTGTATGGGGTCCGTTGCCATCTTAAAGACCCAAGCTAACCTCACCTGCTAGCGGTGCACCCTGCTGTCCAACGGACGAGGCTCTGGCGAACCTGGTTTCCATCTTGTAGGGTTGTGGGGGTCAGACGGCTGGTCGCCCCACGTAAAACCAACTTCAGTCATATATGTATGGAGAGAAACAAGTTAGGTAAGGGTACTCGGTCTAGGGCGTCGCCGCATAACGACGCGCAGGCACATCGCCCTAAACTTGCGATAAGTGGGCTAGGGCTACCGTGTCAAGTACGGGCACGGCTAAAGAGGATAGTACCCAAGAAGAAGTTCCGCTTTGCCACCTGGAACATTGGCTCCCTAACCGGACGTTGCCAAGAACTCGCAGACGTACTTGCGAAGCGTCGGGTCCAGTGCGCCTTCCTTCAGGAGACGCGCTGGAAGGGAAATAAGTCACGTGACATCGGGCAGGGGTACCGGCTAGTGTACACCGGATCACCAGCGGGTAGGAGCGGAGTGGCCGTGGTGCTGTCTAAGGACCTTCAGGATGGACTCCTTGAAGTAGACCGATGCAGCGACCGGTTGATGCGAGTTAGGGTGCTGTTCGAAGGGTCGGTAACGAACCTAATCAGCGCCTATGCTCCTCAGACTGGTTGCTGTGAGTCTGAAAAGGAGGCCTTCTGGGATGAGTTCGAGGACGTATTACGCGCTATCCCGAATTCCGAAGGTGTTTTGGTTGGGGGGGATCTCAACGGTCACGTAGGTCAGTTTGCTGGAGAGTATGGACGTGTTCACGGTGGTTTTGGTTATGGCCAGCTAAACGCAGAGGGAGTCAATATACTTAGCACCTGCGCTGTGTCTGACCTAGCCATCGCGAACACATTCTTTCAGAAGAAGCCCCAGCATCTTATTACGTACCGTAGTGGTGCCTACTCAACCCAAATAGATTACCTGCTGGTGCGACGGTGCCACATTGGCAAGGTTACCAACTGCAAAGTCATCCCAGGCGAAAGCCTAACGGCTCAACACCGCCTCCTTGTCCTGGACTTTGCGGTTATATCGAAGAAGAGAGTGACCGAGAAACGCAAACCCCGCACTAAGTGGTGGTTGCTTGATGGTCCTAGGCAGTCGGACTTCATCGCGGAGGTCGAGCATCTCAAGATCAGTGCTCCGCATGAGTCCGCTCAAGAGATCTGGAGTAGGATCCATTCAGCAATCACCGGTGCGGGTAAGCGCGTCCTTGGCACTTCTCGTGGTGGCCGCACCATAGGAAAGGAGACGTGGTGGTGGGATGACGGGGTGCAGGAGGCGACTCGGAAGAAGAAGGTTTTATTTAAACAGTGGCAAGGGTCCAACTCTCCGGATGACAGGGAGGCATATGGAGCGGCTAAGCGCGCTTGCAAAAAAGCTGTAGCCAGAGCCCGCAGTAAAAGTCTGGCGCCCTTATACGACAAGCTGGAAACTGCGGAGGGGCAAAAGCTTATTTTTAAGCTGGCGCGTGGCCGGGAGAAAGCTACACGGGACATTAGCAAATGTCTTTGTGTAAGGGACGCCCAGGGTAAGCTGCTCTACGATGCCCCCTCTGTTAAGGAGAGATGGTGTACATACTTCGCGGAGCTGTCTAACAAACAGCATCCCCATAACCTTCCTCCGGAACCGCCTCCTAACCTTGGGCTTATTTCCCCTATTTCCCCCGACGAAACCCGCATTGCTCTTCGCCACATGAAGAACCGGAAAGCGGTCGGGCCTGACAATGTGCCAATTGAAGTGTGGAAGGCGATGGGCCCACATGGTATGGACCTTCTGACGGATCTTTTTAACCGCATCCTGATCACCAAGGAAATGCCGAACCAGTGGCGATTTAGCCTGATTATCCCTGTTTACAAAGGCAAAGGTAGCGTACAGGATTGTGGTAGCTACCGCGGTATCAAGATCATGTGCCACACCATGAAGCTCTTCGAGCGCATCATTGACACACGGCTCCGTAGCGAGTGTGCTGTCTCTGAGTGTCAATATGGCTTCCGGGCGGGTAACAGCACCATGGACGCAGTGTTCGCCTTACGGAATCTGGCTGAGGCTTACAGAGAGAGAAGGAGAGCTTTGCATATGGCCTTTTTAGACCTGCAGAAGGCCTTCGACTGTATACCTCGGCAGTCCATCTGGTGGGCACTGCGCTTCAAGGGCGTTCCCGAGGCCTATATTGACATTATCAGAGACATGTACCGCGATTCCGTGTCCTCTGTCCAGACCGCTGTTGGCGAATCGAATGGCTTCCCAATATCTGTTGGCGTTCACCAAGGCTCGGCTCTTAGCCCGTTCTTGTTTAACGTAGTGCTCGATGTAGTTACGGCAAACATCCAAGATCAGCCTCCATGGCTAATGATGTATGCCGATGACATCGCCCTCGTTAATCAGAACAAAGCCCATCTTGAGCGCAAAGTCAACATTTGGAAGGACACGCTTGAAAACGGTGGTCTGAGACTAAATGTGGCGAAGACTGAGTACATGTCCTGTGGCGGCACGGATTCAAATAGGTTCATCCGAATAGGTTCGGACCTGATCAGAAAGTCCGATACGTTCAGGTACCTTGGATCCGTGCTGCACGAGTCTGGCATCGTGGACGACGATGTCCAAGCACGTATTGGCGCGGCTTGGGCGAAGTGGCGCGAGGTGACGGGCGTTGTATGCGACCGCAAAATGCCTCCGAAACTCAAGGGGCAGATATATAAATGCATCATTCGGCCTGTCCTACTGTACGGGGGCGAGTGTTGGCCAGCGCTAAGCAGACACACCCAGGAGCTTCGCGTCACGGAGATGAAGATGCTGAGGTGGATGAGTGGCGTAACGCGATCCGATCGCATACGCAACTCTTACATCCGAGGTAGTCTTGGTGTCCGTGACGTGGGGGAAAAACTGCAAGAGTGTCGTCTGCGTTGGTATGGCCACATCATGCGCCGCCCTATGGAGTACGTTGGTCGGAGATGCATGAATATGGCTGTTCTTGGGGCTAGGCCCCGTGGTCGCCCTCGCAAGCGCTGGCTGGACGTCGTCAAGTCCGACATGAGAGCCAATGGCCTGACTGAGAAGGATGTTGAAGATCGGGCAAAGTGGAGGAAGCTAAGTAGGAAGGCGGACCCTGGCAATAGCCGGGATTAACGCCAGGTGGAAGAAGAAGAAGAAGAAACGCGTGGGGCTTGAATTACATTTTGGCGACTGGCAAAAATTGAACGTGCTGAGTATGTAGGGGCTACTATATCACACCGTCTGTTTTTAAGTTTGGCATGGCTGAAGGGTAGAATTTTGTGATATCTTAGACCATGTGTAGTATGTAGAGTTTTCTAACGGAGAGCAGCTTAGAGCTTGCGTATAGAGTTTCAGTAGGGAATTTTTATTTATTTATTTTAAATTTTATTTTATTCTGTTGATACCCAGTTTTGTTTTTTATGGACATTAATCGAAATCATACTCGTAGTTTCGGGGAAACACTTTTGTATAGTAATGAGAAGATATCTGAAAACGAATTAAACGCTACATTTGGTTCATTTGCTTCATATACTTCTGAAAACGACAGACTCCGCAGATAGGCTTTCACGTCTTCTCCTACTCCACCGACGAAAAGTACATATCTTGTTTATACTTGTGGACACTTCAGTAGTTGGGCTGTGTGATCCGATAACGCTAATTCTAATCCCGACGATTGACAGCGCCTGTTAAAGTTATGCGCAAAATTGTCAATGCATGTTTTGCTCTTAAGACGAGTTGGTTGATAAAGCGCCAGTTTCAAGTTAAAGCTTACTAACATATTTTCGAATTCTATTGACTGATTAGTTTTTTTAAGTACATCTATATTAAAGTCTCCCGCTAAAACAATATTTTTACAATCTGTTTTATTAACATTTGTAATATCTGTTCTAATTTCTTAATACATTCATTGAAATTTTTTAGAATTTGGTACTCTGTAAATACAAACACATACAATTTTATGCATAGTCAGTTCAATGGCGCAACATTCAAAGACACCACTTGCAGACATTTTTGCTATTTTTGGCAGTTCTCTCCATTGGTGATCGGACCTCACTAGTATGCAAGCTCCACCTCTTTTGTTTTCATTTCGACTGAAACAGGCTGCTAGGCAGTAATTGTTCAGCTTCAGATGTTTTTCATAAGTTTCCATCAAAAAGTGCTCCGTAATACATAAGACATCTACGACTAAGTTTCTATCAATTAATTCATTTAAACAAACCGCAAGAAAATCGCATTTGGATAACAGGCCTGCAATAACTTGGTGCATGATGTAAATATGTTTAGTCAAAAAAAAAAATTATCTCCTGTTTTATTAGCGTCATTCAAACTTTGATAAATGTCACAATTTTCCATAATGTCAATCATAAAGTCCAGCAGATCCTTAACTATAGTGCATAATCCAAGTTTATTTATTTTACCAGAATATATGTTAAACATACTGCAGTCATATTCCAGATTTAGGTTACTGTCCAGAAGGAACGCGTGTCCATAAGTCAATATATCTAAGTATAAAAGATTGTTAAATGTCTCCACCCGACAGTTGAATTAAACTAACGTCAAATGGATACTTATATGTCGGCATACAAATAATTATGTTAGTGTGTTGCACTTCTTGAAGCACCTCTCGTATGTGAAAAATTATGTCATAATAATCATTAGTTCTCCTAAAGTCTTCTTCCCCAAGAAATATGATGCAGAAATCATTCATGGTGTAATCTATTAACTTTGTTTGCAAACCGCTTAGAAGCTGTTTTGTTGTTGTGTTCGATTTTAAGTAATTACATAGACCGTAATTGTTCTGGAAAGTGCTTTCAGCTATTGATAATAAGTCGTTTTTATTATCACTACTGAGTAAACATATCTTGCGTTTAGGTGTACATTTTGGTTTAAATTTTCTGTAGTCCTCGCCCTTTAATACCGGAGCGGGATCACTTTGCGTAAACGTTTATTGCGATTTACAACATTCCGACTTTTTTGTTGAATGTTGGGTGTTTGCAGACATTATTTCGGATGTACGACATGACTTCTGAGTCATGTAAACCTGTTTCTTTTTGACAGAGTTTGGTGTCCGAGTAGGCTTTTCAGTTAAACATACTTTTTTATAATTATTTATAACAAGTTTACATTTTTCTAGTTCTTGTTTTAATGAAGTATTTTCTAAATTTAAGTTTGTTACTTCTTGGTTCGCAATAAGTAATTCTTCTTGTAGCTGGTTTATTTTATCGTACAGCTCTTTATTGTTTCGTGTTTAGTTGATTAAAGTGTTTGGTAAACTTAACATTGTAGTGTCTAAGAGGGATTGGTTTGACGACAAGTCGTATAGCGAACTTGAACGTTGTGATCTTCTCTAAGTGATATTTATTATCACCTACCTCAGTATCCATCGTAGTCTCGTTACTAAATCAATTGTTTCGAAGTCAACGTTGAAGAATTTTTAAAAGTTTTAATGAAATTTTAAGATTCCAAAAACTTTTTGACTGTCGTGAGGTCCGAACTCACGGCCACACGAATGCGAGTTACACTTTGTAGCCCCTCGACCACTCAGTTTAGTACAATCGTCGTTGAAATTGGGCACCGCTTCTATCACGCAGTATTTTTTTTAATAAACAAGTCGTTAGTGAATGACTCATAGAAAAAATTATGCTGTCTGTTTTTTTGCACCAAATTATCAGAACTTAATTTGTTGTTATCACTTCCACAGTTTTACTTCACTTCATAACACAATACATTAATAAAAAAACGTCTATCTCCAAGTTTATAGTTTTTTGTTGACACTTAGTTGTTCAGTTTATTTTTTATTGATTATTGATCATCTATTACAGATAACACTCACACTTTGCTATTAGTCCATTATGAGTATTTTAACATTGAAATCACGATAAATATAGTACATTTACAGAAAAAATACGAAAAATTTTTTGATGATTCTACCAACTTCTTGCTCACGTGCCTTCACCTTGAAGGACAACTGACTGGTTACCGTCCTGATGTTTAGAGGGAGCGCATTCCAAAGGAAGATTGCTTGGACAAAGAAAGTCGAGTGGATAAATCCAGAGCGATGTGTGGGACAGCGTAGAAGGAGATTATTAGTAGAGCAAATTAATTGAATTTGTGAAGTTAGATAAGAGGGAGAAGAAGGATTATTAAGAAAGGAAAACAGACTAGTCAAGGCTCTCAGCGCTCTGCGCTGACGAATGGGTAACCATTTTAATAATGAACTATGCGCGGACACATGATCATATTTACGGAGATTGAAGACGAATCAAATGCAGTTATTTAGAAGGCGGTCAAGTTTATTGAGGAGATCTGCATTCAGGTCATAGTAGCACACATCACCATAATCAATCATGGGAAAAATTAGGGACTGTACAAGCATTGCCTTTATGTGAGCTGGGAGAAGGTTTTTTAAACGATAAAGCGACCGCAACGTTCCGGTAACTTTTTGACTGACACTCGTGACCTGCTATCGCCAGTCAAGACAGGTGTCGACGTGCAGACCAAGATTCTTAACGTCGGAACCAAACGGAATGACTGTGTTGTCATAGATTACGGGTGGTACAGTTAAGCCATTCAGCTTTCTCAAGCTATAGGGACTCCCAATTATGATAGCCTGACACTAATGGGTTAACCGCCACCCCAAACCGGTCTGACCAGCTCTTAATCATCTTTAAATCTCGATTGAGCTCCTCGATTGCATCCGATAAATTGTCAACACCTGCCTGGCAATACAGCTGAAGATCGTCAGCATAGAGATGAAACGCACACAGTGGTTATAAGATTAATAAAGACGGAAAACAAAACAGGAGATAAAATATCGCCTTGAGGGACGCCAGCAGCGAGTTCACCCCACCCGGACGAAGAGTCTCCAGCACGAACCAACTGCCGACGCCCCCAAAGATAAGAGGAAAACCATTCAAGCGCTTCGGGAGAGACCATGAGATATGAGAGGATAGACAGGAGGACTTCGTGACTGACGGTATTAAACGCGTTGGAGAAGTCGATCAACATCAAAGCAGTAACTTTAGTGTCTTCCATTCCCCGCCTAATATCGTCAGTCACTTAAGGAGAGTTGTCACGGTACTGTGCCCGGGCCTGAAACCGGATTGAAACGGGCTGATGAGGGAGTTGTGAAAGATTTTTTATTTATTTGTTTGTAATGGGTTTGCTCTTGACTCTAGTCTATGTCAGAGATGACAGAGACAAAGTCTACGATGGAGCGAGCCTGCCCAGAAGGAGCCTGTTCACTCTAACTTTGAAGAGATTAAGGTTGTGTTTATGAATACAAGCCTCGAGCACTTTGGACAGAAACGGAAGGATGGAAATTGGACGAAAGTGATTGGAATTCTTTTTAATGTCTCCCGGATTGACTGGGGTGAAAATAAAGGGGGCAATATTGGGCAGACCAGCAAGGTAGTCAATAGTTTGACTTTTGGTTAGACTATCCAACATAGGGACAGTGGCGAAAAAGCGGTTTAGATCGTCCAAGCCAATTGAATTAGGAAGGTCTGAATGCCGTGATTTGCCGATACCTAGAGTTCCAAGGAATTTCCAGATATCAGCAGAAGAAGAAGAAGTGATGTTACGAAGTGATGGTATATTTAATACCGCATTTACACATTCGTGCAAATCGCGAGGCGAATAACTTTCTGTTCCGTGCGAATAACGAACACGCATAATTATATATGTAAACAGTCCGCTCGCTATTCGCCTCGTGATTCGCCTCGCGATTCGAGCGTTCGCGTTGGGAGCGGTTTTTCGGACGCGAATCAAAGGGCACGAATGGCGAACACGAACTTACTGTTTAAACATTCGCATATTATTGCCGCATTTACACAATCGTGTTCGCTATTCACCTCGGCATTCTACGATACATTCGACGAACCATTCGTATGATTCGTATACGAGTGTAGTCGCGAACTACTGTTCACACATTCGCGGGGTGAATTATTTTGACATTCGCACACGAACATGGAGGACGTGACAATAATTGCAGCATGCGCGCTACATCTAATCTATACTTCTATACTAATATTAAAGCTGAAGAGTTTGTTTGTTTACTTGAACGCGCTAATCTCAGGAGTTACTGGTCCGATTTGAAAAATTATTTCAGTGTTAGATAGCCCATTTATCATCGCGCTAAGACCAATAGGAGCGGAGCACTAATGAAAATTGTGACGCAAATGAAGTTGCATGAGTCAACAAGTGAGTTTATACAATCCTTACTAATATTATAAATGCGAAAGTAACTCTGTCTGTCTGTCTTTCGCGTTTTCACGCCAAAGCTCCTGAACCGATTTAAATGAAATTTGGTACAGAGATAGTCTAGAGTCTCTTCAGCTTTATATATACACAGCTTTATATATAAACAGTGTATATATGGAAGTATAGATACACTGTTTTTCATAAACCTTCTAAAGCAATTCAGATATTTGTGCCTGGTAATCATCATCGTATGTTGCTGAGCTGATGATATCAGATCCTGACTTATGTCAGGATCTGATGATGGGATCCCATGAAAAATGTTTGTTCAGCGATATTTTCACCAATTGTTAACCGATTTGAATGATTCTTTTTTTGTTTGTTTTTCCCTTTTAAATTTGGTGAAGATCTGATGAAGAACTTCGGAGGTAGGCAACGGAACTCTTCAATAAATGATAGTATTTGGATCGGGATTTCTGTAATCGCATGTCTGTTGTTTGTCTAATTTCTTGAGTAACTTCAAAACCATTGATTTTAATATTATGAAAAAAATATTATTACCCTTACAGTAAGCCCTTCCATTTTGTCTACACGTCCTGTTGGATCGGGCGCTAGCTGTCAACTGAATGCAGGCGAATGTGTAAACAGTAAGTTCGTATTCGCCATTCGTGCCTTTGATTCGCATCCGAAAAACCGCTCCGAACGCGAACGCTCGAATCGCGAGGCGAATAGCGAGTGGACTGTTTACACAATCGTGTTCGCTATTCCCCTCGTCATTTTTCGAAACATTCGTATACGAGTGTCGTCGCGAGCTATTGTTCACACATTCGCGGGGTGAATTATTTTGACATTCGCACACGAACACGTATTCGTATTTCGCACAGAGGTAGATTATACTTAGTCTGGAATACCACATAAGCATTCTTATCTCGGGAGTACCTACTTTGGGAGATATTCAAGATTCAAACCATTTATTTACAGGTAGATACTTTTGAATTGTTAAGATCAGTCTGTCAAAAACATGAAGCTATTTGGGATTTTTAAACGTAAGTAGATCACTGTGTAAAAGAACGTGCAAGAAACTCTACAGCCAGTCTTTGATATCATAATAAGTACCTATTTTAAAAATACTGGTTTTACGGGCAATAAACGAATCTAATTAAAGACAACACAGAACAGCGACATTGTAATTTAGACCCTTTAAAAGCAGAAAATCTTAACACCGCAATTCAGAAAAACGCGACATCAGTGCAACGCCATCTATCGACCAAGTAAGTAAACTGACAAAATGTTTAGCATTGGAAAACGTTAAATAAGGACCCCGTATGACAACAATAAGGTATTAAAATGTTCACTTTTATTTTGCTACGTATAAATTCCATAAATAACATAACACACTAAAAATCTGGACACCCAGACCGAGGTGTCAGGCCCGATATAACGATGCACCTATTACTGGCTTCCTAGCTGTCTCTTTAGACGCACCTAGACTGAAGACTGGAGATGAGCGAAGTAGCTAGGTGGTACGAGGATGTGACTAGTGGCGCTGTGAAAATGTGTGATTTTTCCACTAAAGCTGTGTGAAGATCTATAGAGTGTACCTAACTCGTTGAGTGATCCGAGGATGCAAGATCGTCTCTATCAGCTGGACGTGGGCGGCTTGAGGTCGCACATGATACCTCGCTCGCATATCTCGCACACATTTCTTGCGAACTTCTCTCGCCTCTTCAATATACCAGCTTCATTAGTTTACGGTGCGCTACGGGTAGTATTTTCCACAAAAAGGCCAATTTTCATATTAAAAACGTTGAAATCCAAGTTGCGAAGTCTTAATTAATTTCGAAACATGGGGAAATTAGAAATGCGTGATATTTTGACAGATTGACTGACTAACGTTCCATAAAACCAAAATTACCCCTCTGAGCTGAGCTAAGTGATACCATGGAGGGATTTTTCTTCGCGCAGTTTTCCTCGCGCAGCTCCTCGCTAACTCGCTCACCTGAAGTGGAAAAGCACCCTTACAACCCACCTGTCAGTTTACGCACACTGCCGATCTTTTAACCCGGCACGGCAATAGGCATGGTTCCGTAGCATTTGTATTATTTACCGTTCGGAGTTCGGACTATTGATTATGTAAAGGTGAGGATAGTATTGCGAAAGTGGGGTTATTGGATCTGCTTTCACGGTTTACACTTTTTGGCTACAAGGGTTTCCTCCTGGTTTATTGGGCAAAAAATGTTTTTTTGTCTTCCAATATTTTCTTCACTCATGGTGCGGCTCCAAGTCATTACATAACCTCTTTCTACGCCATCCTGGCGACACATACCATCTTCAGAAATATTGCGAGAAAGAAGTACCTACTCGGAATCACTTCGATACGCCATTTTAATGTGAAACATAAATGATAAATAAAAAAAATATATATATTGGACGATTCTTATCTACCGACTTTGCACGGTCACCACTTTCTTGAAAATAAAGCGACGTCTGGGTGTTAAGATATAGTTCCATAAATAACTCAACAATGTGTTTTAGGGGGTATGTGTGTTTTCATGCATTTTATTTTTCTCAATAGATGGTGCTTTGCCTAATCACAATACATTAGGAAGGTTAGGACGTTAATGGTTTTAAAGTTATTCAAGAAATTAGACGAAAACAGACCATTCCACATCTCCTAAAATTTTGAAAAAAAAATGGAAATTGAAATAATCTTTACTTATAGATTACAGTAACACCTATAAGAAATCTATAGTGTTAAAATAACATGTTAAAAAACAATTATTCGTTCGGAACCCTTTACACGCGAGTCCGACTCGCACTTGGCCAGTTTTTTTACTTTTCTATGCAAGATATATAAATAACTAGCATCTGCCAGCGGCTCCGCCCGCGTGATGCCTAGGTAGCATACTCCCGGGATAAAAATGCTTATGTCCTTTCTCAGGCTCTGGACTATCTGTGTACCAAATTTTATTTAAATCGGTTCAGTAGCTTTGGCGTGAAAACACGACAGACAGACAGACTTACTTTCGCAATTATAATATTGGTAATAAACTCATTCATTCAAGATGTAGCGCGCATGCCGCAATTATTTTCACGTCCTCCGTGTTCGAATGTCAAAATAATTCACTCCGCGAATGTGTGAACAGTAGTTCGCGACGACACTCGTATACGAATGTTTCGTAGAATGACGAGGCGAATAGCGAACACGATTGTGTAAATGCGGTATAAAATCATGAAAAAATATTATTAACACCCTCACAGTAAGCCCTTTCATTTTGTCTACGCGTCCTGTTGGGTCGGGCGCTAGCTATCAACTGAATGCAGGATTGCAGGCGAATGTGTAAACAGTAAGTTCGTGTTCGTCATTCGTTCCCTTTGATTCGCGTCCGAAAAACCGCTCCCAACGCGAAAGCTCGAATCGCGACGCGAATAACGAGGCGAATAGCGAGCGGACTGTTTACATAATATGCGTGTTCGTTATTCGCCTCGCCATTCGCCTCGCGTTTCGCACGAACGTGTAAATGCGATATTAATGCGGTATAATAGTTTACGCACACAGATGTACAGAGGCGGACTTAATGCCTGAGGCATTTTCTACAAGTCAACCTTTGAGTGATGCGGAGAATAATATTAGTAGGTGCAAACTGTGAAAAAAAAAAACAGAATCGCGATTAATATTTAAATTAATACAAAGATAAATATATATATATACCTATATGTATGTATAAACTATAAATACAAATACTCATATTAATAAACTAATACACAATTATACTTGAACAAGTGATGCAAGCAAATAATGAATACTTAATAACCAGCGCCGTGACGATACTACTGCCAACTTCTTACGAATAAGCTCTCGAACCCTGACTTTGAAGGTTAATCGGCTGGTTGCCATCCTGATTTCCTGGGGAAGGGCATTCCGCAGAGAAATGGATTGTATGAAAAAAGAATTGTGAATGAAGTCAGTACGGTGAGATGGACAGTGAAGACGATTATGGGATGAGCGTAGATTATTATTATGGTTGGCGCAAATGTGTTGGAAATAAGGGGCTAGATAACTAGGAGAATTGGGAGAGTCAAAAATCTTTTATCATTTTCCCTTGTATCTCAGTACATACGGCATTTTGAAGTTATGAATTACTTAGTACATTAATCTATGCTCTATCTATACTACCTAATATATACAACGTTGATACGACAGAGGGGCTTTCCTTTAAACTGCCTATACTAGGTACCATTTTCAAGCTCTGTACCAAAAATAAATTAATTAGGAGCAGTAGTTTAGTCGCAAATGATTTTTAAAGTTTTTGCACGGTTTGAACACGATGTATCTTTTCTAACAGTTGATTATCGTCTAAGCATAGGTCATGCACCTTACAACGATAAATCTACGATGCGTTGTTGCCGCTCTGACGCATGTCGAAGGACATTCACTAAAAATTGGCAATGCAAACAAGGAAGCAATCAATACACACACACTTGCACTTTCACTACGAAAGCGACTAACATAAAGCGAGCGAAAGAAATAGAGATAGGTCAGTTTGTTGCATCCTTGTTTTTTGCGATCGGTAAGTCCCTCAGCAGTGCGCCGACGCTTGTTTTTCGGAACGTACGGTTTGTGGACTTCGCGCGCAAACAATTGTAATTTTATTTTGTTATTGTGAGAGGACACGTAACTTGGGATTATTATTATTTAGTATTAGTGTTTTTTTTGTGATTGACTGTTTTTTATGGTGATAGGACACGTAACTTGGGATTATTATTATTTAGTATTAGTATCTCCGGACCTCACTCCCATGGATTTCTTTTTGTGGGGTTACATTAAGGGTGAAGTGTATGCCTCAGAGGTAAATAAAATTATTGATGAGTTAAAAAATAGGATTATTTTAGCATTTCACAAATTAAAGTGCTTAGCGACGGACAGTGATCTAATTAGAAAAATAAATAACAATATTCTCCGTCGGTAGAATTTGTGCATCAATGTGAATGGAGGACACATCGAAAATTTAAAAATTTAGTGTGTTTGTTTTTGTGCGCGTACTTCGAAACGTTACCTAACATAAAAGCCAGTGCGAGCGGAGCCCAGCGGAGGCCTAAGTCGCCGGCCGCCACCCCGGCCCGGCCCCCACCGAGCACACGAGATACCGCACACCGCGCTCCGGCGCGCGCGCGACGTTGCCGCTTTGTTACCTAGCGGTATCTAAGGTCAGTGTCTTTTTTTTTTACAAAGGGTGGTTGCGTTTTATTCGGATTTGCAAGCTATTTAGTTTGTTTGAAAAAAATATTTTTTCATTTATGGCGCTTTTTGTTTTTGTACCGTATCGAATTAATACTGTACACGTATAGTATACGTAGTTTAATTTAATGCCCCTCTGTCGTATCAACTCTGTATACATATATAAAGCTGAAGAGTTTGTTTGTTTTAACGCGGTAAACTCAGGAACTACTGGTCCGATTTGAAAAAATATTTCAGTACTATTAGATAGCCCATTTATCGAGGACGGAGGAAGGCTATCTAGGTTATATATCATCACGCTAAGACCAATAGGAGCGGAGCAGATGAAATGCGCGGGTCAACTAGTCATTACTTATGTAAATAAAACAAATAATAATTGTCTCCCTTGTCAACTTGATGAAAAACACATAGGTAAGTACCTAAGTATCAGATTTGGTAAGCGCATTAGCGCACCGGCGATATGTTAAATTAAAATAAGTAAGTAGGTACCTAGGTACAGCATGGATGAAAAGCTCCGCAAAACCTGCAAGCTTTCCGACAAGTAATACCACTAAAAACGTGTGGTGCAGGTCAGGCACATACTCGATGAGGTGTAATGTCGTTGCCGTGTGTCTAACGAATATTTAGGTACCTAGGTACGTCGCGCACTCGCGCTCGTGCGAGGCTGGGAGGGTAGCGAGGGTGGCGCAGGGTGGCGCAGGGAGGCGAGGCGGCGGCGGCGGCGGCACGACGGCGCAGCGTGCTCGGCGCTCGACTCGAGGGACAGCCGCGTCCTGCCATTGGCCGCGCGCACGTGGCCTGATCTCGCACCATGGCAACGCGCCCCGGCCCGCGCCCCCCCGCACCGCAATTAGATATCGCGCCAGCAGTCGCCTCCTCGCATTTTGCATTCACAGTCGCGCTGAAAACGAAGTCGCGCCGCGACGTGCCGGACGTCTGAGATCGCGCGCCGGTCGATACTCGCGAATCCATATTATTACGACGAACGTTCATGTTACAAATTACAGACAGTGATTGAGCTTTGTGTTTTTAATATTTCTCACCCGGATCAATGCTCACAAATTAGGAAAATAAAATTTTACAACTGGTTACAAAATTCGTCGTTTGCAGTCACAAACTGGGATTAATTATAACGTTCACTGTAAGTATCAGGAAACTCCTGAATACCTTATGGAATAGCATTTCCTAGCAAGTAATAACCTCTCCAGCCGAGCTTTTCATCCACGTGATCTTGGGTAGGTGGTAGCATCCTGATAAATACTTTATTTACTGTGCATTTTTTTTAACTGTAATACTGTACTTACATGACATGTAAGGAAAATTAAAATAAACCATAACTAACATTATGATGTACCTAGTACTAAGCCACTTACATTCGATTCCTCAATCACCTACTGACCCTTGATTTTCCTTACGCGTGTTTCCCTGATGGATATCGTTCATTCCGTTATGTGCGCAAGAAGTGTTCTGCGTCAGAAGTTCAGAACAAGTGTAAGTGCGCATTAAGTACCTTTGCGTGCCTACCCATTATGATGCGAAGAGGTTTACAATACAACCAAATAAGCTTCAGAGTTCAGATGGCACTGTCCGTGTGCGTACTGTACCGGTTCCCGGACCCGGTTGCCCACAGTTCACACAGCACAATACTGACCGAGCACTGAGCAGTGGCGCGTAGTGCACGCTGGAGTGCGGCGCGGAGGAAGTCAGGAGCTACAACAGACTCGTCTGCTCGGTCAGCGTGCAGCGCGGCAGCGTCGCGTCATCGCGTGGCCGTGGGCACGGGGCTGGGCTGCCGGCCCACTGGAGACAGCGGTATCGTTGTGGTGGTGACGTCACGTGCCGCCGCCGCCGGACAGCTGATGGTACGGCGCGCCGCGGTCTGCGCGTTCTTTGTGTTGCCCTGTATTTTCTTACCGAATACAGCTGACAACGGATAATTGTAAGCCCCGTAAGATTATAAAATATCTTGATAGCAAACTCTCGATTAGGCAATATACCTACGCACTGCGAAATAAATTCCGTCACCTTAAATTGCATCAAATCACAAAAAAAAGCCGCCAGTGTGGATACTCGCATAGGATTCAAAGTGTTACGGAATTGCGGAAAAAAATCCGCGCGAATAAAAATCGCAGTGCGGACAGGGCCTAAAATGTCAACTGAACATTTGGAATACCTACTTACTTTTTAACCGACTTCCAAAAAAGGAGGAGGTAATAGGGAGCATGCAATATTTTTATCTTGCTTCCATTTAAAGAATTATAATGTAAAACAGACCATACAATACATAAATTTAAAAAATAAATAGCTTTAATTTCTTTTTTTTGTTTGTAATGGGTTTGCTCTTGACTCTAGTCTATGTCAGAGATGACAGAGACAAAGTCTACGATGGAGCGAGCCTACCAAGGAGCCTGTTCACTCTGACTTTGAAGATATTAGGGTTGTAAGCTTTTGGAAACAGACGCAGGCAGAGAGTTCCACTCCTTTGCTGTGCGCATTATAAAATATGTCTGAAAACGCTTAGTGCGAATTGGTGGAATGGCTACAAGGTAGGGATGGTAAAATGCAGTGCGTCTGGATGTCCGATGGTAGAAGGGGGCCGGTGGGATGAGGTCGTGGAGTTCTTGGGCACACTCACCGAAGTACAATCTGTAGAAGACCGAATTTCTTTTCAAAATTGCGGTTTTGAACTGATTGTTTGACATTTTGCCCGAAAAAGGAAGTAGAGTCACTCCTGTCTGACACTTGTCATGAACTGTCCTAATTCAAAGACATAAGGTTGGCTTTTCGTTGTCATAACAGCAGTGACGTCACTAAACGCTGATTTTTGTTTTTAAATACGTTCTGTTTCACGTTACTTTAATTTATTATTTTTGTACAAAATCCCTATTAACTAAAATAAAAACGTTGGAATGGCCTTTATATTTTTTTATCATTTTATTAACAACATTCTCATAAATTCTGTTTTTGATCTTCCCTGTTCGGCGGGTATTTTTATGTATGTTAGGTACACCGATTACTCCGAGGAGTGTGTGTCATAATTATGTGACTGTGATTGTATTGTAGTTCGATGCGGCATGCGATGCGCCTGCTTGCAGTTTGGTCTCGTAAATATTTGATTCAGTTTGGTTCAGAGTTTTATGTATGTTAGGTACACCGATTACTCCGAGGAGTGTGTGTCATAATTATGTGACTGTGATTGTATGTAGTTCGATGCGGCATGCGCCTGCTTGCAGTTTGGTCTCGTAAATATTTGGTTCAGTTTGGTTCAGAGTTTTATGTATGTTAGGTACACCGATTACTCCGAGGAGTGTGTGTCATAATTATGTCACTGTGATTGTATGTAGTTCGATGCGGCAAGCGCCTGCTTGCAGTTTGGTCTCGTAAATATTTGATTCAGTTTGGTTCATAGTTTTATGTATGTTAGGTACACCGATTACTCCGAGGAGTGTGTGTCATAATTATGTGACTGTGATTGTATTGTAGTTCGATGCGGCATGCGCCTGCTTGCAGTTTGGTCTCGTAAATATTTGATTCAGTTTGGTTCAGAGTTTTGTGTATGTTAGGTACACCGATTACTCCGAGGAGTGTGTGTCATAATTATGTGACTGTGATTGTATGTAGTTCGATGCGGCATGCGCCTGCTTGCAGTTTGGTCTCGTAAATATTTGATTCAGTTTGGTTCATAGTTTTATGTATGTTAGGTACACCGATTACTCCGAGGAGTGTGTGTCATAATTATGTGAGTGTGATTGTATTGTAGTTCGATGCGGCATGCGATGCGCCTGCTTGCAGTTTGCTCTCGTAAATATTTGATTCAGTTTGGTTCAGAGTTTTATGTATGTGAGGTACACCGATTACTCCGAGGAGTGTGTGTCATAATTATGTGACTGTGATTGTATTGTAGTTCGATGCGGCATGCGATGCGCCTGCTTGCAGTTTGCTCTCGTAAATATTTGATTCAGTTTGGTTCAGAGTTTTATGTATGTTAGGTACACCGATTACTCCGAGGAGTGTGTGTCATAATTATGTGAGTGTGATTGTATTGTAGTTCGATGCGGCATGCGATGCGCCTGCTTGCAGTTTGCTCTCGTAAATATTTGATTCAGTTTGGTTCAGAGTTTTATGTATGTTAGGTACACCGATTACTCCGAGGAGTGTGTGTCATAATTATGTGACTGTGATTGTATTGTAGTTCGATGCGGCATGCGATGCGCCTGCTTGCAGTTTGCTCTCGTAAATATTTGATTCAGTTTGGTTCAGAGTTTTATGTATGTTAGGTACACCGATTACTCCGAGGAGTGTGTGTCATAATTATGTGAGTGTGATTGTATTGTAGTTCGATGCGGCATGCGATGCGCCTGCTTGCAGTTTGCTCTCGTAAATATTTGATTCAGTTTGGTTCAGAGTTTTATGTATGTTAGGTACACCGATTACTCCGAGGAGTGTGTGTCATAATTATGTGACTGTGATTGTATTGTAGTTCGATGCGGCATGCGCTGCGCCTGCTTGCAGTTTGCTCTCGTAAATATTTGATTCAGTTTGGTTCAGAGTTTTATTTTATGAGCATTTCTGCTTATTTCAATTTTTGCACACATGAAGACGTCGTCCGTCTAACCGACTTCCAAAATAACACTGCCAAGTATGAAATAATAAAATAACCTTAATTTTGGAAGTCGGTGTTAGCAAACGAAGATACTAAACCAAAAACACCGACTTATGTAATACTTACTGCAGTGTTTTTTTGGAAGTCGGTTATATTTTTTTGAATATGATTTTTTACCCTCGTCATGCCATTCATAGGGTTCCGTGCAGCGGGTCTCCGTCTTCGAGGTTAGAATGAAATTGTGTACCTGTCACCGAAAAATTGCAAACTCCGTTAAATTGTAATAAATCTATGTTAGATTATTATTTCTCGATATGATTTATGAACAAATCATTTTAAAAAAGAAAAATCCTGTCCAAATTCAAGTTTCCAAGATATTCGAGTCTCATTGAGAAAAATGAGTCGCTGTGTAACGCGATATTTTACAAACTTACGGCATCTGCAATTATTCGGTGACATAATATACCTAACGTTTCATTACTTGCTATTCCTCAATTTTTCGAAATGACTTCGAGAGGTTCTATACAGATAAATATATTATTTAAATATATATAGTTATTTATCCGTATAATATTATCAAATTTTGATGGTTAAAAAAAAGCAAAGCGTCAACAGGTGCTCTCTGTTAGAGCCCTTTGAACCTAGGTTTAGTCTGACTCCTTTCCTTTTCGCAAGTTCGGTCAATAGTGACCGAACTTGCGAAAAGTAGTGTAAATTATAGAATTTAGGTACCTACTCAATGATTTAGTTCACAGCTATGTACTTACAATATTATCTCACTTTTAGCTGTAGACAAAATAGGATTAGGAACCTTAGTTTCAATATTTTTTTGGAAAAAAGATATTATTTGTTAGGGTTCCGAACAAAAAACGGAACCCTTATAGGATCACTCGGGTGTCTGTCTGTCCGTCTGTCACAGCCAGTTTTCTCCGATTCCACTGGACCGATTCTGTTGAAATGTGCACACATGGACTTCTGTAACCCAAACACGGACGTGTTATTTAAATTATAAATTTTTAGTATAAGGACACTTTTGGGGGCCAAACGAAAAATTTGAAGAAAACAGTTTTTTGAACAATATCGTGTGAGACATCAAATGAAAGGGCTTACTGTGAGGGTTTTAATCATATTTTTTTCATAATAAAAAAAAATGGTTTTGAAGTGATTCAAGAAAAAAGAATCAACCAAGTCGAGTCCCAGTATTACGCTGAGCGATGGCCGTTTTGCGCGATTATGACACATTATATCTTCCCATTTTTTATAATTTAGTTTTATTTAATTTTTTTTTTGTATGCATCATGCTTGGCGTAAATTAACGCTTTTTCTTTCTTTCTAAGTGCGAGTCGGACTTGCACTTGGCCGGTTTTTATTTTATAAATTTATTTTGTTGTGATGAGAAAAGTTTAGCATACTTTCAATTGTTACTAACAACAATGATTTTTTTTTATTTTGTTAACCCCCGACTAAAATAGAGGGGTGTCATAAGTTTGGCTGCTATGTGTGTCTGTCTGTAGCACCGTAGCTCTTAAACAGGTGAACCGATTTGGATGCGGTTTTTTTATTCGAAAGTAGGTTTTCCAGCGGTGGTATTTTGATAAAACTTATCTAAGAAAAGTTTTATCAAAATCGGTTGAGCCATTTGAAAATCATCAGCTCTTTTCTAGTTGATGAAGGCATTTAACCAGCTTTTACGGGTCTGATCGATGCGAAATTTGGTATTCAAGTTAAGTAAGTTTGGTATTTAATTTGGTTATTTGGTTTCTTTGTTACTTCAATGACATTGCAAAAACATGGTTATATTGACCTGATGCTGTGGCATTACCTGAGGTCTGCAGAATACCCAACTCCTCACTAAGTTGCAGCAGAGGTATAGTGTTGTTTGAACTCACAGGAATGTTTTCATTGAACATATTATATTTAGAACTTTAGATCAGTACCCTTAACCTGATGCTGAAGCATGTCCTGAAATCTGCAGGATACCCAACTCCTCACTTACTTACATTACAGCAGACCTTCCGTTTTCGTATTCATTTAAATGGTCGTAATTAATACATTGGTGGATGAAGTGCCGTTTAGGCGAGTGTAGATCATAATTATGTGGATGGATGAAGAGGGAGAGGAATACCAAAAAAAGATGGATGGTATGAGGAGCAAAATGAAAGATTAGGGAGTTAGAGATAGCGTGACGGTTGATAGGACAAAATGGAAGCAAAAAACGTGTTGCGCCGACCCCAAGTTACATGGGATAAGGGCAGGAAGATGGTGAGAACATAGGTTTTCTAATAGTACCTATTAGGTAAATTAAGTTTAAAAAGCATGAAATAAAAAATAAATTAAAAATTTGAAAAACCCCCGACAAAGGATAACTTTAAAAAGTTAAAAATAATACGTTTTGATCCTTTTACTTTAATATAGGTACGATTCCTTGGGCCAAGCGTCATCGCGTCGGCGTCGGGGGACCGCTAATCACAAAAGTTCTATTATAGTTCCCTGTGAGAAGGACAAGATTGGGAATAAGGAAACTGCAGCGGCTGGTATTTTTAAACCAGAATCTCTAATGTAAATGTTGTAGAAATGACCTTAACTAATGTAAATATGACTGGCTGATTATTATGTAGATTTAAAATAAATTGAAAACGTTTAAATGCGCTGAAGGGTGGTTTTTATTTCATTTCAGTAGCATGTACAGAATGGAAGTAGGTACTACTTCTGAATCAGTTGCAATCAATGAGTCTTTAGTTCCACTGGAACAGGCTGTTATTTTGGAACAGGATTTTGGAACTGTTTTCTTCTTGGAACTGAAACAGGTTTCTAATTTTATCTTTCTCTGATGAGTGCAATTCCACGATGGTATCTTCGACGTACTTATTTATATTTCGTTTATTTATTCTTATTTTACAATTACATTACATTTTTAAATATATCTTTAAATAGAACAATAATAAATACACTAATTGAGGAGCTCGTGGCTAAAGAATAACAGCCGCACGGGTCGATCTTCAAGGTTAAGCAACGCTTACCAAGGTTGGTCTGTGGATGGGTGACCATCTTAACATACCGAGTTTCCTCCGTGCCTCGGAAATGGTCCCGGCTGTCATTTTTAGAACTTTGGCAGTCGTTACGGATTGTCAGAAGCCAGTAAATCTGACTCCAGTCTTGCCAAGAAATACCGTGTTACCCAGTTAATGGGTTGTGGAGGTCTGGTAGGCAGCCGCTCCACGTAAAACACTGGTATTCAGCTGAACCCGGTTTGACTGGAAGCCGACCCCAATATTGTTGGGAAAAGGCTAGGCAGATGGTGATGATGACTAATAAATACACTAATTATTATTATTAAGTATTACTAGGTATTCATATCGAACATAATTAAATTGAACTTGGACCAAAGAATCGTACCTATATTAAAGTAAAAGGGTCAATACGTATAATTTTTTTAACATTTTAAAGTTATTTTTTGTCGGGGTTTTTTTAAATTTTAATTTAATTTTAAATTTTTTAATAATATACCGTGGAGTCGTTATTTATTTATTCACAAAATCTACAGCTCTCTAACAATTTTACTTAAAATAAATAAACCGATCTTACAGCCAATTACGGATTTAGGTACAAATGTACAATGTATTAACTATTATAATAATATGTCACCGGAAAATTGCAAACGTCGTTAGATTGTAAAATATCGCGTGTAATTGTTAATTATGTTTTCTTTATAAGCCTCGGAAGTCGGACATATTGGAAACTATTGAATTTAAACGATAAAGATTTGTAACAATCTTACGGAAACTGCAATTTTCCATTGACATAAGCATCAGAAACAAACAAAATGACATGCTAGCACCATCTAGGCATATGAAAGTGTATGGCGTGAGTGGGTGTGTGGGTATATGGGAGTAGCGTCTCAATGTGGATTGAATTCCATCACTCACCAACAATCATGACTTTTGGAATTGAGTGATGTTTGCATGAGCACGAGCGTGTCAATGGACGCCATGTGCTGCGACTTCGTCAGTCTGTCTGTCTGCCTGGCTTGATACCTATACCAGAAACTACTAACGCAGTCGACTTGCTGGTACTGTTTTGATGAACCATGTTTACCCACGCACATAGCAAATGAAAAAAATGTCATTGTTGTAAATTGCTATCAATTCAGGCAAGTATGGTAAATATAAAGAACTGGCCAAGGGCGAGTCGGACTCGCGTGCCCCGAACGATTTTTTTTTTAACATTTTGTTTACACACTATAGACTTCTTATCCTTTTATCTATAAGTAAAGATCTATTAACTCTTTTTTTTTTCAAAATTTTAGGCTAAGTAGTTTCGGATATAAGGGTTCCGTACCCAAAGGGTAACCAACGGAACCCTATTACTAAGCCTTCCGTCTGTCTGTCAGCGGGCTCATGAACCGTAATAGGTAGACAGTTCAAATTTTCACAAATTTTATTTCTATTGTCGCTATAACAACTAATAATGAAAATTAAATTAAAGGGGGCTCCCATGCAGGAAACATGTACGGAACCCTTCGTGTGAGACTGTGACTTGAACTTGGCCGGATTTTTTATCAGATTCAGATACGCTTTGTTTCTTTCATCTTGCTATTTATTTACCACAGAAAAAGAACTCTGACGTGGGCGTGGCAGGAATCGAAAGGAAAATAAAATCTATCTGTAATAATATATAAAGCTGAAGAGTTAGTTTGTTTACTTGAACGCGCTAATCTCAGGAACTATTGGTCCGATTTGAAAAATTCTTTCAGTGTTAGATAGCCCATTTATCGAGGAAGGCTATAGGCTCACATCATATATCATCACGCTAAGACCAATAGGAGCGGAGCAGTAATGAAAATAGTGACGCAGATAAAGTCGCGCGGGTCAAATAGTTACATTATACAAATTTGATAAATTATCATTAGTGTTATTAAATACATATTTGCTATAATTATTGTGTAATAGAAAATTCCGCAAAACCTTCAGTATCTACCACATATCTATGGTAGCTATATATCTACATATTACGTATCTGATTGTGTGGTTCTGTTTTATTTTATTTATTTATTTTATTTTACAGTTTTACGAAAACTAATGGCTATACATTTTCACACAAAAGATAATAACAAAAATAAGGCCAACTTAAATTTATCATAGACGCAAAAATACACAACCAACCTTTTTTTGTATTATGTGAAATGAATCCCTGAGAAACTAGGTGATGCGAAATAAAGTATTTTCGCGAATCTTATTGTTCTCATAAAGTATAGAGTACAATTACCCGAAATAACGTACAATACAATATGATTTTTAGACTGTGACAATACTTTATAACAAAGTACCTACGGGTGGCAACCCTAGAAGGAGCTCAATTTGTTTACCTACCAGAAGCATTACGTTATTCTGAGGTAAGTACTAACAGATTCATGAATATTTTAACTTTGTGTTGTTTTGCATAAGTCCGACATTCTCTAAATTGCAGCTGCCAACGTTTTAAGTACCTCCGGCTCATTTTTAAAGCTTTTTTGAATCAATTTATAATTATTTAGACAGCACAGTACACAGGGTCAAATTAAACTAGTCAGCGAACTCCATTGACGTGAAGCAGTGCTCATGTCGCCCGACGCGCAACGTGTCGCCGACGCACATAGGTACCTACTTGCCTCCGCTTCCTACGGCCACAAGTTTCGGCTGTGTGTTATCTGTCACTCAGTCAGTCACTCAGACGAGAGAGACAGTCAATTTTCATTCGGAAGAATTTTATCTGTACCTTTTCAAAATTTTAAGAAGGGCGCGGAAGGGAGTGCCAGACTCACCCGGAGTGGCGGAACAAGACCATACTTTGATGTGCGCAAGATGGCATTTAGATGTTACTTAAGAATAGAGCGATGTTTTTAGGTATTCAGAGGTTGTATTCTACGATTCGAGGATGAGATGCGGCGAACTCAATTGTACCATTTGTACCCCGCCACAAGTAGTATTGATTTTCTTTTGACTTTTTGTGCAAAAATTGTAAATATTGGGTGAATGTAGGATGATTCAAGAAAGAACTAAACTAAAAGAAGCAGTTATGTAAGAGCGAGCGTAGTGAGCTTGTACGAGTAAATCATAGTGCCTATCTTGCCGCGGCTGATATGTTCATAAAACTTGCTATAGTAATATTAACAATAAAAAGAATTCAAATAGCAAGAGCAAGCAAAGCGAGCTCAACATTTTTTGATAGATACGGATATGTTGGCTTAGCTACGATTTCTCAGAGTTGAAAAAAGTCATAGCTGCGAGGCCCACGTGGCCCACGCCTCGCGCGATGCGCCGCCTCTGAATCCACCCCGCCTGCGTTCTCTCGTAGTCCTCGCGGGCCGCGGTAACTGTTTTGAAGACATCGGCAGCCCCGGCAGGGCTCCGCGCTCCGCAACTACTCTAGTACTCTACAGGAGTTTCGGGAGCGCGGAGCGCAATAGGTTCGCGAACATAGTAGAAAAAATTTCAGGAAACTTTTACTAAACTATAAAATCAATATACTTAGATTGAAAAACTTTTTTTTTTTAATTTTCTTGTTGGACTTGTTCTTGTTTTATACAAATAAAATGAATAATTTGAAGTTTTTCAAGAAATTAGACCAAAAATTAAATTAATTAGCAGTTAAAAAAATGAGATTGGTTCGGAACCCTTTGCACGCGAGTCCGACTCGCACTTAGCCAGTTTTTTTGTAAAAGTTTTGGCGATTCATTTTCCGACTCTTATACAATACAATACATAGCGAAAGAACTCGTTTATAGCTGTACGCGTGGCTGCAGGCTGTTCTTGCCACCAACTTGGTATTAAGTTTATTTGGTTTGCTCGGGCGACCATGTGCTATGTACTGTGGCTGTGTATGAGCGAATTGGACGGGCGAGCGGGCGTGTGCTGCAAGGAGTCGCGCCGCTAGCGAGCGCCCGGGCGGCCAGCGCAGGGGCAGCGGCTCATTAGCTGAACGAGACATTGTGTGAGATGATCCGATGTGTCGGTCGACGTCGCCAATTGGCGCACAAAGAGCCCCATTGTTGTCGAAAGATGGGGCGTCGCCACCGCTCGGCGGGCCGGTGACGCCGACAGCGGCACTCGGCAAGTCGGCATTCTTCCGCTGAGCGCCGCCGTCGCCGCCGCCGCGCCGCCCATGACTTCAAACAGCTACTGGGCCGAATTGGGACAGGATTCTATTCGCGGTCAAGTTCCCTAAACGAAAAAAAACTCGTTTCGGTTAAAATCCAGTTTACGGCACGATGCACACCATTGCGGCCTGCGCAGCTGCGGGTGCGCGGAGTAGATCGCGGTGCGACGATTCGGCGCGTGATTTGCACAGATTATGATTAATTGCGTCTTTAATCAAGGGGTCACTAGATCGACCTCTCTAGATAAAGGGAACACTCGGAGGTCGAAGCGGACTCCGAGCGCACCTGCCCCAGCCGCGCCGCAGCAGAGCGACCGCGACGCGCGGCCCGCACTGCTAACTCTCTTGAAGAGGAAGAACGCGCCGACCTTGTCCGTCCTTGCGGCGCGATAACGCGGGTTCGGGGTCTCGTGGAAACGTGACGCTCCGGGCCGCGACCCCGCTATCGCGCCCTTTTAACCGCGTGTCGCGTCGCCGCCGCATCACTCGGCTCGCACGCTCCTCGCGCGTATCACGCACCTTCCGTCCGACCGTGCGTTATACATAAATATCCAAAACTAAACATTTCGGATTCAAACGACGGTCAAACCCGTACCAGGACGGATCTTCCCAAAGAATCGGTAAAGGTGAGCGGAGAGACAGTCGCCTGCTTGTTGGAGGTTGGAGTAACGGGGCAGCGTACTGACTACTGACGCCGCGGTCTGTGCTTGTTGCAGATACGCGCGCCCGCTAGCAGACATGCCGAGCGCCGTGGCCAACGGAGCCCGCGGGGCGGACGACGACATCGTGCTGACGGGGCTGTCGGGCCGCCTGCCGCAGTCCGACTCCATCGAGGAGTTCGCGCAACAGCTGTTCGACGGCGTGGACCTGGTCACCGCAGACGATAGGCGATGGACTCCAGGTAACTATTATTTACATCCAGTTTTTGCTTTCTTTATTTATTTTTCTTATCAGTACTTACTGTCTGAATAATTGAATAATTTAAATGGCTCATTCATTAATAAGTGCCTACCACAGTAGGTACTTACTACATTATTTTTGAGGCCCCATTTATAACCACTATCCTTTGCTCGTTATATTTTGGCGATTTTTGAGCCCAACATATTTATGATTTAGTAAAGTCTCATTGTAACTGAGCGTGTCCCCGGCGCCGGCGCGCGACCTTCGCCGTGCTCTGACAGCGCGGCAGGCGGCACGCGGCGGCGGCGGGGTCAGCTCTACTCAAGGCATGACAGTAATTCGCTGGCACTCGTTGGACATCCAATTCTATTTCTTCTAAAAGTTAAATTAAAACAGTACGTAGCACCGTGTCGGCTCCCTACCTACCTACATACCTACCTGTAACAGAGTCCGCAAATAAGACAATTATCACTTGATTGCGGACGACAGACGACTGACGAGATGATCGCAACGTTACGGCCCGGCTACACGCTCCGTCTTGCATGCGAGCACGCGTGCACAGACCAGTGTGCGCAGGCGCAGGTAAGCGCGTGCGTGTGGAACTGTGGACGGCACGACGGTAGCTCGTGCAGTCCCAGGTGTTCCGTTTGTCGCCTGGACTGCGCAGACTGCGCAGCGTGTAGCTGGGCCTTTACCGAATCGTCTTTATCAGTAGCCTGCGACCTGCGACTGCGATGAGAATATTATTGTGTTTACGATTTACAACAATCTTACATAATAATTGTGTTTGACATATCGTCATTTTGTGACATTGCGCTATAAATCTGTACAGACCGGTATTATTGTTAGATTTCTGGCGGAAAGAAAATAAAGATGAACTGCCTCCTTGGTCGAGTGGTAGGCGTCTGCCTTGTGAGCCGGTGGTCGTGGGTTCGATTCCCCCAGGAAAGCATACTTTTTAAAGTTGTTTTCCTTGTTGTTGACCTTACTGCCCTCGCCATAGGAAGAAGAAGTGGAAGGATCGAATGTCATGTGGCGGAGATACCAGAGTAGCTGATGTTACAATGAGCATCACGTCTAAATGGCTAGTGAAATTACGACTAGTATACTATTTAACCGACTTCTTTAAAAAGGAGGAGGTTCTATGTTCGGCTGTATGTATTTTTTTCTTAATATTTTTGATATATTGATAAATTGTATGAACATTTTGAGTTTAATTCGTTCAAGATAGTGTAATTAATTTGTAAAGTTATGTCTAACACGGTCAAAAAAATCATTGAATAAATACGGAAAGTACAAAAAACAAGTGCGAATCGGACTCGCACACGAAGGGTTCCGTACCATAAACTTTAATTCTTATTATTTGTTGTTATAGCCGCAATATGTAGAAATACACAATCTGTGAAAATTTCAACTGTCTACCTATTACGGTTCTTGAGATACAGCTCGCGCGTTGGTTACCCTTTGGATACGCAACCCTAAAAACTACTGAATTTAGGCGCGCTTTGTATTTCTAATATTTCTATGTTCGCGCGGGTTTTCGCTGGCCTTAGAGCAGTGTGGCCTGATAGTCAATCACGATGTGTTTGACTGTACCTACGTGTAAGGCGAATTTTATTTGATAAGAAAAGAATCACGTTGCTTCCTATGTTCTTAAGTTAGGTCTAGGTGAAACGTACCCGTTAAAATTAGTGACAATTTGGTTTTTTATCCGACTTTATTTTAAACTTTTAGTTCAGCCTAATAAATAATACTTAATTAAAAAGTTAATTGTTCTAAACTGACACCATTTACCTAGCCCCCATTCATATAGGTTGGTAACTAAAAGCACTCATCCCTCAGTCTGGAATTCTCGATTCGCTGTCGCACGAGTCGGAGTCGAGTCGGAGTCGAGTCGGGTCCCAAGTAGCAAGTAGGTACCCCTACCCATACAGCTGCAGGCTGCACATTGAGCTCCCGATGAACGCCACTGATGGTCGCTCTATGAACGTGGCCACTTCCTGGCACAAAATGTTTAAGGGTCACTATCGACTCGAAAATAAGAAGAATATCTTATTCATTAGTTTAATAGGCTTGCTAAGTCCTAAATCTGAAAAGCCTATCAGACCAGCTAATTTAGCCGGAGTTTAAGATAAAATTAAAGGCAAAAGTCGGACAACTTATCCTGGGGGGTGACTACTATCTTAGCCCAAAGGTAACGCCCGCAACTAAGGTCAAAACTACACACTTTGGGCTGAGAGAGTAGCCCTTTTGATCAGTAATGTGTCTTTGAGATAATATGTATTTAGTAGGTAGCATTATTGGAAGTCAAACTATGCTTTTTTTCTCGGAAAAATGCGTTTTATTATAAGACAAAACCATTTTATATTTAAAACTAGCACTTCGCCTGCGACTTCGTTCGCGCGGATTTAGTTAGTACTCGACGAACTTCATCTCCCCGTGTACATTACTTATTAATAGACTAAACGTTCGACGACGGGTCGACGGCAGTTCGCGCAAACTGCAACATTTTTATAATTTAGACTACTTATTTTTATACCCATAATTAAACGAAAGATCCGATTTGAATAATTTAAAGTGTAATTTACTTGCACATTAACCAATCTTAATTATTAAACAATTTAAATAGATAAGTACCAGTTGCTAGCCTGTCGGTTAGGTACCGGTTTCATTTTGGGGAATATGCGACGGAATTGCATATTATTTAATTCCGCCAAGCCCTTTCCATCATCGGACCACAAGACGAATGGCGATGCGCCACCGGTACATGGTGGACATCCCACCTACACGCACAAAACATTTTGGGAACACTTTCATAGTGCGTACAGCCAAGGAGTGGCATTCCCTGCCGGAGTCGTGTTTCCTGATAGCTACAACCTGGGAATCTTTTAGTCAAGAGTGAATAGGTTACTTCTAGGCAGGGGTGCTTCATCATCGACCACATCATTGCTTACCAACAGGTGAGATACCTAGTGGTCAAACGTGTCCCATCAATAGTAAAAAAAAAGATAAGGATTATCATGATACTAAAATCACTACTATGCCATTTCACCCGAGTTTTGATTTAATAATTTGAACAAAAAGCTGACATTGTGACTTAACCATAACAGTTAGAACTCTCGCGAACTTTTTTGTAGACATTGATGTTTTCTATAAAACTGTAGTAGGTACATCATTTTGCTCTATTGTCAATAGTTTCCGCAGCGTCGCGATATACTTACTATGTTGGCAGTTGGATCTTTTTGGTATTTTTTTCACACCTTGGGTTACATTCCCCTAACTTTTATAAAATTTTCTATAGCCTATGTTCATCAGGGATAATGTAGGATTCTAATGTATACGTACTAATACATAAAGCTGAAGAGTTTGTTTGTTTGCTTGAACGCGCTAATCTCAGGAACTTCTGATCCGATTTGAAAAATTCTTTCAGTGTTAGATAGCCCATTTATCGCTATAACCAATAGGAGCGGAGCAGATGAAGTGGCGCGGCTCAACTAGTAATGACATAAAGCTGTCCTGAATCGACTTCTGTCGTGATCCTTTCTTTACGTTCTGTAGCAGACAGACGGCGCTTAATGTGTTGTGCGAGTGTCAACGATGGGATAGTACGATGTACTTTATTGCACGTTTATCTGGCGCGAACCATACATAACTAGATACCTATGTATAGTAAAGTAAGTTAAGTATAATACGAGTTACTAGTACGTAGACTATCGCATTAGGTTAAAAAAAACCTGTAAGTAATGATAGCTCTTTATGATGAAATAAATAAATAAAAATAAATAAATTTCATACCTTAATCTAAGTATGTACTACATAGCTAAGTAAGACGCGTGCCAATACCTACGTACCTACCTATTTACTAATACCAACTGCCAACATAATATAAAAAATAAATAATGCTACTAATATATAAAGCTGAAGACGTTTGTTTACTTGAGCGCGCTAATCTCAGGAACTACTGGTCCGATTTGAAAAAATATTTCAATGTTAGATGGCCCATTTATCGAGGAAGGATATAGGCTATATATCATCACGCTAGGACCAATAGTAGCGGAGCAGTAATGAAAATTGTGACGCAGACGAAGTTGCGCGGGTCAACTAGTATATAAGTGTTAGATTAGACAGATCTGTAAGCTGTCAGCACGTCGTCGTCAGTCTCGGTCAGTAGTTATTTGGCTGTAGGTAGCTAGATAGGTAGTAGTTGTCTAACGATAAGACGCGTGCTCTTGTTCAAGGCCGTCGAGAGTGAGGCGCCGCGCCGCGCCGCTCGTGAACGTAGCAGAATGTCACGGCGCGGCGGCGGCGGCCACGCTCGGTGGCTCGGCCTGCTCCCGTAGTCCCGTGCATCAGTGACTCCTTGTTAACCTCTAGTAGTGTGCCACAAATTGGCAGGTTGCGTGTGAGTGCCACGTCAGCGAGGTTATCTGCGCGATCGACGATCGCTTGACTCAGCCGCTCGCCCGCGCCGCTATTACCGCCTTTTAACCGCGCGATAACATCTCGTATCTGACATCAGCCCGTCTTGGACTCACGGACACTCACGGACACCCGACACTCGACATTGATCTCTTCAATCTACTAAATAATTATTTCTGTTTACTGAGTTTTTTTCCATTGTTACATTCATTTCCTGCTCAAACTTTTGGTCAAAGATACCTTAGTAAGTATATTAAATATGTACCTACCTAGGTAAGTAAATCTCACGGTAATCTAACAATAATATACTTAGGTAATTATAAAACCTCGAGTGACTTTGTTAATGGCATCCTTGAAGTAACTCTTAGAGGTTAGCTATAAAATAAACTAAAAAAAAAAATAGCCTGTAGCATCATTATATAAGTATATATATTTTGTTTTGCAGAGCCGTTCTTAGCGAAGCGCTTTAAATAATAATTGTCAAGTAGGTACCTACGTGGATAGGTAACTACTGCCTCATACAAATACGTCTTTATCAAGAATATAATTATAATTGTTATAGGTTAAGTATATAAAAAACACAATATAACCTGAGGTCAAGCAGTAGTGAGAGACCTCTAGAGACCTGAGAGACTCTTTCACCTTTACTTCGCCACAAGCTTGCATGACGTTTATTGCATACGAATCTCGAAATGTAGCGATCTGGAATTCTGGACTAAGTACATGAGTAGTAATGGTCCTATTTAAAAAAGTATTCTGCCAGAGAGGTTCCAAGTGGATATCGGTATCGCCCACATATTGGCACGTTTAACCAATTGTGCGCGAATGAATGACTAGTATCAACGGCATCAGCCGCGCGTCCATTGTGAGGCTTTCACCGTTAGATGAGCGCGCAGCGTGCGGCGGCGGCGGCGAGCGCGCCTCGTGTGCCGACTGCCGCTGCCGTGAGCCGTCTGTGCCGAGTCCTGAGTCAGTCGCGGTCGCGGTGGGCGGCGGCGGCGCGGCGGCGGCGGTGGCGTGATGCGCCGTGCGTCACCGGCCGCGGCCACTCACACGAGCGCGACTCGCGATGCCTATCTCTGTAAAGCTAACAAAGATCTTACTCGTCAAACCTGTCATGAATTATGTCATCGTGTTAGCAGGAAACATAGTAAATATTGACTGTAGTTAGGTTTCCGCGTGCGACTGTGACGCGCGCGCCGCGAGTATTTAGATAGCTCGCTGATAAACAAACACATTCGGCTAAATTTAATGATTTCACATCCGCTCGCTTGCGCATACCAAAACCTGAAAGTGATAAATTGTTCAATAGTTACTTATATCAGACTGGTTTCCACGTAATTAATTGCAATGTATACAGTAGGTTGGTATTATAATTGGGTGGGATGATTACTTTCAAACAGATAGGTTCCTTAACTCGACTTTAGAGTGTAGGTACCTAGTGGCTGTAATAAGCCGCAGGTCCGGCAGACGCGCGCGGGATACTTACTGGCCATCCGCCATCCGCCATCCGCGCACGCCCCGCACGAGCACGTGCACGGCTGCACGCGTATTCACTAGCTATTCCTACAAAGGTTTCAGATGGGTAGGTCCTCCTACGCCGTAGGTACCTGAGTATGTCGCAATCGCAAAACAAGTTGCATCCATTACTACTTGTGCTCGAGGGAGGACTAGCTCAGTGCTGGGCGAAACCAATTTCACCATGATGTTGTATAATGTTTATCTTCGACTCAGCCATAAGAATTATTGTGCTAATTGATATTGAGTCAAGTCTTATGCTCGAACAGCTGAGCCATGTCAGCCTCGAGGTCGAATTCAAAATGAATACCTATGACGAAAACAAAGTTAATGACAATTTTATTACACCTTTATGAGGCAGGTTTTTAAGTAATGTGGCATCAATAAGGTCATAGCCGGCTGCTTTACCTTCCTTGAGGTTCTTTATTTCTTTCACAATTTCTTTTGGGCTGGTACTTTTTTTAGTGGAAGACACATATTTTGATTCGCTGATTCATGGTATTCCTTGATTTCCCTAGAAAGTCGGGATTGTCTTCAGGGAGTGATTGGAAAACTGTTTTCAGTTATTCCGCAAAGATTGTTGCCTTTCCTTAATCTGATCTAGCCTATCCTCCTTTTTCATCATTCATAGGTGAATATGTGGATTTTCGGGCGCATTAGATTCTTGGTAGCCTTCCTGCTGTGCGGTGCTGATAAGGGCTTTGAGTTCATTTGAGAAACTATTAAATGCAGCTTTATCACTTGGATATCCTGTAGTATGCCAGCTTTTTCTCAAACGACGGTGCTCTTGTATTTTCTCTTTAATATTCTTTTCTCTTTAATATTCTTTTCTTAATCCCGTGGCCCCCCACGGGTTCTAAGGGGTCTCTATATTGTTAGGCATTGGTTTTTCTTTTGACTTACAGGCTCACTTTGCCTACCCTATCCTTTGTAGCTAGCGGGGTGATTTTCGTCACAGTTCGCGCAAGTAGCCTCAGTGTCTGGTTTTTTAGTACATGTTGCTGTAGGGTGAGCGCTACCGCATTTAACACTGCGACAGGGCCTAAAACATTGGTTCTTGGAATGCCCAAATCTCTGACATCTCTTGCATTGAATGATTTCCTTTTTCTTATAAGGGGCTTCAAAATTAATCTTCATGTTATTCAAGTATTTCACATCGAAAATGACTTTGTTGTTTGGCTTAAGTTCTAAATTGACATAAAATACAGGCGACGGTTGCTTTGTAGCTCGATGTCTGATATTGACTATTTGTCTCACTTCACGTCCAATTTCATACAATTCTTTTCAAATTTCTGTGGCATGGAGTCCGCGTAGTACTACTCTGTATGCTCTCTCGCTTTTAAGGTGGCTTTTTGGCTGGTTTTAGCTGGCAATGAAGTTCTCTCGAATCATTTTGTATGTCTGGATGTCTTTAGGTGCAGATTGGGTCTCGGTCTGTGAATCCAGATTGTCTTTCTCCTTGTTTTGTTCGTTGGAGTTAAAGTCATTAAGCTCTGTTGGCAGAGACGATGTCGAGTTGCTTGTGTTCCGACTTCCGAGTAAAAATGCTTTTATGCAAAGTTTGTTGGATGATGCTGTTAGGGTTGGTCGGTTTTTTAGTTTGGTAGGGTTTGTTGATTATTTGTATTTAATTGGTTCATTTTATTCCCTCGAGTAACGCCGATATAACAAGTCGCTAGGAAGGTGACGCCTATTCTCCCTATAAGGCTAAAGCATTTGCCAGGTCTGTCGATGTGGATCGTTAGCGACTGGTCTCCCACCAGCCATGCCTCTAGCATGCACTAGCCCTCTTGGCACGAATCTCACTTTTTATAGAAGTTTTCTCTTCTTTATAGTCCGGCCAATTAAACCAAGACTACCGATCTTGCAGGCAGTGTCCACAGGGTTGCGGTTTGTGGGAGTCATTTCCTACTGTCACTGTTAGACCAAGCTGGTTAGGCTGGTTTGGTCGGGTTAATTAACCGCCGCCCGAGACCCGGCCTTGTTATTCATTTGGCACCATCCAGGGGGCACGTAGTGCTACGGTAGTGGTAGGGTGGTTATGGTTAGGGTGTGGTAGGGTGTAGGGGTGGGTAGGGTTGTGGTGGGGGCGAACTCTGCCCCTCTAATAAGATATTAATTAAATATGCAAAAGAAAGAAGTGCTCAATGGACTAAAATGTTAGGTGAATGTTGAACACAAATAATGATCGGTTGCATCGTGTGGCAGGGCTGCACGGGCTGCCGGAGCGCAACGGCAAGCTGAAGGACCTAGCGCACTTCGACGCCACGTTCTTCGGCGTGCACGCCAAGCAGGCGCACCTCATGGATCCGCAGCTGCGCCTGCTGCTGGAGCTCACGCACGAGACCATCGTGGACGCCGGCCTCAACCCCGGCGAGCTGCGCGGCTCGCGCACCGGCGTCTACGTGGGCGTGTCCAACTCCGAGACCGAGGAGAAGTGGACCGTGGACCCCGACAAGATCAACGGCTACGCGCTCACGGGCTGCTGCCGCGCCATGTTCCCCAACCGCATCTCCTACACCTTCGACCTCAAGGGACCGTCGTTCGCGGTGGACACGGCCTGCTCCAGCTCCATGTTCGCGCTGGCGCAGGCGGCCACGGCCATCCGCGCCGGCCACTGCGACGCCGCCATCGTGGCGGGCACCAACCTGTGCCTGAAGCCCGCCAACTCGCTCAACTTCCACCGGCTCAGTATGCTGTCGCCCGAGGGCCGCTGCGCCGCCTTCGACGCCAGCGGGCGCGGCTATGTGCGCTCGGAGGCGGCCGTGGCCGTGCTGCTGCAGCGGCGCGGCGCGGCGCGGCGCTGCTACGCCACGCTGCGCGGCCTGCGCGTCAACACGGACGGCGCCAAGGACCAGGGCATCACCTTCCCGTCCGGCGACATGCAGCGCCGCCTGGCCGAGGAGACCTTCGCCGAGGCCAAGCTGCGGCCCTGCGACGTGGCCTACGTCGAGGCGCACGGCACCGGCACTAAGGTACGCTCGACGCTCAACCGAACCACGGAGCCCTTGACGATCACTGTCTGTCTGTCCGACTGTCACAGCCAATTTGTTCCCTATCCAGTAGACAAATTTGGTACATAGGTACCAAATTTCAGCTGGTCTACACACGGAAGCAGTTGAGTTGTAATTAGAGTTTTTGAAATGTGATGTAAGTGCGTGTGCTGTGAGTAGTAAGTAACCGGCGGTGTGCGTCGCAGGTGGGCGACCCGCAGGAGGTGAACGCCATCGCCGAGCTGTTCTGCAAGGGGCGCAAGAAGCCATTGCTGCTGGGCTCGGTGAAGTCGAACATGGGCCACTCGGAGCCCGCGTCGGGGCTGTGCTCCGTCGCCAAGGTGGTGGTGGCCATGGAGCGCGGCGTCATCCCCGCCAACCTGCACTACAAGACTGCCAACCCCGACATCCCGGCGCTCAGCGACGGCAGGATCCAGGTACATACTCGCTGCCCAGAGCGCGAGCGGTTGAAACCAGTTCAATATCAATGTCGCTACATTGATATTGAACTCGGTTTCACTTTAACGAAAATAAATAAATTTGGGATATGACATGGGGTACTTTTGGGGACACTTAAAAGTTATATAGGGTGAATTTGTCAAGTGGGCGTAGTTGGCCAAATCCGAAACTATGAAGAATATCGAACAAATTTCAAGGCAATCTCGGGGCCGATTTCGATAAACTATAACTGTCCAACGCGCACTTGGCCGCTTCTTTCTTTCTTTCTGGATCTGAGTTTTCCTTTTATATGCGATTTGTGCATCTAATCCTCGAAACAAGTTGAATCCGATGTGTGCGGTCGCAGGTGGTTGACCGCAACACGCCGTGGGAGGGCGGGCTGGTGGCCGTCAACTCTTTCGGCTTCGGCGGCGCCAACGCGCACGTGATCTTCGAGTCGGAGCCGGGCGGCGGCGCGGCGCGCCCCCCCGCGCGCTACCCCGCGCCCCGCCTCGTGCTGGCCTCGGGCCGCACGGAGGACGCGGTGCGCGCGCTCACGGCGCTGGCCACGCAGCACCGCGACGACGCGGGGCTGCACGCGCTGCTGGACGCCGTGCACCGGCACAACATCCCCGGCCACTCACACCGCGGCTTCGTCGTGCTCAGCGAGCCGCCCGTGGAGGAGTGCATCGTGAGTACCCGCCGCGCCCGCGAGCCGCGCCCGCAAGCCGCGCCCGCGAGCCGCGCCCGCGAGCCGCGCCCGCGAGCCGCGCCACTCGCTCTGTGTCACCACTCACGACTCTTTATACGCAGGAAATGGAGAGCGGCGACCCCCGGCCCGTGTGGTTCGTGTTCTCGGGCATGGGCTCGCAGTGGCCCGGCATGGCTAAGACGCTAATGCGGCTGCCGGCGTTCGCGGACAGCATCAACCGCTCGGCTGCGGCGCTGCGGCCGCACAACATCGACCTCATCAACATCATCACGGACGCACCGGCGACGGCCTTCGACGACGTCATCAACTCGTTTGTGTCCATCGCGGCCGTACAGGTGGCGCTAGTGGACGTGCTGCGCACCATGGAGGTGCGGCCCGACGGCATCGTGGGCCACTCGGTCGGCGAGATCGGTGAGTAGCCGCGGGTGGGCCACACGCACCTACACGCACACACACACACACACACGACTGACTCGCCCCCTGCCCGCAGGCTGCGCGTACGCGGACGACACGCTGACGGCGGAGCAGGCCGTGCTGGCGGCGTACTGGCGCGGGCGCAGCATCGTGGACGCCAAGCTGGCCCCGGGCGCCATGGCGGCCGTGGGGCTGTCGTGGGAGCAGTGCGAGGCGCGCTGCCCGCCCGACGTCGTGCCCGCCTGCCACAACGCCAACGACAGCGTCACGGTGAGTGCGCGACCGCGTGACGTCACGACGCGTTGGCTATGCGAGCGAGTTTAACTCGGTCGGTGCAGATTTCAGGGCCGGTGGAGTCGCTGGAGAAGTTCGTGGCGACACTGTCGGCGGAGGGCACGTTCGCGCGGCGCGTCAACAGCTCGGGAGTGGCTTTCCACAGCAAGTACATCGCGGCGGCGGCGCCGCTGCTGCGCCGCAGCCTGGAGAGGGTGATCCCGGAGCCGCGCGCGCGCTCGCCGCGCTGGGTGTCGTCGTCGCTGCCGCGCGACCAGTGGGGCTCCGACCTCGGTGAGCTAACACTCGTTGTTGTAAACGCGGCTTTGAAGTTCGCTCGACCCCTATGACCCCCGCGCTGCCGCATGAATTGATTAGTGTACAGCGAGCTGCGACGTCCTGAGAGTGCCAGAACAGCGATAGTTTAATGTCAATAGTAATAATAATGCTGCATCCGGTTACACTACAACTTAAAGATAGTTTATACTCCAATGGTCCAAGGTTTTGGACCTACGGACATACGATTAGTCCCGAATCCGAGCTAAGAATGAATGACAGCAGTCATTCATTCTTAGTGGTTAGCTGATATGGAGTAGAAAAGTCCCGCAACCACGGACTTCGGGTTCATAGAGTAGCCCTCCAGTTCTGATGAAGTGACATTTTGGAAGACTAAGATGAGGTTTATTGACCTGACAGTATTGTGAAAGCCTGCATAAGGTCTCTTCTAATAGCAAATAATCCTGAGAGTTTACACAAGGCTTTTTTTAATGTCATCGGCGTACATTAGAAATTTAGAGTTGACTATGCAGGATTTTATATCGTTCATAAATAACATAAAAGTAATGGGCTTAAGATAGATTCTTGAGGCACACCTGATTCGTCGACCACATAATGAGACTCGAAAAGTTGTATGACGACTTTTTGAGTTCTATGGAATATATTGAAGCAAAACCATGTGAGTAAATTGCCTCTTATGGCATTGAAAGGGATTTTATCGAGGCGCAATTTGTGGTCCACCTTGTCAAAAGCTTTCTGAAAATCAGTGTATGCAGCATCCTGCGTGAACATGTCCTTGTTTTCAAACAAAAATTTAGTGAAAATGATTAAGTTAGTAGTGGATTTGGATTTAACAAATCCATGCCGCTCGGGTATAATAAGGCGATTCAACTGTGGAAATAAGTAGTCAAAAAGCTTAGATAAGGTGGACAAGATAGATATAGGTCGACAAGACTTCAGAGCTGTGGCGCTGACGAAGTCGTTCTGTTCGCGTGTTCGCAGCCAAGCTGAGCGACGCCAACTACCACGTGAACAACCTGCTGTCGCCCGTGCGCTTCGCCGACGCCTTGCGCGAGGTGCCCGCGCGCGCCGTCGTCGTGGAGGTGGCGCCGCACGCGCTGCTGCAGGCCGTGCTGCGGCGCGCGCTGCCGCCGCCCGGCGCCGCGCACGTGCCGCTGCTGCGGCGCGACGCCGCCGACGCGTGCGCGCACCTGCTGGCCGCCGCCGGCCGCCTGTTCGCGGCGGGCGCGCAGCCGCACGCGGCGCGCCTGTACCCCGCCGTGCGCTTCCCCGTGGCGCGCGGCACGCCCGGCCTGGCCAGCCACGTGCGCTGGGACCACCGCCTGGACTGGCAGGTGGCGCACTTCGGCGACGCCGCGCGCTCGGCCGAGAACGTCATCGAGTACGACGTGTCGCGCAACGAGGACAGCTTCATCACCGGCCACAACATCGACGGCCGCGTGCTGTTCCCCGCCACCGGCTACCTGGTGAGTGCTGAGCGGTGAGCGCTGAGCGGTGAGCCTGCACGCTCGCGTACCTCTCTCGCTAAGCCCGTGCCTGACCTCGTTCGATTGATTCCAGACCCTCGTGTGGAGAACCATGGCGAAGCTCAACAACAGGAAGCTTGAAGAGACCCCCATCGTGATGGAGAACATCCAGTTCCGGCGCGCCACCATCGTGTCGCGCGACACGCCCGTGCGCTTCCTCATCAACGTGCTGGAAGGCACGGGCGAGTTCGACGTGTGCGAGGGCGGCAGCGTGGTGGTCACGGGCACCGTGCGCCTGGTGGACCAGCCCGCCGCCGAGCGCCTGCGCGACCTGGACGGCGCGCCGCCGCGCCACGAGGACGGCCTGCTGCCGCTCGTCACCGACGACATCTACAAGGAGCTGCGCCTGCGCGGCTACAACTACGGCGGCGTGTTCCGCGGCATCCGCGCCTCCGACCCGCGCGGCACGTGCGGCGAGCTGGCCTGGGACGACAACTGGATCTCCTTCATGGACACCATGCTGCAGTTCGGCATCATCGGCGTGGACACGCGCGAGCTGTACCTACCCACGCGGCTACAGCGCGCGCTCATCGACCCCGCGGCGCAGCTGGCGGCCGTGGGCGCGCTGGGCGAGGGCGGCGCCGTGCCCGTGCGCATGCACCGCGACATCGACGTCATCAGCGCCGGCGGCATCGAGTTCCGCGGCGTCAAGACGAGCCTGGCGCCGCGCCGCGCCAACCCGCAGAACGCGCCCAAGCTGGAGAAGTACGTGTTCCTGCCGTACGACAACGCCGCCGTGGCCACCGAGGACACCTCGCGCTCCAAGCGCGACGCGCTCACCGTGAGCCTGCAGCTGGTGCTGGAGAACGCGGGCGCGCTCAAGCTGAAGCTGGCCGAGGCGGCGCTGGACCGGCCGCCCGAGGCGCTGCTGACGCCGCAGGCGCTGCAGGTGCTGGAGGGCGAGCCGCAGGTGCGCGTGGACGCGTCGCTGGCGGCCGGGCCCGCGCCCGCCGCCTACGCCGCCGCCGTCAAGGACCTGGGCGTCAAGGTGCTGCCCAAGGACGGGCGGAGCGAGCCCATCGACAGCGACTGCCACCTGGTGCTGGCGGCCGACGTGCTGAGCCGCCACGGAGCCGCCACGCTGGAGCACCTGGCGGCCGCGCTGGGCGCCGCCGGCATGCTGCTGCTGGAGGAGCCGCACAAGGCGCTGGACGAGCGCGGCGCGCAGGACGCGCTGCGGCGCGCAGGGCTGGCGTGCGCGTCGCGCCAGGTGGCGGCGTCGTGCGAGTACCTGCTGCTGCGCCGCGCGCCCGCGCCGCCCGCGCAGCACGTGCTGGTGGACGTGGACGAGGCCGGCTACGCCTGGGTGGACGCGCTGCGCCAGGCGCTAGCGCGCGCGGAGGGCGCGGAGGGCGCGGAGGGCGCGGAGGGCGCGGCGCTGCGCGTGTACTGCGTGGCGCGCGCGCCCGACGCCGGCGTGCTGGGGCTGTGCGCGTGCCTGCGCGGCGAGCCGGGCGGCCGCGCGCTGCGCTGCTACTACCTGCCGGGCGCGCGCGAGCCCTTCCGGCCCGACGCCGCGCCGTACGCCGCGCAGGCGCGCCTGGACCTGGCCGTGAACGTGCTGCGCGCCGGCGTGTGGGGCAGCTACCGGCACCTGGCCCTGGGCGCGGCGGAGGCGGCGCTGCAGGTGGAGCACGCCTACGTCAACACGCTGACGCGCGGCGACCTGTCGTCGCTGCGCTGGATCGAGTCCCCGCTGCGCTACGCGCGCGCGCTGGCGCCGGCGCCGCGCTCGGAGCTGTGCCAGGTGTACTGCGCGCCGCTCAACTTCCGCGACGTCATGCTGGCCACGGGCAAGCTGCCGCCCGACGCGCTGCCCGGCAACCTCGCCGGACAGGTCGGTGCGCTCGAGCCACGTCATCACCCGCTCTCTTTATTTATACGAACTTAAAGTAACTCATGGAAAGGGTGGATTTCATTTTTGTGTCTTATATGAATACAGAATTCAAAATTTTGGAACGGCAAAATATTAATGGTCAATTTCAAAAATATTTAAATCAAGTTTCCTTGTTAAACACCTTTCAATTATTGTTAGTTTCACTAGGAAGGTTTCGGATGTATTTTATACTCATTTTATAAATATAAATACGAATGTAAAATTATGATATCTCACCGTCAGGAGTGTATCCTCGGCTTGGAGTTCAGCGGGCGGTCTTCCGACGGCAAGCGCGTGATGGGCATGGTGGCGGCGTGCGGGCTGGCCAGCACGGTGCTGGCGGACCGCGGCTTCCTGTGGGACGTGCCGCCGCAGTGGTCCCTGGAGCAGGCGGCCACGGTGCCGGTGGCCTACGCCACGGCGTACTACGCGCTGTGCGTGCGCGGGCGCATGCGCCGCGGCGAGGCCGTGCTGGTGCACGCGGGCACGGGCGGCGTGGGGCAGGCGGCGCTGGCCATCGCGCTGCACGCCGGCTGCAGCGTGTTCACGACGGCGGGCTCGGCCGACAAGCGCGCCTTCCTGCGCGAGCGCTTCCCCGCGCTGCCGCCCGAGCACATCGGCAACTCGCGCGACACGTCGTTCGAGCAGCTCGTGAAGCGCCGCACGCGCGGCCGCGGCGTGGACCTGGTGCTGAACTCGCTGGCCGCCGACAAGCTGCAGGCGTCCGTGCGCTGCCTGGCCGAGGGCGGCCGCTTCCTGGAGATCGGCAAGCTGGACCTGTCCAACGACTCGGCGCTGGGCATGTCGGTGTTCCTCAAGAACACCACGTTCCACGGCATCCTGCTGGACGCGCTGTTCGAGGCGGGCGCGGAGGACGGCGACAAGGCGGCCGTGGTGCGCTGCGTGTCGGACGGCATCGCGGCCGGCGCCGTGCGGCCGCTGCCCGCCACGGTGTTCTCGGACCAGCAGCTGGAGCAGGCCTTCAGGTACGTAGTCTGGGCCGCGGAGCCTCAACTGGGACCAGCAGCTGGAGCAGGCCTTCAGGTACGTAGTCTGGGCCGCGGAGCCTCAACTGGGACCAGCAGCTGGAGCAGGCCTTCAGGTACGTAGTCTGGGCCGCGGAGCCTCAACTGGGACCAGCAGCTGGAGCAGGCCTTCAGGTACGTAGTCTGGGCCGCGGAGCCTCAACTGGGACCAGCAGCTGGAGCAGGCCTTCAGGTACGTAGTCTGGGCCGCGGAGCCTCAACTGGGACCAGCAGCTGGAGCAGGCCTTCAGGTACGTAGTCTGGGCCGCGGAGCCTCAACTGGGACCAGCAGCTGGAGCAGGCCTTCAGGTACGTAGTCTGGGCCGCGGAGCCTCAACTGGGACCAGCAGCTGGAGCAGGCCTTCAGGTACGTAGTCTGGGCCGCGGAGCCTCAACTGGGACCAGCAGCTGGAGCAGGCCTTCAGGTACGTAGTCTGGGCCGCGGAGCCTCAACTGGGACCAGCAGCTGGAGCAGGCCTTCAGGTACGTAGTCTGGGCCGCGGAGCCTCAACTGGGACCAGCAGCTGGAGCAGGCCTTCAGGTACGTAGTCTGGGCCGCGGAGCCTCAACTGGACACCTAATGATGCACTTTCTTGTCTTGGAGACTCCAATACGCTAGATTTTTAACCGACTTCCTCAAAAAGGAGGAGGTTCTATATTCGGTTGTATGTATCGATTTCTCCGCCAATTCTGGACCGATTTTAAAAATTCTTTTTCCATTCGAATGCCTATACTCTACAACAAATATATAAAAGAGGCTATTTTCCCAGAACAACTGAAAATGGTGAAAGTAATACCTGTGTATAAGAAGGGAAGTAAATCTGATCCTAAAAACTATAGACTTTGATAATTATTTGAAAAGATACTTCAAATTCGACTTTTAGCTCACTTGCGAGTGAATAAAGTTTTAAATAAAAGGCAATTTGCGTATCAAAAGGGTGTTGGCACTTCAGACGCCATATACACTTTATTAGTTGATGTCATATGCAACATTAATAACAAAATGAGAGTTGCAGGTATTTTCCTAGATTTAAGCTCTGCATTTGACACAATTGACCATGAATTACTTCTGACTAAGATGACACATTATGGAATAAGTGGAAATTCCTTGCGACTATCCACTTTCTATTTGAAAAACTGGCTGATGTACGTTGAAATTCCGAAAACTCAGAATAATTAAAAGTAAATGTATAAGTCCAAAATTGTGTGCATATGGATGATGTGGCAGGCGTGCCACAAGGAATAATTCTAGAACCTATTTTATTTTTATTATTTTTAATTAATTATCTTATTAAATTAAATTTAACACTGAAAGAATTTTTCAAATCGGACCAGTAGTTTCTGAGATTAGCGCGTTAAGTAAACAAACAAACTCTTCAGCTTTATATATTAGTATAGATTTATATTATTTTGAATAGAAATACTAAGGTGAGCACTAAAGTTTTTTGTAAAGTTTTATAGTTAGGGTAGTGCATTTGTCGTCGGTCGTTACAAGAGAGCCGTCCGTGCGCAGGTACATGGCCACGGGCAAGCACATCGGCAAGGTCGTGCTGCGCGTGCGCGACGAGGAGGCGGCCGGCGCGCGGCCCGGGGCCAAGCTGCTGTCCGCCCTGCCGCGCACCTACCTGCACCCCGCGCGCGCCTACGTGCTGGTGGGCGGCCTGGGCGGCTTCGGCCTGGAGCTGGCGCACTGGATGGTGAGGCGCGGCGCCACGCGCCTCGTGCTCAACTCGCGCAGCGGCGTGCGCACGGGCTACCAGGCGTGGTGCGTGCGGCGCTGGCGTGAGGCCGGCGTGCGCGTGGCCGTGTCCACGGCCGACGTCTGCGAGCCGGGCGGCGCGCGCGCGCTGCTGCGGGAGGCGGCGGCGCTGGGGCCCGTGGGCGGCGTGTTCAACCTGGCCGCCGTGCTGCGCGACGCCTTCCTCGACAAGCAGACGCCGGCCGACTTCCAGGCCGTCGCCAAGCCCAAGATTGACGGTGAGCACATCGTCGCAGCGTCACGTGCCAAACAAAATAAATCAAGGGATTTTTAAAACCATACATAAATGTATAATACACCTCCAGTCATAATAATGTAACAAAATTTTTAACTCCATTTCAATACGAGAAAAGTAATCAGTCAGTGGCTTCTGGCCGATGTTATAGGAATGTAAGTAATGTGAATGTTGCGCATGTTGCACAGCCACCAAGACCCTGGACGCGGCCACGCGCGAGCTGGCGCCGGAGCTGGAGTACTTCGTGGTGTTCTCGTCCGTGTCGTGCGGCCGCGGCAACCCCGGCCAGAGCAACTACGGGCTCGCCAACTCCGCCATGGAGCGCATCGTGGAGCAGCGCCAGGCCGACGGGCTGCCGGGCCTGGCCGTGCAGTGGGGCGCCGTCGGCGAGGTGGGCCTGGTCGTGGACACCATGGGCGGCGACGACGCCGTGGTGGGCGGCACGGTGCCGCAGCGCATCGCGTCCTGCATGGAGGCGCTGGGCGCGCTGCTGGCCCTGCCGCACGCCGTGGCCGCGTCCATGGTGCTGGCCGACAAGCGCCGCTCCGCCGCCGCGCCGCAGCAGGACCTGCTGCACGCCGTGGCCAACATCCTCGGCATCAAGGACCCCAGCAAGGTGTCCGACTCCGCCAACTTGGCCGAGCTGGGCATGGACTCTCTCATGGGCGCCGAGATCAAGCAGACGCTGGAGCGCGGCTACGACGTGGTGCTGGGCGTGCAGGAGATCCGCGGCCTCACGTTCGCCAAGCTGCGCGGCATGGCGGGCGGCGAGGAGGCGGGCGGCGAGGAGGCGGGCGGCGACGACGCGGCCGCGCCCCCCGCCGCGCCCTCCGACCAGGTGCAGTTCGCGGCGCTGGGCGAGCTCATGCCCAAGCAGGCGCTGGTGAAGCTGCCGAGCGCGGCGCCGGCGGGCGAGGAGCTGCGGCCCGTGTTCATGGTGCACCCCATCGAGGGCGTGGTGGACCTGCTGCGCGGCGTGGCGGCGGCCGTGCGCGCGCCCGTGTACGGCCTGCAGTGCACGCCGGCCGCGCCGCTGGACGACATGGCCGCGCTGGCGCGCCACTACGTCGCGCACGTGCGCGCGCTGCAGCCCGCGCCGCCCTACACCATCCTCGGCTACTCCTTCGGCGCCGGCGTCGCCTTCGAGATGGCGCTGCAGCTGGAGCAGGTAGGCGAGCGTCCGGCCGCGCCCCGGGCCGGCCGGGCGCACCGAGCTCGCGCCCGGCCGCCCCCCGGGCCGCCCGGGCGCACCGAGCTCGCGCCCGGCCGCCCCCCGGGCCGCCCGGGCGCACCGAGCTCGCGCCCGGCCGCCCCCCTCGCGGAGGGCCGGCCGGGCGCGCACTGAGCACGCACTGTTGCAGGCGGGCTGCGAGACGCGCCTGGTGCTGGTGGACGGCTCGCCCGCCTACGTGGCCACGCACACCACGCGCGGCAAGAAGAAGCGCGCCGCGCGCTCCGCACAGACCGACGAGGCCGACGCGCTCGCCTACTTCGTGCAGCTGTTCAAGGACGTGGACGCCGCCAAGGTGAGTGCGCGCAGTGTGCCGCTCGCGGCCCGGCGCTGCGGACGACTGACGGCGAGTGTGCGCAGGTGTCGGCGGAGCTGGAGCGGCTGCCGAGCTGGGAGGCGCGGCTGGCGCGCACGACGGCGCTGGTGGGCGCGGCGGCCGGCCCGCACGGCGCCGACGCGCTGGCGGCCGCCGCCAACTCCTTCTACCGCAAGCTGGTCATCGCCGACACGTACAAGCCGGCGGGCCGCCTGCGCGCGCCCGTGACGCTGTTCACGGCGCGCGACAACTACGTGACGCTGGGCGAGGACTACGGGCTGCGCGAGGTGTGCGCCGGCGCGCTGCGCACGCAGCAGCTGGCGGGCACGCACCGCAGCATCCTGGGCGGCGACGCGGCGGCGTCCATCGCGGCGCACCTGTCGCAGCTGGCGCACTAGCGCGCCGCCGGCCCGCGCCGCCGCCGGCGCCGTCGGGCCCGCCGCTAGGAGCCCAGTGCGTGCCGTGCGCGGCCGTGCGCAGCCGTGCGCGGCCGTGCGCAGCCGTGCGCGGCCGTGCGCAGCCGTGCGCGGCCGTGCGCGGCCGTGCGCAGCCGTGCGCGGCCGTGCGCAGCCGTGCGCGGCCGTGCGCAGCCGTGCGCAGCCGTGCGCAGCCGTGTGCACCGTGTGCTGGACGGACGTCGCTCGTACATTCCGGTGACGGGCACTCTCTATTTATTTCTGCGGGGTAGAGTATATTAGTGCGAGGAGTATAATTGTGTATATAGTTATATCATGATACTCTATTTATTGTACGTATGTTAGTATTGTCGAGCTCGGCTCGCCGATTGTGATACATTACATTCCGTCGTGCCGACCCGTGTCGCGCACGAGACGTACATATACGTATGTATGTGTGGTTTAGTTTGTAGTATATTTTACATGAAGCATGTAATCCTGACTATAAGATATGTAAAACGAGGCGCTGGCGCTAGTCACGGACTATATCAATATTTAAAAAAAAACTAAACTACGAATACATTATTGGTATTTTGTATATTTCGATATTCTTATGTAAAAAGTAGGTTGCCTACTAAAAAATTAATAATGAGATATGAAAAATTAATGATGATATAGATACAAGACGTGTCGCTACATGACACGAGCACCGCTGTCGGTCCGTGGCGGCGCAGTCGCCGGTAGCGTAAGTAGTTAGTACCAGTGTATGGTTGTTGTGGTATTTATTTTGTTACTAATAAGGAGGCTGCGCCCTGTGATTAAAAGTGCATTATTTTTTAAAGACTAGTTTTATTTTCCCTCAAATCCATGATTTTTTTGTTCCATTCTCGAACGGGTGCATATCATGAACCAAAGTGCGGCAGGCGGTTGTTATTTCGGTAATATTTCTATTGCCGCTATAATAATGTAAAAGCAATGCAATACTCAGTAAAAAACCCTAAATTCGAAGCTTAATTATTAGAAGTAGCAACACTGGTTCTGCTAATTTCCCTACTCTTTCTACCCTACACAGAGTGATTTTTTTAAGTGTTGTGCCCTAAGGGCCAAATCCGAAGTTATGGAATATCGAAGAACACTGAAAGGAGTCTGGCCCTATTTTGATGAAAACCAAAACTGCATCTTTGGATTTGTTTAAACTCGTTTTTCCAATTGAGCCAGGAATCGAACCGTGTGCGTCATCCCAGCTGAAGTGTCGTTTTGTTTTATTTCAGTTTAGCAGATATTTAGTGTATGACGTGCTGTAAATGTGTATGGTAAGTACGAATTTGTGCATTCAACCATTAGGGAGTTATTCAACAAAAACAGTTTCTTACAGAACATTTGTTTCCTATGGAGGTACAAGAAATAAATACATACAATAATTTGTGTGTGAACCTGCCTAGCCTTTTTCCAACTATACAGGGTGTCCGGGACATCGTAACGCAAACTTCGCGAAAAGACTACACCTGATGCCACTTGTGTACTTCAAGCTTATTTTTTATAATCAATCCTTATCTAAATCGTGATTTTAAGAGACTAATATTATGGCTCCTTCTATTAACTTCTTCAAAAACAAGTTCTTACCATCAGTAGGTTAGTATTTCTGAGTGATAAAAATGATTCATTTTATGTGATAGGTGTTATTGTTGTCGGCGAAAGGCAAAATTGGTAAGTACAATCAAAGTGACTTAGATAGTTCATTAGTTTATACCTACGTGACCGGATCTCAATGTAGAGGCCTACTTACAAGTTTACTTTTTAACCGACTTCAAAAAAAGGAGGAGGTTCTCAATTCGGTTGTATTTCTTTTTTATGTTTTCTGACATCGTGACAATGGGATCAATCGAGAAGTATACCTTCTCGATTGATCCCATTGTCACGATGTCAGAATCTGATGATGGGATCCCACGAAAATCGAGGGCAACCCTCAAATTTTATAGGCACATACAATGTTTTTCATGAACTTTCTAACGCAATTCAGATATTTGTGCCTGGTAATCATCATCTCATGTTGCTGAGTTGATGATGAAAGGTATAAATTAGGATCTGATGATGAGATCCCATGAAAAATGTTTGTTCAGCTATACTTTAGCCAATTGTCAGCCGATTTGGATGATTCTTTTTTTGTTTGAATGAGTATTTTCCTGGACTAGTCCCGTTTCAATTTGGTGAAGATCTGACGAAGAACTTCGGAGGTTGGCAACGGAACTCTTCAATAAATGATAGCAACGGGATCGGGATTGCTGAAATCGCATGTTTTTTTAGTGTTTACACCAGTTCTTAACATAACATTGCGCCGGTACGCTGTTAATGGGTACGCAGGTACTAGGTACCACTAAAAAGTGAAAAATAAAAAACTTTTTTACAAAAAATACAACCTCGTGATTCGCACGAATGTGTAAAAATGCGGTATTACCGCAAAAACATGTTAAAAATGTATTCGTTCGGAACCGTTTGCACCCGAGTCCGACTCGCACTTGGCCAGTTTTTAACTTTTCTACGCAGGATATATAAATAACTAGCTTCTGACAGCTACTTCGCCCGCGTGGTGCCTAGGGAGCATACTCCCGGGATAAAAATGCTTATGTCCTTTCTCAGGCTCTAGACTATCTGTGTACCAGATTTCGTTTAAATCGGTTCAGTAGCTTTGGCGTGAAAGCGCGACAGACAGACAGACTTACTTTCGCATTTATAATATTAGTAATAAACTCATTCATTCAAGATGTAGCGCGCATGCCACAATTATTGTCACGCCCTCCGTGTTCGTGTGCGAATGTCAAAATAATTCACCCCGCGAATGTGTGAACAGTAGCTCGCGACGGCATTCGTATGCGAATGTTTCGTCGAATGACGAGGCGAATAGCGATCACGAATGTGTAAATGCGTTAAAAACACGTTATGGTTTTTCAGCTCACACTGAAGGGTGACCACTTTCCCTACCCTTATTGGATTGGTACAGATGGGCACACAATTCTTGAACAAGTTACTAATAAACTAATGACTTTCGTGATAAATACAGTAGATTGCTTGTTTTTTTTAACCGATTTCAAAAAAAGGAGGAGGTTCTCAATTCGGTTGTATTTCTTTTTTATGTTTTTTACCTCATAACTCCGTCGTTTATGAAACGATTTGAAAAATTTTTGTTTCATCTGAAAGGGTATACTTCTCGATTGGTCCCATTGTCACCATGTCAGAATCTGATGATGGGATCCCACGAAAATCGAGGGCAGCCCTCAAATTTTATAGGCACATACAATGTTTTTCATGAACTTTCTAACGCAATTCAGATATTTGTGCCTGGTAATCATCTTCTCATGTTGCTGAGCTGATGATGAAAGGTATAAATTAGGATCTGATGATGAGATCCCATGAAAAATGTTTGTTCAGCGATACTTTAGCCAATTGTCAGCCGATTTGGATGATTCTTTTTTTGTTTGAAAGAGTATTTTCTATAATACCTAATTTTATTAACTAATAATACCAAATTTAAAAAAAACGTTATTGACACAAGTAGGCAGTAATTATAAATGTGAAAAATTCCAATTGTCTTACCGTTCACATATTACCGTTCTCGAGATAAACTGATCGACAGCGGAGGCTTAGTAATAGGGTTCCGTTGGTTGCCATTCGGGTACGGAACCCTAAAAAATCATAACTTATTTCTAAACAAAAAACAAATTTGTACAAAAACTACATGTTTTCTAAACGTAGGTAAATATACACATTTCACATTTTCAAAAGATATGTTTGTCGTTACGAACGAAATAACCAAATTAGGGCGGCGTTCCGTCCATTCTCGTCGCTCATGTACGTCTTCGCATCGCTAAGAGAACTCGCTCAACTCGCTGATATGGGCACACTGACGATGGTCTGTGTCAGTCTATAATTGGATATTGCATTACTGCGTGGGGTGGTGCAGCAAAAACCAACTTTCTGAGAGCTGAGACAGCACAAAGAGCTGTACTAAAAGTTATGTGTAAAAAACCATACCGATATCCAACTAAACAACTCTACAAGGACTGTCAGGTCGTAACTGTTAGACAACTGTACATTCTGAAGTCTGCCCTCAGGACTCATAGATTCATGCCCAAATCAAACCCTAAAAAACGCACAAATCAGGTCAGGCGCTAAACATAAAAACCTTTTTTGACAAACACCAATTTTACGTTTTAAGTAAACATATATATATAAATCTGCATAAAAAGTTAAACATATTGGATTTAAATAGACATGTACTTACTTTAAAAAAAGAAATAAGTCAATTGCTATTACAACAAGACTATTTGGCAACAGAGAATCTGCTAACTTATATCTCTTAAAATAATATCACAATTCATTCCTAAGTGTATATAAGTAATATATTCATTACGTTCACTGAATCACTAGCCCCCCAACCAACACACACCCACACACACACTCACACACACCCACTCACACACCCACCCGCACCCCACACATGCATGTCTGCTGTCTTACACATACTTTGTGTTGCTTACCACTAGTTTTGTTATTATTTTATTTTTTACTTTTTACCTGTTAGTACAAATCATTGACTAGTGTCAATGATTTTAACAAACACAACAACAATTTTTTTGATTTTTGGTTGTGAATATAAACAGAATTCAATTGGCTGAACCCTATCGTCCTAGTTTAAAAGATAGAGTCTACTATTGCATCATAGTGTAAATATTATCTTTCAAACAATGTATACAGTGCAAAGTGATAGGTTTTTTGTGTAATAAATACTTATTATTATTATTCTAGATAGCTTTTGCCCGCGACTTCGTACGCGCATATACCGTTTTTTCCCATTCCTGTAGGAATATCGGGAAATTCTCTCTTAGTTCTCGCCTTCACTCCCTAAGGAACCTACATGCCAAATATCACCGTTCTACGACCAGTAGTTTCGGCGGTGCGTTGTCTGGCAAGGCATTTCTGGCAATCACTCAGTAGAGGCGTATTTTATGTATTACAATTACAGTTTAACCGGTTTCATAGAATCTATTTATTGTGTAGGTATAATCGATTTTTTTTAAAGATATTTAGTAGGTACTGAATGAGGAGACTGATTGAATGAGGAGCTCGTAGCTAAGTTATAACAGTCACACGGGTTGATGGACCCGTCATAATCATCTTCCTGCACTTATCCCATGTTTTTTTTCCATTCTGTCCTATTAGCTATCACGCTATCACTCACTCCCATATTCTCTTTCATATCGCTCCTCACACAATCCATCCATCTTTTCTTCGGCCTTCCTCTCCTTCTCCATCCATCCACATAATTATATTCGAGTGTCAATCGACCTGTGTGTATGTTAAAATGGTCACCCATCCTAAGACCGACCTCGGCAAGTGTTGCTTAACCTTGAAGATCGACCCGTGTGACCGGTTCATTCACTGTTATATTCAAGGCACGCCTAAAATCTCGGAGTCTCAGAAACAGAATGTTTAAATTTAAATGGTCACCTATCCATCAGACCAACCTCGGCAAGCGTAGCTTAACCTTGATCGACCCGTGGGATAACAAATTCTTTTATTTTTTTGGTCGATGGCCACTCGCAGTTTCAACCCTAGAGGGTTGTCAACTACTGAACCGGATAACAAATTCAGTCAAATTCAAAAGAAAAGCTCACTCGTGGAGTAGTCGCGGCGCCCCCGCAAGGGGGATCAACATGCGTGCCCGTAACGACGGGCACGTCGTTGGATTGCCGGTTTAGGCGCGGCTGGTGGCAGCGCGACTTTGTGTCGCTGCATGCTAAAAAAAAGCTAATTCCCATGGGCTGAAGTCATATTCCTGAGGAGAATCTTAACACCGCGATTCAGAAAAACGCGTCATCAGTACGTCGCCATCTATCGACAATGTAGTTAAACTGTCAAAAATGGGCTTGAACTTAGGAGCCCACATGTGTTACGATAAATAATAATATTATCATAATAACATGTTCACTTTTCTTTTGCTTACTTCATAAAGTTTATCAAATAACTCAACAATTTGTTTTGAAGTTCGTTTCACACATTTGATACTACTATTATTCTCAATAGATGGCACTGCAAGTCTCTGGAGTCTCAATGAAAACTGCCTATTTTAGCGCTCGATGAAGTTTCTTCCTAAACTTAAAAATTCAATATCTTTTTATTTTGTGGGTCGATTTTGATGAAATAAACGCTAAATGTTACTCAGGTTATCACTTAATATTTTTAAGTACCTAGATTTGTAACCCAATCTGTAGTTTATGCGTGATGCTCCCTCAAACGCACAGACAAACAGATAAACAGACAAAAATGTCAAAAATAGCATATTTGTGTTTTGTATCTTTTTCCTAACTTTTCTATGTAATTTTTGTGCAAAAATATTAAATGTACAGACACGGTTGGTCTACGATTTTATTATATGTATAGATATAGATAGAGCCGCCTCGCTTCCGAGTCGGCTACGAAAAATGTTCATAGGTACCTACCTAATTATGAAAAATATCGATTAAGATAAAAAAAAAGAAATGCTGCGGACTTGTGAATGCATAAACAACTATCTAACACTGAACGAATTTTTCAAATCGGACCAGTAGTTCCTGAGATTAGCGCGTTCAAGCAGACAAACAAACAAAAAAACTCTTCAGCTTTATATATTAGTATAGATGCTGTTCGCGACGAAGCATCAATAGTATTGTATAACTCACGTACATAAGAGCCTATGTATAGAATAAGCTTATGTATTTTATAGTTATAGTTTCATGACTATGTAACAAAATTAAAAGCACATTTGTTGTCGTGTTCCCCCGGACACATAAGATGTTCTTGAGGAACTTATTTTCTTTGAAATAAATAGATAGGTAGGGCTACACATTTCCCCTACACATTCCTGGTAAACCCTAAAAGGTATGGTTTTGATGGTTGGTAAATGTCAAAGGTAATGGAGGTACACAGGTATTGAACATTTCACACATACCGACACAGGACAGTTACTCAAAGGTAATGGGGTGGATAGCAAAAAACCACCATTTACAGACATACAGAAAATCTATGTAATTAGGCTTGAAATAATAGGCACTAGAAGCCTGACACTGAGCCCTATTCAGATATGTACACATCTTTATGGTCAGACGAGGCATAAAGCCGCAAATTAGGAAAATGTAAAAACACAGATTTTTTCCCCTTCCGGGTTCCTGACCTTATGGTACTTCCACCCATGGAGGGGTGGCTTCAAAAGTTGTGTATCTGGATAGAGGGATGATGCACCTACCCTATGACAGATAGTATAGTAGCCCATGGGGCACAGTTTTTTGGGAAGTCAACCCTTAATAGTAGACAAGTTAACACTTGTAGATAGCTTCGATAGTTAAATACTTCCACCCATGGAGGGGTGGCTTCAAAAGTTGTGTATCTGGATAGAGGGTTGATGCACCTACCCTATGACAGATAGTATAGTAGCCCATGGGGCACAGTTTTTCGGGAAGTCAACCCTTAATAGTAGACAAGTTAACACTTGTAGATAGTTTCGATAGTTAAATGCAACAAGCCCACCAGTGGGCAGAGTTGAAGGGTTGATTTTTACCCCATTCGACGGGGAATTTCGGGGGATTCACAGAGAGGTGCATCAACCCCTATCCAGACCTAGAGTAGACCTAGATACAGAAATGTACTAGAGTCATAGTTAAAATAACAGTTAAAAATAAACTGAAACAGTTAGTGGTTTTTGGGGCTCGTTACGGTAAAGTAACATAGTACGTTAGTAAACAGATAGAAAATAGCAATTTGTAGTTACCGGCAGAAGAAATAGAATTTTTAACTAGAAGCAAAGTAGTCGCGAATTTTCCCTTAAACCACTAGCTGCAGTGTTATCAAATTCCTGAATTTTAACTCGATCTTATAAGTTTATGCCATTGGTCACGCAAACTTTCAAACTCCACAATATCACGTGGATTTTCGTATTTGCGACATTTTAGTCTCACTTTTTGTTTATGATGAAGCAGTTTTATTAACCGATATAAGAACCAGGTTGGATATTTCTGCTTCTTGCGGTTATATTGCGGTACCAACATAGCAACAGCATTCTGAAGAGAAGTGTGAAATTGAGAGACCATATCATTTACGTCACTGCATTTAGAAAATAAAGCAGTCCAATCTATTTCTTTCAATTTAGCTACTATTTTAGCGTAATCTGCCTTAAAGAAATTGTATCCTGATTTATGGTTCCTTTTAGTGTCTCGGGAGTTGTATCGAATATATCTACGAGTAGACCAGGGTGCAGTGAATCGAGCCTACTAAGTAGATCAAGGGAAGGAGTAACTGTAATGTTCTTCAGATTGCTTATCACCAAATCCAATATTTGATCATTGATGTTTCTTACGTTATTGAACTGATAGAGATTATTTAATGAAATGAAATCAGTTAGAGAATAACTCAGTGTATTTGTATAATTTTTGGGGAGTGTGTGCTGAAAACCTTTATTCACTTGGTTCCACTTTATAAAACCCAAATTAAAGTCTCCAAGAATCAGGACATCGTCCACCTTAGCCACTATATTATCAGCGTTATTTAGAAACGAGGATAAATTTTCTATTTTGACCGGAGGCGGAAGGTAAGCTATGCATATTGCAACTTTTCTTATAGAATGTTGAGCCAAATAAATTAGTTTTCTTTCTTTTCTTTCTTTGATTTCTAAAATTATCCATAAATCTTCAGAACTGGTCTCCCAGCTCTGAACTCTTGTTGATTTTATGTGTTTTGAAACAGCAAGTAACACTCCACCTCCGACTTTTTTTGAAGTCCCAGTAAACAATCGATAAATTCACTAGTAGGTACATATATTTCAGTTTAACCATGTCTCTGTAAAAGCAATTAAGTCGTAGTTGTTTAACAAAATATTGTGATAAATACCTATCATTAGTTTTAGTAGTTCTCATTCCTCTAACATTTTGATAGTAGATATACATATGTTAAGCATTTTTGTTATGTTAAACTCTAAATTATTTATTTTAAATTATATTGCAAGGATTATTATTATTATAGCGATTCGAGTGATCTGCAATATGTCGCTGTCATTCAAGGAACTCCCGATTGTTTTAGATAGGTTGATTAATATGTTTGCCAGGTTTTCGTTGTTGTGTTCAGGAATACCGTTGATTTCTACACTGTTCTCACGCATATGCTGCTCAACTACATTTAAACGTGTTGTCAACTCATTGACATTTGTTTTCAAACAGTCATTATCGGCTTTCAGAGTCGTAATCACAGAACAGAAAAAACAGTAGAAGTGCAAAGTAGGCGTGGCACGCGTGTCGGTATTACGCGGTGCTACGCGTACGCGTACCTCAACCCAGTCGTGTTCTAACATCACGACGAACCGATCGTCTCGCTCAATCTCGATATAAATTTATATTTTGTGAACCATGCCGTATTGTTCCATTTTGGAGTGCAAAAATGATAGTAGGAGAATAAATCTTAAAAGTGGAGGTGTTTCATACCATCGGTTACTACGATTTTACTTGTTTTCTAATAAAATCTTAGGAAATTTCATTTTGTAAAAACCTTAAGTTCAAGTCTAGTTAAAATCCACCTTATCCCATTAGCTTAGAGTTTATTTTACATCGATTCAGTTACAGTTTCGTTCTCGAAAGTTCTTCGATATTCAAATAGTGATGTAGTCGGGTTGGATACTGGATAAAAACACTTTTTTGTAGTTTGTCTAGAAATTTTATTCAAATCACTAAACATAACTTTAAAAATATTTTTAGGTTTCCCAAAGTCGCTATCGTCAAAGAAAAATGGATAGATGCACGGGTAGAGCCGATTGGATGCCAAGCAAGACAAGCACGATATGCTCCGTACATTTCTTAGAAAGCGATATTTTTATTTCAAAATAAGGATATAGATACATGAAAACTTAGTCTGCGTTAAGATTCTGTACCAAACTATTTAATAAGATACTATTGTAAGCCACTTGGCACAAAGAGTTCACGGAACTGAGTGTAAACAACACCCCTTTTTTTGTCGGCAGTCGAGTAAGATACCCGAGGCATGATTTCGTAAGGCTTGTGGTATGAAAAAAAATCTGGCCAAGTGCGAGTCGGACTCGCGTTCAAAGGGTTCCGAACCGATTTCATTTTTGTAAGGGTTCCGTTTCTTATGGATGTTCGGAACACAAAAAATGTATGTGGTGTGTTATTTTTATTGATTAATGTGTAATAACTTAATAAGGTACATAAATAAAATAAAAACCTTTGAAATAATGTATTTTTTTTGTTTCTATCTACTTTTATACAATAAACTGGGAATATTTTGCTTACGCTATTTTGAAAGTAGAACTTTATTAATATTAACAATGTATTACGAAGCAAACCCGAACTTATCAATTTTAAATGTAATAGCTAATTTCATAACGATTCCAACAACAAGTTTCATGTATGGCTCCCATACAAAACTTCAACACCAAGCGAGTCACATCTTTTGGAATTAATTTCGAAAAAAGTTATCTTATTTTTCGATATCGACAATGTAAGTCAAAGTTCATGTGCCACAGCCATGATCGAGTGGCAACTGTTACTATCCAAACATAGAATAATGAACCTTATTACTAAGCGGTTTAAGTTTATAATTGCAACCATTGATTATACCGCCATCTATGGTCGAATAGCGGAATTTACTCGTAAATTCAACTTAGAATGATTTCAGAAAACGAAACGCCGTGAGTACTTTTTGCCTTAAAGCAAAATAAATCCTACATGTAAGGCCGAAAGTATATTTTCAAATATAGGTTCTTTGACTTATTCTTGTTTTGACCAAAATTTAAACGACCAATCAATCGTATCCTTGATTTGTGTAGAATTATATGATTATCGGTATAGTTGTGTGAGTGTGGCGACACAGGTTCCGATACAAATTTCGTCGCAGCATAGAATTTCCACCTGTTTTTTCTGTTCCGTGGTCGTAATGATGGATTCCTTTTGTTCCAGACGAACTTTAAACTCCTCAAATGATTGGTTAAAAAAGTGAGTGAGTCGTGAAAGACACTCAGACGCTCATTTATGCTGGATAGCTGGTCCGTCACTGACTCTTTGATGGTATCCTTGATAGCTTTTCCTAGTTTCTGTTGCATACAATTTCGTAGTGACTCTTTCGTAACCAGCTGCTCTTGATCGGCTTCCCATTTTGACAGCATCTCGCGAAGCTCAGATTGGAAAGCACTAAATGTTGAATAGGATTCAGAATCCCGCTGCCTGTTCGGTGAATCATCCACACGAAGACGCTTGCTACGCACAGTCACATTTATACCGTCAGTTTTTGCACTTGCGACAGACATCAAATCTGATTCTGAAAGTGATTGTCCGTGAGTTAAACTTTTTGTTTATTTGATGCCCAATGATTAGTTTTTGTTTTTTTTTTATACGCGTTTGTACATAATTTCTTGTTAATTAGTGTAGTTTTTTAAGTCTACTGGTCTATCAAATACCAATAAATCATACAAGGAAAAACGATAAAAAAAAAATATATTTAGATGAAATATAGTTTATATGGTTAAGGGAAAACCGATAAAGTCACAAAAAATCAAAACAAAATATAATAAAACCAAAAAAAGAAAAAAAAAGGAAAGACCAGTGCACATGTGATGCGAACTAGGACCTCGCTCAACTTGTGTAGGAGCGTTACGCTACTAGGCTGCGGCGCTCATTAGAGGCTACAACGAAATAAGCCATCGCTAAGTAAGTGGTCATGCGATCCATGTGTGGCGGTCTCGACGATTCCTTTGTGTAGCTAATGAGGTCAAAGTCCAAAAAGCACACTTTATAATTTCGTTAAATTTGGTTTCAAAACTGCTCCCAACACTGGTGAACGTTGCAAACGTTGCGTTGTTTGGTGAATTTAACTATGATTTTGCACACAATTGTCGCCACAATGGTAAAGTTAATAACTGTGTCGTTTATTCCTTGTTTTATTAACTTTTTACACTGTTTATAAAATTTTAGCACAGAGGTAATTGAAAGTACGTACGAGTATGTTCGCGGTGGCGTGTGTAGTAACTTCGTCCGCGTCACAATTTTCATTACTGCTCCGCTCCCATTGGTCTTAGCGTGATGCTATCTAACACTGAATTTTTTCAAATCGGACCAGTAGTTCCTGAGATTAGCGCGTTCAAGCAAACAAACAAACAAACAAACTCTTCAGCTTTATATATTAGTATAGAAGTATAGATTTAAAAATGTAAATTATATGTAAATATGACAATTTTTTTTTTTTTTTCCTATTAATAGGCACGCGCTTGACCACCAACTCACCTGATGGTAAGCGATAATGTGGTCGAAGATGGAGCGCGCTTGCCTAGAAGTAACCTATTCACTCTTGACTTAAAGACTCCCAGGTTGTAGCTATCGGGAAACACAGACTCCGGCAGGGAATTCCTCTCCTTAGCTGTACGCATTATGAATGTGTTCCCAAAACGTTTTTGCGTGTTGGTGTGATGTCCACCATGTACCGTTGGCGCATCGCCGTTCGTCTTGTGGTCCGATGATGGAACGGGCTTGGCGGAATTAAATTATGCAATTCCGTCGCACATTCCCCAAAATGCAACCGGTAGAAAACCGACAAGCTAGCAACTCGTCGTCGATGCTCAAGACTTTGGATCTTTAAGGGAGACCGCTAGTGCCTCCCCGTGCTTCCCTATGGCTTCACTCCAGATGTGAATGGCATACGGTAGAAGATCCCCAGTTGACCGATTTCGGCGGATCCCGTATTGTCGGTCACTAAGGATATCATTCGCTTCTAGGTACGCCAGGAGCTTATGATTCAGCACGCGTTCCATAGTCTTACAGAGTATGGACGTAACCGAGATGGGTCTATAATTCGACGGGTCAGCACGACTACCCTTCTTGGGCACGGGTTGCACGTTAGCTTGCTTCCAAGCCTTCGGCACTTTTCCAGTCTCAAACGAAAGGCGAAATAGGCGTGTCAAGATCGGAGACAACTCAGGCGCACAAGTTTTCAGAACATCCGGCTGGCCCGGGGATACCGCACGGTCTCTGGCGAGGTGGCGAGCCTCCTTGCCGGTCTGCCGGCATGGGATATAGAGGCGAGAGCCCTCGCGCACATTTATGAGTGGCGCGTGGAGGCGCAATGCCGGGGCGAGTCTCCTCTGCCGCGGCAAATCGCAGTAAGGCGGACGGAGCTCCGACAGGATCTCATGGCGGTATGGAGACAGCGACTATCGCAACCCAGCGCTGGGCACGCCACAATCCAGGCGATAAGTCCCCTTCTCTGAGGAGTGGTTGGAGCGGCGGCGGCGCCATGGCGTCCTCACCTTCCACCTGACGCAGGTACTTACCGGACACGGTTGTTTCGGGAGATACCTGTTTCGGATTCGGCGGGAGGACATGTCCGGGTGTCAACACTGTGAGGGTCACCCGGAGGACACGGTGGAGCATACGGTGGAGGTCTGTCCTGCTTGGGCGGAGCACCGCCGGGTCCTCGTCGAGGAGATCGGCGGCGGCGACCTCTCGCGACCGGCCTTGGTTCAATCTATGGTCCGGAGCGAGGAGGCATGGGAAGCGGGCACCTCCTTCTGCGAAGCAGTAATGCTAGCAAAGGAGGAGGCCGAACGTGTGAGAGAGAGGGAAACCTCACGTCCCAGTCGCCGCAACAGAAGGAGACGCCCCAGGCGTCGGGAGTCGCAGGACGATTCCCGGCCGCCGTAGGCGCGGGCCTGCGGTCGGCGAGCAGTGGGTGGCTCGCCGTCTGATCAGAACTAGGCCTGGGTCGGCGGCGCGCTGCGATCCCAGCGCTTCAAAGAGATGTCAGCGTGGATGACGAGGCCCGCTAGGGCAGGTGCTTGCTGGGGCTGCGGAATCTGTTCGAAAGAGGTGCCGTAGCCTTGGAACACAAAGGGTACCAGAAGGAACACGGATGGGTTTTAGTCAGTAAGAGTGACACTCCCTCTTGCTTTACCCAGAGCGGGAGGAGTCATTTGATGATTTCCCACCCTTTAAAAAAAAAGGGTAAACCTTGGGTAGGAAAGGTAAGACACGTCTGACGGACATCTGATCTGCGTCTCGGAAAGGAACAAGAGTGCTGGTTTCACAGTCTCCAGGTGGTGTAGGACTGCGGCGAGATTTGAGTGCAGACCTCGAATATTGCTGAGGTGCACTTTGTGGAGGAAGATGTGCTGCCGCTGCACAGCTTTTCTTTTTTTTTTCCTTTTGGCCATAAGTTTGAGTGAAGGAAGGAGAGGAGAAGGAAGTGAAATGAGGTTCCATGCTGCTTCCCTCAGGCACGCTCTGACAGGACGACATCATTGGGGGACTAGTCTGGAGACTGCGGGGATGCCCGAACCCCCCCGGGAATGTCCATCGGGTCCTCCCACCTCTGGTCGCCAGCCAGCACGATGGCGCACCCCGGGATTTTTCGACAGTTGGCGGGGCAGCCTTTCATGTGTGGCTAGCACACTACTTGGGCCCCTAACTACCTGCGGTCGGCCAGCGGTGCACCGTGTCTCGGATCCCGCTACCCTCCGCGACTAGTCTCCCGATACGCCCATATCAACGCGAGTCTGGTCGGTCTGCCTGCATTGGAACAACTATTTCCTCCTCTGTATTGGCTACACTGGGCATCATACCGGAACACGGCTAGGCCGCTTGGCGGTACGACTTTGCCTAGTGGGTGGTTACTAGCCATCGGCCAAAGCCTACCACCAGTTCCATAAATGGAATAATAATAATGTTTATTTGCCAAAACAGTGCTTCACATTTCCTTATGGTATACATTACTTGCTAGGATACATAGGAGATAGGGTTCCATAAAGTCAGCTTGTGGCTGAGGTATAACTAACTTGTTAAGACTTAACATTTCGAAAACCTCATTTGTCCAGTTCACTAACGCTCGCATAAAACAGCCCAATGTGGCTGTCCGGATACACACATGCAAATCACCTTTCACTCAACAGTGCTCGTGTACAACTCTCAGCAAATCTAAGACGGTCAGTCAAGGCTGTGTACTAAGGTTCTAGAATCGCTTACCATACCCATTCATAAATGTAGGTGGTGCGACTCAACCATAGTCCTGGGTTGGCTCTCTACTCCTTCAAATCAATTGAAGCCTTTTGTCAGGAACAGAGTCAACGAGATACAGGAAAGTGCTTGCATACCTGGAGCTACGTACCGTCTAAAGACAACCCGGCGGATCTTGTTTCCCGTGGTCTCAGGGCTGACGTCATCACGGACACGCCTTTGTGGTGGTCTGGTCCCTCATTTTTACAGCATAGTGAAAATGAGTGGCCCAACATGCCAAACAGCGGGAAAGATAGTCTGCCGGAAGTAGTGACTCATTTCATTGGTAGTGATAGTGACAATCATTCATTTATTAGTAATCATTCAAAAGTAATCAGTAATTCATCAATCATTCATAACCTACTAGTAAAGTATTCTAGTTTAGCAAAAATACAAAATATATTTGCTTATGTACAACGCTTTATCTATAATGTAAAAAATAAACACAAATTACTTGGTAATTTATCAGTAACAGAACTAGAAAATTCATTAAGTTCAATAATACATTATTCACAGCTTGAAATGTTTCCAGAAGAGTATAATTTGTTAAAGTCTGGACAAAAATTACCACGCAAAAGTAGATTGCTTCCTCTGACACAGTTCATTGACAATCAGAACCTCATTCGCGTGGGCGGAAGGCTTGATAACTCCCCCTACGATTTTAATGTGAAACATCCTATTGTTTTATGCAGTAAGCACGCACTTACAAAGCTTATATTTCACATGCAACATTTAAAGCTTATACATGCTGGTCCACAGTTGTTATTGTCACATATACGACAAACTTATTGGCCCTTAGGTGGTAGAAACTTGGCTAGATTTGCCGTGAATAAATGTCTTAAATGTTTCAGACATAAGGCTCAAAACGTACAGCCTATAATGGGGCAACTACCTAGCTCAAGAAAAAACCTTGAGTTCCCATTTCTGAATAGTTATGTTGACTATGCTGGGCCAGTATTGGTGGCCAATCGTAAAGGCCGAGGATGCAAACTTACAAAATCCTATATGTGCATCTTTGTTTGCTCGGCAGTGAAAGGTGTACATTTGGAGCTTGTCACCGACCTCACTACTGAGGCCTACATGGCTGCTCTAAATCGTTTCGTGGCGCGTCGTGGCAAACCTCGAAGCATCACGTCCGATAACGGGACTAATTTCGTAGGCGCATCAAATGAGATGTATAGGTTCTTGCAATCATCAAATGTTGCATCTGAAATGGCACAGCAAGGTATCGAATTTATTTTCACGCCAGCTTGCAGCCCTCATTTCAATTCATTAGCTGAAGCTGCTGTAAAGTCATGTAAGCATAATTTAAAACGTCTACTGCATCTTACTCATTTCACCTTCGAAGAGATGTCTACCTGTCTCACTCACATAGAGGCGGTGCTTAACTCACGCCCTATTACTCCTCTTTCTTCAGACCCTTACGATTTTTCGGCACTCACTCCCTTTCACTTCCTAATTGGACGGCCATTCTTATCGGTTGTACATCCTCAGGTGACTGAAGCTAACATTACGCGGCTGGATCGCTGGAAGAGAATCCAGCACATCAGGCAGCATTTCTGGCGACGATTTCATAATGAGTACACTTCTCTGCTGCAGGCCAAAACCAAGTGGTATCATTCCAGAGGTGAACTTAAGCCGGGGTCCTTAGTCCTGATAAAGGACAAAACAACGCCACCTCTGCTCTGGTCCCTGGGCCGGGTCGTGAAGACCTATCCCGGCGTAGACGGGGTCACGAGAGTGGCTGAACTGAAGACGAAGCGGGGCACCATTCGTCGTGCCTTCAACTGCATCTGCCCCCTTCCAGTCGAAAATTGAAGACTTCCCTTCAACCCGGGGAATATGTTGGCGCATCACTTACGCGCGTCATGGACCACCGCGGGGACTGCGCGGGGTCGGGGTACCGAACCCGGGACAGCGGCGACCACTGCGCGCTCGCCACTCCACTCAGCTCACAGACGCGCTCCGCTACGGGCATTTCTTTGTACCCTTTTGTAAATTATACCTATTTTGATACAGTCCACTCTTTCATTTATATATTTATTCCGACTGAGCCCAATCACAACTCTTTTTAAATTCTGAGTACGGCTATAAAGGATCGCTTGATAAATTGCAATGAGTTCCAGTGTCATTATTGATACATTACAGTTAACTTTAAAACCAAAATTAGTTCCTAAGCTTTGGTCAAATATCCCTGCCCCTAGACCGGGAGTACCCTTTGAACCATCTGTAAAAATTTTGTGCCAACTACTAGACGGTACGGTTGTGACAATTTTCATTTAAGGGCCAATAATATTGGTATTGTGGTTATTAGATGCATAAAAGATGTATTTTATTGTGAAGAGTACATTCGCCTACGTATAAATACTAAAATGATATTTCTAAGTGTTATGGTTAATTCATAGAAGCAAGTTAGAAAAAAAAGAGAAAGTGTCACAACCGACCACAACCCAGGGACGGTTGTGACAGTACTCGGGGTCGGTAGTGACAGGTTTAAAAAATACACCGAAATGGTCATCAATCACTTTTATTGCACGCTATATCCATTTTTCTTGAAAAAAAAAATCTTTATGTAACATAACAACACACAATGTTAATAAGTATAAGGCACTGTAGTATCTAAAGCTATTAAAAAAAAAAAATCTTCATTTATCAGTCTGGTTACATATAACTAATACTTTGATCAGTCTTAAATTGCAGTACAAATATAATCTAAATGACTAATTAATACAATATCACAATCAACTAGGAACATTTGTTTAAGTTTAACAACATACAACATAAAGAAAAATTTAGAACAAATCTTCATTTCACATTAAAATTTGTCATCAGATATTTTTATTTTAAATTCTTAAAAGATCTTAAAGATCTAGTCAGAGTCATCACAATTGTGACAAATATAATGACGACTACCATCTGTACATTCTAAGTGGGACCAGAATCCACATTTTCCTTGGCATTGTATCCATTTTTCGCCAGGCCTGCTATCGGAATATGCACCTACACACACCAGACAAAAATACTCTTCTTCATCCGATGAAAGTGGTGATGTCTTCCGTTTGTTCCCTTGGTTCTTTCCTTTTCCTTTATTTTTTGTTTTTGGTTCATTTAGATTTTTCTTCACCTGTTTAGCCCTCAATCGTTTTTCTTTTTCTTCATATTCTTGCCTCACTGCCTCTTTTTCAGGGGTGTCTGTATAGATGGTTGATTTTTTTGTTCTAGAACCTTTGACCTTTCTTTCGGGAGCCTTTGGAAAAGGCCGAATAGTTTCAGGGGAAAAAACAAACGGTATGGCTGAAGATGCAGTTGGCTGATTAGGAATTGAAGATTCACACAGTATGGATGGTGATAGTGGTGGTGATGTTTCATCATTAGGTCCAGGACCGTTATCTCCTAACAAAAGTTCTAATGATTGTGATACAGGCGGTATTTCACTGTAAGGAACAGGATTGTTTCCCTGGCCAGAATTTGGTATATTATCAATGGCTCCAGTCACAGGGATTTGCCTATCAATTGCAGAAGATGACGTTGTAAGATTGTTCTGTTCAGTGTCTGGATTTGTTCGGTCCGTAACAAAAGATGGAGCAAAGTCAATTTCATTGAATAGATTACGATTGTACGGGTAAATACCCGTTTTGCTAAATCCAGCCTGAATATTCGCTTGTGTGAAGGCTAGTGGCATTGCAGTTTTTACAATACCTGGTATGTCGTAGATTGACATTGGTTTCCCAGGATGACTTCGCATCCAGCCGTCACAAGCTGTATTTATAGCTTTTTTTAAGGGTCCGAAGACAGATCTATCCAGGGACTGCAGTTTATGCGAGCAATGTGGAGGAAATGATAGCAAAGTGATTCCATTTTCTTTACAAAAATCCAATGTATTAATATGGGTATGTGAGGAATGATTATCAAGCACTAGTAACACTTTGTGCGACGGAGAAGCATTAGAAAATTTCTTAAAATGTTTGAGAAAGACTAGGAATGACGCATCTTGCATCCAGCCTGAAGGATTTGCAGCACCAATCGATCCTACAGGCCCATCTCTAATAAAATGATCACGATAATTAACCCGAGGAAATATAAATAAAGGAGGAATAGTATTGCCCAAAGCATTCACTTCAAATGTTACTGTGACCAATGTTCCTCGTTCACCTGAAGTAAGAGCTCCCACTTGCCGTATTCCACGTCTTGCGACGACTTTATCAGGTTTTTGGACAGTAGTGACGCCTGTTTCGTCAACATTATAAATATTCTGTGGCTCATAGCCGTGTCTGTCCATAACAATCTGTAAATTGTCGTAAAAAGCTTCCACATTTGTCTTATTAAAGCTCGTTGCTCTTGAAAGGCTTGTAGCTTGAGCTACACGAACAGACAGTGACGGATTCCTATTCATGAATGAACGGAACCATTCCTCACCAGCCATCTCATTCTGAAGCCAAGTATCGGGTTGCTTGAGATTATATTTACTTGCAAGCTCAAAAGCTAATTTGCGTACCTCTTTCGGTGACAGGCCAAAATATATTTCAGCACAACGTGTTATATATCTTGACAGCTGCTGTTCTTGCTCCTCAGAGAAAACTCTATTATGTGCAACATACCCCATACTGATGATGTCTTTAGTGTAGTCTGCGCCAGCTTCATCGCGTTTTCGAATATATCGCAACAAAGACATGCGATTAACCTCGTGCATTTCTGCAGCTCTCCGTATTGATATTCCTCGTTTTACTTCTATATAAGCATCTTCATATTTTACTATGTCACATTGACCTCTTTCCGTCTTCCTCAAGCGTTTCCTAGGCATCTGAAAGCAAAAATAAAACATTTTAATTTTGTCACAACCGTACCCAAAAAAATTGTCACAACCGTACCCAAAGTACTCCCTCGCAAAAAAACAATCACTATGGCAATATAAAATAATGTACGTACAAAATAAACATTTGTATTTAATTGCTAATGTTTGACTAATAATGAAAAAAAAACACTTATTACTGTATATGTTCACATTTAACAATAATCACTAAAAAACATCGAACAAAAATACTTACTGTTTACTGTCAAAAAGCAAAGAGGGTCTCCGCTAACATCCACGTCGCGCGTTGGCCGACGCAACACTGTGAAACACGTTCAGACCCGCATGCCGCTCCCCTCACCCCTTACACGCTCCCCGTTATTCCTTATAGTTTCGCAAATATTACGACTGTCACAACCGTACCCTGGCACAACCGTACCCAGTCTACCCTACATAGAATTTAATTCAGATAAAACATCAAACACTAATAAATTTGGATTATAATTGGATTTGGGTATCTTTACACATTCTAAATCAATCTTAATTACATTTTTAGTATCAATAGATGTTGTCCAAGTTTCTAAAGTGTACATTTTATGGATATCTGTTGGAAGAACATCAATGTCTTTTACATCATTGAATATTTTAACTAATGAGGGTACTTTTATGTTTTCCCAATATTTAGTACTACAAAGGGTACTCAAATCTGCAATTAGGCTAACTGTCACGTTGTTGACCTTGACATTATTTTTAAACAATACTTGTAAGCTAAATATTCTCTTCTTAAAAATAAAGGGGAAATACTCAAATCAGATTCCATTATTAGGATTGGGGTACTTTTGATATATCCACCTATAATTCTCAGAGCTTGATTCTGTAATTTATCTAGCTTTGAAACATGAGATTTTGCACTACAATCATACATATAACACCCATAGTCAATTCGACTTCGAATCAGTGAAATATATAACCTACGTACATGTTTTGTGTGTATTCCCCAAGAGCTACCCGTTAAGACTTTTAATAGATTTAAAAATTTTAAACATTTACTAACTGTTTCATTAATATGTTTGCCCCAGCGTAGACTTCTGTCTAGCCACACACCTAGGTGTTTAGTGCACTCGGACATCACCAAGGATTGTTTATTTATCTTTAGGTTAGGGAGTATTCTACGCCTGCCCCTACTGAAGATAATTCCAAACCAAGTTCATCTAAAACGCTTGCAATAGAATCTAATGCATTTGGTACATACATTTCACATATTTTAATAAGTATCTTTATCTTGAACATAAATAGCAAAGTCGTCTGCATATTGAGAAACAACTACATTAAGGGGAAGCCGACACAGTTCGTGTGTTATTAAGTTAAAAAGTAACGGGGACAAAGGATCTCCTTGAGCCAACCCTTTATTGGTCCACCGAGCTGTTATCTCGCCACTATTATCGGATTTGATCTTTAGGTATCTTTCACTCAAAAACGCCCATATATATATAAGAGCAAAATTTAGATCCAATTTTTAGTTTATCTAGTATATTATATTTACTGCTACGTCAATCGATACATTATTATAGGCGTTTTGAATATCTAAGAAGCATACTAATGTAGGGATATTTCTAGAAAATCCAATTTGAATATAAGTTACCAGACGGGCTAATGCGTCTAGACATGAATATGATCTTCTAAAACCAACCGTACAGGGCGATAATTTTGTTTCCCTTTCAGCGTACCATTCTAAACGTTTTGCTATCATTAAATGAAAAATTTTACATAAACATGAGATCAAAGATATAGGTCTTAATTTAGGGTCAGCATTTGAATTACTAGCTTTAGGTATTGGGATTATTTGGATATGACGCCACTGTTGCGGTACAATACTAAATTTGAAAATATTATATATATGAAGTAGATAAAATTTAATAGGGTTAGGTAAATTAAAGATCATAGAATAGGCTATACCATCTTCGCCCGGGGCTGAATCCTTTTTTCTTAAACAGTTTTCAAGCTCGTGAATATTAAAATCGCATTCCAAGACTTCATTAGTAGAAGTAAACACAGGAGCTTGGTTTGGAACATAATCAGGTGTTAATGCACTCAGTAATTCTTTTTGTTTCTCAATAGGGGGGTAAGTTTTAAGTTGCTTATAGCCCTTTATCCAACGCATACGTCGCCACATTTCAGACACTGACGTTACTTCATCGATTGAATCACAAAATCCCTGCCAGCCTGCGGACTTTGCTTTTTGGATCGATAATTGTGTTTCTCTAGTTTTTCCTTCTAGTTTGGTTAAATTGTCAGGGGTCGGGTTGCGTCGAAATTTGGATAAACAAAATCTACGCTGTGCTACTATTTTAGATAATTCCGGATTCCAGTATTTTCTTGGTTTAAAATTACTATGAGGTCGACAACTACTTTTAATAAACGGAATATATTTATCTGCAGTAAGATTAATTTGAAGTAATAGATAATCATACATCTCTTGAACATTGCCGCTTGGGGGGTTAAAATTCTGTGAAAGGTAATTCTGATATTCATTCCAATTAGCTTTAGAATAATTTCTTTTTTTTTTAATAATGAAATCGTCGGTTATGTTGATTGCCATTTTAATAATCATGTAGTCACTTCCCAAATTTTCATTGAACACCTGCCAGTCAAATTTAATCGCAATGTCCGAAGGTATGAATTAAATGTCTGGTGAAGTTTGTTGCAAGTTCCCGCTTACTAGTTTAACCCGTGTAGCCGCGCCATTATTAAGAGAAACAAAGGAATTTTCAAGTGCCGCATCCAATATTTGCATTCCTCTCGTATCCATTTTAACAGACCAGTTGGTGTGATGACCGTTGAAGTCGCCTGCTAATACAGTATTTTTTGAGAACAAAGAAAAGACTTGTTCCCAATCTGAAGATTGCGTTTGGACAGTAAATAGCTACAACGTGTTCTATTTCTTTACAATTAATCAATTTTACGCAAACGATTTCTATTTCACTATTTCGAAGTCGAACCGAAAATAGGTGAGACCGTATGGATTTATGCACTAAAATTGAGAATCTCCCATAGGAATCAGATCTATCCGATCTATATATGTTATAGCCACTAATATGAATATCAATATCACTATTTAATCTCGTTTCACTCAAAATTGCTATGTGGACATTTTTTTGATTTAAGAGTTCTGAAAAGGAAATTAATTTAGAACGAAGACTTTGACAATTCCATTGAAATAAGTTAATTTTAATCTTTTTTTTGTGTATTATCCCATCCAAAATATCTATTAATTTTCCAAAAATACCTCCACTTAAAAACCTACCTAGTAACAGCTGCTTAATTTCTTCATAAATAATTTTAATTACCAATATAACTTTATCTTCAAAAGTACCTTCCTTCAGACTTGTAAATATTTTTAAACTTAATAATAAACTTTTTAAATTCAAACTTATATTGTAATTGTTCGTCTCTTTCTTCGTGTATTTCTTGATTTAGATTTTTCTTTGCTTTTTTTCCGATCGGATATTTTTGTACATTCTGACTTTTCTTACTTTTCGGTTTTTTTCTCCCACCTTCTTTTTCCAGAGCTGTCTGTGTTGTACTCTTTGTGCTATCTTGTAGTGATATTTCTATTTCTTCCTCTTCTTCTTGAGTTGAGTGTTCGAGATATTCTTCTGGATTTTGTATTGATCCTGTTTTGTTTCCTGAGACAACACTAGTGTAGGTTTCAGCTCGGACTTCTAGGTTCGTAGGTTTTATAATGTTTCTAGATGTATCTTTTGATGCGTATTTATTCTTTTGTCGTTTTTCAATAACTTTTTGAAGTGCCATTCGATAGGTTAACTGCTCACTACTCATAACATTTCTTATCTCTTTTCCTTTCAAAAAATAGGGCAAGTTTTGTCGAAGACAAGGTGATCACCCTTACAATTAAGGCATACAAAATTAATGAGGTCACAGTTCACGTGATTACCACCGCATTTTGGGTAAATCTTCTTCTTCGTAGGGCAATATTTTAAAACATGACCAAATTGCCAGCATCCCGAGCACTGAGTCACAGGGAAAACGTAGGACTCAACCTTAAACCGGCACTCATATGCATAGATATTGTTACGCGCCAGAATTAAAGCTAGGTACATAACGACATTTACGTACATGTACCGCCATCTAGTATCGAATAGCGGAATTACTGAGGTCGAGATGTTTCTAGAATTTTCTATGCTAGAACATTCTCGTTGTTTCGACACCAGGTCAATCGGGACCGGTATGTACCCGAACTTTTCAGAAGTTTCTATACTGGAAGGTTCTAGAAATAACTGTCGCCCATATATAAAGGGCGGACATCCGGCGACTGGGTCAGTATCCCAGACGAGCAGTTTGGCTTCAGAGCTAATCACTCATGTGTTCAACAGGTGCATCGTATCGTTGAACACATCAACGGCCACTTCCAGCATGGTCGGATGTCTGGTTCCCTATTCTTCGATATTGCGAAAGCCTTCGACAAAGTTTGGCACAACGGCTTGATTTACAAGCTGTATAAACTTGGCGTGCCAGACCGTCTCGTGCTCATCTTACGAGACTATCTGTCGAATCGTACCTTTCGTTATCGTATCGAAGGGGCGCTTTCTAGCCCCCGTCCCATCCGTGCCGGCGTACCGCAAGGCGGTGTGCTCTCCCCCCTAATATTCACGCTATTCACTAGCGATGTCCGAAACCCCAAGACGCAGTTGGCATTATTTGCCGATGACACGGCCATCTACTGCTCCGGCACGAGCACCAAGGCCATCACCCTCAACCTCCAAAGATCCGCCAACGCCCTAGGCGAATGGTTTCGGAGATGGAGGATTGAAGTCAATCCGGAGAAGAGTCAGGCGGTCTTGTTTCGCAAGCCGCGTACTAGAGCTCTACCCCCCCTTAGTCCGACTCCGATCACCATGTTTTGACAAGCCGATCCCTTGGGAGAAGCAAGCCAAATATCTAGGAGTGATCCTTGACCAAAACCTCACCTTTGGCGAGCACATAAAGGCGGTACGTTCGCGTGCCGCTTTCGCTCTCGGTAGGCTTCATCCCATGCTGAATGCACGCAGCAAGCTATCCCTTAAATGTAAACTGCGCATCTATACCACGTGCATACGTCCGATAATGACCTATGCGTGTGCCGTCTTCGCACACACAAAGGATCGACATATCCATAGGATGCAGACCATCCAAAATCGTTTTCTCCGAAAGGCCACGGGCGCTCCGTGGTTCGTTAGGAATGACCGACTACATGTCGACCTCAAAGTCCCAACCATCAAGCAATTCATGAAGCGTCTTACTAAGCACTTCATCGAATCTGCAGAAAAGCACCAGAATCCCTTAATCGTATCGGCTACACGATACGCTCCCTCCAAGATTAGTAAGATTCGCCGTCCTCGGCATACCCTCGTCGACCCTGACGACCCAATCACCGTCCTTCAAGAAAGCTGTAGGGAAACCAGCACTCTCAAGAAACACAAATACAGACCGCGATCCGTATTCCGACCTCGCCGCCGAGGTCCGTCGCGACGTCCCAGTAACGTTCCCCCCCGTCTTTTGCCAAACGAGCCAGCCCGCAAAGCTGAGCCAGTAGTGACAAATATCTCCCTAAATAATGACATGACCCAGCCAGTCTCTTGCTGCCCCCTCCTAAACGACGCCGCTGAGCCGAGGTCCGTACCCCACAGGGGGTGCCCTCAGCGAGCGGAGTTCTAATAAATATAAATTTGTAGCCTCGGCTGGGGGCCTTAAATTCTAGAGGCCCACACAGGCAAGTCCGGTTCAGTAGTTGACAACCCTCTAGGGTTGATAACTGCGAGTGGCCATCGAAAAAAAAAAAAAAAAAAAAAAAACCTGGGTCAGTATTGAATTAGCGATACAAGCGATAACTTCGGAAGCGATCTTCAACTGCGAATTAAGTGAAGTGAAGTATTCAGTAGTGCGATTGTGTTTTAATTAGTGTGTTTGAAGTGTTAATTACTGTTTTAAATTAAAGTGTTATTTTTGGTGGTTTAATCGGCTGTTTTTATTGTAACGAACCCCAAGCTCGTAACAATTGGTGTCAGAAGAGTGGAATATCATGCCGATTCTGCCAAAGGACGACACGGAGGGTATCCGTACCCGTAGTCAACGCCAGCAGGAGGCGGACCAGAGGCGTTTTGGTGGAGCAACGTCACAGACGTCGGAAGACCAGGTACCGACTATGGAGGCCGGCCCGTCCACAGCAGCTCCGGCATCATCAGCACCAGACTTTGCTGCTCTGATGATGATGCTGCAGGAGCAGGCTCGCCAACAGGAGGAGCAGGCCCGCCGACAGGAGGAGCAGGCCCGCCGACAGGAGGAGCAGGCCCGCCGACAGGTGGAGCAGGCCCGACGCTTGGAAGAACAGCTGCAGCGCGACAAGGAGGAGCAGGCCCGCCGACAGGAAGAACAGATGTTTCTCATGAAGGAACTTCACGCGTCCTTCGGGAAAGACATGAAGGAGGTGAAGGATAAGGTTGCTCAGCATGACAATCGCTTATCAGATGCTGAAACCAGGATCAGCAAGTTTGATGACGTTATTTCTGATATGAAAAAGGAGTTGGGCAACCTTAAACTTGCAGACGGGATTGTTACTTGCGCAGCTACTACACCTTCGCCTCGTGGGTTCAAAGTGCCGCCGTTCGATGGCACGTCGTCTTGGTCGGCGTACAAGATACAGTTTGAAGCTGTAATGAAGGCGAACGGGTGGAGTAAAGACCAGGCCATGACTGCCCTCACCCTAGGCCTGCGTGACCAGGCTTTAACTGTCCTAGAAGCTCTCGGTAAGGAGGTGACTTACGAGCAGCTCCTTGAGGCGTTGGAAGCTAGGTATGGTGACGCTCACCTGGAACACGTTTTTCGTGCACAGCTAAGGGATCGCGTGCAACGGAGCAGTGAGAACCTGCAGCAGTGGGCCCTTGAAGTGGAGAAGCTGGTACGAAAAGCGTACCAGTCTGTACCTGCGCTCATTGAAGGGAACTTGGTGCAGACATTCATCGACGGCATCCGCGACCTTGAGGTTAGAGCTGCTGTGAGACTCGGGCACCACGGGAGGCTTAAGGATGCTTTGGCCCATGCACTAGAAGTGGTAGCAGTGCGGCAGGATCATCGTTCCCACCGCGTTAGGGAGGTTGCAGCTGTTATGGTACACGACCGATTTAGAGGATATAGCCCGAGGTGCTACAGCTGTGGTGAAAGAGGTCACCTTCGACCTGGTTGCCCTAAGCGAACTACAGAATGGGAAGCTTTACGGCAGAATTATCGTACTCATCGTGGCAAGGAGGTAGCAACAGCAACAGTTCGTGACCGTTTCAAAGGGTACAGCCCTAGGTGCTATGGCTGTGGTGAAAGGGGCCACCTTCGATCCAGTTGCCCTAAACAAACTGCAGGAAGGGAAGATAGCCGATCTCTAGAAGGTAGGACGGCTGACAACAGCGCCCAACGGTTGCAGGAGTACGACTTGGTGGTCGAAAATTGCAGCGGGAGATGTCAAGGCAACGCAGATGTATTGTCAAGCAGAGCTTGCCTTGAGGTCTGCAAGCATTGTACTAGGCAAGAGGGTAAAGAAATTGTACCTGTGAGGATGATCAAGACAGACCTCAGCAACGAGTGGAAGGAAATCCTACAGCGTGCACAGCAGGAAGATTCGGACATCCAGCCGATTCTGGAATGGATAAAGGCCAGTGCTCCTAAGCCCATGTGGAGCGACGTCTCAGCGATGAGTTCAATCACGAAAAGCTATTGGGCCCAATGGGACAGCTTACTGATTTAGGATGGAGTCCTGTGCCGTAAATGGGAAAATGCTCGGGAAGACAGCTGTCATTTGCAAATGGTCGTCCCTAGGGCTAAAGTACCGGATGTTCTACAGCTGTACCACGATGGTTGTTCAGGAGGCCACATGGGAGTTAAACGGACTCTACTGAAGATACGGGAACGGTTTTACTGGGTTCATTGTCGTGATGATGTTGAAGACTGGTGTCGCAAATGTACTAGTTGTGCGGCTGTAAAAGGTCCTCAGACTCGTAGCAGAGGTGCATTGAAATTGTAAAATGTTGGTGCACCATGGGAAAGGATAGCCCTGGATGTCGCGGGACCGTTTCCGGAAAGTGAAAGTGGTAACAAGTATTTCATGGTTGTAATGGGTTCACTAAGTGGCCGGAAGTCTTTGCCATTCCAAATCAAGAAGCTTCAACAGTTGCAGATAAACTGGTTCATGAAGTCTTCTGTCGTTTTGGAGTACCCTTGGAGATTCACAGCGATCAAGGAAGAAATTTTGAGTCACAAATATTCCAGGAAACTTGCAGAGTTATGGGTACTCATAAAACGAGAACAACTTCTTACCACCCACAATCTGATGGAATGGTGGAACGATTTAATCAGACATTGGAGAGGTACCTGGCAAAAGTTGTGGAAAATCGGCAACGCGATTGGGACAAGCATATACAACCATTTTTGTTGTCATACCGAAGTGCTGTTCACGAAAGCACATCAGTGACACCAGCTTTCGCAATCTTTGGTAGAGAATTACGGCTGCCTGCAGACTTGATCACCGGAATACCACCTGACGCCCCACGCAGTATCACTGATTATGCGAACGACTTGCGGAACAAAATGAATGACATTTATGAGCATGTCAGAGAATCGGGCCAGCAAATGTCTGAAAAGATGAAAACCCGTTATGACCGCAAAATGAACAATAAAGGTTTCGACGAAGGTTCACTAGTGTGGTTGCACAATCCAGTTCGCAGTAAAGGGAAATCTCCTAAGCTTCAGGCTAAATGGGACGGGCCGTATCGGATTGTGACAAAAATCAATGACGTGACCTACCGTATACAAAAAGGGACAAGAAGCGCTCCTAAGATCGTCCACGTGGATCGACTGGCGCGTTATTATGGGGCTAATAATGCTCGGGACGAGCATATCTTAGGAGGGGGCAGTGTTACGCGCCAGAATTAAAGCTAGGTACATAACGATATTTACGTACATGTACCGCCATCTAGTATCGAATAGCGGAATTACTGAGGTCGAGATGTTTCTAGAATTTTCTATGCTAGAACATTCTCGTTGTTTCGACACCAGGTCAATCGGGACCGGTATGTACCCGAACTTTCCAGAAGTTTCTATACTGGAAGGTTCTAGAAATAACTGTCGCCGATATATAAAGGGCGGACATCCGGCGACTGGGTCAGTATTGAATTAGCGATACAAGCGATAACTTCGGAAGCGATCTTCAACTGCGAATTAAGTGAAGTGAAGTATTCAGTAGTGCGATTGTGTTTTAATTAGTGTGTTTGAAGTGTTAATTACTGTTTTAAATTAAAGTGTTATTTTTGGTGGTTTAATCGGCTGTTTTTATTGTAACGAACCCCAAGCTCGTAACAATATGAAGCGGTAATTTTTTACTTTTAAAACCTACTCTCACTGACTCACTGTCAATCCATTTACCCTCCAAATCAACTCGTTTTAATCTTTTTATAGATGCTATTTCAATGCTTGATTCAAAGATGTTCATGAGCTCCTCGTCGTTTAAAGCAAGGTCAACCCCTTTTACAACACCATAAGATATTGACAACTCATTAATCAATTGGCATCTGAATCCCATTTCTTTCAATTTCATACAATTCAATAGTTTAACAGCATCTTCCTTTTCTTCAAATTGAATGAGTACCTTGTTAAAACTTTTGTATTTAATTCTCATAATATTTTTTATATTTTCTGATCTCAGTAGTTTCGCTAATGCCATTTGTTTGGGCATATTTTCCAGCGATGTAATACATACTTCATGTTTATCATTAAAGTTCACATTTTTTTCCACATCTTCATATTTTGCGTTTCCGACAAAGCGCTTCGAATCATACGTTTGGGTTTCTTTCTATTAACAGTAATAAAGTCATCATCTTCGTTACTCTCATCTTCTCTCTCTTTTCTTTTTTCAACTAATCTCTTCTCATTCTCATTAATTAAATCGCTTAAAATACTTGACTCCAACGATTTGTCAACTTGTTGTTGGTTGGTTGGTAAACTCTCTTCATCACCAGAGTCATCATCTTCTCCACTACCCATGATAAAAAGGCAAATATTCTTTCGCTACTGTAAAGTAGTACTAAATCGCGGGACGTATAAGAACACCGACCGATAGTAGGTACCACGAGTGCGCGCTTCGAGAGCGCGCGAGCGATCGAATAATAAATTTATTCAGTTCAATAACACATACCCTTAAGTGCTAGGTTTCTTCAAATTCCCTGGATCCCACACTAGGATGCCCTGTGTCGTGGTCGTAGGGTCCAGTCTCTTCCCAAGTAAGTAATACTCGTATTTAATTTATTGATGAAACTAATAACTTAACAAAAAAAAGAAAACTGAAAAGAAAACTTTTACATGAAAGTAAAAGTTATAACTATGTAGTACTTAACCGAGATATTTTATTTATTAAAATTAAACGAATGGGTGGTTGAAAAAAGGTGTTTCTGTGTGAAAATGTGTGTTTGTGGAGCGTGTAGTATGTAGAAAATATTCGTGCGTTCAAGCGTTTTTGCCATACGAGTACCTACTACTGGAATCAAAAGTAGCTCACAATTTAGGACCCGTTAGTTTGTGTTAATATATAATCCGTGGTGCTTGGCAACTAGGCTTAACCCAGTTGTATAAGTCCCTTTGTGCCTATTGGCCTAGTTCTATTCTGTCTCCTGCTTGATACAGAGGGTTGTGGTAATTATATATATTTAGGGAACTAATTTCCATTGTAAGACAACGTCTATAAAAGGTTGTGCGCGCCCGAGATTCAGTAGTTGACAACCCTCTAGGGTTGATAACTGCGAGTGGCCATCGACAAAAAAAAAAAAAAAGAGAATCGGTCATTTGCTCGCTGACTTTCGTAAGGAACGGTAGTTGTCGACGCGATTTGTGAGTACTTATAATTATAATTTGTGCTGGTAAATCTGTAAGTAAGTACATGATCATTTTGTTGGTATAAGAGATTGGTATTTTATTTTAGCCATAAGGTTATGTAAAATTACTTTAAAGAGAGATTGCTAACTAGTATTTTGTTTTTGGTAATTAAATAAGTTTTAAGGTGTAAGATTATTGTTTTTTTTTAATGATTTCTGCTCCTGAATCCTAAATATATATTTTTTTCCCCACTCCTCCGCTGTACTTATCTGATTAATTTCGTTGCAGGGTCCAAGACAGGTGAATCGTTTCTCCGGGACTCGTCGGGTTTCATTGGCTCGGCGTTTTTCTGGTAGACGCTACTGTTGGTTCTAGGTTTCAGGAGTTGCAGTGATTGGGAATGTGTGGCGGGCTTGTCCCAAAAATAATAGCATTTTGCAGTGGTGTGCCAGGATTGAATTCTCCCTCTAAAACGACAAAATTTTCTCCTAGCTTTCTTGTTGCTTGTACTTCTGGCAGAGCGTCTCCTTACTCTATTGTAAATGTGCCGTAGGCTTAAATGTATTTCTCCTTGCTTGCTTAACGACGTTAGTTAGAACTTCTTCTACGAGCCTTGGTATATCGTTGTGTTCGGGAATATCAGCGGAGACGGGTCGGAATATACTTAATTCTTCGCCTATTGTAATTGTGCTTGTAAACAAAATCGACTAACCTGTTGGGCATTTCAAAAGCAAAGTGGCAAAGTGAGGTCATGGTGTTTAAGGCGGGATCTAAAACATGTGATACTGTCCCACAGGTCATGCTGGAGTCTCGCAGTTTAAGTATCTGAGCTACTGGGTCACTGAGACCCTTGTAGATGATCTAGATATAGACAGGGAACGCAGGGCTTTGTCTGTTAGAGCTAATATGTTGGCTCGTAGGTTTGCGCGCTGTACTACGGAGGTAAAAGCTACGTTGTTTAGGGCATTTTGCCAATCGTTTTACACGTGCAGCTTATTGGTCAAGCATACGAAAAAAGCGTACGAAACCCTGCGTGTTCTCTACTACAATGCTTTCAGTGCGCTGATGAAACTGCCTCGCTACTGTAGCACATCGGGTATGTTTGCGGACGCAAATATTGATGGTTTTGCGGCGATTATTCGCAAAAGAGTTGTCTCCCTAATGAGCCGCATACGAGGCATGTCCCACAGCTACCTTCTATAATATTAGTGTAGATGTACATGGACCTGGATTGCTGAAATTGGATTTCTGTTTATTGTTTACCCAGTTCAAAAATACCACTATATAAAGAGTTAAATTAAGCCCTTGCTCTGTAAGAAATTAAACAGTTTTACGAGGCCCGTAATTTTTTCCGGGATATAAAAATAAGCCAATGTCAGTTTATGACCTCTAAACAACTACTATACAAAAAATCATGTCAATCCCTTGCTCTCTGAAAAACAATAATAAATCTATCCCACGGGAACCGTAAATATTTTCGGAATAAAAAGTAGCCTGTGTGCTATTCCAGACAGCTGAACTATGTGTCAAATTTCATCAAGATCAATTAGAGCGTTGCGACGTGATCGAGTATCTTTTAAAAAATCAACCTCATATGGTATTATTTGCTGACGATACGTCCTTAATTTTTAAGATAGATAGACGTTCCATAAATCTTGACGACGTAAATAACGCCCTACAGCAGGTCCAAAATTGGTTTACTGATAATAATTTAGTATTAAATGGAATAAAAACTAAATGCATCAGATTTGCCTTACCAAACGTTAAAAGAAATGATTGCGACATAGTATTGAACAAGGAGAAACTTGAATTCGTCGAAAACACGGTTTTCCTGGGGATTACGCTTGACTCATGGCTACAATCGGATCCTCATTTAACATCTCTTGCGGGACGGCTAAGTTCAGCAGCATACGCTGTCAGAAAAATCCGTTAATTTATTGATATAGATACCGCGAGGCTGGTCTATTTTAGTTACTTTCATAGTATCATGTCTTACGGTATCTTATTATGGGGACGTGCTGCAGACATCGAGTCTATATTTATCCTGCAGAAAAGAGCCATCAGAGCCATTTACAATCTCCGTCGGCGTGATACCCTAAGAGAACTGTTTAAGGATATCAACATCTTGACGGTACCTTGTCAATACATTTACGAAAATATTATGTATGTTCGTAAAAATCTTCATCTTTTTAGCAAGATTAGTGACAGGCATAATTTTAATACTAGAAATAGGAACAAATTAGATCAACCCCGATTCAGATTGGCCAAAGTACACACTTCTTTTATGGGGGTACTGTGTTAAATTTTATAATAAAATACCAGTTGATATTCTCAAACTGAATGAGAGAAAATTTAAAGCATGTATAAAACGCACACTATGTAGACAAGCGTATTATAAACAGGAAGATTATATCCTCGATAAAAACGCTTGACTAAATGCTGGTCCTGCTCCACAGTCACAGCTGCTTGGGTCCACTTGTTAGGTTTTTATATTTGGAGGAGATGCTCACTCTCTTTTTTTATATAGGTACTTACATAATATTATTATAGATACTTATTTATTCTTTTAGATGTAAGAACTTAATCGTTGTTTTATTAATTTATTTTTCATTATTTGGTCATTGACAACCATAGTTTTGTGTAAAGTAGAAGCATATTTTAAAAAATTTTAAATTGTGAGCATTTACATTTTATGTGATTAGTTATAGTTTTACTTGTTGGACATGAACGAGCATGGTGGTTGAGAGCATGTCATGCTCACTCAATATCTCGCTGATGGCGGCGCGTGGGTTAGATCATTCGATTCCCTTCGAAATGGTTGAGCTGAAACGATACATGCGTCATGTTCGTGAACGGGCGCCGTCGGTTGAGACTGGTCATCTCTTAACTGCCATTGGCTCATTTTAATCTTTATATTTTAAATTCTTATAATAAGCTTTTTTTTTATTTTTCCTTTGCATTGTCCTCACATGCAGAAGCAACAAGTATATGTAACTTAGAATTTTGTAAAACAGAACATGATTTGTAAGAGTTTCCGTGGAGTTTCTTGCACGTTCTTCTCCATAGAGATCTACGCTTTGGAACGTGCAAAGAGCTTCCATGTTTTTGACTGACCGACCTTGACGTTTCAAAAGTGCCTGTGAATGGTTTATTTGAAATAAAATGCTTTGAATTTGAATTTGAGTAACAAACATACATCCACCCAAACTTTCACATTTATATTCAAGTTAGATAAATTACAATGATATAAATTATAATCATCCATATATTAAATTTAAGTAAAATACTAAGATGCACAAACACAAAACAAGGGAAACAAACACATAACAATGGAAGCAGTGGACCAGGTCCGCACTACCCGTACATGTAGCTTCGTCCAGTGCTTCATGAAGGAGCTATCCACATCCGTTCTCCCTACTATGAGCTGCAGGAAGCTGTTGGGGCTGCCCCGCGGTGTATCGCCTGAAAGCCATCTACGATGCGCTACAAAAGCATAGCAATCCCATCAACATCCTGAATGGGTTATTGTATTGGACACGCAGGACATTGTAAGTCCTCTACGTATGCCTCACCCATTGGCCATTGGCTGTATGTACAAAAAGACCGACAGTATACCTTAAATAAAGTCATTTTTACGTACAGCGTGCAAACCTACGGGCCAGCGTAGGTAATGCACAGCTAGCTAGCTAGGTACAGTAAAAAAAGCTATTCGCGTATGCAGGCAGCTAACTTGCAACTAGGTACTTTTAAACAATGTTGTGAGTGTGCTGAGTAGACTATTATAGTACAACACACTCGTAAGTCTGTCAAAAGCTTCAAGAATTATAATGCACACATTAGAAATAAACATTGGCAGTGATGTGGAAAAAATAATGTTGTTGCCTGTATACCGAATAGGTGAATAGGTTTGTTGCCTATATACATACATATATCTACTTAGATGTTATGTTAATAATTTCAAACTCACGTAGCTGCTAATCTGATAAGTCTACCGCTTAGAATGATGTTCCGAACGGATTGAACGGCACTTGCGATTTTGAACGCAACTTTGTATGAAACGTGTTTTTTTTTTCAAAAATCGAAAACCATGCGGCCCAAAAGAAAAGAAAAAATGTTTGAGAATGTGTAAATAGTTTTCTCATATGATATCCCACACGCCCTGTAGCCCTACTTCATATTTTAAAGAACTCCTTTCCGAACCGTTTTTATTTCTTTCTTATTTGCAAAATAGTTGACCAAACGTCATCTAAAATTGTTCCTTTCAAGTTGCATTAGTAGTTCTCGAGATAGCCAGCTGTGATAGACGGACAGACTTAGCACATCATACATAAAGGTTCGTTTTTAACATTTTGGTACGGAACCCTAATAACATTTTTAACCGACTTCTTCGAAGAGGAGGAGGTTCTATGTTCGGCTGTATGTATATTTTTTTTATGTATGTTCACCGATTTCTCCGCCAATACTGGACCGATTTTAAAAATTATTTTTTTATTCGAAAGCCTATACTCCTGAGGTTGTCCCATTGTCACCAAGTCAGAATCTGATGATAGGATCCCATGAAAATCTAGGGAAACCCTCAAATTTTATAAGCACTACACTGTTTTTCATAAACTTTCTAACACTACTCAGATATGTGCCTGGTAATCATCATCTCATCTCGATGGAAGGTATAAGTCAGGATCTGATGATGGAATCCCATGAAAAATGTTTGTTCAGCTATATTTTCGCCAATTGTTAACAGATTTGTATGATTCTTTTTTTGTTTGGAAGAGTATTTTCTCGGACTAGTCCCATTTAAATTTGGTGAAGATCTGATGAAGAACTTCGGAGGTAGACAACGGAACTCTTCAATAAATGATAACAAATGGATCGGGATTTCTGTAACCGCGTTTCTATTCATTGTTTACACCAGTTCATAACATAATATCACACCGTACAACTGCGTACCACTAAAAAGTGAAAAATAAAAAAAAACTTTTAACAAAAAAAAATAAAACCAACTTGCAAAAACAAAACACTACAAGGTACAAAATAACTTCGGAAGAAAGAAAAAAAACTTTAATTTCTGAAGTCGGTGTTTTTGGTTATTTTATTGTTTTTTGACACCGACTTCCGAAATTAAAGTTTTTTTCTTTCTTCCGAAGTTATTTTGTACCGTTTTTGTAAAGTTTTTTATTTTTCACTTTTTAGTGGTACCTAGGTTCCTGCGTACCCATTAATAGCGTACCGGCGCAATGTGATGTTAAGAACTGGTGTAAACACTAAAAAAACATGCGATTTCAGCTATCCCGATCCCTTTGCTATCATTTATTGAAGAGTTCCGTTGCCTACCTCCGAAGTTCTTCGTCAGATCTTCACCAAATCGAAACGGGACCAATCCAGGAAAATACTCTTTCAAACAAAAAAAGAATCATCCAAATCGGCTGACAATTGGCGATAGTATCGCAGAACAAAACATTTTTCATGTGATCTCATCATCAGATCCTAATTTATACCTTTCATCATCAGCTCAGCAATATAAAATGATGATTACCAGTCACAAATATCTTGCGTTAGAAAATTCATGAACAACACTGTATATGCTTATAAAATTTGAGGGTTGCCCTCGATTTTCGTAGGATCCCATTATCAGATTCTGACATGGTGACAATGGGACCAATCGAGAAGTAGACCCTTTCAGATGAAACAAACATTTTTCAAATCGTATCATAAATGACGGAGTTGTGAGGTAACAAACATAAAAAAAAAATACAACCGAATTGAGAACCTCCTCCTTTTTTGAAGTCGGTTAAAAATAACTTTAATTTTGGAAGTCGGTGTTCAAAAACTAAATAACCAAAACACCGACTTCCGAAATTAAAGTTATTTTTTACTTTGTAGTCTTTGTTTTTGGAAGTCGGTTTTATTTTTTTCAAAAATGTTATGGATGATGAGTTGATGACGCAACCGCGAGATGCCTGCCAGATGGGTAGTTTCTTAATTGGCTGATAATAAACCATCATTAAAAAAAATCTAGCTTTGTAGGAAACTGATAGGTAAGTCAGATGGTTCAGTATCACTCCCACTATACGTGACGGAGCACAGTTTGAAGCGGCTGTGGCAGTGCTGCGAGCTGCGGCGCGTGCAGCGCAGTGCTGTCGGACAGCACGCCAGCGCGCGCGCAGTGCGCCGCGGCCGGTCCGAGCGCGCGCCCGCCCCGACACCACGCGCGCGCGACTGCTCACGTGCTCGGCGGAGACGTACCTAACGAACTTATCTTACCACTGTTGCAGCATTAAATATCGAATAGATTTATGTATGACGTACAACAATATAGGACTAAAGGCTACTATACCATCAGGTGAGACGTGAGATAGCTTCGCGAGCCTATCAGTAATATATAAAAAAAAAACAAATTGGTACCTAAAAGTTTTTTTATGTTCGAATGAAAACAGTTTTAATTTATTTCGATGAAATGTTTCATAGTGTGCGTGTGTATTCGACAAATAGGTGCACAAGACCGAGTGTAGTGCGGGTGCGGAGCGGATGCGCGCGCAGCTCGCGACAGCCGGCGCGCGCGCTCATGGACCATGGCGGGGAGCATCACCTCGCATGCTGTACGATGCATTGGTTGGCTGACTAGGTTGGTTTGTACCGTTTTGTCAATTTTCTATGTTAGAGTAAATTAGTATTTGCAAAAGTAATTCTGAACGATAAAAATATATAAAGTCAAAACCGACCAAGTGCTAGATGGACAGACTAAGCACATCATACATAAAAGTTCCTTTTTACGTTACGGTTTTGAGGTGGCCCGTAGCCCAGTCTAGATTCCCTTCTGGGCAAATATATTTTTGCCCGTGGATCGCCCTGAATCTTCTTATTAAATACCTGTATTTTTATCTCCATCTCAAATGGCATCTATTTTATTATGGTGGGTATCCATGACGGGCCAAATGATATTCCCCTCAGGGAAGAAACCAAGGGGGACAAGACTAAGGGACCACGGGCAAGTAAACGGTACTTGCCCGTGGTCCCTTAGACATATTTTGAAACAATTGAGCTGTTATTAGGTTCTGCTGTGGCCTGTGGCAAGTAGTCCTGTGTCGGGGGAAGTTCATGTTTTACTTGACTTCGTGAACAACTTTAAAACTTTTAATTCTAAAATGAAACAATTTTTTTACCGCACAATGACCCTTTTCCTTCAATAACTATGAAAGTCCTTTTCATTTGAAAGTATGAAAAAAGCCCACCGTATATCCTTTAACCAAGAAATAACATTTTTTTACAAACTGATAGAAGTTTGATTATTGAGTAAATGTTTTTTTTTTTAATTTCAACTCGCTACCTCCACGCGTTCCCGAGATAAACGGTCTTGACAGACAGACGGGCGGACAACAAAGTGATCCTATAAGGGTTCCGTTTTTTCCTTTTGAGGTACGGAACCCTAAATTCACGATAAAACAAAACTGCCGCCAGATTATTGTGAATACATCTATCTAGTAAGTTCCTTATTTTTAACCGATTTAAAAAAAAAGAGGAGTTCTCAATTCTATTGTATTTTTTTTATGTTTGTTACCTCATAACTCCGACATTTATGAACCGATTTGAAAAATTCTTGTTTTGATCTGACGAAGAACGAGGTAGGCAACGGACGGAATTCTTTAATAAATGATAGCAAATGGATCGGGATTGCTGAAACTGAAATAGCATGTTTTTTAGTGTTTGTTTTAGTTCTTAACATAAGGTTGCGCCGGTACGCTGTTAATGGGTAGGTACCTACCACTAAAAAGTGAAAAATAAAAAACTTCTACAAAAATACAACCGACTTCCAAAAACAAAACACTACAAGGTACAAAATAACCTTGGAAGCAAGAAAATAACTTTAATTTCAGAAGTCGGAGTCAAAAAACGAAAAACTAACCAAAAACACCGACTTGCGCAAGTAAAGTTCTTTTCTTTCTTCCGAGGTTATTTTATTGTAAAAGTGGCCGGATCAGGCGAGGTTTGCGCAAGCCAGAGTACCTATTTTCGGTGGTAAAATCAAAATCAAAAGGTATTTATTCAAACTAGGCTGAAAATCAGCACTTTTTGAACGTCCAAATTTACATGAAGACAGTCCCCCGATAATCGACCAACCTGGTATTTTGACTCTGGGAAAGTTATATATTTTGCTCCTACAGTTCTGGAAGCAAAGACTTTTTAGGACATTTCCTTCTTTTTATACATTTTTTAAATTTAAACCTTTGCTTAGATTTCAAGACTCTTAATTAGATTTTGACATATTTGAGAAAAAAACTCAACCCAATTTTCATTTTAACCGGCTGCTTCAAAAAGGAAGAGGTTCTATGTTCGGCTGTGTGTGTGTGTGTTTTTTTTATGTATGCTCACCGATTTCACCGCCAATTATAGACTGATTTAAAAAAATATTTTTCTATTCGAAATCCTATACTCCTGAGGTGGTCCCATTGTCCCCAAGTCGGAATCTGATGATGGGACCCCATGAAAATCGAGGGCAACCCTCAAATTTTATAGGCAGATACAATGTTTTTCATTAACTTTCTAACGCAATTCAGATATTTGTGCCAGGTAATCATTATCTCATGTTGCTAAGCTGATGATGGAAGGTATAAGCCAGGATCTGATGATGGGGTCCCATGAAAAATGTTTGTTCATCGATATTTTCGCCAATTGTTAACTGATTTGGATGATTCTTTTTTTTTTGTTTGGAAGAGTATTTTCCCGGACTGGTCCCATTTCAATTTGGTGAAGATCTGATGAAGAACTTCGGCGGTAGGCAACGGAACTCTTCAATAAATGATAGCAAATGGATCGGAATTTCTGAAATCGTATGTCTGTTGATTGTTTACACCAGTTCATAACAAAACATTACGACGGCACGCTGTGTTTGTGGTTTCACTTTTTAGTGGTTTACGACCCTCTTTACACTCTTTCACACTTTTTAGTGGTAAAATATAAAATTCTCTCTTCTTTAACATAAAGAGGGGGAGTTTTCTCGGTTTTTGAGCAAACAGGGCGACCATCGGTGATCACTTTCGGTATTGACCTGTTGAAGACATCTCTGAATATGAGCCGCTTATCAGACATAACGAAGTTGATCTCGTACTTCGTCGTATTATCAGGGCTTCGCCAGCTCTATATCTTTTAGGGGGTACACTATATTAATACGAAAAACTTTATTCCGACAGCCACAAATACGAATTTCTATCTTCAAATGGTTCAAACTTCCTAATATAATATAACAACTCCGATTTCTCTTTCATGCTTTTTTTATAATTCCGACCTATCAACATTCCTAATGTTTATAATTATTATTCTTAAAATACCGAGTTTCAATAGATTTAATCCGATTATTATAATACCTATTAATTAGAATTCCTAAATAAAAAACGCCTTGTAAAACTGAACAGCAAGACAAATAAACACAATTGCTAGTCAGAACAAAGTATATTATTATTTTTAGTATTAGGAGGTAGAATTAAAATCCTGCCAAGGGCGAGTCGGACTCGCACACGAAGGGTACTGTACCATAAACCTTAATTTTTACTATTTGTAGTTATAGCGGCAATAGAAATACACAATCTGGGAAAATTTCAACTGTCTACCTATTATTGTTCTTGAGAGTCAGCCCGCTGACAGACAGACGGACGGACGGACGGACGAACGGATAGCGGAGGCTTAGTAATAGGGTTCCGTTGGTTACCCTTTGGGTCATCATCTGCTTAGCCTTTTCCCAACTATATTGGGGTCGGCTTCCAGTCAAACCGGATTCTGCTGAATATTTTACGTGAAGCGGCTGCCTACCAGACCTCCACAATCCATTAAATGGATAACACGGTATTTCTTGGCAAGACTGGAGTCAGATTTACTGGCTTCTGACAATCCGTAACGACTGCCAAAGTTCTACAAATGACAGCCGGGACCAAAAGCTTAACGTGCTTTCCGAGGCACGGAGGAAACTCGTTATGTTAAGGTGGTCACCCATCCACCGACCAACCTTGGCAAGCGTTGCTTAACCTTAAAGATCGACCCGTGCGGCTGTTATTATTTAGCCACAAGCTCCTCTATATTATTTATTATATTTTACCCTTATGTATTTATTTTTTCTGTTTACTTATGACGTTTTAATTACTTTATGCCTCTCCGATCGACGCATACTCAACGCCGGCTGTCGCTGAAAACCAGTGCTGTGGCTCTGTCTCGCACACGAGTCCCAGCATTATGCTGAGCGATGGCCGTTTTGCGCGAATATGACGCATATCTTCCCAATTTTATAATTTAGTTTTTATTTTATTTTTTTGGATGCGTCATACTTGTCGCAAATAAATGCTTTTTCTTTACAATATAGCAAAAATCTTAAAATATAAAACAAAGTCGGGTTTGTTCGGAAACTTTTAACTCAAGACCAACTGGACCGATTTCCATGATTTTTATGTTTTTGAATTAGTCTTTGTCCGGAATTCGAAATATGTATCTACAAAAAAGTCCGCGAGGTTATATATACAACGTTGATACGACAGAGGGGCTTTCCTTTAAAATGCCTATACTAGGTACCATTTTCAAGCTCTGTGCCAAAAATAAATTAAATACGAGCAGTAGTTTAGTCGCAAATATTTTTTTAAGTTTTTGCACCGTTTGAACACGATGTATCTTTTCTAACAGCTGATTATAGTCTAAGCATAGGTCATGCACCTTACAACGATAAATCTACGATGCGTTGTTGCCGCTCTGACGCATGTCGAAGGACATTCACTAAAAATTGGCAATGCAAACAAGGAAGCAATCAATACACACACACTTGCACTTTCACTAAGAAAGCGACACACGTTTGAAAGAAACAGAAATAGGTCAGTTTATTGAATCCTTGTTTTTTGCGATCGGTAAGTGGGGCCTCTATTCAGTGCGCCGACGCTATCTTTTCGGAACGTACGGTTTGTCGAATTCGCGCGCAAACAATTGTGATTTTATTTTGTTATTGTGATAGGAATAGGACACTAAATAAAAGTATAAGACAGTATTTCTTTCTTTTACTGTGAGAGGACACGTAACTACGGATTATTATTATTTAGTATTAGTTAGTGTTTTTTTTTGTGATTGACTGTTTTTTATAGTGATAGGACACGTAACTTGGGATTATTATTATTTAGAATTAGTATCTCCGGACCTCACTCCCATGGATTTCTTTTTGTGGGGGTACATTAAGGGTGAAGTGTATGCCTCAGAGGTAAATACAATTGATGAGTTAAAAAATAGGATTATTTTAGCATTTCACAAATTAAAGTGCTTAGCGACGGACAGTGATCTAATTAGAAAAATAAATAACAATATTCTCTGTCGGTATAATTTGTGCATCAATGTGAATGGAGGACACATCGAAAATTTAAAAATTTAGTGTGTTTGTTTTTGTGCGCGTACTTCGAAACGTTACCTAACATAAAAGCCAGTGCGAGCGGAGGCCTAAGTCGCAACGCGGCCGCCACCCCGGCCCGGCCCCCGCCGAGCACACGAGATACCGCACACCGCGCTCCGGCGCGCGCGCGACGTTGCCGCTTTGTTACCTAGCGGTATCTAAGGTCAGTGTCATTTTTTACAAAGGGTGGTTGCGTTTTATTCGGATTTGCAAGCTATTTAGTTTGTTTGAAAAATATTTTCTCATTTATGGCGCTTTTTGTTTTTGTACAGTATCGAATTAATACTGAACACGTATAGTATACGTAGTTTAATTTAATGCCCCTCTGTCGTATCAACTCTGTATAACTATTATGTTTACTTAACCATAATAGTTATTGAATAATTATAACAAAAAGCGGCCATTGTGACTTCACAATGACCGTTCATGGGATCTTATCATCAGATCCTAATTTATACCTTTCATCATCAGCTCAGCAACATGAGATGATGACCAGGCACAAATATCTGAATTGCGTTAGAAAGTTCATGAAAAACATTGTATGTGCCTATAAAATTTGAGGGTTGCCCTCGATTTTCGTGGGATCCCATCATCAGATTCTGACATGGTGACAATGGTACCAATCGAGAATTATCCCTTTCAGATGAAACAAAAATTTCAAATCGGTTCATAAATGACGGAGTTATGAGGTAACAAACATAAAAAAAAAATACAACCGAATTGAGAACCTCCTCCTTTTTTTGAAGTTGGTTAATGAAAACCCGTGGTTGCTACAAAAACATCTATAATCTGATTCTTTCTTACTTTCTAAACGGCTCCGCGAAACTCAACCTTGGACATTATTCCATTACTAAGTCTTTAACCATGGGATGGGCATCAGGGCTCAGTTATCGGTCCATATGTATGGAATATTGGCTACAATGATTTCCTCGCGCTTCCGCTCCCATGCGCTGCTCATTGGTTAACGAGCAGTTGGTAACCGGTTGGTTACGCGGACGATGGCTTGCTTCTCATTCAGGCAAGTACTCAGGCTGGCCTTGAGAACTTGGCTGACACATGCCTACGATTAATATCTCAGTTAAAAGAAAATAATCCGTGTGCTACCTCGGTAAGCTACAAGAAAATACCTTTTCATTTATTGATCATATGAAGACAGTAAGTAGGTGAGAAAACAAAAAGAACTTCCACACCTTGACGAGAATATCCAAAGCTACTTGGGGTCTATCTTTTCAAACCTTAAAACCTACTTATGCTACCTACTTGGGTTGTATGTGCTACAGGGCACCTATCTGGGCCGATAGGGCCACCATAGGGGTGGTACGACATAAATTGCTTCAAAGCCAGCGTTTGGCTTTGATATTCTTATGCAAGGCGTATAGGACGGTTAGTACTGAAGCCTTACCAGTGCTGGCGGGTGTTCTCCCAGTCGATCTAGAAGTGCAGCGGCGTGCTGCAATGTACTACTACGCTAGAAAGATTACGGACCCAGAGTTCTTACCGCAACGCGGCCGTGCTAAGATCTCTAGATTACTAAAACCCCAGACTGATGTCTGGGAGAAACTTTTATCCGAGTGGCAATGTAGGTGGGAAAATTCCATCAAAGGCCGTCACCTCCACCAATTTTTTCCATCTGTTCGTGAGCGGCTGGACAGGACATGGCTGGAGGTGGATCACTGTGTTGCCCAATTTCTCACAGGTCATGGCAATTTTAAGAGTAGGTAAATTATTTTCCTTTAAGCTTGTGGCCTCGCCTTTCCATGAATACGAAAATCCGCACATCACATCTTATGGGAGTGTAGTCTTTGGCAAACTGAACGCAATATTATGTTAGATAGTATTAAGGTTACATCTGGGGTAGTTTACTATACGGACCTTGTTGAAAAAAGAACAAACACTGCCCGGGGGAGCTCGTACAGGGAGGCAGCGTTGCTAGCGACGGCTGCGGTCTCACAAGTGGTGAGCCGCATACGGCGCCTTGACCTGGAGGTGGCCCTCAACAAGTCGGCGGCTGACCTGACGGCCAGCACCATCACTGTTCTGTGGAAGAGGGTGATGGCCGTCAGAGTCATCAGGGGTTATCGCACGATCTCTTACGAGGCGCCTTGCGTACTGGCCGGATCGCCGCCCTGGGATCTGGAGGCAAAAGCCCTCGCGTCACTGCACCGGTGGCGAGAGGACGCGCGGGCGCGCAGTGAGCGACTGATGCAGCGGCACATTGAGCTGCGCAGTCGCAGCTGCGCGAGGTCCTGGTGCCGGAATGGCGGGACAGGCTCTCACGCCCTTCCGCCGGTCTCGGCACTATTGAGGCCATCCGGCCAGTGCTCGACCTGTGGCTCGGGAGAAGGCACGGCTCCTTGTCGTTTCGGGTGACGCAGGTTCTCTCGGGGCATAGCTGCTTCGGGAAGTACCTGTGTCGCATAGGCAGGGAGCCGGACGCTCGGTGTCACCACTGCGTCGACTGTCGGGAGGATACGGCACGGCATACGCTGGCAGAGTGTGCCACTTGGGAGGAGCCGCGCCGTGCCCTCATATCTGTGGTAGGCAGTGATCTCTCGCTGCCGACCATAGTACGTGCTATGGTCGACGGCAAGGAGTCCTGGGACACGGTGGTTTCCTTCTGCGAAATAGTCATCGCGCAGAAGGAAGCTGCGGAAAGGGAGAGGGAGATTTCGACCTCTCTCCCGGCCCGCAGCAGGCTCACCGGGCGTCGGAGGAGGGCATACGCTGCCCTCTTCCGGCCCCCCTAACTGGGTCCAGGGGCGGCGGACTTGGGGATGTCCGTCGCCCTCCATTCATTCGGACCCGAGGTGGCGGCGCGTGGTGTTCCCGTGCGCCCCTCTTTGACGTCGTGGGGGGAGTCAAACACCTCACTCCCCCCGCTGACCCGAGGTGGCCCGCAGAGACGGGCCGGCACCAGCCGGGGATTACGGAAGTCGCATTAGTTCTCGCGATCTCCGGTTGGTGAGAGATGGAGCACCGGGGTGGTTTTAGTCAGTAAGAGTCTGACAGACCCCTCCGCCCGCCCCAGGGCGGAGGACATCCATGAGGATTTCCCCCCGTTACAAAAAAAAAAAAAAAGGATCGGGCAGGGAGTAAACGGACACAGACTTCACCAGACAGTGGTCGGAACTACCCAGTGGTGAAGAAATCGACACCGAATAGCGGTCTGGATCTGTTGTTAGCAAAAGGTCCAAGCAATTGGCAGTGTGCGAATCAACATCCGGCACCCTCGTTGCCCCCTGGACCAGCTGGGTAAGATTCAGCGCTAGGGCTAGCTTTCTCGTTTCTCGTCCAGCATGGTCTGTGCACTGGTATGGGAAGAGCCAATGCTGATGGTGGGCGTTGAAGTCCCCCAGTAACACCAATTGGGCAGAAGGGTACCGTTGCTGAGCCGCATCCGCTGCCTCACTCAGGTGCTGTGTGAGCTCAGTTGTCTCCAAATCACCACTGTGCGAACGGTAGACACAAGCGTAGACAATTTTATCCAGGCCTATGTCCACTTAAACCCACAGCGTTGAGAACCTGGAGTCCTCAAGATTACGGAGACGCCGATAAAAAATGTCCGCACGTGGTTTGAAATGGTGCTCCAGGGTAAACCCTGGGTAGGAAAGGTAAGACACGTCTGACGGACATCTGATCTGCGTCTCGAAAAGGAACAAGAGTGCTGGTTTCTCAGTCTCCAGGTGGTGATGGACTGTGGCGAGATTTGAGTGCAGACCTTGAATATTGTTGAGGTGCTCTTTGTGGGGGAGGATGTGCTGCCGCTGTACAGCTTTTCTTCTTTTGTTCATTTTGGCCATAAGTTTCGAGTGAAGGAAGGAGAGGAGAAGGAAGTGAAGTGAGGTTCCAAGCTGCTACCCTCAGGCACACTCTGACAGGACGACATCATTGGGGTACAAGTCTGGAGACTGCGGGGACGCTCGAGCCCCCCCGGGAATGTCCATCGGGTCCTCCCCCGTCTGGTCGCCAGCCAGCACGATGGCGCACCCCGGGATTTTTCGTCAGTTGGCGGGGCAGCCTTTCATGTGTGGCTAGCACACTACTTGGGCCCCCAACTACCTGTGGTCGGCCAGCGGCACACCGTGCCTCGGATCCCGCTACCCTCCGCGACTAGTCTCCCGATACGCCCATATCGACGCGAGCCTGGTCGGTCTGCCTGCATTGGAACAACTATTTCGACCCAACTCCTCAGTATTGGCTTCACTGGGCATCGTACCTGAACACGGCTAGGCCACTTGGCAGTACGTCTTTGCCCAGTGGGTGTTCACAAGCCATCGGCCGAAGCCTACCTCTAGTTAGTTTCACCTGATTAGCACCACCCGGGGACCACGTGTAGGGTCTAGCACTGGGTATTCTCCTACGGACGCGGGTGACTCGGCCCCCAAAACCTACTGTACCTTTAACCCGCGAGTGACTACAAGACGTGACGGAGATTATGAATATTATGTGGAGTAACTGGGTCTGAGTATTGAAAGTAGCAGCTCACAACGTAAACCTTAAAGGTAGGCGATGATACTTCCGGCACGACGAAATGAGGCGTCATGAGATTACTTATAGATGTTACAGTAAAGCCCGAAGAACGCGCTACATAAATTTCGGCTCGCGCCTTGCAGTCCAGCTGAACCACCCTGTGACGTAAGCGCGCGTTTTGGTATTGTTCCTGAATAAGTACTATATCAAGATCATAATCCACAATCAATTTATCCAGCTCAGATGTCGCCACCCTATCGTTATGGAGATTTAATTATCATATGTGGTCGAAGATGGAGCACGCTTGATTTAAAGACTCCCAGGTTGTAGCTATCAGCAAATACAGACTCCGGCAGGGTATTCCACTCCTTAGCTGTACGCATTATGAATGTGTTCCCAAAACGTTTTGTGCGTATGGGTGGGATGTCCACCATGTACCGGTGGCGCATCGCCGTTCGTCTTGTGGTCCGATGATGGAACGGGCTTGGCGGAATTAAATTATGAAATTCCGTCGCACATTCCACAAAATGCAACCGGTAAAAAACCGACAGGCTAGCAACTCGTCGTCGATGTTCAAGACTTTGGAGCTTCGTCGCGACGCGCCTCTCATTGCCGATGATCCTCTTGGCTCGTTTCTCAATTGACTCAAGGGCATCAAGCTGGTATCTGGCAGATCCATCCCAAAGATGAGAGCAGTATTCCATACACGATCGAACTTGCACTTGATAGAGTTTGAGCAGCTGTTCCGGCGTGAAGTACCGTCTCACCTTTGCTAGAATCCCCAACTTCTTTGCAGCCACTTGAGCTTTTGCCTCTATGTAAGGGCCAAAATTGAGAGTAGATGTTAATGTAACCCCAAGAAGCTCAAGTTGTTCGGTTATCGGCACGGTGAAACCGTGCCGATATCCGAAAGAAAGAAAGAAAAATCGCGCGGAAAGATGAAGCTGGGTGGAATTGGCTCCTTTTGGCGGAGAATAGACACGCTTGGGTCTTAGCAGCATTGAACTTGACCAGATTGGCATCGCCCCATTCAGACACAGCCTGCAAGGACACGTTCAAGCGCTCAACCGTTGCCTCCCAGAGAGACCGGATCTGCGACCCACCAGCTCGTGCGTCGGACACGTATCTCTCAGCAACAATGCTGTCGTCTGCATACACAAAGGTTTAAGCTGATCATTAATATGCAGCATGAACAGTGTTGCTGAAAGCACCGACCCCTGAGGAACCCCGGCATTAATATCCAGCAGTCCAGACGAGATCTGTGACCACTCGGATAGACCGATCCCTCAGGAAATCTGCGATCCAATCACACAAGCCGTCGGGCAGACCGAAGGAAGGAAGCTTACTAATAAGGCTATCGTCCTGTCAAAGGCCTTCGAGATGTCAAGGGAGACCGCTAGTGCCTCCCCGTGCTTCTCTGTGGCCTCACTCCAGATGTGAATGGCATACGGTAGAAGATCCCCAGCTGACCGATTTTGGCGGAACCCGTATTGACGGTCACTAAGAATATCATTTGCTTCTAGGTACGCCAGGAGCTTATGATTCAGCACGCGTTCCATAGTCTTACAGAGTATGGACGTTACCGAGATGGGTCTATAATTCGACAGGTCAGCTCGACTGCCCTTCTTGGGCACGGGCTGCATGTTAGCTTGCTTCCAAGTCTTCGGTACTTTTCCAGTCTCAAACGAAAGGCGAAATAGGCGTGTCAAGATCGGAGACGACTCAGGCGCACAAGTCTTCAGAACAATTGTCGGTATCCTGTCGGGACCACTAGCCTTGTTCTCGTCTAGGTTACGCAAAGACGGACGTCCTTCTGATGAATGCGAATGTTCGACATACTCGACTCGCATGTACCAGGAGAGGCGAGGGCGTCACGCCACCATGATCCAGACGCGAAGATTCCGCAAACAAAGAAGCAAACAAGTTCGCTTTCTCCTCAGCGGAGTGGGCCAGCGTCCCGTCGGGTCTCTGCAGTGGTGGTAGCAAAGGTCCAAGCAATTGGCAGTGTGCGAATCAACATCGGGCACCCTCGTTGCCCCCTGGACCAGCTGGGTAAGATTTAACGCAAGCGCTAGCTTTCGCGTCTCTCGTCCAGCATGGTCTCTACACTGGTATGGGAAGAGCCACTCCTGATGGTGGGCATTGAAGTCCCTCAGTAACACCAATTGAGCAGAAGGGTACCGCTCCTGAGCCGCATCCGCCGCCTCACTCAGGTGCTGTGTAAGCCCAGTTGTCTCCAAATCACCGCTGTGCGAACGGTAGACGCAGGCGTAGACAATTTTGTCTAGGCCTGTGTCCACTATAGCCCACAGCGTCGAGAACCTGGAGTCTTCAAGGTAACGGAGACGCCGATAGCAGATGTCGTCCCGGGCGTACATGCATACGCCCGCGCGGGGTCTGAAGTGGTGCTCCAGGGTAAACCCTGGGTTAGACAAGTATGACACGTCCGAGGATTTTTTAAAACAAAAATTATTCAGACCAGAGGGCTGGGCTTTTTTTCGGACAAAGAATCAGCATTGCCATTCAACGCGGCAATGCTGCCAGTGTTCTGGGCACTTTTGCCATTGACAGCTTGGCTCGCAGCGGGAGGCAGGATGAGAGCACTGGGTGGAGCAGAGCGCGGGCCGCTTTACCTCTACCTGGCGGACGTGACAACCCATGGTGAGCCGACGATCGATGGTTATTCCTAGGTACTTGACCTGGGACGGCCAGTCGATGTCGACTCCTTGCAGCTGGAGAGGTGGTGGGGGGCGGGCGCCCCCGACGAGCAGCGCCTGACTCTTACTCACGTTTACCGACAACCGCCACTTCGACAGCCACTGGGGAAGCATTTCTAGCACGCGCTGCATCTTGACAGCCGCGTGTCTTGCTTTAAACGAGGTGCAGATGTACGTGGCGTCATCAGCGTACAGTGCGAGCGTGCATTCCTGCGAGGAAGGGATGTCGTCGGTGTAACATGAGTAGTAGAGCAACGAGACGCAACTGCCCTGCGGGACTCCGGCGGCTATGGGTCGGGGGCGTGACACGACACCATCGACCTCCACCTTGAAGGTCCTGTCAGTGAGGAAGGAGGAGACCACCTTGAAAACGCGACGGGGCGCGTCGCTGAGCGTCATCTTATAGATCAGGCCGGCGTGCCAAACCCGGTCGAAAGCCTTTTCCATATCGAGCAGTACTGCAACTGCGTGCTCCTTCTTATTTAGCGTCGCTGTGAGCAGGTGCAGTACTCTCGATAGCTGGAGCGTCGTGGAGTGTTCCGAGCGGAACCCAAACTGTTCCGGGCGAGGCGTCAAGTGCGGTGTTAGGTGCCACAGTAGGAGTTGCTCAAACACCTTGGAGATAGTGGGCAGCAGCGTGATGGGCCGATAGCTTTCCGGCTTCAGCACGTTCTTGTTCGCCTTGGGCAGCATAATGACGCGCCCTTCCTTCCAACACCTCGGGAAAGCCCCCGTGCGCAGTATCCTCGTAAACAGGCGCGCCAAGGCCGCTACCATACGGAACGGCAGGTGGCACAGCACTGTATTGGTGATACTGTCCGCCCCAGGGGCCTTTTAAGCTTGGTCCTCAGGATGGCGCGTCTCACTGCGTTAGGATCGGCAGTTCCACGCTGGGTGCTTGCAATTGAGGTCGCCGGCAAAGATGGTTGGGTGCGGCGACCTTAGCATCAGGGCCCTCAGCTCAACCACGTCAAAGGGAGCCGAGGGCGGGATGTAGGCCGCGTAGACGTCTATGTCCTCGCCGGCGACGTGTAGTTGGACACCCAGCGCGTAGAATGTGCTGAGTGAAGGCAGGGGCAAAGGCTGGTGGACGACTCTCCGCTTGACTAGTATCGCCAGACCGCGATAGTTCGCACGGCGTCCGACTTCTCGTCCCGCCTATAGCATAAGTATCCCGGGACCCGTAATCTGTCGGCTGGTCCCAGAAAGGTTGGTGGTGGTGGTGTGTGACGTCGCCTGCGCCTGGGATGGAGCAAGGTCGGCCATTTCATTCTCGGTAGCACTGGTGGTGGGGGGAAGTGTGGGCTTCTTCCCCTTCTTTCTACCTTTCTTTCTCCGCCCCCCGGAGATGGCAGCGTCTCTGTCGGTGGGCCCGTTTGCTGCCGCCATCAGCGTAGCGCTAGGTGCCTCGCTGTCATTAGCGCACACAGGCCTCTCGGCGGCTGATAGCCGGCTCTGTTGCCGCGTGATGGCGACAGTGCCCGCTCTTTTGTTTTGGGTTTCCCGCTGGAAAACGGGACATTTGCTGTTGCACGCCGGGTGGTCGCCTGCGCAGTTAGCGCAGGTGGCCGGCTCCGAGCGTGGGCGCGGACAATCCCTGGCGGCGTGGTTGTCCCCACATCTGACGCATTTGAGCGGGCGGTGGCACTGGTGCGAGCTGTGCCTGAACTGCTGGCACCTGTGACTCTGGGCAGGCCCTCGCTTGCCTCTCCACGCCTCGATTTTGACACCACGCATAAATAGAAGGGTCGTGATGTCGTAAATTCTCCTAAAATCGGGCGTCCTCTTCAACACTGCATGGAAAATGCAGCCGGGTCGTCCTTCGCGCGCCTTGATGTTGCGCACGTACTCCGGCTGGAATCCATGCAGGCGGAGCTCCTCCTCGATTTCCTTGGGATTCGTGTCCGCGGGCAGCCCACGGATGGCCACCTTGGCACTCCTCTCCGCTGGCAGCGAATAGGCGAACCAGGAGAGACCGCTCTCCCTCTCCAAGTCGGTGAGGTACCGCTGGACCGCCCTGTACTCGTTCTCACTTTCGGGCAAGAACCGAATGCCACCCTGATACGGAGTAGCGCTTTTCCTTTTCGGTGGCCTCGTCGTCTGGGCTTCTGGGTCGTCGCTGGGGCCTGGCCTCGAGCGCAAACTCGAAGCCAAAGCCCAGGTTGTCATCGGTGGGGTAGGTGGGGCGGTCAACGTCCATGGCGTCGGCTCGTACGGGCGTGTCCGCAGACACGTTGCGTCGTCCGGCAGTGGAGTCCCCGGACGAGGCCGACATGTCCGACCCTTGACGGGATGAACATGCCGACATCATGGCAGGGGAGTCCTGGGCGGCGCCCCTCGGTGGAGTTGGGGAAAATAGGAACCCTGACCTTTGATGGGCAGGCAGCGTCGATCTCGCAGATTGGGTCGCGCTCGCCAGCAAGCAGCGGGGAGCGGGCGAACAGTGCGGCGTGCTGTGGCGGCGTAGGTAGCCGCAGTCGTCTGGGTTGTTGTGGGGCGCGATGCGGTGCGCGCAGGCGGCGCGGCCGCAGCAGGCACTCCAGACACGATGGGTTGAGTTGCACTCGCGATCGGGGCAGGCGACACGAACGCGGATGTGCGCACAATAGGTTGCGCTATCGGGTCGGGCTTCGCCGTGGGTTGCACCACTTGACGTACAGGCGGCGCCGCCCGGTGTGCGAAAGCAGTAGCAGACGATGCTACAGGTGGCGCGCCTTGACTCGCGTGCGCGGGTGCGCCTGCTCTCGGCGCAACGGGGCGCACGGCGGGAGAGGCGGCGCGCACAGCGTGGGCGCGGCTTTTGACAGCGGGCCCCGGGGCCTGGATGGGCACGGGGTGAAAAACCGAAGGGCGAACCGGAACGCCGGTTGCCGGCTCGACGACGGCGCCGGTGAAACGCGCCGGTGGGCTGGTGGTGGTCGTCCCGATGGAGCTAGAGCGGCAGGTGGAGCACCGGCCGCTGCTGGCCGCGACGTGCGGCATCGACTGCGTCCGGTTCCCCATCGGTCGGTCAGGCGGGGTGCCGGCGTCGTGCCCCAAGGAGCTACGACTGCCGGGTTTCTTGGGCGGCATGGCGTGGCGGGAGCCTCCGTGACCGCTACGGTGTGTTGCCAGTGCCACACCGGGCAGAGACGGGGCGGCCTCCCCTGTGTGCTCCCACGAGTGTTAGTCGAGACTATCACCCGCGACAGCACACAAGGAAAACCGAGTTAATAACTAGGTGCGGTCCGGACGGAAAGTTTCGGCAGGAGCACTCGCGCGCAAAACGTGGTACTGCGGATAGGCTCCGGGCGAATCTTCGCCTTCTGTCACTTCACTGTGTTCGAAAATCGTGTGAGGGTCGTTCTCCAGCAGAAAATCTTAACACCGCAATTCAGAAAAACGCGTTATTAGTGCAATGCCATCTATCGACCAAGTCAGTAAACTGACAAAATGTAAAATTTTTAAAATGTAAAATTGGAAGACGTTAAATAAGGAGCCCGTATGACACCATCCTTTAATTCTTTAATTCTTTATTTTACACCAAAACAGCTTATTCAAAACACAGTAATGAAAGTTCATGTACAAAGGCGAGCTTCACTCAGAAATGAGTTTTCTCCCAGCAAACCTTTGAGTGATAGAGAAAGATGACAATGGAGGGTAGGATCCAGTGCACATTATTACATTTATTTTATTACTTTTTAGTATAAATATATATAGATTAAAACATAAACCTACATACCTACATAACTATAAATATTCATACACATACATATATACGTATATTATATCAAAAGCAAAAGGAAATGCTCTTTAACTTTCCTCTTGAAGACATCAAGAGAACCACCAAGGTATTAAAATGTTCACTTTTATTTTGCTATTTATAAAAGTTTCACAAATAACTCAACAATGTGTTTTAATATTCATGTTTTCATGCAATTTATTTTTCTCAATAGATGGTGCTTTGCCTAATCACAATACATTAGGAAGTTTCCTACTAAACTTAATAATTCAATATATTTTGATTTGTGGATCGGTTGTTATGATAAATACAGATATAGTGTAAAAATGTTCAATTTTATTTTGCCACGTATTAAAAGTTTCACACATAACTAAACAATTTGTTTTGGTGTATTATACATGCGTTCGTGAATTTCATCTTTTTCAATAGATGACGCTGTAATCAGAGTACATGAGAAACAGAATACATTACGAAGTTTCTTGCTAAACTTAAAAATTCAATATCTTTTAATTTTGTGGGTCGATTTTGATGAAATAAACGCTAAATGTTACTCGGGTTATCACTTTATTTTTAAGTAAGTAACTAGATTTGGAACCCAATCTGTGGTTTATGCGTGATACTCCCTCAAACGCACAGACAAACATACAAACAGATAAACAGACAAAAATTTCAAAAATAGCATATTTGTGTTTTGTATCTTTTTCCTAACTTTTCTATGTAATTTTTATGCAACAATATTCAATGTACAGACACGGTTCGTCTACGATTTTATTATATGTATAGAAGATCATGGGACTCTTACATCTATGCATTTAAACGCGCCACTGCAGCGCTGGTTGCGTCAAATGCATAGATGTATATTGTAACTGGCCGCGCCGCCGCCAACCGCGCCGCTCCTTGCCCGCTGAGTTCGTGTCCACGGCCTTAGACGGTAGAATCATGCTTTGCCCTTGTTCGGATTTTTAAAGCACTTAGAATAGAATAGAATAGAATAGAAAACATTTATTCAGCACAGACACAAACGCACAGCGACAAAGAAAATCAAAAGTAATTTAGCAGGTACACAAATTGCGCCGAGCGTGCCCATGCCGAAAGGGCACGCTCAGCGCAATTTGTGTTTGCAGGAGATGGTTAATCTCAGCATTTGCTGGGCGTCAGACACCCAGCGCTGGTTTTCAGTTGGCACCCCGCAGTGACACACGGACGAAGGTAAATACAATAAAAATAATACTTAATTAAATATTCTAAAATAAAAATAAATCGCAATTAAATACAGTAATAAGTATAAAAACTAATACAGTTAAAAATAATATTTAAATATCTGTGTAGTGTGTATCGAACAAATGTGTCTTACTGCCAACATGGCACACCAGTCGACCAATGGCAAGCCACCGGGCTGGTTGATTTTTGACGTATTAAGCACTCGGCAACTATCATTAAAACCAAAAAAGTAAAAGTTAAAATAGCAATGACTGTCGCAGAAAGAAAGGTAAAATGATAGTGAAAAACGTGTGGATCCCGGCGTTAGACGCAACTGGCTCATCATATTCAGACTACCGACTACCTCCATGTTACCTACTTAGAATAAACGTAACTTACTGGTGAGTTACTAAAATTATTAAAACAGGCGATTAAGATTAAATGTCAAAGGAAAAATTACATTTGTGATTGTATATGAATATTAAATTAAATTTCAAATATATTACTGAATTAAATAAACGATTTATCAACATTGACATTATTAAATTCGATTTAAGAAATCAAAATGAACTTCTAGTGGCGAAGTGGCGCGGCCCTACGGACCCATGCCTAGGGGCGCGGCGAGGCAGCACGGGCGCAAAGCGAACATCTCTACTCACACAATTAGCGCGAGTGCGCGTGCGCCGCGCCGCCCCGCTAAGGCCTCTGCTTTGAGTTTTACGGGTAGCGGGGCGGTGGCGACGGCGGCGCGGGCGCGGCAGGATCTACTGTGTAAAATTAAATGGACCGGCCCTGGAAAATAGCGGCGCGGCAGCGGCACCAGGGCGGGCATCGAGCGGTGCACTCCAGTCAAGCGGTGACCGCCCGCGCGTCTGCATTGCAGTGTTGTGCAATTTATTTTTTTCTTTTGCCCACAATAAATCGAGCGTTACGAATAAATTTGAATCAAAAAAATGTTGTCGCCGTTGTTCAGACATTCCGTTCGCGAATAAAAACAAATATCTCGACGACACAACCACTAACACAACACTACGCCGCTATAGTACCGCGCGACCTGCACGCTGGTTTCGAGATTGCCCGCCGCGCCGCCACTCCGTTGCCCGCAAAACTCGAGGCAGAGGACTTGTCCTTCACCTCGCATTGAAGCCTTGCCCTGCATGTACCTTCCTGTTTACAACATTATAGTGTTGTGATTATGGCACCTGATCGACACTCATAGTGGCCTGAGTTCTGAATAATTGACTCACTTTCACACATCTTTTGTTAAGGTGCATTAAATTCATACATAGATGATGAACTCATCCGAGAGGGAGGGCGCTGGGAGCCCGAGGTGTCGGGTGCCTGGTGTGGCGGCCGCAACCGCATGTAACAGACACGCACTTGAGCCAGATTGTTATCGCATCGGTGCACGTTACGTTCGCGTTTTATTTATTGTTTTGTACCGGCAAAGTAGCGACTTCAAGCTATAATAAAATAATTGAATTACATAGCGAACCAACGAATCCATAGAAATCTATTGAGGGGTTAAGCAGTCCCGGATTAACCACGTAACAAGAGTAGCAAATGCTACGGGCCCCACGCATTGGAGGGCCCCGTACAATTGGACTTACTAAAAATGTCGTTGAAAACCATGGATCTCTCTCATCTCATACACGAGTCTTTCTAACTCCCACTATACTGTGACAGCCGTTTTCTGCGGATGGAGTAACTAATTTGGTTAATTTTGTAATGGTATGGGTCATAATCTCAATTTTTTCATTTATTTCATGCTATCATACCGTCTGAAATCTGAACAACCCCGCTTTATAGTCCTATACGGACAATGGAGGCAAAACCAAAAAAATATTTAAAATAAAAAAAAATATCCACATCGCTGTCAATGGCAAAAGTGCCGAACACTGGCAGCATTGCCGCGTTGAAGACAATGCTGATTCTTGAGCCGAAGAAAAGTCCAGCCCTCTGGTCACGTGAACAGTCAACAAGTTTTTTACTGATGTCCCGAAAGAAGCACACCAAGGGTCTAGTGTTTCAACCTCAAACGGCTCAAATATGTAACTCGCAATTAATTTGTTATATTTGCGCCGTTTGAGCGTTTCTGCACCTGCAGCAGCCGCCCCTACGCAGCCCGCCGTGCTAAAAAGATGGGATGGCGCAAAGGTGTCGATACATGTTGCATCCCACACCAAAGGCCTTGTATGGGATGCAACATGTGTCGACATGTTACCAACATACAACGTCCTGTCTGACTAGTCCCCCAATGAGGTCGTCCTGTCAGGGCGTGCCTAAAGGTTAGCAGCATGAAACTTCATTTCACTTCCTTCTCCTCAACCTCCTTCACTCAATAACATGAACAGGAACAATAAGAGAAAAGCTGTACAGCGGCAGCACATCATTTTGCATAAAGTACACCTCTCTAACATACGAGGTCTGTACTCAAATCTCGCCGCAGTCCATCACCACCTAGAGACTGAGAAACCAGCGCTCTTATTCTTGTCGGAGACGCAGATCGAATGTCCGTCAGACGTGTCATACCTGTCTTACCTAGGGTTTACCCTGGAGCACTACTTCAGACCACGCGCAGGCGTATGCATGTGCGCCCGGGACGACATCTGCTATCGGCGTCTCCGCAACCTTGAAGACTCCAGGTTGTCAACGCTGTGGGTTATAGTGGACACAGGCCTGGTCAAAATGGTTTACGCCTGTGTCTACCGTTCGCACAGCGGTGATTTGGAGGCATCTGGGCTCACACAGCACCTGAGTGAGGCGGCGGATGCGGCACAGCAGCGGTACCCTTCTGCCCAATTGATGTTATTGGGGGACTTCAATGCCCACCATCAGAACTGGCTCTTCCCATACCAGTGCACAGACCATACTGGACGAGAGACGCGAATGCTAGCGCTTGCGTTAAATCTTACCCAGCTGGTCCAGGGGGCAACGAGAGTGCCGGATGTTGATTCGCACACTGCTAATTGCTTGGACCTTTTGCTGACAACAGATCCAGACCGCTACTCGGTGTCGATTTCTTCACCACTGGGTAGTTCCGACCACTGTCTGGCGAAGCTCGTCTATGGTTTGGTGCCGAGTGCAATCGCGCTTATGCGCTTTAGCACGCGGCGTACCTAGCATGGGTCGAGGCTCGTAAGCGCAAAGCAAATGACGTGAGTCAGAAGAAGAGAGCCTTCAACAGGGCTGCCAAGTCCTGCAAGAAGGTGTTGCGGAGGGCTCGGTTTGACCACATTAGCCAAATACGGAACAAACTTGCTACATACCCAGCAGGCAGTTAGGCGTTTTGGTCCCTGGCTAAGTCGGTCGAATCGAACTTCTGCCGCCCCTCACTACCACCACTGCTGAGACCCGACGGGATGCTGGATCACTTCGCTGAGGAGAAAGCGAACTTGTTTGCTTCTTTGTTTGCGGAATCTTCGGCGCGAGGCCCCCTGCTTCTCCTGATGTATGCGAGTCGAGATTGTCGAACATTCGCATGCATCAGAAGGACGTCCGTAGGGTACTGCGTAACCTAGACGTGAACGAGGCTAGTGGCCCCGACGGGATACCGGTAATTGTTCCGAAGACTTGTGCGCCTGAGTTGTCTCCGATCTTTACACGCCTATTATGTCTTTTGTTTGGCTCAAACTCTATCAAGCGCAAGTTCGATCGTGTGGAGTACTGCTCTCATCTGTGGGCCGGATCTGCCAGATACCAGCTTGAGGCCCTTGAGTCAATTGAGAAACGATCCAAAAGAATCATCGGCAATGACAGGCTCGTTGCGTGCGACGAGGCTCCAAAGTCTTGAACATCGACGACGAGTTGCTAGCCTGTCGGTTTTCTACCGGTTGCATTTTGAGGAATGGGCGATGGAATTGCATAATTAAATTCCGCCAAGCCCGTTCCATCATCGGACCACAAGATGAACGGCGATACGCCACCGGTACATGGTGGACATCCCACCCATACGCACAAAACGTTTTGGGAACACATTCATAGTGCGTACAGCTAAGGAGTGGAATTCCCTGCCGGAGTCTGTGTAAAAAATGTGTCAAAATGCAACCGGTAAAAAACCGACAGGCTAGCAACTCGTCGTCGATGTTCAAGACTTTGGAGCTTCGACGCGATGAGCCTCTCATTGCCGATGATCCTCTTGGCTCGTTTCTCAATTGACTCAAGGGCATCAAGCTGGTATCTGGCAGATCCATCCCAAAGATGAGAGCAGTATTCCATACACGATCGAACTTGCGCTTGATAGAGTTTGAGCAGCTGTTCCGGCGTGAAGTACCGTCTCACCTTAGCCAGAATCCCCAACTTCTTTGCAGCCACTTGAGCTTTTGCCTCTATGTAAGGGCCAAAATTGAGAGTAGATGTTAATGTAACCCCAAGAAGCTCAAGATGGTCGATTATCGGCACGGTTTCACCGCGGAAAGATGGAGCTGGGCGGAATTGGCTCCTTTTGGCGGAAAATAGACACGCTTGGGTCTTAGCAGCATTGAACTTGACCAGATTGGCATCGCCCCAATCAGAGACCGCCTGTAGGGACACGTTCAAGCGCTCAACCATTGCCTCCCGGAGAGACCGGATCTGCGACCCACCAGCTCGTGCGTCGCACACGTATCTTTCAGCAACAGTGCTGTCGTCTGCATACCCAAAGGTACCGGGTTTAAGCAGATCATTAATATGCAGCAAGAACAGTGTTGCCGAAAGCACCGACCCCTGAGGAATCCCGGCATTAATATCCAGCAGTCCAGACGAGCAGCCATCTATGACCACTCGGTTAGACCGATCCCTCAGGAAATCTGCGATCCAATCACACAAACCGGCGGGCAGACCGAAGGAAGGAAGCTTACTAATAAGGCCATCGTGCCAGACCCTGTCGAAGGCCTTCGAGATGTCAAGGGAGACCGCCAGTGCCTCCCCGTGCCTCTCTATGGCCTCACTCCTCATATTGTAGCGATCGTAGTGAACGGACGTATCGAACAATTATTTAATATAAGTAAATAATCACTTGCGAAATCGTGACCTAGTTTTTTTATAAATAGCCGGTAAAGCAAACTGAGTCATACTTTTTGGTTTAAGTAAGGTGATTTTTATGAAGATGATGATCAGTATTTAATAAGCAAATAACCTGTTACACAATGGAGGATAGTCCCTTCAGCCCGAGGAGTAGGTGTGCTCGTTCCCCGCCGCCTACAACCGCGCGAGCAGCTTTATCCGCTCCTGCCTTTCAAGCGCCGATCCAACGCCACGATGACTTCGAAGGTATACCGACGCCAGAAATTCAGAACTGGATGACGACCATTGACCAGAGCCTTCAGGAGGTGTGTGCTATTGCAGCAGAAGGCAAGATGAACTCGGACCAGAAGATGCGCATCAATACGTTATGCCGGAAAGTTGGGCATGGAACATCGCAGATGGCCGTACTGTATCAGTCACTTAAATCTAGGGCTTTACAATACCACAATGCTGTGAAATCACTAGAAAACCAACTCGACCTTTCGCAGCAACTAAAGGAGCTTAAGATGAAAGTCGGAGAATCAACTAAACCTGCACTGGGAACTTCTTTTTCCGACATGGTGAAGAAAGGTGCCAACAACTTTATCCAGCCATCAAATATAAGCTCTGTGGCCATTTATCCGCAAGATAAATTGAGGACCAGTGATGAGACAAAGTCTCTTGTCCAAAAAATTATCTGCCCCGAACAGATGAAGCTTCACGTTAGAGGCCTGCGCAAGACCAAAAATGGAGGTGTCATTATCAGCACTGAGACGAAAGACGACATCGAGAAGCTGAGACAATCGGAGCAGCTAACAAAGTCAGGTCTAACAGTCGACGAGCCACATAAAAAGAAGCCTAGGGTTGTGATCCTAGGAGTGCCGTCATCCATGGCAGAAAATGAAGTTTTTAATTGTCTGTATCACCAAAATCTTGCCGAGAAACTACAGGACTGCAGCCTTGAAACGTTTTTGACCTCTATTAGATTAAGCCATAAGTCAGGTAAGAAAGACGCTGAGAATTGCAACTATGTAATTGAAGTACCTGCAGTCATAGGCAAAGCCCTGATCTCAAAAGACCGAGTATTTGTGAATTGGTCATCATGCCCTGTGAGAGACTTTACATTGGTCACACGATGTTATAAGTGCCAGCAGTATGGTCATGCTGCCAAGTTTTGCCGGCAGACGTCCTATACCTGCGGTCACTGTGGCGATCAAGGACACTCCATCAAAGAATGTCCAAAAAAGGGAGATGAGCCAAAATGCGCTACTTGCTTTCACTACAAAAAGCCAGACAAGCACAACACAGGCGCTGCTGACTGCCCGGCAAGAATAATGGCCGAAAAAAGGTACATAAATTCCATAGATTATGCAGGCGCCTAAGAGCGCCGCCAATAAGTTATTTATTTAGACCACTTAAGTTTTTTCTTTCTATATTTATATTTGTATTTTAGTTCCACAGTCATGATTAGCAATATAATTAATGAGTTAGATCATTTCTCTGTATCTGAGTCAAAAGTCTGTGAAGCTGAAAATTGCAAACAATATCTTTCCGACTACAAAACTCCATTAACTGTACTAACACAAAATATTCGCAGTATTTTTAAGAATTTCGATAGCTTTTGCACTTTTTTACAACGGTTAAACATAAATTGTGACGTTATTGTTTTAACCGAATGCTGGCTGGCCAAGCAATATAACATACCACGAATTCCGGGATATAATATGTACAAAAGTAACAGGAATTACCATCAAAATGATGGGGTGATAGTTTATGTCAGGAATCATCTGAAGATCTCGGTTGAGGAACCTAATATGGACGACTGCAACAGCTTGGTGGTGAAGATTGGGTCACACATTGTGATATTAGCAATATATCGACCTCCCTCCTTTAAAAATATTAGTAATTTTACTGAATCAATGAATGTTGTCTTGCAGAACCTGTCATCCATCAAAACCACGATTGTAATTGGAGATATTAATATCAACATCCTCCCAGGAAGTACTGATGCATCTGCTCAGGACTACCTAAACCTATGTGCATTTCACGGCCTTCTCCCCGCGCATAGCTTTCCTACACATCATAGTGGCTCCTGCTTAGATCATGTCATGTTAAAATCAAATTACCCCTCACTTGCCCTTGTTTTTAACTCGACAATAACCGATCACAATGCTGCCCTACTAACTCTAGATTGTAACATGCTTAAGCAAAACACTCGCACAATTTCGAAATTAAATATAAATAAACTTGAAGAAGATTTGCGCGTCATCAACTTTGATCCAGTCTATAATTCCGCTGACCCGCAGTTTTGCATGTTGTATGTAATCGAAAATGTACGAAATGCAATTCGCAAAAATACGGTTATATCACATTTGAGCAACAAAAATTGCAACATAAAACCCTGGATCACGACAGGTCTTATCCGCTGTATGAAACATAGAGATAAACTGCACATGAAAGCTAAATCTCAACCAGATAATGCTATGTTGCAACAGTCATACAAAATATATCGCAATTTTTGTAATGATCTACTCAAAAAAATTAAAAGGAACTACGATAAAACTGCATTAGAAAAGGCTGGAACGAGTAGTAAAAAGATCTGGAAATGTATTAAAAATATAACATATTCGTCAAAACTAAATGAGTCATCTTCAGGTTTATTACAAGCTCACTCATCACAGTTGACATCTGCTAACATGGCAAATAATTTCTTTGTTAATGTTGGAAAGTGTTTGGCAGAAAAAAATCGGGGTCAAACGCCTTATCTAACGAGTAATCTTTTTACGGGCAGCTCCACTTTAACTTCCTTCGCACTGCTAGACACTGACGAGACTGAGGTAGAAAGTATGATCATGACTTTGAAAGACGACTGTGCAGTTGGTTGGGATAACATATCAAATAAAATTATTAAACAGTTCAGGAATATTTTAGTGCCACCACTGGTTTATATTTTTCGCATGTGCTTATCTCTGGGTATTTTTCCGGAGTGCCTTAAAAAAGCAGTTGTTGTCCCTATATATAAATCAGGCAGTAAAGATCAAGTAACAAATTACAGACCTATTTCTCTACTGTCTTCTTTCTCTAAAATATTGGAAAAAATTATAAACAAAAGATTGTTCAAATATCTGGAAGACAAATCTATTTTGTCAGAACGACAATTTGGATTTAGACCAAAACTATCAACTGCCGATGCCGTTCATCATCTGACTGACTATCTGGCTCAAGAACTTGACAAGGGTAACCATACAGTTGAAATTTTCTTGGACCTCGCCAAGGCTTTTGACACAGTTTCCATTCCTATTCTTTTGCGCAAGCTTGAGACAGTGGGCATAAGAGGTATTCAGCTAAAACTCTTCAAAAGCTACTTAGAAGACCGTACCCAGTGCGTGAAGATTGGCAGTGTTCTCAGCGCAGACCAAAAAACCACGAATTTTGGCGTTCCCCAAGGAAGTATTTTGGGGCCCACTTTATTTCTAATATACATAAATGACCTTTGTAATCTAAAACTAAAGCATGGAACAATAATATCTTACGCGGATGACACTGCTCTTCTTTTTTCGGCTGAATCGGAACATGCTGTCTACAAGCTCGCGCAAGACGGCTTCAGTATGGTAAATAAATGGCTTCAGTATAACTCACTTACTCTAAATGCACTTAAGACACATTACATTAAGTTTTCAATGCGCAAGCTTACTTCTTATATTCCTTCAACGTTGTATGCCCATTGTTGTACAGTCCTTGCAGATTGCCCGTTTGTGTGTCCCAGTATTAATAGGACCAACAAAATAAAATACTTGGGTGTTATAATTGATGAAACCCTAACCTTCAAACATCATATAGAGGCATTAAGTAACAGAATTCGTAAGCTGATATTCGTATTCAAAAAGCTACGTTACCTTGCAGACCCAATACTAATAAGACAAGTTTACTTTGCTCTATGTCAGTCAATTTTGACGTACTGCATTACCTCGTGGGGTGGAGCAGGTAAAACTTTATTACTGCCCATAGAAAGAGCTCAAAGAGCGATTTTAAAGGTGTCTACTTGCCGCCCTTTCCTCTTTCCCACTAACCTGCTCTATAAATCTTGTGAAGTACTAACAGTTCGGCAATTATTCATAATGAGCATTGTATTAAAACAACACGCAGCTCTTTGCTTCAGCACTGAATTTACTAAAAAGAGACGAAAAGACATTGTTTGCCCTACAAAAAGTACTAAACATGCTTTCGCAGCCAAATTTTATGTTTTTCTTGGACCACTACTCTACAATAGACTAAATGCAAAAGCAAACATCTATTCCCTAAATCTTAGAAACTGTAAAAAAACTCTCAAGGAAACTCTTCAAAGTTTGTCTTATGAAGATTCAGAGAAATTGTTAACGGTATTTAAATAAAGATTGTTTGTTTCCTGTTAATTTTAATTTAGGGTAAGTTAGTATACCAAGGTTTTAGGAAGTATGATTTTTTGTTTACACCATTTATACCATTTTTATATACCTAAAATATGACAATTTAATTTTACATAATTACGTGATTATTTAATAACATTTACCTCCTTTTTGCCTGAAACACAGGATTTCCTAGTTCAGGCACATAACACCAGTGAACTTGTCATAGATTTAAGCAAAAAATGTATTTACTGTTTTACTCACATAACTTTAATATATTTTATTTTATTATTATTTATTATTATTATTTATACTCCAGATGTGAATGGCATACGCTAGAAGATCCCCAGTTGACCGATTTCGGCGAAACCCGTATTGCCGGTCACTAAGGATATCATTCGCTTCTAGGTACGCCAGGAGCTTATGATTCAGCACGGGTTCCATAGTCTTACAGAGTATGGACGTTACCGAGATGGGTCTATAATTCGACGGGTCAGCTCGACTACCCTTCTTGGGCACGGGCTGCACGTTAGCTTGCTTCCAAGCCTTCGGCACTTTTCCAGTCTCAAACGAAAGGCGAAATAGGCGTGTCAAGATCGGAGACAACTCAGGCGCACAAGTCTTCAGAACAATTGCCGGTATTCCGTCGGGACCACTAGCCTTGTTCACGTCTAGGTTACGCAGTACCCTACGGACGTCCTTCTGATGAATGCGAATGTGCGACATACTCGACTCGCATTCACCAGGAGAGGCGGAGGGCGTCGCGCCACCAGGATCCAGACGTGAAGATTCCGCAAACAAAGAAGCAAACAAGTTCGCTTTCTTCTCAGCGGAGTGGGCCAGCGTCCCGTCGGGTCTCAGCAGTGGTGGTAGTGAGGGGTGGTACTACGGGTGTCAGCAAGAGTCTTCTCTAACTACTTGAACTAACAAGATGTCGTTGGGAACATGAGTACATGATTGTAGGTCTGCTTCTGATAGAAGAAGTGCCGTATCCTCGCACAGACTGTAGGCTATGAACGGTACTGATGAGATAAGATGAGATGATAATATTGTAGTCCGCTCCTTTGCTAGATATGATTTTGTTCAACTCAAACAATTCGTTGCTTAGGAGTGGAACCTTGATTGCAATGATTAACTTGTGATTTTTTGTTGGGGGTGTGCCATTGGGCGTCAACTGAAATTAACGCATAATGGCATCCCACATACCATACCAAATCACGCGGTTTAAACTTCTTTTTTTTTTTAAACCGCAGTGTTTAATATCTTGTGGCCCTCGATCGGCAAAAAATACGGCGGCCTTCGATATTATTACATGAAAACTATTCAATTGTTCCAGTCGCGACGGCTATTGCGTCCAGGTGATCACAGGAACATGCCCATCTACATCTACAATATACGTAAAATCAAAATATTATATAACGAGCAATGGATCAAATTGCACAGACCGAACAGCTGGTTGTATACAGGTTGCTCGGAATGCAAAACTCGCATTATTTGCGCCGACGGAATCACAATGGTGCACCTTGCTGGCAACGGGATTATTACCCTAGGTCAAGGTTGCACATTGAAAGGAAAAACTTAGTATTTATGCTCATAGCAATTTCATCAATCGACTCAATATTCATCATTATATCGAAGTCCCAGAGGTGTCCGTACTAAACAAAATCATGAAAACGTGACCAAGGGGCAGTGAAAAGGGCACCAGAGAGCTTGACTGGGGCTCCAGATCATCAGCTCATTTACCTAATTAAACTATGGGGATCAGCCGCTAAATCTAACTTAAACTCACAAAACAAAATCATCAAAGTACTATTTCGTATCACTACAAAAAAATATTCGAAAAAACTATTCCATTAAATCTCACACAAGTGTACATGTACATATTACACCTGCATTCTAATATATAAAATTATCACGAATTCTGTACAATCAAACGTAAAACTACATAAAAAGACACCGTATGTAGGTGTCTTTTTGTGTAGTTTTACGTCATCACAAGAAGTA